>CM061142.1:103128983-104328983 GCA_030789695.1 Scilla litardierei
TGCGGTGCTGAAACTCAATTGAGTTCCTAAGCTAGCCTGCAGACTTCTCCAAAAATGTGACATGAATCTGGGTGTCACGGTCAGAAACTACACATATAGGTAGGGGGTGGCAAACGGGGCGGGTCGGGTCGGGTCGGGTTCGGGTCGGGTCAGGTTTGACCCGACCCGAATAAGGGTAAACCCGAACCCGACCCGAATTAAATTCGGGTCAGGGTTCGATACCCGAACCCGACCCGGTCGTAACCCGGGTGACCCGTACCCGACCCGGTTTGTCTTACGGGTCGGGTACGGGTCGGATTCGGGTCGGGTTCGGGTCGGGGTTGGTGTGAAATAATGATTATTTTTCAAAAAAGGTCGGGTTCGGGTCGGGTTCGGGTCGGGTCCGGGTCGGGTTGGGGGTGAAAAGAGTGAAAATACGGGTCGAATTCGGGTCAACCGGGTCGAGGGGTCAAACCCGTACCCGACCCGGATTTTTATCCGGGTCGGGTCGGGTTGACCCGAATTCGACCCGACCCCGGATTGGCCCCTACCCATACCCGACCCAAGAGGCCGGGGTTCGGGTCGGGTCGGGTCGGGTCGGGTCAATTTTGCCACCCCCTACATATAGGTACTCCCGTGAAGCCTCACGATTTCCTATATACAAACTTGATTCAGAATCTAGACTAACAGCAATCTAAATAGAAGCAAGAAAATAAGGTTCTTACCTCCATGTATCTCTTGGCAAGGTGGGTCGGTCGACTGGCCAACAACGAAAGGGTATAAAATGAGCTGATTTGGTCAATCGATTGACGATTACCCAAATAGCATCATAGCCTCGAGGAGTATAAGGTAACCCAGTCACAAAGTCCATCGTCATATGCTGCCACTTCCACTCTGGTAGTATTGGAAGAGGCTATAATAACCTTGCTGTTTTCTGGTGCTATGCTTTTACTTGCTGACAAGTCAGATATGGTGCTACACTCCTGGCTACGCTCCGCTTCATACCATGCCACCAAAAATATTGTCTCAGATCGCGATATATTTTGGTGCCTCCGGGATGTATAGAATAAGGTGAACTATGAGCTTCTCTCAGTAATCCATCACGTATCTCACCTGATGGCACACAAATTCTGTTCCTAAAACGCAGAGACCCATCTTCACGAATACTGAAATCATTGTGAAGTCCGACCTCTATCAGCTCTCGAATCTTCTTCAACTTCTAATCTCCCGATTGAGCCGCCTTAATTCTTTCAACCAAATCAGACTGGACCTGTAGATTCATCATTGCTACTGATGTACCAGGTAAGATAACTTCAATCTCCATCTGCTGAATATCACCCCGAAGTTCCCTCTCTACCGTCAACATCATTACGGTCGGCATGCGACTAAGAGCATCAGGTACGACGTTGACTCTTCCACTGGGTTAGCCTTAAACTTTATTGGTTCAATGGAACTACTACCGCTAAGGAACTCAAAATCTGGATGATCGGGAATCTGAAACTAGGGGTGGACAAATATTCGATTACACGATTGAATCCACCCGATTCGATCCGAAAAAGTAGATCGGATATCTGATCCGATGAAAGTGACTTGTTATTAATAAGCAGATCCGACAGATCCGTTTGAAACTGATTCATATTCGGATTTTAGTTTTCATCCGACAGAATGTGATCCGATCCGATTAGCTTTTGAGCGGATTGTGTTATTGTCTAAGTTCATCCGAATATTCGATTCTCAATCCGATCAGATTGTTTTTCACTGCTACCTAAAAGCCCCTGAATCAATGCATCATGGCTATTGGTTAAGAAGACTAACAGACTCAATTGCATCCCCCATCGGTTCCATCCGGTTCCCTAGAGCATGCTCAGTGCCTCCTCGTCTCTCTCTTCTCTCACGTCTGTTCAGTTTTAATTCATGTACTGTACAACAATACAAATAAAGCATGCTCTCCTCGTCTCAACATGAACTTGGGCCATTGCCATTTGCCATGCAACAAAGCTTTTATTTATGCATGAAGAATTGAAGATTGTCAGCAAGCAAAGTTGACCAATTTAGAGTGAGTGTTACAAACTAATAGTCTTAGAAAATTTGGAAGCTGGTATTCTTCTAACTCATTACTAATGTGTGCATAAAAATTCTTTTTTTCTTTACTTCCATTTCTTCTATTGTTAAACTTGACCAACTTACAATGAGTTGTTACAAACTAATAGTCACTTCATATTATTTGCAGATTTTGAAGTTATGATGAATGCGGAGGTGGAGAATCATGTGGAGACTAGGACAGCATCAAAAACTACTAAAAATTGATATCTTTGTGGAAGGAGAGCTCTGATTTTTTTGGTTTTTTTTTCATTTTTGCTGGAAGGAGAGCTCTTGGTTGTCAAACTCATTCCCTTTGAAGTTGATGCCAAACTAGTATGCAAATATTGCAAACAGAGATAGCTTCTTTATGTTATTCTAGCAATTTGTATTTTGTAAGGATATTTCGTTTCGACATTGGAATTGACTTCAGTGTTTAAAAGTTAAACTTTCAGAATCTAATGAAACGAGTTACAAATTGTGGCATCAATAACTTTAAAATTTCAATAAAGCTAATATTAATCCGATCCGAATCGTATCCGATCCGAAATTTTAATCATCCGAATTTTCAGATTAACGTTTTTAATTAGTGGATGCGGATCAGATTTTTCATCATCCGATTCAATCGGATCGGATGGTGGATTGAGGCATAATCCGATCCGAATATTCGGATGCCCACCCCTATCTGAAATACTATCTTCCTGAGTCTACAATCTATAGTGGTATATATTATCCCTAGCCAATCCATTCCAAATACTTCTTCGAACTCAGGCATCTCTATTACTAGAAAATCTACGTACAACCTTCGCCACAAATCTCTACAGGACATTGTCGGTATCCCGAAGAACTGCGGATCACCCCACTTCCTGTGTGGATATTCCAACTGGAAACAAAGGAATCTACCACTAAGGAATTCCTAGTCACGAATTGTTGAGACAGGAAGCAATGAGATGCTCCTGAATTTGATGGCCGTCGTCGGGGTGCCACTCGGGCGGACGGAATACGTCACTCGGTCGAGTCAGCTTCTGATGCTCGGCCGAGTGCACGCTGATATACTGCTTGGAGCGTGTCCGATCTGGCCGGCCGAGCGGGGTCTCGTTGGTCGGCCGAGTGACTCCTTCACTCGGCCGAGTGAGATACTGAAGATGCCCAAATTGCGTATTTTTGCCTCCTCGTCGCTCCTACGACGTTCTTTCTTCTTCCGCTCCTCTCCAATCTCAAAATACCCCTCAGGGAGGTCGTCGGTGACAGTCCGGAGTGGGTGTATCTCGGAATCACTCCAATCGCTCCAAATCTCCTGAAATACGACAAAAAACAACAAATCGTGAAAAGTATCGCAATGTTGTCGATAAATCGTGAAAAACGTGATTTGAGCGATTCAAATGGCATGCAAACATGCGGAAAAAAGGTGTAAAATATGGAGTGATCAAAATCCCCCAAGCTTACCTCTTACTCGTCCTCGAGGAAGATAAGTAAAAGGCGAACCCGGTGGATTTAGAAAATGAAAACGATGGAAAAACGGAAAAAAAAAGAAAGAAGAAAGCGAAGAGGGAAGCTGCTAGATCATTTTTCTCAGGACGTGGGTTTTGCTTACCCATATAGCATGCATCGAATGCAAAACACATGTCAAAGATTTTTATTTCGATATCATAGTATAATGGTGCAAATAGAGATAGGAAACCCAAGAATATCGATATAGCATGAAAAATGGAATAATTCTACGATTAACATCGTCTAAATCATTTAAAGCGGTATACAATATCGCAGATCACACACTTTTCAATTGAATGCTTTCTATGAGGAGTATAGAGGATATCACACAATAGAGTAGGAAGAATAGAAAATCGTGGATTTCATGAAGTGAATGCTAGGCGTAGATTTCTGGATTTCGTGAAGCTAAAACAATCTCACCGAGTATAGAATATTACTTAGCCTAGGTTGTCATGCACCGTCAGGTAGTCACTCTCTCACACATCATTGGATTCTCTCCCCCAAGCTTATCTATAAGCGTGGTGGCATATACAAAACTATACTTACACTCCCCATCTCTATTGATGCTCCAAAAGTAAAAGAAAATAAAAACAAAAAGGGGGAAGAAAGAGAGAAGGGGTATGAGATGGGATCGTTTTGAGCTTCCTTTCTCTTTTCTTTTCTTCTCTTTTTTTTCTCAAATCTTTTTCTTTTCTCTCTCTTTTTTTATAGCAATAATACACAAATGATCCCAAATCAAAAGAGAGAGAAGGATATACAAGAATTTTTCTTTTTCTTTTTGGTTTTGGGAAATTTGGAGCTAGGAATTTAGTAACGGGGGAAATGCCAAATACTAGAATCGCTAAGGGGAGATTCACCAATGATTTTAAAATAGAGAATTAATGTTCAAGATATGTGGAGAAAGAAATAAATATGTCTCTCAGTTCACTCTATAGGACGTGCATGACAACTTCAGCAGGGTAATCCAATCTACTCGGTTTTGATCTCAAAAAAGCAAACTAATCCAGATTTATCATAGCTAACATCATTCAATCATCCTGAAGTGAAGTGTACGAGTCATGCAATTAGAAGTGATATAGGAAAAGAAAACGGTACTCCAGATATAAGCATTCAATGCGTGAATCTTGGTGTGTTTTCTACGATTGCATACATATGAATATTCAGACTCAGCTAATAATAGAATTTCATCCATTTTCATACGGAAAAAGTGTGGGTTACTATATCTAAATGCAAGGCAGATCATAGCATATGATATCAGAAATAAAAGCTAAGACATGACAAATATAGCATGCATATAGAGAAAGCTAACTCCACGTCATCATCATCACAGAAAAGTCATCTCTAGCATGTGATGAAAGAAATAAAGATAAAAAGGGAAAATAAAACTATTTACAATGCGGCACTCGAAGAAAATAAGAAAAGCGTGATGCATGGTAAAAAAAGGAAAAAGTGATGAAAATGAGTGCAAATGCGAAAATGGCGTGAAAATAAAAATAAAAATAAAGGTGGTAAATCAAAAAGCGTGTGAACTCACTCCCCCAAGCTAAAGTGCACAGTGTCCTCAATGTGCGAAGTGTGGCACACCGAGAGACGTGTAATGGGAGGGGTAGGTGAGGATGCATGCACGATGAAAAAGAAAGAAAGAAAAAAAAACAAAATAAAGATATGATGCGGGCATGATGCAAGCAGATATAGGAGTGAATCAGATATAAGAGTGTCACCAAAAATATTCTCCCTCTCTCCCAAAAATGATATAGAAAGATATGATCAAAATGTGGATCCAAAACAGTGAGGGGAGGGGGAGGTGGGCAAAAATCATCAGGACCAAGCAGAGACGGGCAGCATAACGGCAAAAAAGATCAATGGCATCAAGGGTGTGCCTAAGAGGGTGGTGCTGCGCCGTCTCCGTCCTGAGGCGGATGTGGAGGTGGTGGTGGCTGGGGAACAGTCTGCTGGGTGGGTGGGAGTATGGGTGTAGGAGCAGGCTGGGTGGGTGTGGGTGTAGGTGTGGGTACCTGCTGGGTGGGTGTAGGCCTGGGTGTAGGTGTGGGTACGCGAGGAAGGGTGCTGTGCTCACAAGTGGGGGCCCAGCCTCAGTGCGAGGCTGGGACGCAGGCTGGTGTGAGGTGGAAGCAGCAGCAGCGGAAGTGGAAGGCAAAATCGGTGAAGAGGCGGCGAGAGAGGTCAATGACACAGACGTGGGGACAGACGTCACGACACTCTCAGATAGAACGGCTACGGTGGAGACAGAAGTGTCAACCGCTGGGGAGGCAGTGTGGGGTCCAAAAGGCGAAATCCCAGCGGAGATCATACTAGCCATGGTCTCCACGACGGCAGCGAAAGAAGGCTCGCCGCTCTCAAGTATGGTGGGTGGACGCTCGCGTAGCAGAGAAGTGAGTGGCTCAACCGACAGAGGGCCAGCAGTGGTGGGAGTGGTGGTGGGTGTGGTGGTAGTGGAGGTGGTCTCAGCAAGTGTACTCCCGGCACCGGCAGAAGTGTGGACAGTGGTGTCGGGAGCAGCAGAAATCCCAGGCACAGGCTGAGGGGCCACGGGGTCGACGGGTGCAGCGTGTGCAGCGTGTGCCTGCTCAGCCTGCTCAGCCTCCTCGGCCTCAAGCACGTAGGCGGCGGGGATCAGGAGATCCATCGCCGGAAGCCAGTCCACCTGTGCTGGTCTTATGTGTCCGAGCGGGGCTCGGAAGGATCATGTAGTCAGCACCGTATGGACCGTGTAACCAAACCCAGTGCCGCTGACCGTACGGACGAAGCATCTTCATCCGGGCCATGACGTCTATCAAAAGTGCAGTGGGGCCCGGGGCTCGTCGCAAGTCAGCCGGAAGGTCCTCGCTGGTCATCAGGGCTAGCAGAGTGATCATGCCGCCGCAACATATCGGAGAGCGAGCGCCCACCGATACGATGATGCGGTCCAAAAACCAGCTAGCGACGTCTATCTCAACGGCGGGGGCCAACGTGACTCCATCCCTATCAAGAACTCTGGGGCGAGTCATCGCGTAGAGCATATAGAGCTCAGGCGTAGACATCGTCCCAGGCTTGTACCTCGCCAGAAAGGTGGTCGCCATAAGGCGCTGTGCTATGCGGAGGCAGGGGTGGACTATGGCCGAGGCCTTGGCCCTACTAGGGTCAAAGGCCTGAGGTAAACCTGTGATCCTGGCCCAGAAGGCGTGTGAATCGAAGGATGGGGGAGGGATGCGTGTGGGGGCGTAGGCTCGGTCGGGTGTGGGGACAGCGGGCCACTGAAAGAACGCTCGAAGCATATCGAGAGTGATCTGACACTCTCGATCCATGAGTCGGAAGGAGCATCCCTCAGCGGTCCGGGCGATCGAGCTGAGCACCTCGAGTGTCGGGCGGACGTAGGTGTCCGCCGACACGGAAAGAAAGTCTCGCCAACCCACGTTGTCGTACAACGTGAGCATCCCCTCAAGTACCCCCAGGCGGTCTAGGTCAGCAAGGTGTGCGAACCTGGAGGGCACTATCGAGCGCTGGGCGATACGCTCAAAAGCGACGCGATGTTTGTCGTCTCGGAACGTAATACCCAGCGGCCCGACGATAGGAGCCGGTGGTGGCAGTGGGTCGACTGTGAGTGGCTGTGCGGGGTGAACGGGGTCTGCAGGCTGTGGCTGTGCGGGGTGAGGTGGTGTAGGCGGAGGAGAGTCCTCCATCTCGTGGGAGGGGCCGGGCTCATCCAGCCGCTTCCGCTTGGCGGAAGCTCTCCTAGACCGTGGCCGTGTCCGGGGCGGCATAGGTGCCCCGAGTGCTCACCAAAAACCGAAAAAGTGCGGCGTGCGAAAATAAGTGGAACGAATATATCGGAACACGCCGCGAGAGCAAAATAGTGGATGCGTGCGAAGACGCCGCCTCCACAAAGCCAAAAACGCTCCCCGGAAGCTCCCCTAAGCTCACCTAAGCTCCCCAATATAGCCTGCACATCAAACGAAGATATCAACGTGTAACATTCAAAATGTATGGGGGGTTAGGGGTATAATAGATAAATATTGAAGTTAATTTGATTTAGGGATTCGATTAGCACATGGATCGTTGAAAAATACAAGAAAAAGGAGAAAATAGGGCGAAATGGGGCTACCGGAGCTCGGTCGGCGGTGAGATCATCGCCGGCGACTCGGGCGGAGGGGCGGCGGTGTCGGCCGGCGGTGGTCGGTCGAGCGCAGCAGCGGCGAGGTGATTCGGGCGAGTGGGGGTCGCAGCAGGCCGAGGGATTCGAAGAGACGCAGCGGGATCGGGCGATGAGAATTTTGGGCGTTTCGAAAAACGCGCCGACCCGCTGCCACTTAAATAGGAATGGTTACAACTCGGCCGAGTGACTATGTCACTCGGCCGAGTGAACGTAACGGAAATATTTTAAAAACTCCTCCCCGCTTACGACTCGACCGAGTGGCTTTGCCACTCTCGGCCGAGTGGAAAAAGTCCACTCGGCCGAGTGGCACAAGCTACTCGGCAATACTCGCCCTAGGAGCGTATCAGTTTCACTCGGCCGAGTGAAGATATATACTCGGCCGAGTGGCAATTATACTGAAATCAAGAAAAGAAACAGAGAGTTGGGTACAGCAGACTTCCCTTGTTTGTGCGCCGCTCGGGCGGACGAACTTATGTACTCGGCCGAGTGGATATTCTACTCGGCCGAGTGACTCCTGTTTTCTGCTGTTTGGCTCCGTTTGGGCTCTAATCTCTGTTTTTATTCCTCCAGTTGATTTCTTCCTTCTCCTAAGCATCGAGCGCATTCCTGGAGCGCTCTTCGTCGCCTTGTTCATCCTCCTAATAATAGATATCCCTTTCTCCTCTCCTGTCAAAGAAAAATAGGACCCGTCATCACGAATTTTTCAGGCAAACGACTCAAAACACTAATAATTTCTAAAACAAAAATAAAGAACAAAGTAAAAATAAAGCGATAACCGTCGGGTTGCCTCCCGACAAGCGCTCGTTTAAGGTCTTGAGCTCGACCCCCTTGGATTTTCAATTCATTGCGGGATGTTGGGTGCATATGAGATGCGCCCGTCGAATTTACCGGGAAGAACGCTCGGATTTGGATGTTGTGGCGGCGTGTTCTTCCTTAGTGCTCCTTCGTCTCGGGTAGTGTTGGGGGGTGGCTCCCCCAAGCTAGTGCTTGCTCTGGGCATCGGCTTCACCGGTGACACCGATTTTCGTATCGGTGGAGCTTTCTTCGGAGTCCTCATCTTTGAGAGCTTGCAGAGCTCCCGTATTCTTGCGACATCAGCGTCGCCTTCGTCAACTTCCATGGAGAGATCGGGGGAGTGCTCCATCTTTTCTTCTTGGCCCAAATCTGGGCCTTCTTCGAAGTCATCCTCGAATATTGCGCCGATGGAATGGGGGATCGCCTCCTCAATGACCTCGTCAAGGAGGTCCATATAGTCGAGCTCCTCATGATAAGGCATGTGTTTCATTGCCTTGGGTATATGAAGCTCCACTTAGATGTTGCCGACGTTCAATGTTAGAGTCCCTTCACGTACGTCGACAATGACACCGGCGGTGGCGAGGAATGGGCGTCCAAGTATTAGCGACGTATCGCCCTCCTCCTTGACATCCATGACCACAAAGTCGCATGTCAAACATATGCCTCCCGGGACTTGTAACGGGATGTCCTCTGCGATCCCTACCGGCCTTGTGATCCGACCATCTGCTAGTTGTATCCGCATGTCGGTAGGCTTCAAATCTGTGCCGGTGTTCAGTCTTCGGAACATAGAGAGAGGCATGAGGCTAACACTAGCCCCTAAGTCCAGTAACGCCTTTTGTAGAGGGACGCCGCCTAAGGTGCAAGGAATTCGGAAACTCCCCGGATCTTTGAATTTGGCGGGCTCCTTCTCTTTCCTTGTGAACCAAGTCCCCTCCTCAGCGAGCATGATTTTCTCCTTCCTCTTTCTTCCCGTAATCAAATCCTTTAAGAACTTGGCGTATGTCGGGATCTCCACGATAGCGTCGAGGAATGGGATACTGAGGCTTACCCCTCTCAAATACTCGAGAAACTTGGCTAGCCGTTTCTCCATCTTTGCTCTAGCTAGCCTCTGAGGGAATGGGATCGGTGGCATAAAACGGCGCTCCTCAATCTGCTGCTCCGCTCTGGACTTTTCTTCCCCTTGCGGCTCTTTCTCTCTCTCAACTTCAATGACCGGCTCGCTTGGCTCTACAATCTCCACCTCGGGCTCCTCGGTAGGAATCATGACGGGAGTGGTATTCTTCCCGCCTCTCGTTGTAACTGCAACCACAGCGTTGATATGGTCGGTGTTGCCCCGTGGATTTTGCTCGGGTTGAGCCGACAACTGTTGATTGTTTCTATTGAGCAACGCAAGTTGCTCCGCAATTTGTCCAACGACAGTTGTAAGAGAGTCTTGGCCCGCCTTCAAGGAAGCATTGATCTTCTTCTGCTCGACCATAAACTCCTCCACCTTAGCTTCAAATTCAGATCGTTGTTGAGCTTGTGGAGGGTTTGGATTTCTCCACCCTTGATTGTATCCGGGCGGCCTATAGGGTCCCACTTGTTGCCTTGGTGGGAAATTTTGTTGCGGTGGCCCCCTTGGTGGATAATGTTGTTGTTGTTGTGGTGGTGGTCGAGCTTGATGAGGTAGTTGTTGCGGGGGGTTCAATGCTCCACCATTGTTGGCATAGGCGAAACCGGGATGGTTTCTAGTGGCCGGATTGGTCCAATATCCTTGGTTCCCCGCGACGTATTGAACTTGCTCCAAAGATCCCTCTCCTTGTTCTCCTCCCAAATACATAGCTTGGGATTGGTCTTGCCAATCGCACATTTGACTTGGTGTGGATGTGGAAGGGGCTCCTTGGGGCTCCGTAATATATTTCTCCAATCTCTCCACTACCTTGTGGAGAGAATCAAACTTGTTGGCAAGCTCCGCCACGGCCTTGGCCTCATAGATGCTAGATGGCTTCAAGGAGGACGAAGAGTGTCCTCGCTCGTCGCCCCACTGTTGATTGTTCGAGGCCATCTCCTCAAGTAAGGACGTAGCTTCGTCGGGAGTCTTCGATAGGATGGCCCCATTTGCCGTGGCATCAATAATCTGCTTGGTCCCCGGTTGGAGACCATTGTAGAAGCTATGGACGAGCTCCCAATCTTCAATGCTATGGTGGGGGCACTGATGCTGCAGGTCTTTGAAGCGCTCCCATGCCTTGTAGAGTGTCTCTTGAGGTCCTTGCTTGAAGGACATGAGAGCACTCCTAATCTTTACCATCATACGTCCTCCCTGTGTTCGATACCCGCTCGCCGCTACACCGTGCGCTTGCGGTAAGACTACACGGTCGCTCTTTAGGGTGTACGCCCGGGCGCGATCAAGTTTTTGGCGCCGTTGCCGGGGAGGCGATTGTGTTTGATCCTACCACCCTAGCTATTTCTTTCGTTTTGTTTTATTTCTTCATTTTTTTATCTAACCCTTCCATTGTGCTAATCACTTCTTTGAAACTTTGTTTTCCCGTGCATGTACACGAGATCCACAGCGGACCCCGTAGATATATTGTTTGATCCTGAGATCGAGCGTACATTGCGGAGAATCAGAGCGGAGAGGAGACCCGATACGGAAGGGAGGTTTATGAACGTTCGGGAGACGCCTGAAGAGTTAGCGGCAAGAATGGCGAGGATTATTTCCATTCGAGATAGGCTCCGGCCTAAGACTTCCTCCACGACCTCGTCCATAGCCATGCCGGAGTTGGCGGCCGACAAGAATTTTGAGTTGAAGACCGGATTGGTGGTCCTTATGCAACAAGATCCTTTTCATGGGAATCCCCATGAAAATCACCACTACCACATCCAGCTCTTCCTATCAAAGTGCGCCACCTTCCAGATGCCGGGCGTCACCCTATATGCCATCAGACTGCGCCTTTTCCCCTTCACACTAAAGGATAAAGCTCTTTATTGGTTGAGGACGCAAGCTGAAGGAGTCTTCACCACATGGGATGAGTTGGCGAGCGCGTTTATCGACAAGTTCTATCCACCCTCCAAATCGTGAAAAACGTGATTTGAGCGATTCAAATGACATGCAAACATGCAGAAAAAGGTGTAAAATATGGAGTGATCAAAATCCCCCAAGCTTACCTCTTACTCGTCCTCGAGGAAGATAAGTAAAAGGCGAACCCGGTGGATTTAGAAAATGAAAACGATGGAAAAACGGAAAAAAAAGAAAGAAGAAAGCGAAGAGGGAAGCTGCTAGATCATTTTTCTCAGGACGTGGGTTTTGCTTACCCATATAGCATGCATCGAATGCAAAACACATGTCAAAGATTTTTATTTCGATATCATAGTATAATGGTGCAAATAGAGATAGGAAACCCAAGAATATCGATATAGCATGAAAAATGGAATAATTCTAAGATTAACATCGTCTAAATCATTTAAAGCGGTATACAATATCGCAGATCACACACTTTTCAATTGAATGCTTTCTATGAGGAGTATATAGGATATCACACAATAGAGTATGAAGAATAGAATATCGTGGATTTCATGAAGTGAATGCTAGGCGTAGATTTCTGGATTTCGTGAAGCTAACACAATCTCACCGAGTATAGAATATTACTTAGCCTAGGTTGTCATGCACCGTCAGGTAGTCACTCTCTCACACATCATTGGATTCTCTCCCCCAAGCTTATCTATAAGCGTGGTGGCATATACAAAACTATACTTACACTCCCCATCTCTATTGATGCTCCAAAAGTAAAAGAAAATAAAAACAAAAAGGGGGAAGAAAGAGAGAAGGGGTATGAGATGGGATCGTTTTGGGCTTCCTTTCTCTTTTCTTTTCTTCTCTTTTTTTTCTCAAATCTTTTTCTTTTCTCTCTCTTTTTTTATAGCAATAATACACAAATGAATGGTGGATCAAAAGAGAGAGAAGGATATACAAGAATTTTTCTTTTTCTTTTTGGTTTTGGGAAATTTGGAGCTAGGAATTTAGTAACGGGGAAATGCCAAATACTAGAATCGCTAAGGGGAGATTCACCAATGATTTTAAAATAGAGAATTAATGTTCAAGATATGTGGAGAAAGAAATAAATATGTCTCTCAGTTCACTCTATAGGACGTGCATGACAACTTCAGCAGAGTAATCTAATCTACTCGGTTTCGATCTCAAAAAAGCAAACTAATCCAGATTTATCATAGCTAACATCATTCAATCATCCTGAAGTGAAGTGTACGAGTCATGCAATTAGAAGTGATATAGGAAAAGAAAACAGTACTCCAGATATAAGCATTCAATGCGTGAATCTTGGTGTGTTTTCTACGATAACATACATATGAATATTCAGACTCAGCTAATAATAGAATTTCATCCATTTTCATACGGAAAAAGTGTGGGTTACTATCTCTAAATGCAAGGCAGATCATAGCATATGATATCAGAAATAAAAGCTAAGACATGACAAATATAGCATGCATATAGAGAAAGCTAACTCCACGTCATCATCATCACAGAAAAGTCATCTCTAGCATGTGATGAAAGAAATAAAGATAAAAAGGGAAAATAAAACTATTTACAATGCGGCACACGAAGAAAATAAGAAAAGCGTGATGCATGGTTAAAAAAAGGAAAAAGTGATGAAAAAGAGTGCAAATGCGAAAATGGCGTGAAAAATAAAAATAAAAATAAAGGTGGTAAATCAAAAAGCGTGAGAACTCACTCCCCCAAGCTAAAGTGCACAGTGTCCTCAATGTGCGAAGTATGGCACACCGAGAGACGTGTAATGGGAGGGGTAGGTGAGGATGCATGCACGATGAAAAAGAAAGAAAGAAAAAAAACAAAATAAAGATATGATGCGGGCATGATGCAAGCAGCTATAGGAGTGAATCAGATATAAGAGTGTCACCAAAAATATTCTCCCTCTCTCCCAAAAATGATATAGAAAGATATGATCAAAATGTGGATCCAAAAATGTGGATCCAAAATATGATCAATATGTGCATAAGTGCATGCGACATATGGCTAATAAAGGGGAAATATCTTAAGCTTATGTTGTACCATGCATATGGTACAACTTAAGCTTATGTTGTACCATGCATGATGGTACACTTTAGTTAAATTGTTCCAAAGGAACAATTACTCCTAAAATAACTACCTTGGGGGCTATAAATAAGACCCAAGGCTTAGCCATTTTCTAACACTTTTGCATGGTATTCTTGCCTTGTATTTCATTCTAGCGAAGCTCTGCCGAAATCCTTTCTCTCTCTTTATCCAAGTTCTTAATCTAAAAGTAGAGATTTAGATTGTGGATTTAGTAGCCTTACTCCGTTCGTGAGAAGACTCGATCCGTCGTGGCGAATCCGAAGGCGAAGTTCCGAGACTACCGTGCCGCATACGCAAGCGTAAGTCTCAACTTCATTTATCGACCCTAACGCTGTTTTGACAGGTTCCTACAGCCTCAAGCACGTAGGCGGCGGGGATCAGGAGATCCATCGCCGGAAGCCAGTCCACCTGTGCTGGTCCTATGTGTGTCCGAGCGGGGCTCGAAAGGATCATGTAGTCAGCACCATACGGACCGTGTAACCAAACCCAGTGCCACTGACCGTGCGGACGAAGCATCTTCATCTGGGCCATGACGTCAATCGAAAGTGCAGTGGGGCCCGGGGCTCGTCGCAAGTCAGCCGGAAGGTCCTCGCCGGTCATCAGGGCTAGCAGAGTGATCATGCCGCCGCAACATATCGGAGAGCGAGCGCCCACCGATACGATGATGCGGTCCAAAAACCAGCTAGCGACGTCTATCTCAACGGCGGGGGCCAACGTGACTCCATCCCTATCAAGAACTCTGGGGCGAGTCATCGCGTAGAGCATATAAAGCTTAGGCGTAGACATCGTCCCAGGCTCGTTCCTCGCCAGAAAGGTGGTCGCCATAAGGCGCTGTGCTATGCGGAGGCAGGGGTGGACTATGGCCGAGGCCTTGGCCCTACTAGGGTCAAAGGCCTGAGGTAAACCTGTGATCCTGGCCCAGAAGGCGTGTGAATCGAAGGATGGGGGAGGGATGTGTGTGGGGGCGTAGGCTCGGTCGGGTGTGGGGACAGCGGGCCACTGAAAGAACGCTCGAAGCATATCGAGAGTGATCTGACACTCTCGATCCATGAGTCGGAAGGAGCATCCCTCAGCACTGACACTCGAGGTGCTCAGCTCGATCGCCCGGACCGCTGCAACACTCGAGGTGCTCAGCTCGATCGCCCGGACCGCTGAGGGATGCTCCTTTCGACTCATGGATCGAGAGTGTCAGATCACTCTCGATATGCTTCGAGCGTTCTTTCAGTGGCCCGCTGTCCCCACACCCGACCGAGCCTACGCCCCCACACACATCCCTCCCCCATCCTTCGATTCACACGCCTTCTGGGCCAGGATCACAGGTTTACCTTAGGCCTTTGACCCTAGTAGGGCCAAGGCCTCGGCCATAGTCCACCCCTGCCTCCGCATAGCACAGCGCCTTATGGCGACCACCTTTCTGGCGAGGTACGAGCCTGGGACGATGTCTACGCCTGAGCTTTATATGCTCTACGCGATGACTCGCCCCAGAGTTCTTGATAGGGATGGAGTCACGTTGGCCCCCGCCGTTGAGATAGACGTCGCTAGCTGGTTTTTGGACCGCATCATCGTATCGGTGGGCGCTCGCTCTCCGATATGTTGCGGCGGCATGATCACTCTGCTAGCCCTGATGACCGGCGAGGACCTTCCGGCTGACTTGCGACGAGCCCCGGGCCCCACTGCACTTTCGATAGACGTCATGGCCCGGATGAAGATGTTTCGTCTGCACGGTCAGCGGCACTGGGTTTGGTTACACGGTCCGTACAGTGCTGACTACATGATCCTTTCGAGCCCCGCTCGGACACACATAGGACCAGCACAGGTGGACTGGCTTCCGGCGATGGATCTCCTGATCCCCGCCGCCTACGTGCTTGAGGCTGTAGGAACCTGTCAAAACAGCGTTAGGGTCGATAAATGAAGTTGAGACTTACGCTTGCGTATGCGGCATGGTAGTCTCGGAACTTCGCCTTCGGATTCGCCACGTCGGATCGAGTCTTCTCACGAACGGAGTAAGGCTACTAAATCCACAATCTAAATCTATACTTTTAGATTAAGAACTTGGATAAAGAGAGAGAAAGGATTTCGGCAGAGCTTCGCTAGAATGAAATGCAAGGCAAGAATACCATGCAAAAGTGTTAGGAAATGGCTAAGCCTTGGGTCTTATTTATAGCCCCCAAGGTAGTTATTTTAGGAGTAATTGTTCCTTTGGAACAATTTAACTAAAGTGTACCATTATACATGGTACAACATAAGCTTAAGTTGTACCATATGCATGGTACAACATAAGCTTAAGATATTCCCCCTTTATTAGCCATATGTCGCATGCACTTATGCACATATTGATCATATTTTGGATCCACATTTTTGGATCCACATTTTGATCATTCTTTCTATATCATTTTTGGGAGAGAGGGAGAATATTTTTGGTGACACTCTTATATCTGATTCACTCCTATAGCTGCTTGCATCATGCCCGCATCATATCTTTATTTTGTTTTTTTCTTTCTTTCTTTTTCATCGTGCATGCATCCTCACCTACCCCTCCCATTACACGTCTCTCGGTGTGCCACACTTCGCACATTGAGGACACTGTGCACTTTAGCTTGGGGGAGTGAGTTCTCACGCTTTTTGATTTACCACCTTTATTTTTATTTTTATTTTTCACGCCATTTTCGCATTTGCACTCATTTTCATCACTTTTTCCTTTTTTTACCATGCATCACGCTTTTCTTATTTTCTTCGTGAGCCGCATTGTAAATAGTTTTATTTTCCCTTTTTTTCTTTATTTCTTTCATCACATGCTAGAGATGACTTTTCTGTGATGATGATGACGTGGAGTTAGCCTTCTCTATATGCATGCTATATTTGTCATGTCTTAGCTTTTATTTCTGATATCATATGCTTTGATCTGCCTTGCATTTAGAGATAGTAACCCACACTTTTTCCGTATGAAAATGGATGAAATTCTATTATTAGCTGAGTCTGAATATTCATATGTATGCTATCGTAGAAAACACACCAAGATTCACGCATTGAATACTTATATCTGGAGTACCGTTTTCTTTTCCTATATCACTTCTAATTGCATGACTCGTACACTTCACTTCAGGATGATTGAATGATGTTAGCTATGATAAATCTGGATTAGTTTGCTTTTTTGAGATCAAAACCGAGTAGATTGGATTACCCTGCTGAAGTTGTCATGCACGTCCTATAGAGTGAACTGAGAGACATATTTATTTCTTTCTCCACATATCTTGAACATTAATTCTCTATTTTAAAATCATTGGTGAATCTCCCCTTAGCGATTCTAGTATTTGGCATTTCCCCCGTTACTAAATTCCTAGCTCCAAATTTCCCAAAACCAAAAAGAAAAAGAAAAATTCTTGTATATCATTCTATCTCTTTTGATTTGAGATCATTTGTGTATTATTGCTATAAATAAAGAGAAAGAGAAAAGAAAAAGATTTGAGAAAAAAAAAGAGAAGAAAAGAAAAGAGAAAGGAAGCTCAAAACGATCCCATCTCATACCCCTTCTCTCTTTCTTCCCCCTTTTTGTTTTTATTTTCTTTTACTTTTGGAGCATCAATAGAGATGGGGAGTGTAAGTATAGTTTTGTATATGCCACCACGCTTATAGATAAGCTTGGGGGAGAGAATCCAATGATGTGTGAGAGAGTGACTACCTGACGGTGCATGACAACCTAGGCTAAGTAATATTCTATACTCGGTGAGATTGTGTTAGCTTCACGAAATCCAGAAATCTACGCCTAGCATTCACTTCATGAAATCCACGATTTTCTATTCTTCCTACTCTATTGTGTGATATCCTCTATACTCCTCATAGAAAGCATTCAATTGAAAAGTGTGTGATCTGCGATATTGTATACCGCTTTAAATGATTCAGACGATGTTAATCTTAGAATTATTCCATTTTTCATGCTATATCGATATTCTTGGGTTTCCTATCTCTATTTGCACCATTATACTATGATATCGAAATAAAAATCTTTGACATGTGTTTTGCATTCGATGCATGCTATATGGGTAAGCAAAACCCACGTCCTGAGAAAAATGATCTAGCAGCTTCCCTCTTCGCTTTCTTCTTTCTTTTTTTTACGTTTTTCCATCGTTTTCATTTTCTAAATCCACCGGGTTCGCCTTTTACTTATCTTCCTCGAGGACGAGTAAGAGGTAAGCTTGGTGGATTTTGATCACTCCATATTTTACACCTTTTTTCTGCATGTTTGCATGCCATTTGAATCGCTCAAATCACGTTTTTCACGATTTGGAGGGCGGATAGAACTTGTCGATAAACGCGCTCGCCAACTCATCCCATGTGGTGAAGACTCCTTTAGCTTGCGTCTTCAACCAATAAAGAGCTTTATCCTTTAGTGTTAAGGGAAAAAGGCGCAGTCTGATGGCATCTAGGGTGACGCCCGGCATCTGGAAGGTGGCGCACTTTGATAGGAAGAGCTGGATGTGGTAGTGGTGATTTTCATGGGGATTCCCATGAAAAGGATCTTGTTGCATAAAGACCACCAATCCGGTCTTCAACTCAAAATTCTTGTCGGCCGCCAACTCCGGCATGGCTATGGACGAGGTCGTGGAGGAAGTCTTAGGCCGGAGCCTATCTCGAATGGAAATAATCCTCGCCATTCTTGCCGCTAACTCTTCAGGCGTCTCCCGAACGTTCATAAACCTCCCTTCCGTATCGGGTCTCCTCTCCGCTCTGATTCTCCGCAATGTACGCTCGATCTCAGGATCAAACAATATATCTACGGGGTCCGCTGTGGATCTCGTGTACATTCACGGGAAAACAAAGTTTCAAAGAAGTGATTAGCACAATGGAAGGGTTAGATAAAAAAATGAAGAAATAAAACAAAAAGAAAGAAATAGCTAGGGTGGTAGGATCAAACACAATCGCCTCCCCAGCAACGGCGCCAAAAACTTGATCGCGCCCGGGCGTACACCCTAAAGAGCGACCGTGTAGTCTTACCGCAAGCGCACGGTGTAGCGGCGAGCGGGTATCGAACACAGGGAGGACGTATGATGGTAAAGATTAGGAGTGCTCTCATGTCCTTCAAGCAAGGACCTCAAGAGACACTCTACGAGGCATGGGAGCGCTTCAAAGACCTGCAGCATCAGTGCCCCCACCATAGCATTGAAGATTGGGAGCTCGTCCATAGCTTCTACAATGGTCTCCAACCGGGGACCAAGCAGATTATTGATGCCACTGCAAATGGGGCCATCCTATCGAAGACTCCCGACGAAGCTACGTCCTTACTTGAGGAGATGGCCTCGAACAATCAACAGTGGGGCGACGAGCGAGGACACTCTTCGTCCTCCTTGAAGCCATCTAGCATCTATGAGGCCAAGGCCGTGGCGGAGCTTGCCAACAAGTTTGATTCTCTCCACAAGGTAGTGGAGAGATTGGAGAAATATATTACGGAGCCCTAAGGAGCCCCTTCCACATCCACACCAACAAGTCAAATGTGCGATTGGCAAGACCAATCCCAAGCTATGTATTTGGGAGGAGAACAAGGAGAGGGATCTTTGGAGCAAGTTCAATACGTCGCGGGGAACCAAGGATATTGGACCAATCCGGCCACTAGAAACCATCCCGGTTTCGCCTATGCCAACAATGATGGAGCATTGAACCCCCCCCGCAACAACTACCTCATCAAGCTCGACCACAACAACAACAACAACAACATTATCCACTAAGGGGGCCACCGCAACAAAATTTCCCACCAAGGCAACAAGTGGGACCCTATAGGCCGCCCGGATACAATCAAGGGTGGAGAAATCCAAACCCTCCACAAGCTCAACAACGATCTGAATTTAGGAATTATCCTCTTAATTATTTTAAAGTACTATTCACCCCCCCTCTAGTACTTGTGCAGTAGCTTCGTAGGGCATTACATCGTCATCCAGTATTGATATGGCAGATTATTCTCTGCAGTTTATATTTCTTTAAATCGCTCTTCACCATACATTTCCAAATAATCATTGTGATGTAAATTTAATTCATGACTGAGGTCAATCCTGACATTGCCCCACATATCCTCACTCATCCCAAGCAGAGCTGTTATGGCTCTAAATCCACAATTTCCATCTGCTTTTGCATCTAATGTTTCGAATGTATGGCCTCACCTCAACAGGAAATTGGATAGAATATTTATCGAGTGTTGGTGTTGGTTTCCTTACCACCTTTTCTTTTTGCTTCCTCTTCAATGGCATAATAGATTTAGGTGGGAGTGACTTGCTGGCTTCAATAAATAATACGTGTTCAAACATACTAGGATCACGTCGTGTTGAAGTTTCTGCCCTTCCTTTTGTCTTTTTCTTTGGTGCACCCTTAACTTTCACCTTTTCCTTTGGTTCGGCAAGAGAAGTGACTTCTGGAATTGAAATTTATTTTACCTTTCACATAAGGATAACTTTACTAGCATCATCCATGTGCTTGAATTGCAACATAATTTTGTGCAACTCGGCACTAAATAACTCGACACCTATCAACCTTATAACTCGATCATCCTTTGTAGGCTCCATGTTAAGTTTCATCCAATGAGAATGTATGCTAGACAAAGATATTGGACGACCCTCCTATTTAAATTGTGCAATTTCATGAGCACACGGTAGTCCATGTGTATGGCGAATGACACATTGACATGCTTCTGCATCCACTCCAATAGATTCTGATCTCGTTAACTCAAGTAAAACTATATTCAATGCATTCCGTGAGATAAATCCTCTCAGCTCCTTGAACATGACTGGATTGAATTGGTGTTGCACAGTATTTAAACTCATCTCAAAGGATGCTATGATCTCAGTGTGTTGGCACTTGAGCATGGCATGAATGGCTGTCCAAGCGGTGTCAAAACTGCCAGTGGATGTGCATAAATGCCTTTTCAGGTTTGAATGTGCATTCTCTACTCTATTGGTAGTGACATTCCCAAGGTGCATGCTTTTATCTACCCATGTGGAGACAAATTTCTCAGTATACTTTTTTAACTATGTACCCTTCACATAATCGAGAGCTCCCTATTTTCCAACAAATTTACTATCAAATTCATTAAGATTATGCAAGTACTCCTCCTCGGTATGGGACATCACTAACGAGTTCCAACTACAGATGAAGGCATCCCACAATTCATTTGTTTCAAAATATTTCTTGCAGTTTGCTAATACATCGCTTGAAATGTGACATCTGCACAAATGATTTTCAGTCTGAGGGAAGACATGAGATATAGCATTCATCAAGGCTATCTCCTTATCTGTCACAATCACAGGAGGCATCATGCACCCATGGAGAAAGTCACGTAACTTGTCTAATGCCCATGTGTATGTAACCTCTCACTCATCCTTCATAAAAACAAATGCAGCTGAAAATGTTTTTTCAGTTGATGTTACGCCAACTATCTCCAGCAATGGAAGCCGATATCTATTTGTCTTATAGGTATAATACATAATCAATACTTTTGAAAAATCACGAACTAAATCCACAGATGTTGGATGTGCAAAAAATAAGTTCCTCAAACATGAAGTTGTCTCATCTAAAGAATGCATCTCAATGTAGTTACTTTTTTAAAGTTCTTCATAAGTTGTTGCATTTAATATCTTCGACTCATTTCAGCGATTTTATAATAATTTTGTGCATTATAAATAGTTCTTACGGTGGATTACGTTCATCCTTACACTTCAACATAGTTAGAATTTCTTTAGGTCGTACCTGAGCCACATACATATCTATCAACATTTCAAGCTCTTTCTTGTGTAACCTTCCAGCAAATGAGTGTCCATCCAAATGCTTTGCAGCTGGATGGTTATGTGTTATATATACAATCATTAATTTCCAATCATCATCCGTGGGTAACTTTATCCCTTTTAAATAAAATGGATATCCACACTTCTTTGTTCCATGAGAAACCTGACTCCTCTCATTGGATTATCCTTATGGACCTCGATAACTACCACTTCTTTCACATGCAAAATAGAGCCTCGGCTTTTTACCAGGTTTGGCATTCTGTGAACGCTTTAGTGTAATGACAAGTCCATTTTCGGTTCCGACATCTTGTACCTAGTCAAGAATTTCGTGTCGACTTGAAAATACAGTGTAGGTTGTAAAAGCCTCTTTGTAGGCATAACAATCGGTTCCACAACAACGCAAGCATCATCCTGAAGGAATAAAAGCAATAAATGAGATTGATTAATAGATGTAAAATTACATGGGGAAATTAAATTAACAAAAAAACTGTATAAGGATGGTTACATAATTTAATAATAATAGAAAGAGCTAAACATTTCATAGAAAACAAATAAGAACGTAAAGTAATAATTTTGATTTGAGGTCCGTGCCCAACCCAAATTTTTCGGAAGCAATTTTGATGCATGTAGAAAATGTGAATAGATAAACAATTGTGAACAGAAATTACGACAGTTTAACAAAACTTAAATTTAACCCACGAAATTGTGGCGGTTTAACAAAGAGCAGATAATCGTGTTTAAATTTAAAAATCAAGGAAAATTAAAGAAGAAGGATATTGCTCTCTCAGATAAACTTTTTACCTTCTCTTTTTCATATGTTTTGTGCAAGTCAGCATCCAACGGAGGCAACGGTGATGAATTGGTAAATATAAGGAAATGAGACCAAGTCAACCATATCCCTTGAAGATCTCCAAGCAATCAATGACATTCCTATCTGAAGGCGTTCCGATACAATGCATCGCATCTAATAGAAATATGCAAGGTCAACCATATCCCTCGGAGATCTCCAACCAATCAATGCCATTCAAATCAGAAGGCGTCTCGATACAATGCACCGCATCTCGTAGAAATATGCATTCAGCACCTACCAATAAAGCTAGATTCATATCCTCTTGTAAAGTACTATTCATATCCTCTTGTAAAGTAGAAATAAGCACCTCGGGCACTCTTTGGCACACCCGTTTTGGTCATCCTGCTCCTCCTGTTGTCTCCAAAGTCGCTTCCAAGTTATCTCTCAAGCTGTCTCCTCAGCCACCATGTCCTCAATGCTCAATGAGTAAGAGTCATAAATTACCTTTTCCTTTGTCAAGATCGAGAGCAGATTCTCCCTTAGCTTTAGTTCATTCTGATATATGGGGCCCTGCCCCAGTTCAATCTAATAAAGGCTATAGGAATTACGTCAGTTTTATTGATGACTACTCTCGCTATGTTTGGCTCTACCCTCTATATCATAAATCCGACGTGTTTGCTGCCTTCCAATACTTTCAAACAATGGTTGAAAGGCAGTTTAACACGAAAATTAAAATTTTCGATCTGATGGCGGGGGGATTTTGTAACAATCAATTTATCTCCCCATTTCACCAACTTGGGATCATACATCAGACCTCGGCACCCTACACACCCGAGCAAAATGGTGTGGCCGAAAGAAAACACCGACATGTAATTGAAACTACACTAGCTTTGCTACTAACAGCTTCTATGCCTCAACAATATTGGCCAGATGCAGCAAAGACGGCTATATATCTGATCAACAGACTACCATCTGCAACGCAACGAAACAAATCTCCTCACGAGATTCTCTATCATCAGGTTCCAGACTACGCCTGTGCTATCCCTGCCTCCGCCCTTATGTACAACACAAGCTTGAACCAAGGTCGCAACCGTGCGTCTTTCTTGGTTATGCTGACCACATGAAGGTGTATAAATGCATGGAGCTGTCTACCAAAAGGCTGTACCTGACTCCACATGTCAGGTTTGAGGAGAACATCTTCCCTTTCTCTACTCAGACTCGTCCAACGCCACAGCCTACACTGATCAACTCTATCCCACCGACCATTATTCCTACCCATCCACCTGCACCCCTCCAACCAACACTCATCGATCCCCTAATCTACCAACCTACCGACCATCCGACCCATCAACACGACTTACCGACCTCTCCAAGCCGCTCCACAGCTCGCTCAACCCAAAGTATGCCCGATCCAGCTGATTCACCAACACAAACCTTGCCTGACCCATCATTGCCTACAAGCATTCTACAACATATCTCGGCACACCATAATCTGGTCACTCACCCGACTTCTTACCATCCCCACTTAACTTCCTGGGACTGGAAATTCAACGAAGCTCCCAAGGCTGCTTCGTCCATCAGACCAAATATACAAAAGAGCTCCTTCAGAAAGCCGGTCCTCCGGTTGCAAGCCGAGCAGAACTCCAGTCTCCTCAAAACGGAATCCAAACACCTCAGATCCTTTACTGCTCGATGGATCGTACTACCGCAGTCTGGTCGGTGCTCTTCAATACCTCACACTGACCCGACCTGATATTGCATTCGCCGTCAATCAAGTATGTCAGTTTCTTCATGCTCCACGTGACTCACATCTCACGGCTGCTAAGCGGATTCTTCGGTATCTTCAACACACGCCAACCCACGGCATTCTTCTTCGTCCGAGTCCTCTGTCACTCATCGCCTTCTCCGACGCTGATTGGGCAGGAGATCCCGTAGATCGTCGCTCCATCAATGGATTCTGTGTCTTCCTTGGAAAGAACCCTTTGACTTGAAGTGCAAAAAAAACCTTCGATTGCACACAGCTCGATAGAATCGGAGTACCGTTCTCTCTCTTTCACGGCTAAAGAGATCATCTGGCTACAACTTCTCCTTTCTGACCTTCAGATTCCTCTCCAAGACAAGCCGCTAATTTGGTGTGACAACAAGTCGGCTATCTCACTCTCTTCCAATCCGGTCTTTCATTCCTGAACAAAACACTTCACAGTCGACTACCACTTCATCCGTGAACAGGTCACGTTAGACAACATTCGTGTTCAACACATCTCTACCGAGGACAACCCGGCTGACATCTTCACTAAGAGTCTCACTGCGGATCGCTTCGAGCTATTGCGAGACAAACTGTTTGTCATTTCGGCCGCTCAGTTTGCGGGTGCGTACAAGGAAATGAGACCAAGTCAACCATATCCCTTGAAGATCTCCAAGCAACCAATGACATTCCTATCTGAAGGCGTTCCGATACAATGCACTGCATCTCGTAGAAATATGCAAGGTCAACCATATCCCTCGGAGATCTCCAACCAACCAATGCCATTCATATCAGAAGGCATCCCGATACAATGCACCGCATCTCGTAGAAATATGCATTCAGCACCTACCAATAAAGCTAAATTCATATCCTCTTGTAAAGTACTATTATACCCTTGATACATTGTATTTAAACACATGAAGAGGAATGTAAATCTTAGCTGGTTTCTCTTCTACATTTCTCCAGTCGTTTATCCCTTTTCTTTAAATTTCATCATGATAGGAATGTCATTGATTGCTTGGAGATCTTCAAGGGATATGGTTGACTTGGTCTCATTTCCTTATAGTAAACACATCAATGAAAAACGAATTCCTTGGCAGTACTTCTTAACATATCAATTAAGTGAATGAAATAAAACTTGATCCAATGCCTCTCAGGCATTACATCAAACAGTTAGCATGCAAAACAAAACTACTTCACGTCTATTAATAAAAATTTAATTACAACTACAAAATTTAATAACAACAAAAAATTCAAACAACTTGATGCATTTGATAACAACTAAACCCTATCCCAGCACTTGATGATTGTCTCTGGAAATGCAATAACAACTAAACGTACACAGTTCGGATGGGGAAAATATCACATCCATTGAAGTTTTTCCATCGAACATGGATGCATTTGATAACTAAAAATACAAAACATTCGGATGGGAAAAAAGAACATCGAAGAAAGAAATTAATATATAAAAAATATATGGTTTAATTGTTATACCTGTTTTTCTTCCATTGATAATCAATGCATAGACAATCAGTACAAACCCTAAAATTTCGTAATCTTAAGAACAAATGGCAAAATTGAGGAGAAAGAAGAACATATGGTAAAATATAAAGGAAAATTGAGGTGAGAGAAAAAATAGATAGGAAAGCAATTTTGCGGTGAAATCAAAAGATCAAATGGCATAGTTTGTACTTAATTAATAAATTCAAGAGTACTAATTAAAATCTAATTAAGTTTAAATTTGTAATTTTGGAAAAATTAACAATTGTGGTGAAATCATAAGAATATGATGTGCATATAATAGCACTCTTATTTTGTTTAGATCATTCAGACTATATGTCCCAGGGTCATGTCTTATCCCCCCTCCGGTTTCATATTTATTTACAAAATAACCCTTAATTTTTTTCGATTATTTTCTGAGGATGTAATCTCCCTTTTTATTTTGTTGGGCCCCGTGATATTTTTTTGATAACGAAGTTATTAACATTATTTTTTAGAAAACAAAATATGAAAATTTCCCTAATATATTCAAACAATGTCATCACTGTTTCACCAAAATACCTAACATTAAAAATGTTTGAAGTTAATACTTAACAGATATGACCCTACCCGGATGTGCCTAAACCGAGCAGCCCAGGCCCGTGTCGCAAGCCCACGGCCCCAAGGAGGACGGGCCGAGCAACGAGGCCCCCACGAAGATCCAAAGTCGGGCCGGCCTCGGACCAAAGCAGACGCCACCGCTGACCCACGCCGGCAGGAGTTAACCGCTCCTCCTTAAAGCGTGCCCCCTTACGCCATTAAGGGGCCCCATTACGCCCACCTTCATGACCCATGAAGGCGCCATCAAGGTGGCGGATCATGGGCGGAAACGAGGGACGTCGAGGAGACGTGGCCGGGAAAGACTCCTATAAAGGGACTCGAGGTACAACGTATAGAGGGATCACTTCCTGGATATCCAAGATACGGAGGTATTCTTCTGGATGATTTTTGCAATAAGGCCAAATTTTAAAATATATTAATAAAATCGACCAACTTGTAAACTTATTATAAAAACCGACCAACTCTTGGCCAGCTCAGCGCGAGCGTGTGGGGACGTTTTTGAGAATTGGACGCGGCTTCAAACCGCGTCCAATTCTCAAAATAAGGGCAGCCGCGCGGCTGCCCTTTCTAAGCTTTCTTTACGTCGGTTTTTTCGGTTAGAAGATAGCGGCTGCCGGTGATTTTCAGCATCCTTTTGTTCGTTGAAGGCTCCAACTCTCTCAAGTACACATCTCACACTCTCAAGTAGATTTTGGTGTTGTTTATGCTTTAGGAAATACATATTATTAGTCAAATTTGATATTGGGTTGAAAATAATGAGGTGAAATGATTGTTCTTCGTTGTAGAGATCAAATTAATGTGCAGTAGGTAAATGTATGAGGCAATTGTGTGACATATGGCTTCATTTTTCAATGTATGGCAAGAATTTTGGGTAAGAATTTAAAATGGCAATCATAATATTTTAACATTTAGATGCAACATTTTTTAAATCTAAAAGGCATGTCATAACCTCAAATATACTATCAAACATATATAATATCAAATTTCAATGAGTCATGTTCTTCATCTTATATATTTTTTCCTAGCAGATATGGACCCAGGACCCGTTCATCACATATACAACCTGGGCAGGTATGAACAAAACTAGTGAATTAATATTTAACGTAAGGTATATGTCTTCGTAATCTTTCATGAAGTATATTAACATTTTGTAATTATTGGTTGCAGGAGGATATTATATTAGTAGTGGACCACACGTGGAAACATACTGCATGTGTTTTAGATGAGCGTGCAGCACACTACATGGAAATTGCCAAGCTTGACGTATATGTGCGGTTGAAGTGGATACGAATGGATTGGGCTTTACTTTTTGCATTGGTGGATAGATGGAGGCACGAGACCAATACCTTCCATCTCCGCCAAGGTGAGATGACGATCATATTGCATGACGTGTTAGTCATCACGGGCCTTCCTGTTGAGGGCATTCCTATATGGAGAATGCCAAGCCGTCCCAATTGGGCGGATTTGATGGAGCGGCTTCTTGGACATGCATCCACAGAAAACCAAGGAGCGAAGGTAAAACTGAGCTGGTTGCGAGAGACGTTTATGGAGTTACCTGAAGAAGCCACCCCTGAGGAGATTCGGCAATATACTCGGGCATATATTTTGCATATGATAGGCACATTATTGGTGCCAGATCCAAGTAAAGGTTTGGTGCATCTCAGATGGTTGACAAAGATGGAGCATATAGAGACCATTGGAGATTATTTGTGGGGTAGTGATGTGCTTGCTCACCTGTACTCATAGCTAAGTAAGGTGGCAAGAAGGGAAACAACTGGGTTATACACATGCTCCACCTCGTTGTAGGTATACAATTTGAAACTTAAGTTCATTGTAATATTTTTTTTAATATAGTAACAGTCACTGACAAATTCATATTCATAGGTATGGTCATGGGAGAGATTGCATATAGGCAGGCCGACTTGCTCCCAAGACATATTGGATAGCATCCTCCTTTTAGGATGCAGGTGGAATGTGCCATTATCCTTAAGAGAAAACCCTCAGCGGCAACTGGATTTTTATAGAAACGAGCTTGACATGTTAGAGCCTACGCAGGTAAGAAGTTGTAAATTTTATACATTGATGTGATGAACGATGGATTAATATTACGAATTCTGATGAGTTATTCATAATTTTCATTCCCTTTAGGTGATTTGGGAGCCATATCTTCAGAGATATCAGAATCTTCCTGATTTATGTGTTTTATAAAAATCAGAGCTGGCATACGCGTGTACCGCTAGTTTGCTTTGATGTATTGGTGATGCATGTTCCAGATCGTGTTATGCACTAATGACGCACCCGCAATCTACACCTAGGATCCACCTGGCGGTGTCACAATCGCCAGGCGTGATATGGCTCCTAGGCAGTGTTCTAAAAATCGGCCTGGGCGGCCGCCTAGGCGGCGCCTAGGCGCTAGGCGGCCAGTAAACGCTCCGAGTATGGCCTGGGCATTCAATCTGGGTGTTTTTGGGATTAATCGGTCGCCTAAGCGTTCTGGGCGGTGTCTGGGCGCTCTGGGCGGTTCCTAGGCGGTTCCTGGGCGGTGTCTGGGCGTTTTTGGTAAATGGCTTAATTACACAAGAGTATCTTTTAAATTTTATTTTGTTGCACACAAATACTCTAAAGTAGGTAAACTGGATTTGATTTAGTATGTATTAAATATTTGATGTATTTTAAATAATATATATATATATAAGCATAAATATATTATATAAAAATAAATAAAATAATTAAAAAATGCAAATCCGCCTAGGCCGATTAATCCCCGATTAATCCCCGATTAATCCCCGATTAATGCTCTGGGCGCTAGTCGCTAGCAATCCGAACGCCTAGCGCCTAGCGTTTTTTACAACTTTGCTCCTAGGCTACGATTTCGAGCTCAATCCGCTAGCGGACGGTGTCGAGTTACAGTATAAAAGATAGTCGAATCCCACAGGGACGGTGATAGTGTCTATGATAATCTCAGTCTATTTCTATATCTAGAAGTAATGTAGCGGTCGGAGGGAAAGGTTTGGGTTGATTGTTGTTGTTGTATGATATAATAAAAGGAACTAGGGCTTTAGGGATCGCCGCTAGGATCGTTGGGGGTTGATGTTGGATAGGTTCCTCACGTCGCATTAGGGCTAGGGAATTAATCCCCCAATTCGTACCACTCTCGTGGGTTAGAAATGCGGGGTATTTCAGTGGCTCTCGTCGACGTAATGGCGGTAGCCATCGACGTAGCGATATAGTTCGTCGATGAAACCCCTCAAGGCGCGAGCCAGGCATGGTCACGTGCCTTGATTGGATCCACCGATTTCCCTATTCGAATCCCTAGATACCCCTTAAGCACATCAATTCCAGCAAATCCTTCAAATTAATATTTCTCTGCTAAGGAGAGAATCCTACCTTAATAGCTTCTCCCTCATTAATTTCTTCTTCCTTTAAGCCTTCAATTGTCATTCAATTCCTCCTTTAATAACTCCGTCCTTTTAATCCCCCTTCCTTTTCCTTTTCCTTCTTCTTCCTTTAATTCTTTCCTTTCTTTCCTTTTTTTCTTTTTTTGTTTCCTCATGAAACTCACGGCAAAGGGGGGGGGGGGGGGGGGGGGGATGGAATGGAATGGAAAAAGAGAAGAAGATAAGGAAAGAATGAATATTAAACCCCTTAGAAAATATCTACACATGTTTCATTTATTTACAACAATGACATGGCCATAAAAGAAATTACCTCATCCCCAAGACTCCCCACTATTTACTGATTTGCCATTTCAATTTATGGTAAGTCCTCAATATAATATCTCATCCACTATATGCACACAACTCCTTCCATACACACCACTAATTATTAACCAACGCGCCACTACTATGCACACCCACTCATACTATACATACACACAACCAGTTAATTACAAAAATGCCATCATCTCTAATTACATCAATTATAATAATAATAATAATAATATAATAATGCCTTATCATATGCACCACATTACATATTACTACATACACTACGTATATATATACACACTACTTACGTATACCGACATACATACACTACACAAATACATAATCATATACACCCTAGTGTAAACAGCAATAGTGCCATTATAATAAGGCGATGCCAATGTACTTCCTCTTCATGCAAGTGGTTGCATTTCATGCCACATGTTGTGTTAAATTGAACCACCCTAAATCATATTCCATTGCATATGATAGTACTAGTAGTTGTTATTGTTGCATGCTTATTCTTTTAATTTCAATGCATATTCTATAGTGCAACATTTATGTTGCATGCTATATGTTCCAATATGTCATCTTATTCTCGCATACTAATATTAAATGCAAATTTGAATATCCTAGTATTATAGTTTAAATGCAAATTCAATGATGCATGCTATTTCAACAATTTCAATGTCGTATGCAATTTTCATGTTGTTTAATTGTAATTTTACTGCATACTAGTCTTGTAGTCAAATGTAAATTAAATTCTTTCAAGTCTCTTTGTGACATCCTAATGTTGTATGTTTGTTCACTTAGTTTAAATACTAATAAATGATAGGGATGTCTCGGTCAGCCACATGGAGGTGAGCACCCTAGAAAGGGTTTGGTGGAGAACTGGGTACTCGTAGGATATGAGGGCTAGACTATGTTGTGTTGGAGTTGATGTACCTTGCTCATTTTTGGGTACTTTGTGGTGTTTGACGTACCTGGCTTAGTTTCGGGAACGAGGTTTTGTGATGTTGTAAAGTTTTTCCTCACTCGCACCCCGATGCAAGAGGGCATGGGTGGAGTGAGAGGCCCCGTTAAGGAAACAATGCTCGTGTACCACTGGTGGGTTCTCCCTACCGTCCCACCTCTGGGGTGGAGTCCAGTTCTTCATATTCAACGACACACCCAGGTCTCCAAATAAAATGTAATTAAACATTTAATTGCTGTAAATTTCCTATATGCAGTTTTGTTTCTTTTTTCTTGCCCGATGAAAGTATGTGTATTTTCATGCCATGTACTATAATGTGACAACAACATCTCCCAATTAATATTTAGTTTCTGCACGAGTTGGGTTTCCTACTTAGACACGCTTTGACGTGCTCCAAATTGTGGTTTCAGGTTTATGGAGCTGGAGGCAGGGAGATGGAGTTAGAGTTATGATTGAGGAGTTTGGGTTGTGAGTTGGGTAATGAGGAGAGAGGATGAGAGTTTTGTACTTTGGGGGTTTTGTTGTTTTAGGAAGTTGTATAAGAGGAAGTTGTATAAGGGTATAGATATGTAAATAATACATTAGTGGATAATAAAGGATAATGGTTCTTGTTGTTTCTTAGCTGTCATCTTTGTAACTCTCTGTGTTGTTGGTTGGGCATTGTTTGTTATCTGGGAACATTACAGGTACTACCCCAGCAGTGCGTAGTGGACCTGCTAATTCAATAGTATTTCCTTTCTTTTCTTCCTTTGTAGCACCTGCCTCTTCGAGAAAACCTGCGACGGATTCATACTTCGCAGATATCCTGGGAAGCGGGGCATTACATTTGGTGGCCTATGCAGGTCACCGCACTGTGGCTGTGTACGGATAGTGCGTGTAATGTTCCCTTAGAGGGTGTCGAGTCCTAAGGTGGGTAGGTGCCTAGGACCTATTAGTCGTAGTGTCACCTCTAAGTGTAAAGGACCAGGATATGTGGGTATATCATCTTCTATAGTAGAGTTGTGTGTATGTATGTATGGTAAGTGTTGTTGGTAATATTGTATGATTTGTATAGCCAGTATACACCCATGGTTAGATATAGCGATATTTATGCGTGTACAAGTTGTAACTAGTATATGGCTTTATGTATAGTTGTTTGGTTTGTGTAATGCAAGTAGATTTGAATGTCTTGGGTGTATAACTTTAAGTATGAGTATGTTAACCATATGGCTTATGGAGTGATTGTTGTGTGATTGAATATAGTGTGACCATGTATGTAAATATAGGTAAGTATACCTATAAGGAGTGTTGTGTGACTTCGTACTCGAATGTATGTACCTCCGTATACCCATATGTGTATTCTGATAATGGCATGTATGCTTGAACATATATTGTGTAATACTATGCCAATGTATATGTAGTACATGTATAAATATTGGAGTGCAGTAGTAAGTGGGTGTAGTTGATTTTATATATATGCCATATGTTATCTATGTAAGATATGTGTATCATAGAACTATCGTATAGATGGAAGTGTATGTAGTGTATATAACATGTGTAGAACTAGGTGTGGACCTAGGTATACCACTTATGGATTTACTTATGTATAATCGTATGTATACATATGTTTTATGCACTAAAGTGATATATTTATATGGATCTTGCTGCATGAGTGTGTATAGTATTTGATTGTATAAATATCAGAGTCTGATTAACTGTTATATGAGTACGTACATCTACAGGTGACTGTATATGTGTATACTAGTAAGATTGTGTGTACGTTGGATGTTCGACATATTGTGGCATGCGTACCTACAGTTGGTATTATGTATCAGTAATGATGATATGTGTGCCTATAGTTGGATGTGCATAGACGTATATATTAATAGTGTAATTAGTATAGTGACTATAAGTGAATGGGTGAATATGGTTGTGTGCATATGTTATCCAAACGCATCTTAAGTAGTTGTAGTAAAACAATTGACATGTTTAGTCATATAATATCGGTGTAGGAATTTATAAATTGTAGTGTGTTGTATCATATGTGTATTGAGTCTTAGGATTGATATTGTATGCGTGGATACATGCTTGTGTATATCTAGTAAGTATATCTGTATGTATCTATTTGGATGAAATCATATCTATAATAACGTATTTGTTGTGACTATATTTGTGTGGCTTGTATGTCTGTGGAGTGACCTCATAATGTAGTGCGATTACCTATATTGATATCATAGTGGATTACATATAGGATATTAAATTGTATTGATAATATATATTGCATATGGATGTATATGTATTGGTATATAGATGTATAAGTTGGATGTATATGTAATGGTATTGATAAGTTGGGTGTATCTGTATTGGTAGTTTATGTACGCATGCGGTAGGGTGATCCTTGGTGTCTATCACCCCTGGGTTGACCTTTAGCCTAGGAAGTCCGATGACGGACTTGATTTTAAGGTGGGTAGAATGTAATAGCCTAGAGTACCATATACGTTAGGGCCTTTCTTTCTGTGAGATATATACAGTATGTATATTTGAATACGTGTGTAGTGGGTATAATAATGGAGTGCAGTGTGTGTTATTATGTAGTGATATTTCGTACATTACTATTAGTGTATTATTACTTATTGTTGGATTAGTAATATTAATGTGTTAGTGCTTGTATTACTAAGGATGTTTCTTTAGTAATGAGTTGAGTGTAGGGTTCTTTGTGTATTCTTAATATTATTATTATTATTAGGATTATTTGCGTATTGTTGTTAGGATTCCTTGTATATTAATAAGGGCGTGTATTTAGCAATATATTGAGAGAAGTATTATTGTGCATCTCTATGGTATTTAAAAAAAAGGCTAGCATGTAGCATGTGTAAATCACTAGCTAGTAGTTATTAGTATTGTTGTTAGTCTTAGTTATTAGTATCATTTGTTCTTAGTATTGTTGTTAATCTTAGTGCCTAGCACCATTATATGTGAATGGCATTCTAGTGTTTTGTGTGTGCATGGAGTAGGGGGTGTGTAGAGTGATGGCTCCTTAAGTAATTAGTAGAGGATAAGTAATAAGATATGGATTAGAGTAGGAGGGCAAGTGTGAAAGGGGTTATGGGGGCAAGAATGAGGCTAGTGTGAAAGAGGGTTGGGTTAGTGAAATTTTTGTAATTAATGGGGAGTGTGTATGTAAAGTATAAGAGTATGTAAAGAATGGCACACTTGTAATTAAGTGTAGGGGGTGTGTGTATAGTAAGATGGTATGTATTAAGGAATGGCAAACTTGTTAATAAGGTCCTTTCTAGAAGATGACACTACATTTAATTAAATCTCTTCATTCTTCTATACTATTCTCCTCTTTTCTTTCCTTTTCTTTTCATTTTTATTTCTTTTTGTTTCTTCCCTTTTCTCTTTTGTTTGGGGGGGGGGGATTCCACCAGATGCACGCACACACAAAAGAAAAGAAAAGAAAAGAAAAGAGAGAAAAACAAAAAGAAAAGAGGAACCAAGGAAAGGGGAAAAGGGGAACAATGAAAGGAGAAGGAGGGGAGCTCCCATCACATTTGGATTAGGTAGGACTCTCTACTTATGCACTAAATATTGATTTGGTGATTGTTGTAGTAGATTAGCAAGAAAGTTGTAATCTTTAGTTAAGGTGCAAGTTAAAGTTAAAATCTTTCCTTAGCAATATGGCATATTTTGTCAAATATTTGATCATTTATGGTTTTTCTAATTAAAGTTGACACCTTTAAACTAGTTCCATAATTAGTTCCTATGAGAATTGAATCCTTCATTATAAACCTTAAGTGACTCTTTCAAGTTACATGTGATTATTAAAGCTTGTAACTTCCCTCAAGTTCCTTAAGTAAATTTATTAAAGCTTGCATTTTATTCAAGCTCCTTGTGGTGATATTGTTGTGGAAATGGTTATAGATTGAAATGTAGAAAGTGTTGTTGTGGGATTGTAGTGACATGGCTATGATGGCATATCATGTTGTATTGTGAGAGATACAATGGTGAAGGGCTTAGCACATGGATGCATGATCCAAATGTGGGTGAAGGAAATGAAATTTGTATGGGTTGAAGGTAGAAAATAAAGACATGCCAATGTACTTCCTCTTACTGCAAGTGGTTGCATTTCATGCCACATGTTGTGTTAAATTGAACCACCCTAAATCATATTCCATTGCATATGATAATACTAGTAGTTGTTATTGTTGCATGCTTATTCTTTTAATTTCAATGCATATTCTATAGTGCACCATTTATGTTGCATGCTTTATGTTCCAATATGTCATCTTATTCTCGCATACTAATATTAAATGCAAATTTGAATATGCTAGTATTATAGTTAATGCAAATTTAATGATGTATGCTATTTCAACTATTTCAATGTCGTATGCAATTTTCATGTTGTTTAATTGTAATTTTACTGCATACTAGTCTTGTAGTCAAATGTAAATTAAATTCTTGCAAGTCTCTTTATGACATCCTAATGTTGTATGCTTGTTCACTTAGTTTAAATACTAATAAATGATAGGGATGTCTCGGTCTGCCACATGGCAGGTGTGCACCCTAGAAAGGGGTTGGTGGAGAATTGGATACTAGTAGGATATGAGGGCTGGACTATGTTGTGTTGGTGTTGATACCTTGCTCATTTTCAGGTACTTTGTGGTGCTTGTCATACCTTGCTCAGTTTCGGGTATGAGGTTTTGTGATGTAGTGAATTTTTTCCTCACTCGCACCCCAATGCAAGAGGGTATGCGTGGAGTGAGAGGCCCGTTAAGGAAACAGTGCTCGTATACCACTGGCGAGTGCTCCCTACTACCCTACCTTTGGGGTGGAGTCTAGTTCCTCATATTCAACGACACACCCAGGTCTCCAAATAAAATGTAATTAAACGTTTAATTGCTATAAATTTCCTATATGCAATTTTGTTTATTTTTCCTTGCTTGATGAAAGTATGTGTATTTTCATGCCATGTACTATAATGTGACAACAACTATTTCCCCAAATTAATATTTAGTTTCTGCACGAGTTGGGTTTCCTACTTGGACACGCTTTGACGTGCTCCAAATTGTGGTTTCAGGTTTATGAAGTTGGAGGCAGGGAAATGGAGTTAGAGTTACGATTGAGGAGTTTGGGTTGTGAGTTGGGTAATGCGTGGAGAGGATGAGAGTTCTGTACTTTGGGGGTTTTGTTGTTTTAGGAAGTTGTATAAGAGGAAGTTCTATAAGAGTATGGATATGTAAATAGTACATTAGTGGATAATAAAGAAAAGTGGTTCTTGTTGTTTCTTGGCCGTCATCTTTGTAACTCTCTGTGTTGTTGGTTGGGCATTGTTTGTTATCTGGAAACATTACATGTACTATCCCAGCAGTGCGTAATGGACCTGCTAATTCAATAGTATTTCCTTTCTTTTCTTCCTTCGTATCACTTGCCTCTTCGAAAAAACCTGGGACAGATTCGTACTTTCCGGGTATTCTGGAGAGCGGAGCGTTACTGTAGGACTGAAGTCAACAGTGGTCAACTCAAGCTAAAGAAAATGAGGACATTAAAATAATTCATGACGATGAGGAGAAAATGGACTTGAAGCTCACATTGAAGATCATAAGCCCAAGTCAAAGACTCAAGGAGTACAAGACTTCAAGCAAAGAGGATCATTCCCTGCGATGACACAAAGACTTCAAAGATTGTGTGGGTTGTGTCCTTTTATTTTACTTGTCTTAGAAGGTCAAAGTTAATTGTTGAAGCTTGCACACACACACACACACAAATGATAATTTTAAACTTCATAATTTGTTTTAGAATGTTTTGAAATTATTTTTAAAAAGTTTAAAATATTTCTCCTAAGGCATTTGAGCAATTTCCCCATGTATCAGTAAAATATCCGACTATAATTAGTATTGTAGCCGACTACTTTGTGAAGAAAAAATTGAGGATGTCCTATGTTGCTCAAAATAACTGAATACGGTAGTCGAAATAGTCGACTACAACATTAGAGATAGACGACTACTTTTATAGTAATAGTCGACTACTTTAGGTAAAAGACAAAATAAAACACAGCCCCAGATTTTTTGCGATCTTGTTTTTCCTACCATTGCAAGGGCATTTTATAAAGCGAGTTACAACGGATTTTCTAAGCCTATTTTAGGGGACTTTGCTGATGATTTTTCGAACCAATATTGCATATATTTCTGAGTTTTCTAAGATTTAAAAATCTATGAAAGCTCTCTTAACTCTCAATGTGTTTTAATTTTTAAATTCTTAAAGCTTCTCAGCATTTCAAGCCTTGATTAAATTGGAAATCTCTCAAGCTTATTTCTACTATATTTTATATTCCAATTAAGGTTTTCTCCTTGATCTCTTTGATTTTTTTGACTTGAGATCAAAAGATTAGATTTTTCATAGACACCACACAACATGAAGAAGCTTCATCAAATTGGCTAGGAATTTGTGAGTGTTAGGTATTGGTGTTTTAGAATAATATTGTTTTGATGATGATCACAATATTATGTTGTTGCTAATGTTGGATCCTGTCAAAACAGCGTTGTTAGGATCGAAATAAAGTAGAGACTTACGTTTGCGTATGCGGCACGGTAGTCTCTGAACTTTTCCCTCGGATTCGCCACAACGGTCGATACTTCGTCACGGAGGATCGAAGCAGAGTTTCACCGCCTAAATCTCTAACTAGAAGAGGATTTTAATGGAAGGGAGAAGAAGAACATAAGGATGCCTTATGCAAACTTATGGCATGGAAAGTGTGAATGAATGCCTTACCCTTGGGTCCTATTTATAGGCTTTAGGGGTGGTTATTGTAGGAAATAACCAATTATAAGCTTATTAGCCTACATTAGCACATTCATTTATCCTCTTCTTCATTCACTTATCAAGTGCCTTTATGCACTTATAAAGTGACTTTTTCCACTTATCGAGTGATTTTTTTCACTTATCGAGTGGTCCTTTTCACACGAGAAAAGGTTCCCTTCGTGCACGCTTTCGTGCACGCGACATCTGAGGTCCGTATACCCTCATACATCCCCTCATGGGTGTATTCATGTCGTCCATATCCAACATCTCCCACTCACACTTGAGGGGATTGTAAGGAAACATCTTTTCCTTTATCTCTTCTGTTTGTCATACCGAGAAATAGGTCGTGTGACCGTCATGCGCATAGAGTCCGCTGTTGTGCACTTGTTAGAGATACACAACACTCCTCGAGGTGCAAAGTTGAGTAGATCAACGCATGCTTTACCCTAGATTATTTCTTCACATTTCTTATAATTTATATTCAACAATTGAATCCCATCTGGATTACAATTGGCTGGCCAGCTTTGAATCTCTAAAGTCCAAATGTGAATATGAAATTAATCTTCCTCTTCTTGCGATCCTTTTGATCTTGACTTGACTTGCTTTTCTAACATGCCCCGTCGGACCGAATTAACCATAGTCCATAAGCAACATGCTAAGATAGCAATCACCCAGTCAAATCTTAAGGAACCAATTAGAGTCCATAAGGGTAATGAGTTAAGACCCATGTGGTCTTTGGGTCTCACATAATAGTAAACACAATTACTATTCTAACCCAATGGTCAAAATGTAAACGTAGTATGAATACGTATTACAACATCACTCCTTTCCCAGGGAGCGTATGTCTTAATGATGTTGTAAGGATGATAACCAGACACCACAATGTCTGACTTTGAGTCCCTTTTACTACTCAAATAATCTTCTGGACTCACATCCCGCATAAGACAGATAGGATTTCAAAATCCTCTTAGATCTTTTGAAAACATACATATGATGCAGATCTTTCATACGACCATTTTGTTTAAGTCATGACTCTAAATCGTCCGTCTGACGATTTTGACTTTAAACAGGTCTCATCTTTATTTTACCCGTCTGATAAAATAAAGGCGGTTGCTCATGTGAGAAAGCCAACCTTAATCTGTCCGACATACTAAAATTCAGCTGAGATTTCAAAAATGTACACAAACATTTCTTAAGAAATTCATATGCAATGTTGAAAAGAACTTTATTATTTTATTAAATTTGATCATTTACAGACATGGGAATTTACATTGGTACAACTCAGCTCTTACGCAATCCTTGGGATGATAAGTGTTTGTAAAACACATCTCTGGGGATCGCCTTCGTGAGCGGATCCGCTATCATCTCATGCGTAGATATGTACCTTATGTCCACCTTCTTGGTCTTATCATAGTCTTTTGCAAATTTGTAGCGGATATCAATGTGTTTGGTCATACAATGGAATTTAGGATCTTTGACATAGGCTATAGATGCTTGACTGTCGATGTGTATAGGTACAACACTTGAGTCACTTGCATTAATTAGCCTGTCTAAGAACTTCCTAAGCCAAACAGCCTCTTGGACTGCCATGCTAAATGCTACAAACTCAGCTTCCATAGTTGAAAGTGTGATGCAGGATTGTTTCTTGCTACTCCAGGATATTGCACCAGATCCGAGTAGAAAAACATATCATGAGGTCGATCGTCGCTCATCGAGATCACCCGCCCAATCAGCATCAGTGTAGCCTTCGAGCCTCAAGGCATCTCCTTGATAGCATAAAGCAAAGTCTGCAGTTCCTTTGAGATACCGCATTATCCTCTTAACCGCTTTCCAGTGTACTTGCCCTGGGTTGGATTGGTAACGACTTACCATTCCAACGGCAAAACAGATGTCTAGTCTTGTACACATCATAGCGTACATAAGACTACCAACTGCACTGGAATATGGAACTTTTTCCATAATCTCTTTCTCCTTTTGGTTCTTAGGACATGATTTCAGACATAAATTATCGCTTTTGCTTATAGGAGTATCAATGGACTTGCAGTCCTGCATATTAAATCATTCTAGAACCTTCTTTATATAAGTCTCCTGTGAAAGAGAAAGAAGTTTCTTCGAACGATTCCTTGAAATCTTAACTCCAAGGATATATGCGGCTTCTCCCATGTCTTTCATCTCAAAAACTGATGAAAGCTAAGCCTTGATATCCATCACAAAGCCCTTGTCATTTCCGGCTATTAAAATGTCATCTACATATAGAGACATGATAACATACTTGATTTTAATCCTCTTGATATATACGCAGTTATCTTCATCAAGCATGGTAAAACCATTTGATAAGACAACTTCTTGAAATCGTATATACCATTGCCTCGAGGATTGTTTAAGACCATATATGGATTTAAGAAGTTTACAAACCTTATGTTCGTTTCCTTCTTTTACAAACCATGTTGGTTGTTCCATATAGATCTCCTCGTCCAATTCTCCATTGAGAAAGGCAGTCTTTACATCCATTTGATGTAATTCGAGGTCTAAGCAAGCTACCATTGCCAGAATCAGGCGAATCGAGGTAAAACGAACAACAGGTGAGAAGGTCTCTTCGTAGTCTATCCCTTCCTGTTGCGTAAAACCTTTCGCGACAAGGCGAGCTTTATATCTGTCAATAGAGCCATCGGCCTTATGCTTGATCTTGAGAACCCATTTGTTCCCAATAGCTCTACGTCCTCTGGGTAAGTCAACTAAGTCCCAGACTTGGTTAACTTTCATGGATTCTAACTCCTCTTGCATCGCTTCCATCCATTTGTCTTTAGCAGGGCAAGATACGGCCTGTTTGAAAGTAGCAGGCTCGTCATCTTCTTGTAGTAAAGGCAAAAAGGTTTGCGGAAATTCATCCTCAAATCTTAGAGGATCCAACCTTGTACGACTACTACGTCGTATTTGAGATTCTTCAAGTCCTTGTTGACTCGAATTTAGATCAATTCTAATATCACTCCCACTTGGAATGTCGTTAGAATTGCTCCCACTTGGATCATTATTCCCGTATGGAATAGGATAATCGTCATTCGTATAATCCATTGGTGAAGGTTGAAACGTATTTTCGTTTTCACCAAGAATTCTCCCACTCGAATGAGGTAATCCTTCTTGATCATAAATCTCAAATAGAGATAAGTCCTGACTTATCTCGCCTTGTCTTGGAAACTCGTTTTCCAAGAAAGTGACATCCCTCGACTCAAACTCAATTAGCCCACCATTGTCTTTCTGACTAACAAAAACATAACCTTTGGAGTTTTCTGCGTATCGTATAAAGATACATTTCCTTCCCCTTGGCCCAAGTTTGCCATACTTATGGGAGGAAATATGTGTGTAGGATGCACAACCCCAAGGTTTCAAAATGTTTAAGTCAGGAGACCTTTGGTTCCACAACTCATAAGGAGTGGAGTTAACTGATTTCGAGGGTACGCGGTTTAAAATGAAAGCGGCCGCCAATAATGCATCACCCCAAAAGGTGATTGGCAAGTTAGCTTGCGCCATCATTGAACGGACCATTTCCATTAAAGTCCTATTTCTCCTTTCTGCAACACCGTTTTGTTGAGGAGTATAAGGCATAGTTACCTGATGTACTATGCCTTTTTCATCACAAAGTTCCTTAAAACTTGTTGATTGATATTCACCGCCCCTATAGGTTCGCAAGACCTTAATCTTGCGATCTAATTGATTCTCCACTAAACTCATATAGTTTTTAAAGCAAGCCAATGCTTCACTTTTGTGGGATATCAAATAGATATGTCCGAATCGGGTGAAATCATCAATAAAAGTGATGAAATAGGACTTCCCGCGTCTTGTCTTGACATTCATCGAACCACATATGTCCGAATGGATAAGCTGTAATGGAACCTCGGCCCTTGTGCCGGTTCCAAACGGCCTGCGACAAGATTTCCCCACTAGGCAATGTTCGCAGGTCGACATTTCAACATTTGAAACATTGGATAGAAGGCCACGTTTGGCAAGTCTATCCATACGCGTTGGTCCAATATGACCAAGCCTTGCGTGCCAACAAATCACATTAGACTCATAAGTCTTAGAATTTGCAATAAGGAAATTTTCATTACATGAGGAATCATACATTGTACTCATTACAATAAATCCTTTAAATACAAACCCAGTACCAATAAGAGTATTATTACAACTTAAGTCCACATTACAATCATGAAAAAACCAGTTATAGCCAAGACCCATTAACACGACCACATAAATTATATTCCTTTGAATATCTGGAGCGAAAAGGACATCATGAAGTAGGAGAGTGCGGCCGTTGTCCAAGACTATCTTGCAAGTCCCAACGCCTTTCACTTCAACATGTGTGTTGTTTCCTACATAGATCCACTTCGTTCCTTGGGGTATCCGGTGATACTCCACGAAGGACCGTCTGTCCCTTGCTATGTGGTCGGTGGCACCTGAATCAATTATCCAAAATGGATTAGATTCCACAAGAAATATTGAACTAGAAACACATATGTAACTAGTATATTTACAAGTTACCTCGTCGCCTCCACTCGTACACGAACGAGCATAGTGACCGAGCTTGTTGCACTTGAAGCACTTGATCTTCTTCAAGTCTTTCTTCTTGTGCCACTTCTTGTGCCCACCCCTGTGTTTGGGTTTCTTGGTAGACTCAGGTTGCTTTTTACGTTCATTAATGAACTTCGAACGATCTTTCCGTTTCTTTCCCCCCATGTGAGGAATTAGTAACCATGTGCACTTCTGCACTTGGCTTGGCAGCCGCAAGCCGCTCTTCCTCTAATTCGAGGTGCTTTGAAACGTCGCTGAAGTTCTTGATGCTCTCATTGTGAGTGAGATGCATCTTCATTTGGTCCCACCCATTTGGCAGGGAACGTATGACTGCTTGGATTTGTTGCTCATCAGTGAGCACATGACCTGCGTCCTTTAACTCCGAGATAAGATTCGCCATATGTCGCAGATGTTTCCCCATGGAATGATCTGGATGTTTCTTGTATGAATCAAATCTTATAGTTAAGGCGCGAAGTTTGGACACCAATGTGCCACCAACCTTCTCCTCAAGCTTGGACCATATGTCCATGGCTAAGTCATGTTCTCGGAAGATGCGCATTATGTCATCAGCCATACTGCTCAATAACGTAATGCACGCTATCTTATTCTTCCGAGACCAAGCATCAAAAGCTTCCTTGTCTCGTCTGTGTTGGGCCGTAGTGCCCAACTCGGGTTCAATCATAACGTTCTTTAGATTTTCGAGCACTTCTTGCTCCTCTAGAACGTATTGTATCTTGATGGACCAAAGTTTGTAATTATCGCCGTTGAGTTTTTCACCTCTGTTTAACTCAGCGACGATATTCTTTGAAGCGGAAGACATTTTACTTTTAAAATGCTGTAAAAGACACAAAAACCGAAGGTTTGATCAAAAACATTGCATTGAAAAATTCTTAAAATATAATTCCCATTTGAAGTGATAATAGAATATCCCATTTGGATAGTTCTAATTTCAACTCCCACTTGGAACGACATTTATAATTTGATAAGTTACTTTCGAAAAATACTGAAGATGTTACCCTAGAATCGGAAAGGTCACTACGTTTCCAATCACCATCTAGAGTAACTTTCAGTATTTCCCCATCACTTTATCAAATAAAAGTACTCTTATAGTACTTTGCAGCGGAAAAGCGTTTTTGAAAACGTATTTTTCAAAACGTTAGAAAACGTATTTTTTCAAAAAATGTATATTTCAACTTAGTACCCTTATGATACTAGTGAAATATCCGGCACTTCATGCCATTTGCTGGGATGAGTCGTAGCCGTGCCAAGGTCGGATCCCCATTTTGGGGATTTTTCTGCAAACTATCGTCGCCGGCTCCCGTATGGATCCAGGCGTTTCCCCCTTATTGGAGAATTTTGCCGCAGATGACTGCCGTCGGCCCCGTATGTGCTAGGCTTGTAGGTTGCCGGGGCCGAAACCATTGTCAAGGCCTCTGGCTAAATTGGTCGACCAATAATCCCGAATTGGTCGAACAATACCGACCAATCAATTATTTGGCACCCCCTTGGCCAGGGCCTCTGCCCTGGCCGGGGCTGGCCAAGGGCCGGCCAAGGGCCTCTGCCCTGGCCGGCCAGGGGCCCTGGCCCCTCGGCCAGGGCCTCTGCCCTGGCCGAGGCCGGCCAGGGCCGGCCAGGGCCTGGCCTGAGGCCAGGGCATTGGCCCTGGCCACTGCCAGGGCCGACCAGGCCCTGGCAGAGGCCAGGGCGCCGGACCTGGCCACTGCCAGGGCTGGCCCCTGGCCTTGGCCAAGGCTGGCCAGGGTGCCAGGCCAGGGCGCCGGCCCTGGCCACTGCCTCGGCCAGGCCTGGCCTTGGCCAAGGCCGGCCAGGGCCCCCTGGCCCTGGCCTGGTCTCGGCCAGGCCTGGCCTTGGCCACGGCCAGGGCCCCCTGGACGTGGCCGGCTAGGTCCGGCCATGGCCATGGCCGGGCCATGGTCTTATTGCCTTGGCCGGCCATGGCCCATATGGCCATGGCCGGCCACCCCCTTGCATGGGGTTGGCCGCACACCCCCGCCGGAGGGGTGGCCGTGGTGGTTATTGACCGTAGCCAACCCCCTCCGCATGAGGAGGGGGGATGCGTTGCCTCCATAGCCCATTTGGCCATGGTGATTATGCACCAAAAGTTATCTTCCCCGATGGGAATAACTACCATCTTCTTCCTCGATGAAGCACCCGTTCGTCGATGAAGCACCCGTTCGTCGAGAAAGTAGTTATTCTCTAATGGCCGTGTGCCAAAAAATGAAAAATAACATACTTTAAAGTTCGTAAACTACACGCTCCACATGAAGAGAGTTCACATTCCCTATGAATGGAGACTCGGCATCCATGAAGAGTGCGAGCTTGACGATATGAACGGTCGGTTCTTCCCGTCACGGAGAGTTCCTGCCATATCCGTAATGACAGAAGACCCCAACGTGAAAAGAACAACCGCTGCGTTCTCTCCGTCACGAAGCGTTCCTACCATATCCATAATGGTAGGATACCCATTCGTGAAAAAGACAATTCCTCATTCATCGGTTCGACAGGGCGGCGGTTTGACCGGGGCGAACCCGTATGGCTCTGATACCAATGTTGGATCCTGTCAAAACAGCGTTGTTAGGATCGAAATAAATTAGAGACTTACGTTTGCGTATGCGACACGGTAGTCTCTGAACTTTGCCCTCGGATTCGCCACGACGGTCGATACTTCGTCACGGAGGATCGAAACAGAGTTTCACCGCCTAAATCTCTAACTAGAAGAGGATTTTAATGGAAGGGAGAAGAAGAACATAAGGATGCCTTATGCAAACTTATGGCATGGAAAGTGTGAATGAATGCCTTACCCTTGGGTCCTATTTATAGGCTTTAGGGGTGGTTATTGTAGAAAATAACCAATTATAAGCTTATTAGCCTATATTAGCACATTCATTTATCCTCTTCTTCATTCACTTATCAAGTGCCTTTATGCACTTATAAAGTGACTTTTTCCACTTATCGAGTGGTTTTTTTTCACTTATCGAGTGGTCCTTTTCACACGAGAAAAGGTTCCCTTCGTGCACGCTTTCGTGCACGCGACATCTGAGGTCCGTATACCCTCATACATCCCCTCATGGGTGTATTCATGTCGTCCATATCCAACAGCTAATGACTCTCATGTTTTAGTCTCAAGTTTAATCAAATGAAGAATATCATTTCTGTAGACTAATAGCTTGGTGCAAGGGTGGACATCGAGGGGAGCATTGCCAAAGCTTGGATCTTGATGAAGGGAAGCTCATCAAGAGGTGACAAAGCTTGGAAGATGATGTGGAGCATCAAGGCATCAAGAGCTTGAAGCCTTAGACTCTAAGAGAAGCGATTGTAATCCATGTAATATTTTATTTATTTGTGTTTCTATTTCTGAGTCTAGAATTTTGTAATGCCTTAATAGATGGTCTACTCATTCATGCATATGCATTAACCATATTAGTGAGCCTTAGGATTATCATAGAATCCAACCCAATAGGTTACTCATGCCATGAACTCCAGTTGGAGTCTCTGGTTTTCCAACAATCGACTGCTGAAGGAAGGACAAGCGACTGGTGATTACCAGGTGCCTGGCAAGCCTTCTACAGGCGACTGTTGTGCATATCCCAAATCAATTATTCTCGACTCTTTTCTTGAGCTTTTGGTGCAGGCGACTGAAGTTCATTGTACATGCGCATGTCTTCCATCACGCGCCAGGATATTGTTCTACATTCGTCTGTATGCCAAAGTGTGTAAACTGTCATTTCTGGGCATCTCTTCATCTTGTGGGTCAGTCGACTGATGTAGAGTTTACATTCGCCTGTCAATCTTCAGGCGTCTGGACTTTGCTCTTCAGTCGTCAGTATGCACAAGTGCAAATGCTGCATTTTCTCAGCTCATATCCATCCCATATGATAGTCACCTGACGAAGTCTTTACAGGCACCGGCACATAGTACATGCGCATGTGTAGTATTCTACAGTCTAATGTCCTGGCTCAGATTATAGCCATTGGGAATATATAGCCGTTGATCAGTCGACTGTCCATCCTTCTTCAGTCGCATGTCGATGCCGTAAAAACTCAGAATAAAGCCATTGTAGATTTGCTCATTTAGCTTCTAGCTTGGGTTTTATGGGGTTTTAGTGGCCTCATATATATAGGAGATTGCTTAGTTCATTTATAACTTCTTGGTTAACATTAAATATCTTAGAGATTAATTAAGCCACTCATAATTTATTCATTTCCCTTCTTATATGCACATTCCTATTCATGCTTTGAAGCAAGCTCAAGGAAAATCCTCCAAGTGCATTCAAGCACATCTCATCACTTGGAAATCCTCTTCCATGCCTTCATCTTCATATTGAATAATGTCACGCCCCGCTTCCCTAATATGGAAGGCGAGACGTGAGGAGGTCCGCTCAGACGTGGAGCTGTGAAGCTGCAGTCTGATAAGCGTCTGTAAAAATTTCGAAAAGTAGCAGGTCCTTGCATTGCGACGAAACAACAACAATAATAAAGCAGATAAGAAAATTTCCACCAACAACATCCAACAAATATTACAACATCACAGAATAGTCACAAATGTACAAGTCTGAACAATAGGCCTAAAGCATGGCCAAACAAAACAACGAGAGATAGGTGCTACGCACCGAAACCTAACAGCAACCACGGAAAGGTAACAACTAAGGGGAGACTCCAAACGAGTCTAGGACTGGTCACCAGTGTCCTCGAACTCAGTCTCAGCAGGGACCTCAAACTCAGCGTCCACGAACTGCTTGTCTTCTGCTATCTGCTCTGTCTCAAAGTCTGACATGTGACACCCAAAGAGAAAAGGGCACATGTCAGCAAAAGTCTCCCAAGAAAGGCGGAGGACTTTTGTGCAAGGATACAAATAAAATAATGCAACTAGCAGTTCTAACATGATGATATAGCATGACATTAAAAGAATGCAATAATTAAATGAACAAGATAATAATAATCAAGCACGGTGTAGCAGAAAGCTACAATTCACTATTTCACGATTCACGAATCACTGATTTATCACTTTGTGCACAGAGTTTCCGTCTTTTGGCTGAAGTGGCTGTACGGGCTCACTTCTACGCTCAAGCGATCGTTTAACCCTACCCCTCCACGTGTATATGGACTGGCGCCCATCTTCTGGATCACGAGCCAGGAAGTGTTATTGGCATAGGGTTGTGCCCGCAAAGCAGGTGCCTAGCCTCAATAGTTACAATTATTGTAGCGTGTGCTACGCAATCACGAGAGAACAATTTGATGAATGAATGACATGGCAAGATGCAGATAAGAGTGCGTACAGTTAATTAAAAGTAAACGTGACATGGCAGCATGAATGTAAGCATGTAAAAAGTGTCGGATCTAGTTTCGTTGTCAAACTAGATCAATATGGTTGTCTAGGCGACTATCATTTCACCGCCTAGTCTCTTTTACGCAGTTTACAAAAATTGGCCTAGAACATGGCCTAAATAATTTACTGGCAAGTATCACTTGCCTGTTTCCGGTGGTATCGGTTGTCGTTCGTTCGTCTCGACGAGCGTTACGCTATAGAACGACTGGTTCTCTGTTTTTGGTTAAAGAATTCACAGAATTAGATCTATTGCGATATAAGTCAAAATATCCAGTTAATCCTTAAAGTGGGTTTGTCTAATTTTATTGGGTTCTCTGGTTAGGGTGATGTCTATATTGTGTTAAACTAACATGATACGCCTTATTTTATTCTGATAACATAAACCTAACATTATTTAATAGTCATTTATCATGTTGAAATTAGACTAACTAGTTACTACTAAATCTGTTACTAACAACTTATTAACTAACCTAATACCAGTTAATGATAGGGTTATTATCATGTTAACATGACATTAAAGGGGTACACCCACTCTACACCTACCCCAACATATGTTAACAATATCTATCATTCATTTCTCTCTTCCTTTAAACCCCTATCTGACACTCTCTCTATTCGTAATCTATTTTCTCTCTATATCCTTTAATAGCTAGGCTGTCTCACCCCTTTCTTATTGCCTCTTCTGTCTTCTTTCTCCTATCTCTTTCATCTTTATTTCTTTAATTACATGCCCCCCTTTCTAGGCTGTTTCTTAATTCTTCTCTTATTCTTTTTTTTGATTGCAACATGAATCTCACGCAACCAAGAGAAAAAGGGGAACTCACGCGCGGAATCGGGGCGACGGAAGGCGGCTGTGGGCGGCTCTCCGGCCAAGCGGCGGCGCAAGGGGGCTCCGGCGACACAGTAGGCGGACGGCGGCGTTTCTCCGGCCAGGCGCGGCGCAGCAGCATTTCTGGGCGGCGCGCGCTTGGTCCGGCGGCGGCGGCGGCCCAGTCCGGCGGCGTTGCACTGCTGTACGCGCGCACGTGAGCGTGGGGCTGAGGTGGTGAGGAGGAGGAAGAAGAATAGGAAGAAGGGTTTGTTGATTTTCTGAAATTGCTTTGAGATCTGAAGTTTGTGTTTTGAATTCAGATCTGAAGTTTGGGTGTTTTCAGATTTGAATTCTTGTTTCCCCTTTCAGTTTGAGTTTGGATTTGGGTTGAATTTCAGTTTGAGCTTGACAATGGTGATGGTGATGATGTTTTTGTTGTTGTTGGGTTGAAGGAGGATACGGAGATGGAGGTGATGGTGGTGTTGCCACGACGGAGGGAGACGCCGAGACTTCGTCGGAGCAGCTGGGTCGAAGGGAAATGCGTGATGCCAAATGAGGAGGTCTTTGGTGTGTCTGCAAAGGAAAAGGGAATGGCCTGAGGATGTAAGGGAAATTACGTGATTAAAAAGGATTCATCGATGCATGAATCACAATTAATGGAATTTGACTAGCTGAAGAAATTAAGCGATTCTCCTCGTGGCTGACATCAGATAGGTTAGGGGAATGCATGTGTTATTTGTATGATTCATAGGTCAAAAGGTTAGTTGGGGGTTTGCAATGAAGAGATGGGAATTAAGCGTGGTTCCTTTGGCTTCTCAGCGTGAGTGTGTTATGTGTGCATGTGCTGTCAAATGGAGAGGGTAGGTGTTTTAATTTATAATAATCAGATATTAATTATATTCGGTTGGAAGTTCGATAAAGGGAGATGAATGTGGAAATGAATCCCTCGTTTTCTCAGGCTACCAACAAAGGGTTTGACAAATGGGTTAGGGAAAGATAACGTGCTTCCACGATTTCCTCAGTTTGGAGCTTGGTTACGGGTAGATTATTTAGTGTAAAAAATATAATTAGTAAAGGATATATAGTTATGGTAAACATAATTTGTAAAGACCATTAGTAATTGATGAAAGTAATTAGCAAAAGTAATTAGTAACTTAATTAAAGTGATTAACAAGTTGTGATTAGTAAGACAATTAAGTTAAAGTGATTTGTTAAACTTGATAGTCAATTAATGATGACACGGTAAAAGCGAAATCGGAGACGCGCTCGCGTCGACATGTAGCAGAGAACGTACGGACTAAAAATATAATCTGGACGACAGAAGTAAAATACTTCTATGCACGATTTTACACACGTCTAAAAATACAGGCCGTTACATTCTACCCACCTTAAGAAAAATTCCGTCCTCGGAATTCTTATCGACTAATGAGCAGGAAACAAAGATGGATAATGCTCTACTATTTCTATGAGGTAAATCATGACCTGAAATACTTTGAGACGAAGAAATGAAATTGATTAGGAAAAAGACACAAGTGATGTGGTTAAGATTGAGTTTCAAAAAGAGGTTCGGATGACTAAGCAGCATCGATGGCCTTAACCGTCAGTAGGCAAGTGAAAAGGCTAGGGACGGCTATCCAAGATGTGTAGAGATGAGGATGAGAAAAATAATAATGTATATACGTATCCTCTTAATAGCCACCCCAATATTCTAACACTCAGGTTGCTAAACTCATAAATCCAAACAAGGGATACTAAAATAAATCATCACTCCTCGTCTCGTCACTGAATAATGTTACAATTGCAAGCATACACTGAACTTAAATACAGGTCCAATACTTCCCTTTTCTGTTTTGATTTCTCTCTTATAATTCTTGTCTTAAACAATTAATACTTTGAACTAAACAACCTCGGAAGGGAAAATATCAACTATCCTCAACCAATATTTCTTATAGATTTCCTTACACCTTTGCTCATCATTGTTATTAAAACAGTTACACATCTCGGGGAAATCTTTAATGTATGCTATCCTCTATACCTAAGTTCTCCAAAAATACTGTACATTCTCATAGGTTGTCCCATCCGTAGTGTATCATCCCTAGCTCATTGTATAACCTAACTTGTAGTACTATAATTGTGACATCCATAAATCCCAATTCTAATCTTATTCTTGTCACCAATTACTAACATAAGATGACAAGTACAAATACACCTAGTATACCTCGCCATTTATCATCATCATTTATCATGCTCCCAACTCATTCTTCATCGTGACAATTCATAAGTTAAACATCTTAATTAACAAATCATTAAATCACATCTCATCATTTCTTATTGAATCTTAAGCAACTTAGATCAATTTACGCAATTATCCATTCGTATCAACGTATCATATCATTTCCGAAGTCTCCATCACCCTATCCATTCGATGAAATCTTGTTACTATACATACCCTACTAATCCTCATTGTCATATAAACCATGTAATATCTACAAAGTTGTTCTTATTTGCTACTAATATTAACTCCAAATTCGTAATGTATTCGTCTTCTTGTGCACCACTCATAATATGGAGTCCTATTGAGGCCATTATGAACGGGTATATCCAAATGGGAAAATATAACTTTTTGAACACATCATTCTATCTATCATATTGTAAATAATCAATACATCATCTCCACTGCTTCTATCTGTAATTATAATCTTTTAACCGTAATCATCATTTCTAACATTCTAACAATATAACAAATAACAAAATTTAACACTGTTGATGATAAAAATAAAAGTAGAAGAAAATATTTTAAACAAAAGTTATAACGCAAATGTAAAACTAATCTCGCTAAAGTGTTAATAAGTTAATAGATGCACTAATGTGGTAATCTAGAGGTAGTGTAGGATACTGAGTTGTATGATGTAACAAATCAAGTTTGCGACGAATGGTCCAGGTGAGGCAAGGATATGGAGTTAGCTAAATCAGAAAGATGATCTTACAGGTGCAAGAAGTAAGAACAGACATGCATATACGAGCGGAAAGTAAAGCACTGGCGGTTGCTTAAGTGTGGTAAGTAAAATGTGTGTAATGTATAAAGTAAAGGTGACTGTGCAAGTGCAGAAGTAACGACGGTGGCATGGCAAATGGTAGCAACAATGTTTTAACCAAATGTGATGACAATAGTGAAACCACCAGGTAGACGCAGTAATACTGAAAAGACAAGTAATGTGCGAGCATGAAGAAAACAAACGTCGCTTGACTTTCTAATAGTGTAGGCTGGCCTAATAATAAGAAGTCTAGTTTAACTCCTAAACCAGCCAGGCAGTCAGGGCTTGAAGGCACAGGTCACTTCTATGACCGCAGGACAAGTCCTTTGGTTGACCAACCCCTTTACCGTTCCTTTCTAGACACTGATCCAGTAGCAATTTAAGACCGCTTATTATTATGACGTTCTATCACGTTCGAGTAGTATCAACTTAGTCTGTGGAACAGTGGTATCAAATCAGAAGTCGTGACAAGAGTTAGCTTGATCATGTGTTATAGAGATGGTTGTGAATGATTAAATAGGAGAATTGGATGTATGTGTAAAAATGTGACAACATTTTAATAACGTATATAAGGATAGTGAGTGATATAAGTTAAAACAGTAGATAAGCAATAGGCGAAAGAGTCACAGATGTAGAGATGTAGTGTTTGTGTTGTAAATGAAGATAGTTTTTTTTAAAAAAAATTTTTTAAATATAAATATGATGAATACAATACTAGTACACCAAAATAGTTGAAGTTTTATTTAGTATAAAAAGTATTTAAAATTAGTATATGGTTGGTTGTTTTGAAATCTGTTGTAGTATAGTGAGAACGGAAATGCCATACATAATCATGATTCACGTCCTTGCGGTCCAGCGGACACGACCGGGGAAGTGACTAAGCCAGGATCACTTATCCCAAGTCTAGCAAGGGTGATCCAACAACTTAGCCAAGCACATTGACCGGATCATGGTCCATTGAAGGAAGCTTATCATTTATATGCGTGACATCAAAAAGTTTTTAATATAGATTTAGAAAGTAGAATATGTGAGTATGGATGATATAGATCAGGAATCATTAAAAATTTAATGACTAAAATTTTCAGCGAAGGAAACTCAAAATCAAATAATAATTTTAAGTCAGTGGAAAATATGAGGCATATGTATATATATTAAAGCTTTTTAAAGAAGTTTTAACTGGGCGAGGAATTCCATAAAAGGGATATCGACAGTAGAATTATTATAGTAATGCGGGTGATTCAAAGGATAACGATGGCTGTCAGGAAGGTCACGTGGATTGTGAGCAAGGAGGGAGTTGAATGGTTAAAATGTAAACACGACGAAGAATTAACTTAGGTGGATCTGCTACGATGGAATTCTACGGTCATAGCGATGTAAGGACTAGGAATAATAATAAATATCAGGGGCCTAATTATTAGGTCGACGAAAGATCAGGAGATCTTAGCACTAATACTTTCTAATGAATTAGATTGTTATAGAGGTCTCAGGTAAGGGTCCTAAAAGTATCAAAATTTCGTTTTGCTGGCCCGAAATTAATGGACTCAACGAACGACTAAGGAAAAGCTCTAGTGATCTAATATAGTCAGGGCTGTGTGGAGACTACTAAGGTAACCTAAGACGAGTACAACTAAGTCTCAACGAAAGCGTCTGACTATCAAACCTGGACATCTATCTCGGTCTTCCTACCATCTAAGACAAGGAAAACCTTCTGATTAGACTCAATTCATGACTTAAATGTTCCGAATATTAAAATGGATGTTGTTATCATTATTGTTGTTCCGATATTTCGCAGATGCAAAGAGGAGAGGACCTGCATGGGCCACCACTAAAACCTGTCACGCCCCACTTCCCTAATATGGAAGGCGAGACGTGAGGAGGTCCGCTCAGACGTGGAGCTGTGAAGCTGCAGTCTGATAAGCGTCTGTAAAAATTTCGAAAAGTAGCAGGTCCTTGCATTGCGACGAAACAACAACAATAATAAAGCAGATAAGAAAATATCCACCAACAACATCCAACAAATATTACAACATCACAGAATAGTCACAAAAGTACAAGTCTGAACAATAGGCCTAAAGCATGGCCAAACAAAACAACGAGAGATAGGTGCTACGCACCGAAACCTAACAGCAACCATGGAAATGTAACAACTAAGGGGAGACTCCAAACGAGTCTAGGACTGGTCACCAGTGTCCTCGAACTCAGTCTCAGCAGGGACCTCAAACTCACGTCCACGAACTGCTCGTCTTCTGCTATCTGCTCTGTCTCAAAGTCTGACATGTGACACCCAAAGAGAAAAGGGCACATGTCAGCAAAAGTCTCCCAAGAAAGGCGGAGGACTTTTGTGCAAGGATACAAATAAAATAATGCAACTAATAGTTCTAACATGATGATATAGCATGACATTAAAAGAATGCAATAATTAAATGAACAAGATAATAATAATCAAGCACGGTGTAGCAGAAAGCTACAATTCACTATTTCACGATTCACGAATCACTGATTTATCACTTTGTGCACAGAGTTTCCGTCTTTTGGCTGAAGTGGCTGTACGGGCTCACTTCTACGCTCAAGCGATCGTTTAACCCTACCCCTCCACGTGTATATGGACTGGCGCCCATCTTCTGGATCACGAGCCAGGAAGTGTTATTGGCATAGGGTTGTGCCCGCAAAGCAGGTGCCTAGCATCAATAGTTACAATTATTGTAGCGTGTGATACGCAATCACGAGAGAACAATTTGATGAATGAATGACATGGCAAGATGCAGATAAGAGTGCGTACAGTTAATTAAAAGTAAACGTGACATGGCAACATGAATGTAAGCATGTAAAAAGTGTCAGATCTAGTTTCGTTGTCAAACTAGATCAATATGGTTGTCTAGGCGACTATCATTTCACCGCCTAGTCTCTTTTACGCAGTTTACAAAAATTGGCCTAGAACATGGCCTAAATAATTTACTGGCAAGTATCACTTGCCTGTTTCCGGTGGTATCGGTTGTCGTTCGTTCGTCTCGACGAGCGTTACGCTATAGAACGACTGGTTCTCTGTTTTTGGTTAAAGAATTCACAGAATTAGATCTATTGCGATATAAGTCAAAATATCCAGTTAATCCTTAAAGTGGGTTTGTCTAATTTTATTGGGTTCTCTGGTTAGGGTGATGTCTATATTGTGTTAAACTAACATGATACGCCTTATTTTATTCTGATAACATAAACCTAACATTATTTAATAGTCATTTATCATGTTGAAATTAGACTAACTAGTTACTACTAAATCTGTTACTAACAACTTATTAACTAACCTAATACCAGTTAATGATAGGGTTATTATCATGTTAACATGACATTAAAGGGGTACACCCACTCTACACCTACCCCAACATATGTTAACAATATCTATCATTCATTTCTCTCTTCCTTTAAACCCATATCTGACACTCTCTCTATTCGTAATCTATTTTCTCTCTATATCCTTTAATAGCTAGGCTGTCTCACCCCTTTCTTACTGCCTCTTCTGTCTTCTTTCTCCTATCTCTTTCATCTTTATTTCTTTAATTACATGCCCCCCTTTCTAGGCTGTTTCTTAATTCTTCTCTTATTCTTTTTTTTTGATTGCAACATGAATCTCACGCAACCAAGAGAAAAAGGGGAACTCACGCGCGGAATCGGGGCGACGGAAGGCGGCTGTGGGCGGCTCTCCGGCCAAGCGGCGGCGCAAGGGGGCTCCAGCGACACATGAGGCGGACGTCGGCGTTTCTCCGGCCAGGCGCGGCGCAGCAGCATTTCTGGGCGGCGCACGCTTGGTCCGGCGGCGGCGGCGGCCCAGTCCGGCGGCGTTGCACTGCTGTACGCGCGCACGTGAGCGTGGGGCTGAGGTGGTGAGGAGGAGGAAGAAGAAGAGGAAGAAGGGTTTGTTGATTTTCTGAAATTGCTTTGAGATCTGAAGTTTGTGTTTTGAATTCAGATCTGAAGTTTGGGTGTTTTCAGATTTGAATTCTTGTTTCCCCTTTCAGTTTGAGTTTGGATTTGGGTTGAATTTCAGTTTGAGCTTGACAATGGTGATGGTGATGATGTTTTTGTTGTTGTTGGGTTGAAGGAGGATACGGAGATGGAGGTGATGGTGGTGTTGCCACGACGGAGGGAGACGCCGAGACTTCGTCGGAGCAGCTGGGTCGAAGGGAAATGCGTGATGCCAAATGAGGAGGTCTTTGGTGTGTCTGCAAAGGAAAAGGGAATGGCCTGAGGATGTAAGGGAAATTACGTGATTAAAAAGGATTCATCGATGCATGAATCACAATTAATGGAATTTGACTAGCTGAAGAAATTAAGCGATTCTCCTCGTGGCTGACATCAGATAGGTTAGGGGAATGCATGTGTTAATTGTCTGATTCATAGGTCAAAAGGTTAGTTGGGGGTTTGCAATGAAGAGATGGGAATTAAGCGTGGTTCCTTTGGCTTCTCAGCGTGAGTGTGTTATGTGTGCTTGTGCTGTCAAATGGAGAGGGTAGGTGTTTTAATTTATAATAATCAGATATTAATTATGTTCGGTTGGAAGTTCGATAAAGGGAGATGAATGTGGAAATGAATCCCTCGTTTTCTCAGGCTACCAACAAAGGGTTTGACAAATGGGTTAGGGAAAGATAACGTGCTTCCACGATTTCCTCAGTTTGGAGCTTGGTTACGGGTAGATTATTTAGAGTAAAAAAATATAATTAGTAAAGGATATATAGTTATGGTAAACATAATTTGTAAAGACCATTAGAATTGATGAAAGTAATTAGCAAAAGTAATTAGTAACTTAATTAAAGTGATTAACAAGTTGTGATTAGTAAGACAATTAAGTTAAAGTGATTTGTTAAACTTGATAGTCAATTAATGATGACACGGTAAAAACGAAATCGGAGACGCGCTCGCGTCGACACGTAGCAGAGAACGTACGGACTAAAAATATAATCTGGACGACAGAAGTAAAATACTTCTACGCACGATTTTACACACGTCTAAAAATACAGGCCGTTACAAATAAGTTCATCTCAAGGTATAGGTAAGAGTAATTTGTTTCATTTGTTTTCTTGAAACTCTAGCTTTCTTTGTGAGAGCTAGTTCCTCTCTGTGTGAGAGGTCAACCCTTGTGTAAGTTAGTTGAGTATTCTCTGTGTGAGAGTTAGGTTCTTTTTGTGAGAGAGAATAAATCCTATGTATGAGGTATCTCTGTGTGAGATTGTATTCACTATCTTGTGTAGGATTATTGTAACGACCCACTCCCGGGGCCCATTACTATTTGGAACATGCGCAAGTCCTACTAGGCACCAAGGAAGTCAATACATGCATCGTTGCAGAAATATGCCAAATACTCATACATGAAAATGAAATATAAGCTTATTACAAACCAGCAGCGTATAGAAAAGGAAATACAGTCCGAATACAAATATACACCAAGCCATACTCTGGAAACAAAAAGCATAAGATAACATAACACTCTTACACTCACTCTCAGTAACCAGCGTTCTCCTGGTCAAACTCAACTGCAAGCTCAGCGTCCGCCAACTCAGGTGTCACCTCGTCAACCTATGAAGTATCTGGCGGGTCCACCACAAAGAGAAGGGTCGCCAGGATCAGACGTAACTCAAAGTAACTCTAGCATGGAAATTAAAACAATATACAAGCATAGCACTCTAGCAGAGACTAAAAATAAAAGTGCATACAATAGTGGTATGGAAATAGAGCAGAAACATAGCTTTGCAGATTTACGACATTCACAATTTATCAGCAACAAAATGGAAAGTTATTTAAGATGACAAGGTTACTTAAATATAACTGTGCCGAGCCTAGAACGTGACTTATAATGCGGAGTACAGTGAGCAACCAAGAATTCCTCTCATCACACCCGGGTTAACCAAAACTGTGAATACAATACACTACTGTTCAATATTCGGTGATCCAATTCTGTGAATTTGTCACCGAAGAACTTTGAAGGGGTTGCTAGGATCTGGTTGGGACAACAAAGCCTAAACTAGTCGCTCCGTACACTCACTATTAGAAGTTACCCCAAAACTCCAAGTGTATGTGATGTTGTCATATTTGTAATTTTGGAGTCATTTTCTAGATTGTCACATTTTACAGTCAAGTACGACACGTAGTCCGATCGATTCTTTTACGATACTGTGTAGTTTATCAAGCTTATCTAACTGTTCAAATGAGACACTTTGCTAACGAAAAGAAACTCGTTTAGCATGCATTATTATAGTTTTAACCACATAGCTAGGGTACGATGAGTTACCGATACAACGTGTCGTGAAAGGCGCGGTTCGATCAGCGATAGCGATACCTGGGTTCACATGTGTCACAAGGCGAGTTAGTAACACGAACTTATAATATATTTAAAAACTTATATAATAAAAACATATAACTAACATATTATTCTGAAAATAATTTATAATCTAACTTAATCATAATGATAAAACTAACTCTATGTATTAATACTTTATATAATAAAATACATATCTTAAACTAATATATGTTTATAAACATACGAACTATTATAACTATTATAACTTGTAAAATATCTTCCACTTCTCACCGTTCTTTCTCACCCTCTGTCTCCTTCTTCCTCTTCTTTTCTTTTTCTTTTTTTTGATGTAGAGAAGAGGGGTTCAAGGGGCGCGGGCTCGGCAGCAGAGGGCGGCTGATCTGGGCAGCGCGGGATTCTCAGGCGGGGGCGGTGCATAGGGCGGCCAGGCAGGGGGAGCGGGGCAGCGGGGCAGCGGTGCACGTGGCTCTCAGGAGAGGGTGGGGCAGCGACGCGTGCGGGGCTAGATGACGGGGCGTGGGGCGGATCAGGGTTCTCCGACGAAGGGGGTACGCAGGGCAGCCAGTCAGGGGCAGTGCGGCAGATCTGGGCGGGAGGGGATCTCGGCTAGGTGGAGTAAGGGGGCACGAGGCATCCAGGCGGCATCCAGGTGGGAGGGCATGGTAGGGCGGTGGAGCGCGCTGGGCAGGGGGCGCAGGCACAGATCTGAAGTGGGGAGGAGGTGTTTGTGTGGGTGAAATGAAGAAGGTAAAGATATGATGATGTTGTTGTTTGTTATTGTTGGAGGAAAATGGGAAGATGGGGAGTGCATGTGGTTGCTCCTTGGGAGGAGATGGAAGAGATGAGGAGTTGGGTTGTGAATCTAAGGAGATGAGCTGCTGGTTTTCTCCTTTGGAGGAGAAGAGTTTTATTAAGAGGAAATTGATTTGGGGTGGGGTTGTGCAGGAAGAAGTAGTTGTGTGTTAAGTGGGTGGGGTTAAAAGAATGATGATGGTGAGTTGTCTGTGGGTTGAGATGTTGGATCTCACCCAACTATAACGGTGGGTTAATAGTGTAGGGTTAAAGACTTGATTAGGGTATGTGGATATGATTAGGGTTAATAGTAATTAGTTAAGCTATGGTGAAAAATTCCAAAAACAGATGCGCGCTCGCGTCGACGAGTAGAAGAAAAGAACACTCGGACGAAAAACACTCGGGCGACAAAAAATATAGTCATACACGCAATCAAACATGCATAAAATACAGGTCGTTACATCCTACCCTCCTTAGAATAATTCCATCTGTGGATTCTCTACATGACAGGAAAAAGGTAGGGGTAACATCCTCACATCTCGTCCTCTCGCTCCCAGGTATATTCTCTTACCGAGTCGCAATGCCACATCGCCCTGACTAGATTAATAGTCATGTTCCTGAAGTCCTTCTCACGTCGATCTAGGATCTCTACTGATTGCTGCTCGTATGTCAAATTCGGATGCACTACAGTCTCCGAGTAGTCCACGACATGACTAGGGTCGCTCATATAGCGATGCAACTACGAGATATGGAACACATTATGCACTCCCTCTAAGGCAAGTGAAATGCAAGCTTGTAGGCCACCTCTCCTATTCTCTCCAGAATATGGAAAGGTCCAATGACTCGAGGACTAAGCTTTCCTTTCTGACCAAAATGAATCAATCCTCGGTTGGGCGAGATCTTTAGAAAAACATGATCACCGGGCTGAAACTCCATGTGTCAACGTTTCGCATCTGTCCAATGCTTGTAACAGTCCTGAGCCAGCTACAGCTTCTCTCTGATGGTCTGAACCACATTCACGGCTTCTGTGATTAGCTCAGGACCAACCAACTCTTGATCTCCTACATTATCCCAGCTCAAGGAGGATCGTCACTTCCTTCCATACAGTGCAGCAAAAGGCACCATGCCAATGCTAGACTGGTAGCTATTGTTGTATGCAAACTCAACCAAATATAGATTGTCTTCCCATGATCCTTTGAAGTCCAGCATACATGCTTGCAGCATGTCTTCAAGTATCTGCATAGTACGCTCTGGCTGACCATCTGTCTGTAGATGGCAAGCTGTACTAAAGCTCAAGTGGGTTCCCAAGCTCTCCTGGAGGCTCCTCCAGAAACGAGATGTGAACCCGCTGTTTCTGTCCGAGACAATGCTAATAGGAACTCCATGCATCTTCACAATCTCATCCATGTACTTCTTGGCCAACACTTCTGTAGACCGGCATACTCTAAAAGGAATGAAGTGTGATGTCTTGGTCAATCGGTCTACGATCACCTAGACAGCATCATTCTGCTTCGTACTCTTGGGCAGACCAGTCACGAAGTCCATCGTGATGTGCTGCCACTTCCACTCCGGAATGGGCAATGGCTGTAATAAGCTGTAAGGGCCATAATGTCATATACATAGGGCATGTTAATTTTTGTGTATTGTGTAATGTACTGTGTGTGTATACATGTGTAGTGATATATATTACGTAGTGTGTATAGTGTATTCCGTAGTGTGTAAAGTAATCGTACTATTGGAGTGTTATTTGACTGATTATGATTGTACTTATGTATTGGTATTGAGTATATGAGTGTGGATTATGATTGATATGTAAGGTAGTGAATTAGTTAATAATAGTGGTTTATATGGTAGTGCATTGTGAATTAGTAATGATGTGTAATTAGTAGTAGTGATGGTATTTTCATTATTATTGTTCTCATTCTAATTATTAATGTTATTATTTAAGTGGGTGATTAGCGCTAATGGTATTGTTGTAACTAATTGATTGTGTGTAATAGAATTATTACTATTATTATTATGCCATGATTAGTTACCTTTGTTATTATTGATGTTATTGTTCATTATTATCGTGGCTCATATTATGGATGCTCCTTATTAGTGATGCCATTATTGTATTTAAGTTGTAGCTTTAGGGTGTAGTAGATGGAAGTTTGCACAGTGGTGGGTATTTAGTAATTAAGGTGGTATGTGTGTAGAATGAGAGGGTATGAATAAGGGATGGATTAGTGTAGAGTGGCCTAGTGTGAAAAGGGGTTAAGTGTAGTGGCACCCATTGTAATTACAACACTAATTTAGAGGGTCAAGTTGTGAGGGTAGGTGTGTTTGCATAGAAATGTATTATTTGTAGTATGTGAGTGGCATGAGAGGTAATTACATACCCAAGTGTAGGGGTATTTTTATTTCTATTTATACTAGTGGCATGAGATGTAATTAATGTCCTAAGTTAGAGGGTATTTATTAAGGGTCTTTGTGCACATGGCAAACTTGTAAATAAGTGGCTTTTGGAAGAGATATTTCTCCTTAGACTTTTCTTCATGCTTCTACATCAGTCTTCTTCATTCTTTCTGTTTTCTTTTCAACTTCTTTTATTCTCTCCTTCTTTCCTAATTAGGCTGAACCAAACAAGAAGGAAAAAAAGGAAAGAAAAAAAGGAAAACTCAAAAGGCAAGAAAGAAAGGAAAGAAAAACTCAAAAGGAAAGAGAAAGAGGAAAGGAGAAAGAAGGAGGAGGATTCATTTACATCTCAATTAGGTAGGATTCCCAACTTGTCATGGTAAATATTAATTAAGGCTTGTTGATAATATTGATAGTTTCATTTAGGGTTAAAGTTAGTATCTTTCCTTAATACAATGATAAATTGAGCCTAAAGTTAGTATCTTTCTTTGATATTATGCCAAATTTAGCATTGCCATTTAGAATTAATGTCATTGTCATTTAGAATTAATGCCAAAATTAACATTAGCAATTCAAGTGCCATGTTTATGCCAAAACAATTGAAAGTTAGTAAATTCAATTACTATGTTTATGCCAAAATTAGCATTTCCATTTAGAATTAATGTCATTGATTTGGTTAAGATGTTAATTAGAAGATGCCATAGTTTCATGCAATTTCCATGGTGATGTGCAAAGCAATATAAGGGGTTACTCTTAAAGGCTTGCATTTTACTCAAGTTCAATGTAATGAAAGTGTTGTTGTAAAGATAGTGCATTTCATTCAAGTTCATTATAATGAATTGCTTGTGGGACTTATTATGGATATGTATGAAGGTGTTGTTGTGGGAATTGTAGTGGCATGGTTATGTTGGCATACTATGTTGTATGCTAAGAAGTCCAATGGTGATGGTCCTAGCACATGGATGCATGATCTAAATGTGGATGAAACAAAAGAAATTTGGGTGGATGGAAGGATGAAAGAAAGGCCATGCTAATGCACTTCCGTCTAATTCAAGTTGCTGCATTTTCATGCCACTATTTGTATTAAAATTAAACCACCATAAGTGATGTTCCATTCACATATAATGGTACTAGTTAGATGTTGTTAATGCATACTTCTTCTTTAATTTTAATGCATCATTTATGTTGCATTCTTCATGTCCCAATATGCCACCTTGCTGTTGCAGTCTAAGTTTAAATGAAATGTTAGCCATGTTGACACCTGCAATTCTAAGATGATTGCTTTATTGTTTTATTTATAGCACTTTTATGTCACCTTGATGTAGTTTAAATACAATTCTCTAAATGTCGCATGATAGCTCACTTAACTTAAATGCTAATAAAAACAAAAGAGGATGTCTTGGTCTGCCATATGGCAGGTGAGCACCCTAGAATGGGGTTGGGGGAAACTTGAGTACCAGGTAGGCATATGGGATGGACTGCTTAGTTTGTGGGCCACTCCTGACGATCCCATAGAGGCGAGGAGTTGGTGCGGTTTTGGTTGAGCTGGTTGTGTTGGTGAACGGCTTCTTTTGTAAGAGCTTGTCTCGGAAAGTCGTAGCATTCCACCCACCTTACCGGGTGAGGTCCATGCTCGTATGCTTACTCGTTACCCAGGTTTCCAATTAAATTTTAATTACATACTTAAGTTTCATAAGATTGAAATGTTAAATTTTTATGCTCTCTGTCTGACGTATCTGTTGTTTCTTTCATGCCTTATACATACATGTTGTTTCTTTCATGCCTTAAACTACAGTGTGACTAATAAATAACACTCCCAAATTAATACTTAGTTTTGGCACGAGTTGGGTTTCCTACTTGGACATGCTTTGACGTGCTCCAATTTGTGGTTTCAGGTATTGGAGTTGGTGGCTGAGGTGGAGTTTGGAAGTAATGGGCGAGGTGTTGAGTGTAGGTTTGGGTGGAGAGGAGAGAGGAGAGAGACTTGTACTTTTGGGATTTTGCTTTGGGTAGAAGGTTGTATTGCCTATAATGGATGTATAATGGATATTGGTGATGTATAAATATTATGGTTACTCTTTGGTTTAGTTGTTGTCTCTGAGTTATTGGGTAGTTCTATGGTTCTCTCTGTGTTTTCTGTGCTGTGTTTTTGGTTTGTATTTTAGACGTTACAGGTGCTATCCCAGCAGTGCGTAGTAGACCTGCCGGTTTCTTTTGTACTTTTCTTTCCTTCTCCCTTCGTAACACTTGCTGCTCTGGGAGTACCTGGGACGGATTCGTGCTTCTCGGATACCCTGGGGAGCGAGGCGTTACAGGCAGTGGCCCACGTAGGTCACCGCACTGCGGCTGCGTACGGATTGTATGTGTAATATTTTCGTAGAGGGTATCCGAGTCCTAAGGTGGGTATGTGTTCAGTCTTAGGATAGCGCCTGACATCAGAAGCTCGAGGTGTAGAGTCTTTGAGGAGTGACATGGTTGGTTGGATGGATATGTAGATGTGTTTATGTAGCTATGTGTTTGTATAGATCGAGTATGTCTGTATGATATATCCGTGTGTGTATTTGTATCTTTATCTATCTGTAGACTATTATTATAGATACGTGTATGATTATGTGACTGTATGTTTGTACCATAGAGGATATGTGTTAGTATCTGGTTGAACTTCGTGATGTAGGTATAATAGGGCTATTGTATTGATCGAGATGTATGTAGTGTGTATATATGTAGAGTATGGATCTCTGTGTGGATCTCTGTGTCTCACTCATGTGTGAGTGGGCACACTCTGAGTATATTAGTATATTATGTTTATTTATTAGATTGTGCATACATATGTGGTGACATAAGTGATATGTATATAGTTATATGTCTGATTGTGAGCGTCTGTGCTTATGCATGTGTGTGGATGAATATGCAATTATATGGATAGTTGTGTGTATAAATCCTGATATATGACTATCTTCTATATGTATATAGGTATTTGGATGTACCTATTATGTGTGTATATAGTAAAATGTATGCGTATGTTGGTATGATTTGTATATTGACGTGTATGGGTGTGTGCCCATGCGTGGATATGTGTGTGCTTGGTTATATGTATCTGTACATATAGCATAGATATGTGTGCCTTATGTATAGTTGTGGGGATATCATATTATATTGTACTGCTTGCCACTACATGGTGATATATGCGCGTGTGTTTGGATGTGTGCTATGAGGTGTACATGATTGTCTGTTTGTATCTATGTATGGATGTATATGTGTAGTAGTATACTAGCTTTATGTAAAGTACCATAGTTGGGTACACTTGTGCGTACTTAAATTGTGTATGTCTATATTTTTGGGAAGGTAGGGGTAAGTGTGTAATAGTGTGGGTATGGATATGTGTGTGAATGTGTATGCATATATGAGTATATGCGTGTGTGTGTGTGTGTGTGTGTGATTATTCAAGGATGTATATTTAGTAATTATATGTGTAGCTATTTAATATATGTGTATTATCCTTATTTGCATATGTGCCTTGTGGTGCATATTTGGGTAGTATAAGTGTGTCTGCACATGTTTCTATGATTGTGAAGTGACATATGTATGTGTTATCTATAGATATAAGTGGTAGTGTGACTGGAGTGTCTATGTGGGTGCTTGTATATGTGTGTATTATTATTGTTGGATGATGAAGGATTATGCCATTTGTATGTACCTAGTGAAGATGACTTTATGTGTATATGACGGTGTATTTGTATGTGTACATGTGTATTGTCTGTAGTGGTATATATGCATACTTGTGTTAGTGGGTATATGAATAACTAGTTAATTGTATTAAGGAGTGTATATTAGTGTGTATGTGATTGTGTTCTATATATAACATTGTGTGGTGAATGCATTAGGTGACTATCCATGTAGTTGACTACCAATTGTGTTTACTACAGATATGTGTGGTGGTTATCTTTAGATTAATGTGCACTTAATTACTATTTGTGTGTGTATCATTTTGGGAGATGTATTGCATGTATGTGTTGTGTTGCTATCTATGTGTAGGCCTTTTGGTGTAGCGGTATATGGTATGTGAAGTCTTGAGTTGACCTTGCTTTGTGCTATGTATACATGGGGTATGATGAACCTTAACGTCAAGACCAGTCTAGCCATTGATTGATCTCTAACCTAGAAAGTCCGAGGACGGACTTTATTTTTAAGGTGGGTAGAATGTAAGGGCCATAATGTCATATACGTAGGGCATGTTAATTTTTGTGTATTCTGTAATGTACTGTGTGTGTATACATGTGTAGTGATATATATTACGTAGTATGTATAGTGTATTCCGTAATGTGTAAAGTGATTGTACTATTGAAGTGTTATTTGACTGAATATGATTGTGCTTATGTATTGGTATTGAGTATATGAGTGTGGATTATGATTGTATATGTAAGGTAGTGAATTAGTTAATAATGGTGGTTTATGTGGTAATGCATTGTGAATTAGTAATGATGTGTTATTAGTAGTAGTAATAGTATTTGTAACGACTGGTTTTTCATGTATTGATTTTATTATAAATATTTATATGTTTGGTTGTTTTCCTTTGTTGAGATTTCCATTTCCGTCTCCGTAGTTTCATTTTCGTTCGTTTCGTCGTGATTCTCTAGATTCTTCCGTCGGTCGGCGTGTTTGAAGTAAGTCATTCGTGACGGGCTTCATAACGTCGATATCTTAGAGTTAGAACGAGCCTAGGAGACTTAGGAAACCATCCCGGAGCTTCGCGCTCCATTTCGGAACTTTTGGTGCACGTTAGCCGGTATAAGAAGGGGCACCGACCGACTAGATGACGATCCAGTCGGTCGGAAAACCTTCTTGAACCGACTAGCGGGCTTGAAAAGTTATTCAGGAGTTACTGTTTGTCGTTAGTCGGTCTAAGAACCTTGGTTGACCGACTAGGTTGCAAACTAGTCGGTCAGCAATGCTTCTTTAACCGACTAACTCAATTACTAATTTTTGGTATCAGTACTGTTCATTCTTAGTCGGTCTAAGTTCATCTTTCGACCGACTAGTTGTTAAACTAGTCGGTTAAGTTTTGTACTCAGACCGACTAATTCTTAGTTCTTCTGTACAGTCGAGTTACTGTTTACTCTTAGTCGGTCCAAGAACGTTCATCGACCGACTAGATGTCAAACTAGTCGGTCAGTAATTGTTCCTTGACCGACTAAATCTAAATCCTAATTTTCGTCTGGGTTACTGTTTACTCTTAGTCGGTCTGCGTTGGTCAACCGACCGACTAGTTTCCAAACTAGTCGGTCAGTGGTTGTTCTTTGACCGACTAACCAGTGCTGTAAACCCTAGTTTTGCCCTAGCCGCCACCAAACTCTATAAATACCCCTCCAAACGTTTTCTTCTTCTTCCTCATGACCTAAAACCCTAATTCCTCCTCCATTGAGCCCCCATCTTCCTCAAACCATTAATCCTTCATCCCAAGCTCATCCTCCATCATCCAAACCCTCCCTTGTCACAACCCACCTTCCATCTTCCCCAAACCTTCATCAAACCCCCAAAATCCACATCAAAACCCATTTCTCCAGATTTTTCCCTCATTTCCAGATCTGAGCCGGATCGTTCTTCCGTTGCCGTGGTTGCTCGGCATCGTTCCTTCGTTTCTTCACGGTAATGCTCGATTCCTTTAGTTTTAGCATAACCCACATTGACATTGTGAAACCCTAATAAAATGGATTATTAGATGATTAGGGTTCCATTAAGAAAACGATTTAGAATCATTGTTCTAATAATTGTTTTGCTATATCAGTGATCCACCCGTAGTTTAGCTTGTGACGATCTTCATTGCTCGTCAACCCCGGTATCAGGCAAGTGAAACTTGCATCTCTTAATTTGGGCCATGTCTTAGGCCATTTCCCTTGCTTTAGCGTAAAAGAGACTAGACGGTGAAAGGATAGCCGTCTAGACGCCATTGACCTAGCTTGACAACGAAGCTTGGTCCGTCACCTTCATCATGTTTGTATGTCATGTTTAAATTCAATTAACGGTACGCAAATATCTGTTCATGGCATTGCATATTGATTAGTCATCGTGATTGTGTAGCACACGCTACAATACTTATATTCCTGGCTCGTGTTCCAGAAGCGAGCCCTGTAGTTGGAAACCCCAACGCTCGACACATATGGGTGGGGTAAGAGATATGCGGCCACCTGAGCCCCGAGATGGCCTGATCCGCCACTCCGGCCAGCAGGCGAAATCTCTAGTGCACAAGTGATTAATAGTGATAGAGATAAGCGGCCTGAGCCACGAGCTGGCCAGCAGGTGGACTCTCTATGCACTAAGTGATAAACAGTGATAAGTGATAAGTGATTAGTGAATTGGTAGCTTTCGCTACATCGTGAGTGCGTGATATTCTCTTTTTTTAAACTGCTGCATCAAACTAAACTGTCATGTCATTGTTTAATATTATAAGTGCTAGGTTGTTAGTTACTTTCAGTTTCCTTGCCCAAGTCTTTTAGACTTGCTGACATGTGCCCCTTTTCTCTTTTGGGTGACACATGTTAGACCCCGAGCCAGAGTTACTTGCTGAGGGTGAGGTGTTTGCGGACGCCGAGCTTGCGCCCGTGTTGGACGAGGACTTCGTAGACACTGGAGATCAGTCTTAGTGTCTACGTCTAGTTTTGTTAGATTGCTTAGGTTGTCGGTGCGTGGCACCTAGTTTGATACTCTGTTATGTTTGAGTTTTGTTTGGCCTTGTTCTGGGCCTTTAGACTCTTTCTTTTAGCCTGGTGGCTTTTCTGTGATGTTGAATATTTTGGTGGACAAACTGTGGGATTGGTATTTCATATCCGTCTCATCTTATTATTATTATTGTTGTTGTTTCGTTTGCAATTACAGGGACCTGCTTATACTAAATTTACGCTTATCAGGCGTGCAGCTTCACAGCTCCACGCTTGAGCGGACCTTCTCACGTCTCGCCTCCATTTTAGGGAAGCGGGGCGTGACAGGTTTTAGTGGTGGCCCATGCAGGTCCTTCTGTAACTGCAATTACCGGGATAACGATAATAATATAAGATTGTCCAACAAATAAGTTCGACATCTGAGCCCTAAGCTATGAGTCTAATTGTTTCGTTTTCTGTGTCATTAGATGGCAGGAAGGCGAATCACCCGTGGTGGTGGTAGTGGTGCGCTCCCTCATGACGAGGAGCCTGAGCGGGAGCCCACTAACGGAGAGATGATGCGGATGATGATGCAGATGATGCAAGTTCAGCAGGGTGTGCTTCTGCAGGTACAGAATGCTCCGGTGGCTCGAGCTGCTCGGGTGGTGGAAGCCCCTCGCCCTGAGCCTGGGGCGAAGCAGTTCAGAGAGCTGGGTCCTGCATATTTTGATGGAACCGAAGGTCCACTAGCTGCTGATGAATGGATGAGGAATATCGAGGACAATCTGAAGATGTCCAAGGTCAACGAAGTTAGTTGGGTTGACTTGGCGAAGCGCCAGCTGAGGGATAACGCCAGAAATTGGTGGGATGCTGAAGAGAAGATGTTGGAGGAGCCGATCGTCTGGGCTACCTTCAAGGCCAGATTTGATGGTGAGTTCTTCCCAAAAGCTGCCAGGGAAGAGATGCTGCAGCGTTTTATCGATCTGAAGCAAGGAAGCTCGTCGGTGGACCGGTATCACCAAGAGTTCATGAGGTTGAGTCGGTTTGCACCGAAGATGGTGCAGGACGCTGAGGAGAAGGCTCAGAGGTTCCTGCAGGGACTTGCTTCGGAGCTCCAGAGTTTTGTGACCTCTTCTGACCGGGAATCTTATCAGAAGGTTCTAGTAGCAGCCAAGAGGCAGGAGCTGCTCGTGAACCAGAGGAAGGGGTCTATTGTTGGTGCTGGGAAGAGGCCTGTGGAACAGGCGAGAGCTGTGGTTAGACCTGGATTCAGGCCGAACCAGCCTGTTCAGTTTAAGAGGCCAGGAGGGCCTGTTCAGAAGACTTGCCATTTCTGTGGCAAGGAGGGCCATATCAAGGAATCGTGTAGGAGGTTCTTGGGGCAGTGTATTGCCTGTGGAGATCCCGCCCATGCTCTCAGGGAGTGCCCGAGGTTGAAGCAGCCTTGGAGGACACCTATTGCTGCCCCGCCGTTGCAGCAGAGAGCCCCGGTGCCCGCTGGTCGTGGGGTACCCCTTGTTCCACAAGGGCATGCCTTTCGGCAGGCTGTTCCGCCGAGGAGGCAGGCATTTCTGATGACCGAGGAGGAGATTTTGGCCATGGATGAGGTCATTGCAGGTAACTTTCAAATCTAGCTGTTCCTTTCTTAATTAGTTGATTGTTAAATTATGTTGGCTGCTTGTGTATGAATGTTGCTAGAGTAAGATTTGATTGATTAGACTGTTTGTTAGGTGTGGTTTTGGTTTGCACGTTCCCTGCCCGAGTCCTCTTTGACTCAGGCGCGTCGATGTGCATTTTGGCCCAGAGCTTCGTGGAGAAGCATTCCTTGTCGACATCCCCTCTCTCCAAGAGTTGGAACATCGTTACAGGGAATGGAGTAGTCTCGGTGCATCGTGGGTGCAGCCCTTGCTCTGTGGTGGTTTGTGGACATGAGCTTTATGCTGATTTTATTGTCCACAACATCACCAACTACGATGCGGTCTTTGGGATGGATTGGCTTGCGAGCTTCTACGCTACGATTGACTGTCGGAGGAAGAGGGTGGTGTTCGAGATTCCCGGACATCCAGTATTTGAGTTCAGCCGTGGTAGCAGTTCGCTTGGTCCTGTCAGATTTCGGGCCAGACCGGTGGAGGTTGTGGCTATGCAGATGGAGTTGGAGAGGCCAGCTGTGGTGCGAGATTTTGATGACGTCTTCCCCGAGGAGATGTCTGGACTGCCACCCGATCGAGCTTTAGAGTTTTCTATTGATTTGATTCCAGGTGCGCAGCCGATTTCGAAGGCACCATATCGTATGGCGCCAGCAGAATTGGAAGAGTTACGGAAGCAGCTGGATGAGCTTATGCAGAAGGGTTACATTAATCCCAGTGTGTCTCCGTGGGGAGCACCGGTGTTGTTGGTGAAGAAGAAGGATGGTTCGCGTCGCATGTGCGTGGACTATCGGGAGCTGAATGCGGTGACCATCAAGAATAAATACCCGTTGCCTCGCATCGATGATATCTTTGATCAGCTGGGAGGATCGAGGGTGTTTTCTAAGTTGGATTTGAGGAGTGGTTACCACCAGTTGAAGGTGAAGAAGGGAGATGTTCCGAAGACAGCGTTCAGGACGAAGTATGGACACTACGAGTTTGTGGTTATGCCTTTCGGTGTAACCAATGCACCCGCAGTTTTCATGAATCTGATGAATCTGATTTTCTACGACTTTTTGGATAAGTTTGTCGTTATCTTTATTGACGACATTCTGATCTATTCGAGGTCGGAGGAGGAGCATGCCTCGCACTTGAGGACGGTATTGGAGACTTTGAGGAAGCATCGGTTGTATGCTAAGTTTTCGAAGTGCGAGTTCTGGTTGGACAGAGTTGCTTTCCTCGGGCATGTGGTGTCTGGTGATGGTATTTCAGTGGATCCCGAGAAGATTAGGGCCATCAGGGAGTGGCCTGTTCCGTCGTCTGCGTCTGAGATTCGGAGTTTCCTTGGTTTGGCTGGATATTATCGGCGTTTCATTAAGGACTTTTCCCGTATTGCTGAGCCGATGACCAGGTTGACGCGGAAGGATGTTGCTTTTGTTTGGTCGGGTGATTGTGAGGATGCCTTTGGTGTTCTGAGAGAGCGTTTGACGTCTGCCCCTGTTCTTGCTGTGCCTGACCGCAGTGGAGGATTCGAGATCTTTTGCGATGCTTCTGGCAAGGGTCTCGGTTGTGTTTTGCATCAGCATGGACATGTGGTGGCTTATGCGTCGCGTCAGCTCAAGGTTCATGAGAAGAATTACCCGACGCATGATTTGGAGTTGGCTGCCGTTGTGTTTGCTCTTAAGATTTGGAGGCACTTCTTGCTGAGTGAGAAGGTGAAAATTTTCACCGATCACAAAAGCCTGAAGTATATTTTTACTCAGAAGGAGCTCAACATGCGACAGCGTCGATGGTTGGAGCTCATGGCGGATTATGAGATTGATTTGCAGTATCACCCTGGCAAGGTGAATGTGGTGCCAGATGCTTTGAGTAGGCTTCCCGCGGTGATGGTTTTGACTTCGCAGTGGAGATTGCAGCAGGCTTTTTGCGGGTCTGATGTAGAGATTGTTCTTCCCGGGGAGGCTTCTTCGTTAATGTACATGCAGGTGCAGTCAACGATCGTGGATCGGATTAAGGCGAGTCAGGCCGGAGATCCGAAATTGGTAAGGATTCGAGGGCAGGTTGAAGCTGGTCTGCGGACTGACTTTTTGATTCATGAGGATGGCTCGCTGAGGTTTGGAGCCAGGTTGTGTGTGCCAGCTGGGGATATCAGAGAGGAGTTGATGGTGGAGGCACACAGTTCGCCGTATTCCGTGCATCCTGGTGGGACCAAGATGTACAAGGATCTTCGTCTGAACTTTTGGTGGCATGGCATGAAGAGGAGTGTGGCACGGAGTGTGGCCAAGTGTTTGGTTTGCCAGCAAGTGAAGGCGGAGCATCAGCGTACGGCCGGGTTGCTACAACCGCTTCTGATTCCGGAGTGGAAATGGCAACACATCACTATGGATTTCGTGACTGGACTGCCTCGGAGTCCGAAGCAGAATGACGCGATTTGGGTGATCGTAGATCGACTGACCAAATCCGCGCACTTTATTCCCTTCCGAGTGGGACAGTCCACTGAGGCGCTAGCAAGGAGATATATGGAGGTAAATTCTTTTACTCTCCGTTTATATGTCCTTTTCCTAGTTTGGATAGTGATGTAACGTGAATCGAGCAGGAGATCGTGCGACTTCATGGAGTCCCCGTGAGTATCGTGTCGGACAGGGACACGAGGTTCACATCTCAGTTCTGGCAGAGTTTGCAGAAGAGTTTGGGTACGCGTTTGAGTTTCAGCACGGCGTACCATCCGCAGACGGATGGCCAATCCGAGAGGACGATTCAGATTTTGGAAGACATGCTGAGAGCGTGCATGTTGGATTTCAAGGGTTCGTGGGAGGACCATCTACACTTGGTGGAGTTCTCTTACAACAACAGCTACCAGGCGTCTATTGGCATGGCGCCTTTCGCCGCTTTGTATGGGAGGAAATGTCGATCGCCATTGAGTTGGGATGACGTTGGCGATCGGGAGCTGTTGGGGCCTGAGATGATTGTGGAGGCTGTGGAGGTCGTCAGGAACATTCGGGAGAAGCTGAGGATTGCTCAGGACCGTTTTAAGCATTGGGCGGATGCGAAACGTCGTCCTTTGGAGTTTCAGCCGGGCGATCATGTGTTTCTGAGGATTTCCCCGAATCGTGGAGTGATTCGTTTTGGGAAGCGAGGGAAGTTGAGCCCGCGATACATTGGACCGTTTGATGTTTTGGAGAGGGTCGGCGAAGTAGCTTACCGCTTAGCCTTGCCGCCATCTTTGGAAGGAGTCCATGATGTTTTCCATGTGTCGCAGCTTCGTCGATACATTAGCGATCCGTCTCATGCCGTAGATTTCTCGGAGATCGCCGTTCGCCCAGATTTGACGTATGACCAGCATCCAGTGCAGATTCTGGACAGGCGTCAGAAGTCACTTCGGAACAAGGTCGTCGATCTTGTTAGAGTGATGTGGCGGCACGGTTCGCCGGGAGAGTCTACTTGGGAGAGAGAAGATGAGATGCGAGAGCGCTACCCACTTTTGTTCCAGGACACGTGAGTGTTGGGAATTCCGAGGACGGAATTTTTCTTAAGTTGGGGAGGATGTAACGACTGGTTTTTCATGTATGGATTTTATTATAAATATTTATATGTTTGGTTGTTTTCCTTTGTTGAGATTTCCATTTCCGTCTCCGTAGTTTCATTTTCGTTCGTTTCGTCGTGATTCTCTAGATTCTTCCGTCGGTCGGCGTGTTTGAAGTAAGTCATTCGTGACGGGCTTCATAACGTCGATATCTTAGAGTTAGAACGAGCCTAGGAGACTTAGGAAACCATCCCGGAGCTTCGCGCTCCATTTCGGAACTTTTGGTGCACGTTAGCCGGTATAAGAAGGGGCACCGACCGACTAGATGACGATCCAGTCGGTCGAAAAACCTTCTTGAACCGACTAGCGGGCTTGAAAAGTTATTCAGGAGTTACTGTTTGTCGTTAGTCGGTCTAAGAACCTTGGTTGACCGACTAGGTTGCAAACTAGTCGGTCAGCAATGCTTCTTTAACCGACTAACTCAATTACTAATTTTTGGTATCAGTACTGTTCATTCTTAGTCGGTCTAAGTTCATCTTTCGATCGACTAGTTGTTAAACTAGTCGGTTAAGTTTTGTACTCAGACCGACTAATTCTTAGTTCTTCTGTACAGTCGAGTTACTGTTTACTCTTAGTCGGTCCAAGAACGTTCATCGACCGACTAGATGTCAAACTAGTCGGTCAGTAATTGTTCCTTGACCGACTAAATCTAAATCCTAATTTTCGTCTGGGTTACTGTTTACTCTTAGTCGGTCTGCGTTGGTCAACCGACCGACTAGTTTCCAAACTAGTCGGTCAGTGGTTGTTCTTTGACCGACTAACCAGTGCTGTAAACCCTAGTTTTGCCCTAGCCGCCACCAAACTCTATAAATACCCCTCCAAACGTTTTCTTCTTCTTCCTCATGACCTAAAACCCTAATTCCTCCTCCATTGAGCCCCCATCTTCCTCAAACCATTAATCCTTCATCCCAAGCTCATCCTCCATCATCCAAACCCTCCCTTGTCACAACCCACCTTCCATCTTCCCCAAACCTTCATCAAACCCCCAAAATCCACATCAAACCCCATTTCTCCAGATTTTTCCCTCATTTCCAGATCTGAGCCGGATCGTTCTTCCGTTGCCGTGGTTGCTCGGCATCGTTCCTTCGTTTCTTCACGGTAATGCTCGATTCCTTTAGTTTTAGCATAACCCACATTGACATTGTGAAACCCTAATAAAATGGATTATTAGATGATTAGGGTTCCATTAAGAAAACGATTTAGAATCATTGTTCTAATAATTGTTTTGCTATATCAGTGATCCACCCGTAGTTTAGCTTGTGACGATCTTCATTGCTCGTCAACCCCGGTATCAGGCAAGTGAAACTTGCATCTCTTAATTTGGGCCATGTCTTAGGCCATTTCCCTTGCTTTAGCGTAAAAGAGACTAGACGGTGAAAGGATAGCCGTCTAGACGCCATTGACCTAGCTTGACAACGAAGCTTGGTCCGTCACCTTCATCATGTTTGTATGTCATGTTTAAATTCAATTAACGGTACGCAAATATCTGTTCATGGCATTGCATATTGATTAGTCATCGTGATTGTGTAGCACACGCTACAATACTTATATTCCTGGCTCGTGTTCCAGAAGCGAGCCCTGTAGTTGGAAACCCCAACGCTCGACACATATGGGTGGGGTAAGAGATATGCGGCCACCTGAGCCCCATGGCCTGATCCGCCTCCGGCCAGCAGGCGAAATCTCTAGTGCACAAGTGATTAATAGTGATAGAGATAAGCGGCCTGAGCCACGAGCTGGCCAGCAGGTGGACTCTCTATGCACTAAGTGATAAACAGTGATAAGTGATAAGTGATTAGTGAATTGGTAGCTTTCGCTACATCGTGAGTGCGTGATATTCTCTTTTTTTTAAACTGCTGCATCAAACTAAACTGTCATGTCATTGTTTAATATTATAAGTGCTAGGTTGTTAGTTACTTTCAGTTTCCTTGCCCAAGTCTTTTAGACTTGCTGACATGTGCCCCTTTTCTCTTTTGGGTGACACATGTTAGACCCCGAGCCAGAGTTACTTGCTGAGGGTGAGGTGTTTGCGGACGCCGAGCTTGCGCCCGTGTTGGACGAGGACTTCGTAGACACTGGAGATCAGTCTTAGTGTCTACGTCTAGTTTTGTTAGATTGCTTAGGTTGTCGGTGCGTGGCACCTAGTTTGATACTCTGTTATGTTTGAGTTTTGTTTGGCCTTGTTCTGGGCCTTTAGACTCTTTCTTTTAGCCTGGTGGCTTTTCTGTGATGTTGAATATTTTGGTGGACAAACTGTGGGATTGGTATTTCATATCCGTCTCATCTTATTATTATTATTGTTGTTGTTTCGTTTGCAATTACAGGGACCTGCTTATACTAAATTTACGCTTATCAGGCGTGCAGCTTCACAGCTCCACGCTTGAGCGGACCTTCTCACGTCTCGCCTCCATTTTAGGGAAGCGGGGCGTGACAAGTTCGGTTTCCTACTTGGACATGCTTTGACGTGCTCCAATTTGTGGTTTCAGGTATTGGAGTTGGTGGCTGAGGTGGAGTTTGGGAGTAATGGGCGAGGTGTTGAGTGTACGTTTGGGTGGAGAGGAGAGAGGAGAGAGACTTGTACTTTTGTGATTTTGCTTTGGGTAGAAGGTTGTATTGCCTATAATGGATGTATAATGGATATTGGTGATGTATAAATATTATGGTTACTCTTTGGTTTAGTTGTTGTCTCTGAGTTATTGGGTAGTTCTATGGTTCTCTCTGTGTTTTCTGTGTTGTGTTTTTGGTTTGTATTTTGGACATTACAGGTGCTATCCCAGCAGTGCGCAGTAGACCTGCCGGTTTCTTTTGCACTTTTCTTTCCTTCTCCCTTCGTAACACTCGCTGCTCTAGGAGTACCTGGGACGGATTCGTGCTTCTCGGATACCCTGGGGAGCGAGGCGTTACAGGCGGTGGCCCACACAGGTCACCGCACTGCGGCTGCGTACAGATTGTATGTGTAATATTTTCGTAGAGGGTATCCGAGTCCTAAGGTGGGTAGGTGTTCAGTCTTAGGATAGCGCCTGACATCAGAAGCTCGAGGTGTAGAGTCTTTGAGGAGTGACATGGTTGGTTGGTTGGATATGTAGATGTGTTTATGTAGCTATGTGTTTGTATAGATCGAGTATGTCTGTATGATATATCCGTGTGTGTATTTGTATCTTTATCTATCTGTAGACTATTATTATAGATACGTGTATGATTATGTGACTGTATGTTTGTACCATAGAGGATATGTGTTAGTATCCGGTTGAACTTCGTCATGTATGTATAATAGGGCTATTGTATTGATCAAGATGTATGTAGTGTGTATATATGTAGAGTATGGATCTCTGTGTGGATCTCTATGTCTCATGCATGTGTGAGTGGGCACACTCTGAGTATATTAGTATATTATGTTTATTTATTAGATTGTGCATACATATGTGGTGACATAAGTGATATGTATATAGTTATATGTCTGATTGTGAGCGTCTGTGCTTATGCATGTGTGTGGATGAATATGCAATTATATGGATAGTTGTGTGTATAAATCCTGATATATGACTATCTTCTATATGTATATAGGTATTTGGATGTACCTATTATGTGTGTGTGTGTGTGTGTGTGTGATTATTCAAGGATGTATATTTAGTAATTATATGTGTAGCTATTTAATATATGTGTATTATCCTTATTTGCATATGTGCCTTGTGGTGCATATTTGGGTAGTATAAGTGTGTCTGCACATGTTTCTATGATTGTGAAGTGACATATGTATGTGTTATCTATAGATATAAGTGGTAGTGTGACTGGAGTGTCTATGTGGGTGCTTGTATATGTGTGTATTATTATTGTTGGATGATGAAGGATTATGCCATTTGTATGTACCTAGTGAAGATGACTTTATGTGTATATGACGGTGTATTTGTATGTGTACATGTGTATTGTCTGTAGTGGTATATATGCATACTTGTGTTAGTGGGTATATGAATAACTAGTTAATTGTATTAAGGAGTGTATATTAGTGTGTATGTGATTGTGTTCTATATATAACATTGTGTGGTGAATGCATTGGGTGACTATCCATGTAGTTGACTACCAATTGTGTTTACTACAGATATGTGTGGTGGTTATCTTTAGATTAATGTGCACTTAATTACTATTTGTGTGTGTATCATTTTGGGAGATGTATTGCATGTATGTGTTGTGTTGCTATCTATGTGTATGCCTTTTGGTGTAGCGGTATATGGTATGTGAAGTCTTGAGTTGACCTTGCTTTGTGCTATGTATACATGGGGTATGATGAACCTTAACGTCAAGACCAGTCTAGCCATTGATTGATCTCTAACCTAGAAAGTCCGAGGACGGACTTTATTTTTAAGGTGGGTAGAATGTAAGGGCCATAATGTCATATACGTAGGGCATGTTAATTTTTGTGTACTGTGTAATGTACTGTGTGTGTATACATGTGTAGTGATATATATTACGTAGTATGTATAGTGTATTCCGTAATGTGTAAAGTGATTGTACTATTGAAGTGTTATTTGACTGAATATGATTGTGCTTATGTATTGGTATTGAGTATATGAGTGTGGATTATGATTGTATATGTAAGGTAGTGAATTAGTTAATAATGGTGGTTTATGTGGTAATGCATTGTGAATTAGTAATGATGTGTTATTAGTAGTAGTGATAGTATTGTCATTATTATTGTTCTCATTCTAATTATTAATGTTATTATTTAAGTGGGTGATTTGCGCTAATGGTATTGTTGTAACTACTTGATTGTGTGTAGTAGAATTATTACTATTATTATTATGCCATGATTAGTTACCTTTGTTATTATTGATGTTATTGTTCATTATTATCGTGGCTCATATTATGGATGCTCCTTATTAGTGATGTCATTATTGTATTTAAGTTATAGCTTGTGGGTGTAGTAGATGGGTATGTGCACAGTGGTGGGTATTTAGTAATTAAGGTGGTATGTGTGTAGACTGAGAGGGTATGAATAAGGGATGTATTAGTGTAGAGTGGCCTAGTGTGAAAAGGGGTTAAGTGTAGTGGCACCCATTGTAATTACAACTTTAATTTAGAGGGCCAAGTTGTGAGGGTAGGTGTGTTTGCATAGAAATGTATTATTTGTAGTAAGTGAGTGGCATGAGAGGTAATTACATACCCAAGTGTAGGGGTATTTTTAGTTCTATTTATACTAGTGGCATGAGATGTAATTAATGTCCTAAGTTAGAGGGTATTTATTAAGGGTCTTTGTGCACATGGCAAACTTGTAAATAAGTGGCTTTTGGAAGAGATATTTCTCCTTAGACTTTTCTTCATGCTTCTACATCAATCTTCTTCATTCTTTCCGTTTTCTTTTCAACTTCTTTTATTCTCTCCTTCTTTCCTAATTAGGCTGAACCAAACAAGAAGGAAAAAAGGAAAGAAAAAAAGGAAAACTCAAAAGGCAAGAAAGGAAGGAAAGAAAAACTCAAAAGGAAAGAGAAAGAGGAAAGGAGAAAGAAGGAGGAGGATTCATTTACATCTCAATTAGGTAGGATTCCCAACTTGTCATGGTAAATATTAATTAAGGCTTGTTGATAATATTGATAGTTTCATTTAGGGTTAAAGTTAGTATCTTTCCTTAATACAATGATAAATTGAGCCTAAAGTTAGTATCTTTCTTTGATATTATGCCAAATTTAGCATTGCCATTTAGAATTAATGTCATTGTCTTTTAGAATTAATGCCAAAATTAACATTAGCAATTCAAGTGCCATGTTTATGCCAAAACAATTGAAAGTTAGTAAATTCAATTACTATGTTTATGCCAAAATTAGCATTTCCATTTAGAATTAATGTCATTGATTTGGTTAAGATGTTAATTAGAAGATGCCATAGTTTCATGCAATTTCCATGGTGATGTGCAAAGCAATATAAGGGGTTACTCTTAAAGGCTTGCATTTTACTCAAGTTCAATGTAATGAAAGTGTTGTTGTAAAGATAGTGCATTTCATTCAAGTTCATTATAATGAATTGCTTGTGGGACTTATTATGGATATGTATGAAGGTGTTGTTGTGGGAATTGTAGTGGCATGGTTATGTTGGCATACTATGTTGTATGCTAAGAAGTACAATGGTGATGGTCCTAGCACATGGATGCATGATCTAAATGTGGATGAAACAAAAGAAATTTGGGTGGATGGAAGGATGAAAGAAAGGTCCTTACGTATCTAGATGAGATCTCGATTATGAGTAAGTAAGTGACCGAATAGAAACGTAAGTCTTAAACGGTTCGTGGTCATAGATATGTCGAGAACTGGATATCAACACATCGGATTGACCATTGTGTCTTAGTCTTACCTTAGGGTAATGATGATCTCATAGTCATTTGACTTGGCGAAGTCGGAGACGAGACACAGGTGCTCATTAGAGAATGAGTTCACTGAACGACCACATTAGAGTTATTAAATGGTTAACTTTAACTGAACTGTCTTTAATAACTCTAGGGTGATGATAGGTTAGCTGGTCCTTAAGACCTGAAGTCATTCGTACAAGCCTGTGAATGAACGGTGTAGCTTAGACCCATGATCTAGCTTCGAGGCCAGGCCTGCTGAAAGATCTTAGGTTGAGCTGCACCCGAAGATCTCGAGGCAAGTAGATGACTAAGATGGGATTAGTCACTTCCGTTAAAGGGAAGTTAGTGTTACTGGCTCAGTACGGTCTTTAGGTTAATCCTCGGCTGGGGTGCGTTGTAATAAGTACAACGTATATATATAATAAAGATCGTCGTATACTGACCAATGTTGTCTAAATAGGGTTGACTGTAAACCATACCCTAGGACAACAAGAACACAGTCTTGACGAAGGGACTATGGCTAACAGAGTTCGTCACTAACACAGCCAATACAAACCCAATGATACTTTTGTCAAAGGGTCGATCACGATATGATGATTCTGAAACAGGGACGACAACTACAGCTAGTAGTGACCGTTGTCTAGGGGTTCCGAGCCCCAACCTGTAGTAAGGTCAGGCTGTAGGGTCTCACACCGAGTAGTGTTCGTGTCTTAGTAATAGGAAGATTAATTGAGAGAAAATCATTCGATGATATTCACAAGTCATGCTGTGAAAGTTAGTCGCAATAGCAATAGGGACAAACGTTGCATTTGATGCAAACCAAAGATTAAATGTGTCGTAAATTGGTTACGACAAATTTAGTAGGAACAAATATATTGGAAAGGGTTACCTGGATGACGGGATCGTCCCGGTCTAAACACAGGTTCAAACCGCGTCCAAATCGGAGCTCAAACGAGCCCGAAAACGCGAAAACAGTCCAAGGCGAAGTGGATTAGACCCACTGGGCTAAAAGGCCCACAGGGAAGGGCAAACGGGCACAGCCTGCTGACTGCAGCAGGCATACGCCCGCTACAGCAGCGGGCGCGGCTCGCTGGCTGCAGCGGGCCCGCGCCCGCTGCTTGCAGCGGGCGTGCCGCCCTCCTTAGCCCCCTTGGGCGGGCGCGCCCGCAACTTAAGTCATTTAGGGTTTTTTGAAACCCCAAATAACAGCTACGAATTTTGATAATTTGCTCAACTTTAGCAATTGTTTGAGGGGTCAAACGAAGTCGAAATTCGTCACCGTCGGTTCCGACGCGTTCACCATTCGAAGCTCTTCGGATTGATAGCTTGTTTGGTGTCTAAAGTTTAATGTGCAAGGAGAATTAATTAGTTAAAGTTTGCTTTTATGAAAAGCTCACTTTAACTTGAAATTAAGCCAAATTGGCTTAATTGATTTTTCTCCCTCTTGCAGAATGTCCCATATTGCTCGCAACGAGAGAGTGAGTGCCGACTCCCTATATAAATAGGGGTGCACTCTCTTCATTGAAAAATAAACCAAGCCATTGATCGAGTAGCTCCAGATTTTTAGAGCAAGCTCGATCGGCGACTAAATTCTCTCTCTCTCTCTCTCTTCATGTTCTCCGGAGTAGTCCTAACAAGACTACAAAGGGGGTTTGGATTCTTGATCCGGACGTCTAAGACGCTGGTTCTTCTCAAGTGAAACTTTCTACCGCGTGTGATCGGCTCGGAGGCGAAATTCGGCTCGAGCGGATCGGTGCGAGGGTGCGAGGCGGCTCAGGCGGATCGAGTCAAAGCGGCTCGGCTACGAGGAGCTTCTGAAGACGGTGCGGTACATCTTGCCTGCTCCAGGGCCAAGATTCCGGGTATGTGGTTAAGTAATTTGTAGTGTAGATTTAATTAGCCGCTTTAGAGTAGATCCCTCGTGGGGTGGTCAGATCCACCCCAAGTTGGCATAGATCGGGCTACGTTCTGGCTCCCCAGAGCCTAGCTAAATAGTTTAGCTAGTCTGGAAATTTTGAATTTCCGTTTTCCGCTGTGCATTTGTGCCTCTGTGGTCCGTCCGACTTATGATGGACACAGATCCGAGCTCTGGGGGGTCCGCCAAAACCCCAACAGTGGTATCAAAGCCACGGTTATGCATGTTGATCTTTTAAGCGTTTTTTTAATCTTTAAAATTTCTTAAGTTTTAACATAACAAACTATTTTAAATAGTTTTAAAAAATTGTTTTGTGTTTAAAAATTGTTTTTGCAACACGAATTTTTTTTGGGGACTATTTATTTTATGCGATAAATTTTAAATAGGTCACCAATGTTTAAATACTTTATAAAATTTTTTTTATGAAAAATAAATTTTTTTTGGTATTTAATGTTTATGTAACTTTATAGAAAAATTTTATCTTTGAAGTTTAAATTTTCTTTAGTTACATAAAGGTTAGACATCTTTAAAAACTTTGTTTGAAAGCTTCTAAAACGATTTCTAAAAGATTTTAAAAGAGTTTTAAAATTTTTTTAAAAATATGTAAATAATAGAAATACTTTATTTTCATGAGATGAAACATAAATTAGTTTTTTTTATATTACATAGATGTTTCTAAAATTATTTATGTGATATTTTAATTTTATAAATATGATTAAAAAGTTTTTAAGGCCTAGGTTTAAAATTATTTGATAATTTTATACGACCTAGTTTTATGCGATGAAATTTTTTTAGGCTTTAAATTTTAATCTTTAATTTTAATTGTTAAAATTTAGATTTGCATGTTTTTATTATGTAGATAATTTTAAACTTGCAAATACTCATGTATGTCACAAAATGAAATTTTATTTATGTTGATAAATTAGTTGTTTTTTAATGGACATATTGAATAATGTATTCATAAACCTTATTAGGTTAGCCATTAAATGTTTAAAAATTTTATGAGATGAAATTTTATAAACCAGTGACATGTTACATTTGATAAAACAAAACAACATCAAAACCTAATACCAGATTAGGGTAGTCCCTTTGTTTGTAAATCATTTCTAATAAATCGTTTAATTGATGATTTTCACAAGAGACTATTTTTGAAAATGTTGAATTGTTTTATAAAATCCTAATTAGATTAGGGTAGCACGTTGAACGAATAGACCTTATAGTTGATAAGGACTTAATAAAAATTGTTCAACCAATCCGTAAAATTTCGAATTTTAGGATCCACTAGTTGATAAGGATTAACTAGTTTTCTTAATTAAAAGCCATTTAGTTGTTTGGAAAACATAGAATTGATGATAATTCCTTCAATGGATCATGATGTCGGTCAATGTGCTTGGCTAAGTTTGTTGGACCAACCTAGCTAGACTGGGTAACAACTGGTCCTGGCTTAGTCAATTCCCTGGCCGCGTCCGTTGGACCACAAGGAGTCGATTCATGGCTATGTAAGTCCATCGACTATACCTAAGTCAATACGATAATAATCTTGTTCAAGATAAATCGTAGCCCTCCTTGTTTTAGGAGTTGGCAACTGTAAGAAACATGTTACGGTTGTTGAGCTACACTCAAGCCGTGATATATCAATCTTATAGAAACCGATTTCTTGATTGACTCTTGACCTGACTGAAACCGTTGTCTCATTCTTCGAGCATCGGCATAAGTCTAACCAAGAATGTAGTCTAAGTCCTGACCCAAACCAACGTGTCGTGCATACACCGAGCGGTGGGGCAAGTCAGGCTAGACACGAAAACAAGGGTCCGACTAGGCTAGCCATTGTGATCCGGTTGAGCACACTCATGATCACAAATGACTAGGGGTAAAAATCAGATAGGGAATCATAGTAAATATGATTGACGACGAGTTCGTCTACCGACTGCAGAGTCAGACAACTTGTTGAGATACACTCAAGGTTGTCAGACTCGGGGTAGTCGGATCCTTCTCTCACAAATGTTATTTTATAATAAATCGTTTATTATGGCTTTAATAAATTTAGTGGGAGAATATAGTTTTATAAAAACCATTAAAACTATACTACGAACATAAACTGACTAAAGTATCTATAAAATGCAGAATGGATTCGGGTCTTAGATATATGGTTGAGAAGAACGTGCTGGATGGAACGAACTACAAAGACTGGCTTAGGAACATTAAGTTGGTCCTTTCCCTAACTGGAATAGGATACGTACTGTTCGAGGACGCTCCTGATAAGCCCGATGAAGATTCGACCTTTGAGGAAAAGGAAGCCTACAAATTGTACCAGAGGGATGCAGAGAAGGCTAGGTGCCTTACTCTGGCTTCGATGACTAACAAGTTGCAGAGGAAGCATGACCATATGGATGTTCAAAGTATGCTTCTCAATGCACAAGAGTTGTACAGCAAGCGATCTCGAGCTGCCAAGTTCGAAGCCACCAGCAACCTCTGGGGCACCAAGATGGGGACAGGGCCCGTACAGGATCATGTTATCAAGATGATCGGGCACGTAGAGGACGCCGCCCAGTTAGGATTTGTCTTGGACAATGAGATGTCCATAGACATTATCCTAAAGTCTTTGACTCCTGAGTTTAAGCCTTTCATCACTGTTTTTATAATGAACAGCCTTGAAACTGATCTTCCTGGTCTCCTCAATATGCTTAGGCAGTTTGAGGAGATTGAGAAGAAGCCGACTGCACTGGTTGTCGGCTCTGCTTCTTTCGACCAGCCAAAAGGCAAGGGTAAGAAGAGGCAGGTCCCGCAACCTGCGAAGGCGAAGAAAGGGAAGAAAAGACTAAAGGGGCCCCGTCGAAATCTGAGTGCTTCCATTGCCACAAGATTGGCCACTGGAAGAGGAACTGTAAGATCTATCTTGCAGAGAAGAAGAAGGGACATACTGATGCCTCCACCTCTGGTACAAATTTAATTCAATAAAACGTAATCATTTCCAATCTTATAGTATGAGATACTAAAAGACATCTGTGTATTGTATACAGGTGGCTGATGAGAAGCGGAGATTGGGTGAAGTGCGGAGGACGGACGGTAATCTGAGCAATCGTTGCTGCTAGGGCCGTTCAAACGACTTCGAGAGACATGATCAAGAAGAAGATGATACTAACTTTAGTTGAAATAAAATGTATCATTTCTTTTAAGTTGAAAACAATGATTGAGTGTTCTACACTCAAAGTTTATTTGGATAAATAAATTACGGTTCATCTTAATAAATCCGTTGTTTTATGAATGTCTCAGGAATTACGTTTGATGTTGAGTTGAAATTTGATTGGCTTAAATTTTCTGTGATTGTGGCTTTCTGAGATGGTTGCGAGAATTCTCGAATGGTGATGCGAAGCTTCGAAAAATGTTGATTTTTGAGCTGACTTAATGTTATAGCCAATTGGTAGTTAAGTATAGGTTCCAGGGGCGTATAAATTGTGTGTGATCACAATTATATGTATATTAAGATTAATTCTTGATAAACTGCATTTAGTTATTAAAGAGTTAATATTAAATGTGGTTAAAGGAAAGCACAGTGTAGGACGTTTTGATTGAGCGAGTCAATATCAAGATTCCTTAAACCGATCTTGACTTGACTCATTCGTCAAACCGGACCTGACACTAGTACATTCCATCTATAGCACTTATCTTATGGTTATATCTTCGTATATACAATCTAAATATGATTTAGATATAATATTGAAGTATTTAACCAGGTAACTCTCAAAGTCAGTGGGAGCAAGCTCGTATACTTAGTTCCGATCTTTCGGATTAAGTAAAAAGGATTTCCTACTTGTAAATCATCTATATAAAACATTGAATCAAAATTGGTTTGATTTAATCGAATATATAGAGACTCAGGGTGTCATGTATGTACTTGACATATTGACACAAGACAAAGTGGAATGAGCTGAGACTGACTCATAGATTAAAAATGTTAGACTCTACATCTAGATTGTGTAAGCCAATTGTTAGCTATACAAAGATAGGAAAAATTGATCCAGATCATTTTTCCCAAGGATCAACCCTGTGTGTGATCAAGAGATGAATTAATTAATCCATTAAAATTCGTTGTAGATACTCGTTAGTAAAACCACTCTTAGGTTTGTTATATGTGACTGATATGCTATGGCGTTATGAGATATCGAGATAAATAGCCTAAGTGCAAGTGGGAGATGTAGGAAAATATGTGCCCATAAGGCAATTTATCCCTGATATACGTCTCGTTCATACGGTATATGGTACGTATTATTCTAAGTATAAAATCGTTCGTATTAATATGCTTAGATAATATCCATAGACTTATAGTTAGGTCCTTACGTATCTAGATGAGATCTCGATTATGAGTAAGTAAGTGACCGAATAGAAACGTAAGTCTTAAACGGTTCGTGGTCATAGATATGTCGAGAACTGGATATCGACACATCGGATAGACCATTGTGTCTTAGTCTTACCTTAGGGTAATGATGATCTCATAGTCATTTGACTTGGCGAAGTCGGAGACGAGACGCAGGTGCACATTAGAGAATGAGTTCACTGAACGACCACATTAGAGTTATTAAATGGTTAACTTTAACTGAACTTTATTTAATAACTCTAGGGTGATGATAGGTTAGCTGGTCCTTAAGACCTGAAGTCATTCGTACAAGCCTGTGAATGAACGGTGTAGCTTAGACCCATGATCTAGCTTTGAGGCCAGGCCTGCTGAAAGATCTTAGGTTGAGCTGCACCCGAAGCTCTCGAGGCGAGTAGATGACTAAGATGGGATTCGTCACTTCCGTTAAAGGGAAGTTAGTGTTACTGGCTCAGTACGGTCTTTAGGTTAATCCTCGACCGGGGTGCGTTGTAATAAGTACAACGTATATATATAATAAAGACCGCCGTATACTGACCAATGTTGTCTAAATAGGGTTGACTGTAAACCATACCCTAGGACAACAAGAACACAGTCTTGACGAAGGGACTACGGCTAACAGAGTTCGTCACTAACACAGCCAATACAAACCCAATGATACTTTTGTCAAAGGGTCGATCACGTTATGATGATTCTGAAACAGGGACGACAGCTACTGCTAGTAATGACCGTCGTCTAGGGGTTCCGAGCCCCAACCTGTAGTAAGGTCAGGCTGTAGGGTCTCACACCAAGTAGTGTTCGTGTCTTAGTAATAGGAAGATTAATTGAGAGAAAATCATTCGATGATATTCACAAGTCATGTTGTGAAAGTTAGTCGCAATAGCAATAGGGACAAACGTTGCATTTGATGCAAACCAAAGATTAAACGTGTCGTAAATTGGTTACGACAAATTTAGTAGGAACAAATATATTGGAAAGGGTTACCTGGATGATGGGATCGTCCCGGTCTAAACACATGTTCAAACCGCGTCCTAATCGGAGCTCAAACGAGCCCGGAAACGCGAAAACAGTCCAAGGCGAAGTGGGTTAGACCCACTGGGCTAAAAGGCCCACAGGGAAGGCCAAACGGGCGCAGCCCGCTGACTACAGCAGGCATACGCCTGCTGCAGCAGCGGGCGCAGCCCGCTGCTGCAGCGGGCCCCCGCCCGCTGTAAGCGGGCACGACCCGCTGCTTGCAGCGGGTGCACGCCCGCTGCCCAGCGGGCGTGCCGCCCACCTTAGCCCCCTTGGGCAGGCGCGCCCGCTAAGCTTAGCGGGCGTGCCCGCAACTTAAGTCATTTAGGGTTTTTTGAAACCCCAAATGACGGTTACGAATTTTGATAATTTGCTCAACTTTGAGCAATTGTTTGAGGGGTCAAACGAAGTCGAAATTCGTCACCGTCGGTTCCTATGCGTTTACCATTCGAAGCTCTTTGGATTGATAGCTTGTTTGGTGTCTAAAGTTTAATGTGCAAGGAGAATTAATTAGTTAAAGTTTGCTTTTATGAAAAGCTCACTTTAACTTGAAATTAAGCCAAATTGGCTTAATTGATTTTTCTCCCTCTTGCGGAATGTCCCACATTGCTCGCAACGAGAGAGTGAATGCCGACTCCCTATATAAATAGGGGTGCACTCTCTTCGTTGAAAAACACACCAAGCCATCGATCGAGTAGCTCCAGATTTTTAGGGCAAGCTCGATCGGCGACTAAATTCTCTCTCTCTCTCTTACTGTTCTCCGGAGTAGTCCTAGCAAGACTACGAAGGGGGTTTGGATTCTTGATCCGGACGTCTAAGACACGGGTTCTTCTCAAGTGAAACTTTCTACCACGTGTGATCGGCTCGGAGGCGAAAGTCGGCTCGGGCGGATCGGTGCGAGGGTGCGAGGCGGCTCAGGCAGATCGAGTCAAAGCGGCTCGGCTACGAGGAGCTTCTGAAGACGGTGCGGTACATCTTGCCTGCTCCAAGGCCAAGATTCTGGGTATGTGGTTAAGTAATTTGTAGTGTAGATTTAATTAGCCGCTTTAGAGTAGATCCCTCGTGGGGTGGTCAGATCCACCCCAAGTTGGCATAGATCGGGCTAGGTTCTGGCTCCCAGAGCCTAGCTAAATAGTTTAGCTAGTCTGGAAATTTTGAATTTCCATTTTCCGCTGTGCATTTGTGCCTCTGTGGTCCGTCCGACTTAGGACGGACACAGATCCGAGCTCTGGGGGTCCGCCAAAACCCCAACACCGGTTTCTTTTGTACTTTTCTTTCCTTCTCCCTTCGTAACGCTCGCTGCTCTGGGAGTACCTGGGACGATTCTGTTAGGGTTTCTATCATAGTACAACTAATTTATACGCAGCGGAAAATAGAAACCTACCAAGATCCATGTGTTTCTAATTGATTCGAATCGATTACTAACCTTTGTGACGATCTGAATCCGTCGGACTACAGGTGCTGCTTTACGAACGACCACCCTCAATCGGTATCCACACGCGAACGTCACGAATAGGACTTGCGAGGGTGCTAGCTCCTTTGCCGCAACTAGGGTTTCTCTCGCTCTTTGTTTTTCTCAAAAACGGAGGAGATCGATTGAAAACGTAAAAACTGAAAATCGTGATTATATATCTTATATAGAATCCTACGTTAACCCCTTAACAACATTCAGTTACGTGACGCTATCTTAGGGATAAGAATCCCACGTTAACACATTAACGTATTTCAGTTAAGCGACGATATCTTAGGGATAATATCTTAACGAGATACGATATCTGACGGTTAAGATATTTCACCTTATTACGAATTTCAAATCATATTCGAAATCATGTTTAAACCCTATCCTATCCAATTCGTTCTTTGTGTGCGACCCAATAGGCTCATATTAAATTGGCAGTGGGCCTAATCTCATTAGAAGCACACAAGTCATAATTGGTCTCTAGCAAGACATTTTGACTACCCAATTAATATGAATATCGTTAGTCTGATATTAACCTAACCAATAGAACATATCATAATCCTTTTGTCACGTGATATCTTATTTGAACATAATTTATGTGCAGTGTCATACTTATATTGTTCAAACATTTAATTTATCGCTTTCTAAGTAGACTGATAAAATCAAATGACATTCATTTGAGCACGGCCATGCATTTCTCAGTCCTACTTATCGAGGGGCCCATTAGATATCTCTCTCATAGGAGAGGGATAAATTCCATCTTGTTCATTCACTTTCCTCTGCATAATTCTCATCATGTTCAATCATAACCTTTATGATTATCTGATTAAAGATAACGTTTGGTTATATCAAAACATGATGTTCCTTATGTAGGAATCTGTGATGATCTCAGGTCTAAGGATTCTATGAAATAACTATTATGAGATCATTTATGACACTAATCCATGTAATGAGCTCATAGCGAGTCTATCCAGTACATGTTCTCCAACAAGTACCTATAAGTTTGATTTGTATCACCATACATATAATTATCTCATAATTATCAACCAAACCCATACTAGTCTTAATTCGTTATTAAACCTTTAACGATGAATGACTAGGGATACTTAGAATAACAAAAAAAGCTATTCAAACATAATTATAAAGAAACATGCAAGCAATATAATAATAATAATAATAATAGAAACATTTTATTAATGAAAATGACATAACATAAAGGTCCAAATATTTGGCCTAGGGCAAAACCACTAACAGATTCGTGCTTCTCGGATACCCTGGGGAGCAGGGCGTTACATAAGCTAGCAGTCCCCTGATGTTCAGCCTTCACCTGTTGGCACATAATACACTTTGCCACGCTCCGTGCGATGCTTCTCTTCGTTCCTTACCACCACTAATGCTATCACAGGTCCTGGTACATCTTAGTACCTCCAGGATGTATAGAGTATGGAGAACTGTGAGCTTCCTCCAATAGATCCTCTCTAATGGCACCGGACGTTACACAGATACTGTCCTCAAATCTCAAGGATCCATCTGCATGAATCTTAAACTCTGGCCTCTGGCGTACTATCACCAGGTCTTTGATCTTCCACAACTTCTCATTATCCATATGAGCAGTCTTGATCCTCTTTACCAATGTCGTCTGGATATGCATGCCCATCAATGATGCAGTCATCCCTGGTAGAATCACTTCTATACCCATGTCTCGGATCTCTTGTTGCAACCTCCACTGAGTCGTAAGGGTCATCACCACTGGTAGACGAATCAACGCATCAGGTACGACATTGACTCTCCCAAGATGATACTGAAGGTCAATGTCATAATCTGCCATGAGCTTGACCCATCGTCTGTGACGCATGTTGAGCTCCTTCTAAGTGAAGAGACACTTTAGACTCTAATTATCCGAGAACACCTTCATGTGCTCTCCCAATAGGAAGTGCCTCCAAATCTTCAATGCAAAAATCACTGTCGCCAACTCAAAATCATGAGTGGGGTAGTTCTTCTTATAGATCTTCAACTGCCTGGATGCATATGCTATGACTCGACCGTGCTAATGTAGCACGCATCTAAGTCCTTTGCCAGATGCATCACATAAGACTTCGAATCATCCTGATCGTTCTGGAATAATCAAAATGGGTACAGTTGTCAACCTCTTCTTCAGTTCCTGGAAAGCATCCTCACATGCTTTCGACCAAACAAATACCACATCCTTTCTCGTCAATCGCGTCATGACTCCTGCGATCTTCGAGAAGTCTTTGATGAACCTCTGGTAGTAGCCGGCGAGTCCCAAGAAACTTTGAATCTCGGTCACCGTTCGGGGGACTAGCTGTTGAGTATTGATTCCCCGGATTTGGTTTTGATGATGAGCAAACATAAATTTTGTGAACTAACTGTTTGTGAGCGCAGTTATGGAGATCGTCGCCAAAGGAATACGTACATCAAAAGCGACGTCTCAAGACTTATCAATACGTGTGATCGTGTGCCTGAAGCTTCGTTGAAGCTCAAGGACCATTATTGAAGTCAAGAATGAAGATTGAAGTGTTGAAGACGGTTCGTCATGTTTAATTTAATGTCTTCTAGCTTCATAGAGTAGAATGTTAAGCCTTGAGTAGGACTTACTTTATAATCTTCATTTCGCTCATATCTTAGAGCTAGGATTATCTTAGAAGCCATTAGAAACTTTCCCGAAGCCTATCGCTTCTTCCCTCGGCTTCTAGTGCATCTTAGTTGGTTCAAGTAGAAGAACCAACCGACTAGATGACGATCTAATCGGTCGGTAATTCCTCTTGAACCGACTAGATGCCTTGCTCAATTCAGCCTAGACTTTGTTGATCAATTAGTCGGTCAAAGAAGGTTCATCGACCGACTAGATGACGATCTAGTCGGTTAGGAATCATTCTCAGACCGACTAGTTATCATTGCCTCTGTACAGCCTATCTTACTATTTACTTTTAGTCGGTCAAAGCACATCGACCGACCGACTAGTTGAGAAACTAGTCGGTTGGAAGTTGTTCTTAAACCGACTAGCTGTACTTGATTTCAGCCTATTCGATTTTGACTCTTAGTCGGTCAAAGAACACTCACCGACCGACTAGTTGTGAAACTAGTCGGTTGGCAAGTCTTCTTGGACCGACTAGTTATTCCTTCCCTGAACTTCACTTCTTGGCTGTTCACCTCTTAGTCGGTTCATGTTGTTTCATCGACCGACTAGTTGATGAACTAGTCGGTCAGTGATCCTTCTTAGACCGACTAACTGCTTCAGAAATATGACCGTTGGGAATCTTTTGAGCACGATTTTTCTTGCCTCTATAAATACAAACCTGATTCGTTTGAGGCAAGGTTAGAGGTCCATTATCCAAGGTATTTCAGACCTAAGAGAAGAGTTTTCTCAAGCTATTTCTAAGCTCTCTCTTCTCACCAAGAATCTCTCCTTCACTCTTTGAGCAAAATTCCTCAAGAGAGATTCTCTCCATTGTGAGCCATCCAAGCCAAAGAGCTTGAATCAAGGTCACCAACTCCACCCTAGGCTTCCATTGCTGGTCAACTACTTGGAGCTAGGGTTTGGTGACATCTTCTTCCACAACAATCCATCTTTGCCCTAATTTGGTAAGATTTACTCAAGGCATAGGATTTTGTGGTAAGTGTTTCTTTATTTCATTTCAATTGATATTGCAATTGTGTCTCTCGGTGGTGAGAGAGGTTGTGATCCCGGGTTGTGGGAGTCACATTTATATTGTGTATGATTTGGTCTTGTGAAGGTTTTTCACAAGAATTTCATGGTGCTAAATCTTGGGTTAGAGGTTTCTAACTCAAGTATCCGGAGGGGATCCGGGTGGTTGGGACGTAGGATCACCGGGAACAAGTCGGGGAGACTTGGGTGGATCCGAACCCGTTACATGCTTTGTTTGTGTTTGTCTATTCTTGTTGTTTGTAGTCTATTCCACATTGTTGTTTGTGTGTTTGCACAATAATTAGGAATAACGCTCTTGATTATTTTAAAGTACTATTCACCCCCCCTCTAGTACATGTGTAGTAGCTTCACAGGGCATTACAATTGGTATCAGAGCCAGAGTTCAAAGCTATGACAAACAACGACTACAACGTCTTCAAGGATCGTCAAGGATCTTCTTCAGTTATGGAAGGACAATCCTCTGTCAGGCCTCCTCACTTCAACGGTACCAACTATGGGTACTGGAAATGCCGGATGGAAACCTTCCTCCGGAGCACTTCACTTTGGAGAGCCACATTGACGGAGTATGTCGAGCCCGCCGAACAAGATTTCACGAAGTGGACTACCGCGGAGGTCGCCGCGGAGGTAAACAATGCCAAGGCAATGAACGCCTTGCAATGTGCGTTGGAGCCCGAAGACTTCAACAAGATATGCACATGTAAGAGTGCATATCAAGTATGGAACCAACTCCTCATCTTGCCCGAAGGAACGAGTACGGTAAAAGATTCTAAACTCGTTGTCGCTAACAAAGAATTCGAGTTGTTTCACATGGAACAGGGTGAAACTATGAAGGACTACTATGCTCGCTTCGTGGACATATCCAACAAATTGGAAGCTATTGGGAAGATCTACACCCAAAAGGAGAAAGTCGCGAAGATTATTGACGGACTTCCTTCTTGTTGGGAAAAGCGTACCTTCGCCATCGAGGAAGGTAACGATATGAATAAGTACACTGTTGTACAACTAATGGGTACCTTGTTGTCTTACGAGGTACGCAAGGAAAGTAAGATCAAGATGAAGGAGAAGATGAAGGCATACTTGAAGGAAGACGAGCCAAAGAAAAAGGCGATTGCGTACAAGGCCGCTCCATCTACCGATGATGAAGAATCGGAAGAAGAGTTAGACATAGAATCCATTGCCCGTATGGCAAAGGAGTTCGACCGATTCTTTCGAAAATGTAACTTTAGGAATAAATCTAAAGTTAGTTCGACTAATGCTTCTACTCCCGTGTGTTATAAATGCAACAAGCCAGGACACATCAAGCCGGATTGTCCTCTCAACAAACACAAGGAGAAGTGGAAGGCATCCAATTACGACAAGTCGAGAAAGCTCAAGAAAGGACTTGTTGGCACATTCACCGACTCCGAAGAGGACTCCTCAAGTGGAGAGTCGGATGATGAACGAGTGGAGAAAGCACACACGTGCTTCATGGGAAAAGAGGAACGTGATCAAGAGACCTCCTCCGATGAAAGCGAGGATGAAAGCGAGGATGAAGGCGAAGAGGTAACTATGGATGAACTTAGATTAGCCAACGAACAACTTTGGAATAAGTTTTCTAATTTGGCTACTAGGTTTATTAAGACTAAAAATGAGCTAACTAGTCTTCAAACCTCACCTAAGCCTATCATCGTCAACAACGACACCGTTGTTGAAGGGTTGAGAAATGAGATTGTAAATCTCAAATCTCAACTTGAGCATGTTCATATTGAGGAATCAGATGAACAAGTGATAGCGGATTTGACGTCTCAAAACTCAACTTTGAGTATTGAGAATAAGAATCTCAAGTCACGTGTTTGTGCACTCGCATCGCAAGTGTCCACCTTGGATGCTTCTTTGCATTCTCTCACCGAGAAGTATGAGTGCACATTAGGCCGAATTCATGAATTCAATAAGGGTAAGGGCCATTTGGACAATATCCTAAATGACTTACTTCCGGCCAATCATCACATTGGCTTGGGGTATAAGATGGGAGATTCGTCCAAATCGTCCGCCACCTTTGTTAGGCCAAATTTCGATGCCTCTACTAGTGGGAGTAAACACCCCATGGGTAGTTCTTCTACCAATGGTGCTTCCACTAGGAACACACCCCCATTTAGAAAGAAACCCACTTTGGGTAGACCTCCAAAGAAGGGTCATGCTTTCATGTATACCATGCCACATAGGAACACACATCCTACCCCACATGTTCGCACGTATGATGATTTCTATGCTCCGTATCCACGAGCACGTGCACACCATGTGAGACACACTCATGCACGTGTTCCTCCACATGCATATGTTCATCCTCATGACTATGTGAATGATTATCATCATGCACCATTTCATCATGCATCTTATGCCTATCCACGACATGCATCACATAGAAATCAACAACGTATGCATGTTCCCAATAGGAATAGGGCTCCCAAAATCTTCACTATTTGGAGCCCGAAGGACACAAATATGCATGAGAAACAAGCATACATGAATTCTTATTTTATGAATGTCGTGAACAATGATGATTACGTTGGGAAGTCTAAGTCCAATTGGACTTGGCTTCCAAAGGTCTAATCTCTTAGGACCCAGTGTCCTTGGGTACCATGGAATGATATGTTTATCTTCAGGTACTCAAGAATAAGAGAAGGAGCAACAAATCAAATTTCAGCTCCATGAATTATGTTTTCTAGGTTCAAGCCACTGTGGGATACCAACCCTACCAACTCCGTGATTTGCAAGGATTTTCACTCAAATGGAGTTGATGGTGCTTAAAGCGATGCACCAAAGTAGGGGGAGCGTAATGGTGTAAGTATATTCTTACATTTGATATACATTAGGTATCCATGTGGGTTGAATGCATGCATTGTTAGAATATTCACATTGGTATCATTTTGTTTCAATTAGTATGCTAAAATTGCATATGCCATTGTTCTATGATGTTCTATCTATTTTTGGCATAACACTTTTGCATATTACTTCTGGTATCAATTTGCTACATTTGGTTTTCACATCGGATTATTTTTTTCTCTGATGTTGATTTCGTGGTTCGACGATTTTATTGGATTAAATAGAATTCTTTCTATGGAAACATAGAATTGTTTTCCATGCACTCTATTTAACTAAGAATGTTGATATTGGAGAGTATGTTCCATAACTCAATAAGTGAAATTGATTTGAGTTTTGATGATTTTGTTTTTCGATTTTCGCCTATGGTTTGATGATTTCATTTTTCAATTTTCGCCTATGGTTTGATGATTTCATTTTTCGATTTTCGCCAATGGTTTGATGATTTCGTTTTTCGATTTTCGCCAATGGTTTGATGATTTCGTTTTTCGATTTTAGCCTATGGTTTGATGATTTCGTTTTTCGATTTTCGACTATGGTCATGTTGGCACGCTTTGAGTTTCTTCGGTGTTTTACATTGGTGTCATTTGGACCGTGGTCGTATTCTTCGACTCTCGTGCTTTTATTTTTTAGCCATTGTATTTGTCGTTGATCTCCTCCCGCTCTTTTTGCTTATGCCAAAGGGGGAGAGAATTAATAATGACGATGTGCTAATTAATAATTCAAAGCAATTTACCATAAATCTAATTTGATATGTTAGATTCAGGAGGAGTGAAGATATAAAAATGGATTTAGATCCTATATGTCAATAATTGGTTCATATTTCATATCTTCCTCATCTGCTTGATGCGTATGATTAATATTTAATACGAGACTAACGTGTCATCAATGCAGGGGGAGTAAGTAAATTTCAATTGAATCATTATTATTGATTATTATTTATGTTGGGTTGTCATCACCAAAAAGGGGGAGAATGTTGAGTATTGATTCCCCGGATTTGGTTTTGATGATGAGCAAACATAAATTTTGTGAACTAACTGTTTGTGAGTGCAGTTATGGAGATCGTCACCAAAAGAATACGTACATCAAAAGCGACGTCTCAAGACTTCTCAATACGTGTGATCGTGTGCATGAAGCTTCGTTGAAGCTCAAGGACCATTATTGAAGTCAAGAATGAAGATTGAAGCGTTGAAGACGGTTCGTCATGTTTAATTTAATGTCTTCTAGCTTCATAGAATAGAATGTTAAGCCTTGAGTAGGACTTACTTTATAATCTTCATTTCGCTCATATCTTAGAGCTAGGATTATCTTAGAAGCCATTAGAAACTTTCCCGAAGCCTATCGATTCTTCCCTCGGCTTCTAGTGCATCTTAGTTGGTTCAAGTAGAAGAACCAACCGACTAGATAACGATCTAGTCGGTCGGCAATTCCTCTTGAACTGACTAGATGCCTTGCTCAATTCAGCCTAGACTTTGTTGATCAATTAGTCGGTCAAAGAAGGTTCACCGACCGACTAGATGATGATCTAGTCGGTTAGGAATCCTTCTCAGACTGACTAGTTATCATTGCCTCTGTACAGCCTATCTTACTGTTTACATTTAGTCGGTCAAAGCACATCGACCGGCCGACTAGTTGAGAAACTAGTCGGTTGGAAGTTGTTCTTAAACCGACTAGCGGTACTTGATTTCAGCCTATTCGATTTCGACTCTTAGTCGGTCAAAGAACACTCACCGACCGACTAGTTGTGAAACTAGTCGGTTGGCAAGTCTTCTTGGACCGACTAGTTATTCATTCCCTGAACGTCACTTCTTGGCTGTTCACCTCTTAGTCGGTTCATGTTGTTTCACCGACCGACTAGTTGATGAACTAGTCGGTCAGTGATCCTTCTTAGACCGACTAACTGCTTCAGAAATATGACCGTTGGGAATCTTTTGAGCACGATTTTTCTTACCTCTATAAATACAAACCTGATTCGTTTGAAGCAAGGTTAGAGGTCCATTATCCAAGGTATTTCAGACCTAAGAGAAGAGTTTTCTCAAGCTATTTCTAAGCTCTCTCTTCTCACCAAGAATCTCTCCTTCACTCTTTGAGCAAAATTCCTCAAGAGAGATTCTCTCCATTGTGAGCCATCCAAGCCAAAGAGCTTGAATCAAGGTCACCAACTCCACCCTAGGCTTCCATTGCTGGTCAACTACTTGGAGCTAGGGTTTGGTGACATCTTCTTCCACAACAATCCATCTTTGCCCTAATTTGGTAAGATTTACTCAAGGCATAGGATTTTGTGGTAAGTGTTTCTTTATTTCATTTCAATTGATATTGCAATTGTGTCTCTCGGTGGTGAGAGAGGTTGTGATCACGGGTTGTGGGAGTCACATTTATATTGTGTATGATTTGGTCTTGTGAAGGTTTTTCACAAGAATTTCATAGTGCTAAATCTTGGGTTAGAGGTTTCTAACTCAAGTATCCGGAGGGGATCCGGGTGGTTGGGACGTAGGATCACCGGGAACAAGTCGGGGAGACTTGGGTGGATCCGAACCCGTTACATGCTTTGTTTGCGTTTGTCTATTCTTGTTGTTTGTAGTCTATTCCGCATTGTTGTTTGTGTGTTTGCACAATAATTAGGAATAACGCTCTTGATTATTTTAAAGTACTATTCACCCCCCCTCTAGTACATGTGCAGTAGCTTCACAGGCCATTACACTAGCCAGTTTTGAACAGCTGCTACTTTTTCAGGATCAACTTCAATCCCTTCTGCTGACACCATGTGGCCTAGGAACGCTACCTTGTTCAGCCAGAATTCACACTTACTAAGTTTGGCATAAAGCTGGTGTCTTTTCAGGGTCCTGAGATGTTCTGCATGCTCTATCGCATTCTTCGAGTAGATGAGAATGTCATCGATGTAGACTACTATGAATTTGTCCAAGTATTCATATAATACTTAGTTAATAAGACTCATAAATTCCGCTGGTGCATTGGTCACACCAAACGGCATTACTAAGTACTCATAATGTACATATCTAGTTCTGAATGCAGTCTTAGGAACATCTTCGTCTTTCACCCTCACTTGATGTTACCAAGTCCTCAGATCCAGCTTCGAATATATGCTTGACCCCCGGAGCTAATCGAAAAGATCGTCGATGCATGGTAGAGGGTACTTGTTCTTCACTGTGACTTTTTTCAGCTCGTGGTAGTCAACGCACATACATAGGGATTCGTCTTTTTTCTTTACCAGCAATATAGGTGATCCCCAGAAAGATACACTGTGTTGTTTCCATCCCTTCTTCAGTAGCTCATCTAGTTGGGCCCGCAATTCTTCTAACTCAGATAGTACCAGACGATATAGTCCCCTGGACATCGGTTGGGCTCCTGGCATTAGATCGATGGCAAATTTGAGGCTGTGATCTGGAGGCAAACCTGTAAGACCGTCTGGAAATACATCCATGAACTCTCGAACCACCTCTAGTATATGGGACTCAGCTTCCATTACGGCTGCGGCTGCGGCTGCATCGTCTGACCTGGCTCTGTACTCCATTGGACTTACCAATCTGCTTCCACTAATGAACTCGAACTTTGGATGACCAGGAATATCGAAGACTACCCTCCTTCGACAACAGTCGATGGTGGCATGGAAATTTCCCAACCAATCCATCTCGAATACATCATCAAAGTTCGGGATATCTATCATCATGAATTCAGCAAACAACGCTCACCCACAAATCACTACGAGGCATTAAGGATACCCATTGGTCGCCTTTATCACCCCGCCACCTGTGTTGACGTTCCAACCAAATGTTAAAGGTTTGACAGGAACGGTGTGGGTGTGAACGAATCGATTCGCCAGAAAGTAGTGTGAGTCAAGCTTCCCACAAAAGTGGCAGATCAGGTGGGCCTACTGCTGCTGTCCCGGCTTCTTAAACTGAGTCTGCTGAATAGGGTGGTGCATCTATGGCCATATGCTTGGCTCAGCATGGGTCGGTGGGGGCCTCGTAGATGCTGCTGGTCTAAGCTCTTCCTCCGCTTCCTTTTCGACCATTTCATGGTAACGGTCAATGGTCAGAACTGCAACATGCATGGTCGTACTAACAGTGACCAACTTCCTGTGAATCTCAATATTGAGCCCCTGTTGGAAATGCTATGCTCGAGTCAATACATCTGCAACCATCTCCGGGGCAAACCTGTTGAGCTTAGAAAACTCAACGTCATACTAGTCCACAATCATTGACCCCTGCTTCAGGTAGATGAACTTCTTCCTCATCATGATCTTTGCATGTGGCGAAAAGTACTGAGCGTTGAATGTATTGGTAAAGACATTCCACGTAATCGGCAATCCCAAGAGATCCTCTACCGCCTGCCAGAAGTCTCGAGCACCATCAATCAGTTACCTCTTGGCGGTAGCCACCCATACTTCTTATCGAATCTGAGATGCTCTCAGATAATCAGTGATGCTCCTGAGCCATTCCTATGCATGAAGATGGTTCTCACTCCCAGCAAAGGTCTTTGGGCTCATCCCTCGAAAGTGATAAGCACTCGGGTCAGCTTTCAGCTCTCTAAGCCTGCACCAGCTGCTGCTAAAGGGCAAAAATACCCCGCATGAAATCTTCGGTATACATTGGTGCAGCCGGGGTGCTGTCGTGTCTGGTTCGTTGTTAGCTCCATTACCAACATCATTCTGGTTGGGACCCCCATTTAGGTGATTAGTCCCGGATCCAAAAGCACTGTCGTTGCTTCCTGAAGTGTTCCTTTCCATTGTTTGCCTACGTTTTATAAGGTTTGATCAGTTCCATTGAGTATTTATACGATAAATTCTAAACTTCATGTACTGTTCATGTGGTATTTAGCGCGGACATGCTTGTGCCACCAGTCTGTAACGACCCACTCCCGGGGCCCGTTACTATTTGGAACATGCACAAGTCCTACTAGGCACCAATGAAGTCAATACAGGCCCTGTTGCAGAAATATGCCAAATACTTATACATGAAAATGAAATACACCCTTATTACAAACCAGCAGCTTACAAAAAAGAAAATACAGCCCGAATACAAATATACACCAAGCCACACTCTGGAAACGAAAAGCATAAGATAACATAACACTCTCACACTCACTCTCAGTAACCAGTGTTCTTCTGGTCAAACTCAACTGCAAGGTCAGTGTCTGGCAACTCAGGTGTCACCTCGTCAACCTGTGAAGTATCTGGCGGGTCCACCACAAAGAGAAGGGTCGACAAGTTCAGACGGAACTCAAAGTAACTGTAGTATGGAAATTAAAACAATATACAAACATAGTACTAGCAGAGACTAGAAATAAAAGTGCATACAATAGTGGTATGGAAATAGAGCAAAAACATAGCTTTGCATATTTACGACATTTACAATTTGTCAGCAAGAAAATGGAACATTATTTAAGATGACAAGGTTACGGAAATATAATTGTGCCGATCCTAAATCGTGACTTATAATGCGGAGTATAGTGAGTAACCAAGAGTTCATCTCTTACCATGGGTGCACGTACCCGGGTTAACCAAAATTGTGAATACAATACAATACTGTTCAATAATCTGTAATCCAATTCTGTGAATTTATCACCGGTGAACTTTGAAGGAGTTACTAGGACCCGGTCGGGACAACAAAGTCTGAACTGGTCGCTCCCGAACACTCGCTATTATAAGTTACCCTAAAACTCTAAGTGTCTGTGATGTTATCATATTTGTAATTTAGGAGTCATTTTCTAGATTGTCACATTTTACAGTCAAGTACGACACGTAGTCTGATCAAGTCTTTTACGATACTGTGCAGTTTATCAAGCTTATCCAGCTGTTCAAATGAGACACTTTGCTAAGGAAAAGAAACTAGTTTAGCATGCATTATTATAGTTTTTAAACCCATAGATAGGGTATGATGAGTTATCGATACGACGTGTCGTGAAAGGCGCAGTTCGATCAGTGGTAGCGACACATGGGTTCACATGTGTTACAAGACAAGTTAGCAACACGAACTTATAATATATTTAAAAAACTTATATAATAAAAACATATAACATATTATTCTGAAAATAATTTATAGTCTAACTTAATCATAATGATAAAACTAACTTTATGTATTAATACTATATATAATAAAATACATATCTTAAACTAATATATGTTTATAAACATATGAACTATTATAACTATTATAACTATTAAAACTTGTAAAATATCTTCCACTTCTCACCTTTCTTTCTCACCCTCTGTCTCCTTCGTCCTCTTCTTTTCTTTTTCCTTTTTTTGATGCAGAGAAGAGGGGTTCAAGGGGCGCAGGCTCAGGAGAGGAGGGCGGTGGATCTAGGCGGTGCGGGGTTCTCAGGCGGGCAGTGCGCAGTGCGGCAGGCGGGGGGCGCGGGGCAGCAGGGTAGCGACGCACGCGGCTCTCAGGCAGGGGCGGGGCAGCGGTGCATGCGGGGCTGGATGGCGGGGGGCGAGGCGGATCATGGTTATCGGGTGGGGGGGTGCGTAGGGCGGCCAGTCGAGGACAGTGCAGTAGATCTGGGCGAGAGGGGATCTCGGCTAGGAGGAGGGAGGGGGCACGTGGGCAGCCAGGTGGTGGCCAAGTGGGAGGGCGCGACAGGGCACTGGAGCGCGCTGGGTAGGGGGCGCGGGCGCAGATCTGAATTGGGGGAGGATGTGTTCGTGTGGGTGAAGAGAAGAAGGTAAAGTATAATGATGTTATTGTTGTTTATTGTTGTTGGAGGAAAATAGGAAGCTGGGGAGTGCTTGTGGTTGCTCCTTGGGAGGAGATGGAAGAGATGAGGAGTTGGGTTGTGAATCGAAGGAGATGAGCTGCTGGTTTTCTCCTTTAGAGGAGAAGAGTTTTATTAAGGGGAAATTGATTTGGGGTAGGGTTGTGCAGGAAGAAGTAGTTGTGTGTTAAGTGGGTGGGGTTAAAAGAATGATGGGGTGAGTTGGCTATGGGTTGAGATGTTGGATCTCACCCAACTATAACGGTGGGTTAATGTTGTAGGGTTAGGGGCTTGATTAGGGTAGTTGAATATGGTTAGGATTAATAGTAATTCGTTAAGCTATAGTGAAAAATCCAAAAACAGAGGAGCGCTCGTGTCGACGAGTAGAAGAAAAGAACACTCGGACGAAAAACACTCGGACGACAAAAAATATAGTCACACACACACAATCAAACACGAGTAAAATACAAGCCGTTACAATTATAGTGAATATTTGGTCTGGCTGAATGTACAAAAGTTGGGGAACCAGGGTAAAATCTGTGTGTTAGCGTTTGCTTGATTGTGTTGTTTAATTTCCTCTTGTACTTATAATTCCGCATTTACAATTTTAATTTTTAATTATACAATTATTGCCATTGCTCTATTCAACTTCCTTCAAAAGTGTTTGTTGTTAGTATTGCAAGGCATGGACGATCCTTACAGTGAGAACTTCATCCTACAAAAGAGGTATTGTAAACCCACTGAAGGAGTGGTGGTGGTAAGTGAATTGTGTTTGTATTGGGTTGTTGAGAAAAGCCTCAAGTGTTAAGGTCCTTACATTGTGAGGTGGTTGTGTTATTGGTGTTGTTGTAGAAGACCATGAGAGTAATGGCATTGAAAATTCCTAGCAAGTAAATCTAGAGCATGTAGTTGGAAGCCTTCTATTTTGAGGCAGAGGTGCTCTCTTGGTTGAGAGCTTGCAAATGAAAAATCCCAACAAGGAGGTTGAAGGCTGTAGTAGCACAGGGTGGGTGAACCAGGATAAAAATCCTTTGTGTTTGCGTTTGTTGAATTGTCTCCATTTCTTACTTGCAATTGTTTTGTGTATTAGCTTCCGTTGCATAAGTCTAACTTTTTATTTGTAAGTACATTCTGTTGATTAAGTATTTAGAGGGCAACTCTTCTAAGAGACTTAAGTTTAGCCGAGGGGGTATAATTTTTATTTGTGCATTGTTTTAAAGAAACACTAATCACCTCTCTAGTGTTTAGCTTGCTATCTCAGGATCCCAACAATATGTTGTTTTTCATTAGATGGGCATCGATCTTTTGGAGTCTGATGCTGCTTAAATGGGAGAAAAGAGAGAAATAACAACTAGTTGGATCCTTGTCGTGGGGTTATGGTCAATTGCTCTTTAGAAAATTTAATCATTGAGCTATGAGTCTCACTTTCATAAAGATTAAATTATTCATTAACATCAAGTTTTCTTAAACTTTTTTTCTCTAAGGGTGTTGATGCAGAGCAAATCCAAGCAGCAATCTATCTGGTATATCGTCTCTCAACACAAGGAACTTGACAAGCCTTAAGATTGTGCAACCTCCCTTTGACAGTTTGGGTCGGTGGTCTCCCTCATAGTCGTCGTTCGGGTTCGGGGTCTCCACCTATGTCAGAAATGAGCTGGAGGCCAACTGGCTCGCTAATGCCCAGATGTCGGCTTCGGTTCCAGTCGTGTTATCAAGCGTATGTGGTTTGTTGCCATGGGATTGACTAGGGTATCAGAGAAAGATGGGGTCATGTTGATGCTGCGCTCACGACGGACGCCCTTCGTGTAAAAACTAATGATCTAGACATCTGTTCTAGCCAAACAACACAGATCTAGATATATAACATGCGAAATCTTAAATCATTGCATACTCTGATTTAGCGGAAGCGTACCTGAGTCCATCGCTAATAATCTGAAAGAGATCCTGACGATAACGCAACGGACGATCTTCCAGAATAGCACGAATCAACCTTTGGAGAACCCCTTTAGCTTTCTCCTGGTTTCTCTCCTAGCGACGGGATGTAGAAAAGACGGCTCAACTTTGTTCGTGTATTCCGGGGACCATGACCGCTAATATTTATAGGCTAGCCTCCATAGCCCTAGGGTTTCCAACTCGGCCCATCAATGAGTTGAAGCCCAATAGTCTCTACACATAAAGGCCCCACAACCTATTTAACTCATTTAGCCCATTTAATTGATTAAAACCAGATCACTAATATATTGGGCTTAATATGACAGCGTAGCACTTATATAATTCATATTAGCCCAACGTTGGATTAAGATCCAACTTGTTGGATAAGTTCCAACAATCTCCCACTTGGGCTATATGCTAAACTTTATAATTATATTTCATAGTGCATACAACCAAATAAGATCTTAACTTACTGTCATTTCTTTAATGAGTCAAAAACAATCCGATCCATCAATTGGATTAGCAAGGGATCAAGGAGATCTTCGCCGCAGCAGTAGCGAGCTAGTTATAAACCGAACGAGTTGATCACTTAATGAAAATTAAATATATCATTAATGATATTGAAATGCTATACCAATGCCATTATAAACCTTACAGAGTCTTTCATGAAAACTAAATAGAAAGTCTCTTTACAATTACTGCATTCTTTTCCGTATAAAGTCCATGAGTGATATGCTTTAAATCCTTTTTTAATACCCTTTTGAATTTCTTTTGATTATAAAAAAATATTTACAATCAATAGGTTTCTAACCTAATGGCAATGAGAAAAGATTTTAAGTATCAATCAAAGACTTCCTTAATTAATGCATTAATCCATTTTAGAGATGTAGAACTTTTATGACGTGATGTAAGTAGAACTTCCATCATCCTAATGTCAAACAAATGTTCTTGAGAATTACAATGTAATATTTCAACAATGTCATGCCCCGCTTCCCAAAATGGACGGAAGCGAAACGTGACGAGGCCCGCTTAGGCCAGAGCTTTAGAAGCTCGGACCCAATAAGCGTCTGTAGAGGTACCATTTTAAAAGATTTTCAGGTTCTTGCATTTTTATAGTTCGAAACAACAGAAAGTACGGAAAGGAAGTTGCATTCATTAAATAGAGATATAATATCCAACTGGTACAAAGTCTAAAAGAAGCCTAAGCATGGCAACAAAAGATTTAAAGACAAACCGAAAAGTAGCAACCTCTGGATGTGTCGACTAAAAGACCTCAAGGTCTGGTCCTTGTCAGGTACGTACTCTGATGACGACATCCCCGGCTCCACGTACTCCAGCGAGTCTGCCTCGTCCACGATCTCTGGCTGAACACCTGACGTACATCACCCAAGAAAAAGGAACTGTACGTCAGGTAAAGTCTACAAGAAGGGTTAGACTTTACTGCAAGTGCACCGAACTTTAAACAACGGTTTACTGGTTGATTAACATGCTGAGGTTCTTTTTGACAACAGTTTACTGGTTGATTAGCATGCTGTGGTTATAACAGGGTAACACGACAGGAAGTAACGCAGCAGGAAAGTAAAACGGGACAAGTAGTAGTCGTAGCGTGTGCTACCAACTACGGGACTAACCTACAGGTGTCAAGACAAGTCGGGACGTGGCGGGACAAGACAGGACAAACAGGACGGGACAAGACAAGACAAGTGTGACACGAAGGGTTCACGCCTTACGGTTTGAGGGGGATCAGACCCTCTTGCCGTGCGCACGCTCAACCCTACCCCAACCCAGGAACTCAGGACAAGAAGTACAGGGATCACTTCCGCTAGGGAAGCATCCGAAACGCCCGAAGGCTTTTTGTATAACAGGGATCACTTCCGCAAGGAAAGCATCCGAAACGCCCACAGGCTTTTTGTATAACAGGGATCACTTCCGCAAGGAAAGCATCCGAAACGCCCGCAGGCTTTTTGTATAACAGTCACGGGGATCACTCTCGCATGGAGAGCATCCGAAACGCCCGAAGGCTTTTTGTGTAACAGGGACATGACATGACAAGTGTAAGGAATTGTTATTCTAGGGTGTCCACACGCACGCACACACAAGATAGCCCTACGGTGTCAAAAGTTGTTGTTTGTCGAGCTTAGACTTCGTCGTCAAGTCTAAGTCATCAGGGGCGTCCCGGACGCTATCATTTCACGTCCGGTTCTATACATTCACAGTCTAACAGTTCTAGCAATCTAAGACCAAAACACGGTCAAAAACGCAAGTGGGTACACTTGCCTGCGATGGCGAGTGTGTCGTCCGTCCGGAGCGTCTCGTCCAGGCGTCGCGTCCGCGGTAGTCCGTCTGAAAAGGGTCACGTCGACGGTGTCAGGTCGCGGTTTTCAATAACTCCTATTTAGGTTCATTTCTAGGTTGTCGGGACTACCCTAATCGTCAAGTCACAATTTGATGTTTTATCAGCCTAGATCGACCACTACCCTATATGCACAGAAAGTTTGTCCGATGGTCGATTTCTACGGTGAGCAGCGTTTTACTGGTGCGGAAAAGTAAATTTAGTTACAGCTGTCCGATTTTAGTTTAGGGTTTGATTTAGCTACGGTGTGGGTTTGCTATGAGTTAGGAGCACCAACCTGGTTACGAACACGCGGAAATTCGACGTCGGATCTGGACATGGCAACGGATCGCATCGCCTTCGCCTTGATTCCTTGACTGCGGGTAGCGTGGAGTCATCTGCGTCATGGGTTCATGATGTTAAACCGTAGGGTTTAACCCGGATGAAAATTAAATCGCTACTGAAACTATTATAGGAATAAAGCACTTATACAAGGCAATTATAAACTAATATATATAGTTAAATCTTTGTTAACAGAACTAACCCTAAGCCAAAGTAAACAGGGTGAATAAAATAAGGTAAAATGTCAAATACGGTAATAGCAACTGCCTTATCATCATAACCTCTGCTAACATACATACAATAGGCTAACATCATAACATCTCAACCCAACATTAACAGATCAAAACTCTAACATCAGTTATCCATCCCTAACATCATATATATATATATATATATATATATATATATATATATATATATATATATATATATATATATATATATATATATATATATATATATCAGATAACAACACTAGCAATTTGAGTTATTATAATCGAAGCACTTGCATGCAATATAACCACTAATTATAGAGATAAGCTGTTTATAACTTTCTTATATAATATTACAAACTTAGTTTTAATATAACCAGTGTTGATAGGCCTACGTGTTATTCCTTACTACAGGGTACGGTTCAAGCATGAATTACTATAGGATACAATAACTGAGACCAATGAACCAACATCTTATCACATATATATAAAACGTACATGCCCTGAGTTATAGCATGACCCACCTTCTACGCCGATCGTTCCATGGTTGCAGGGCGGCGAGGGCAAGAGGACAGCGAGGTGGTCGACGTGCGTTACTACGGCCAAGAGGAGCCGCTGCACGCATCAAAGGTTGCTGCCGCGCGTTGTGGCCTTTTCCGATGCGAGGGGTGGCTCGCAGCCATCGACAACGCCTGACGGCGCTGTGTGCTACCGCGACTGGGCGGATTCCGGCGAAGCCCGCCGGGAATAATCCGCTACTGGCGCATCAGTGCCTCGATGTGGCATCCCAGACGCCGCTGCGTGTCGTGTGATGCAGGGGATCACGGCCTGCGCTCCCGGAGAAGGCCCCGACGGCACTGACGGTGATCACGGGGGAGGGTTGGTCGCTGGGGGTTCCGAAGGCCGGGGAGACGTCGGAGTACGGCCGGACAGCGTGGAGGGCCACCGTGCGAAGTCGAGGCGCGGGTTTGGGGACGTGTTGCAACAGTCGTCGGTGTCGGGCGGCGTCAGTCGATGCCCCAGGCGGTCTGCGGCGAGAGATCTCGGCGGTCGCGGGCGGTTGCCGGTCGGAGGAGCGGCGACCGGCCGGAGTGAGAGGGGGGTGAACGTGAGGGTGAGGGGAAAAGAAAATGGCCTGAGGGCTTTGAAAAATTTACGGCGGCTGAAAGAAATGTCACTTAGCCCTAGGTTGGCTGCACGTGAATGAGGGGAATAAAACTAGGGTTTTAATAAATATAATATTTGATATTTGACTAAGGGGTTTACAGGTTAAGTGTGTGGAGATAGAGATGAAAGTATGCAGATTTGGGGTAAGGCTAGAGGGGAAATAGAGAAAACAGTTTAGTAAAGATATGAATCAGATTAATAGGAGATTTAGCCAGATTTGGCTAACAAAAATTCGAATTTGAATTTATAGGAAAATCGACGGTTGAGATTTGTCCATGCGATATCTTACAAACCGGACGTCAGAAAAATAATCCGAAAATACCGGAGCGATTGTGGAGACGAGACACACAGATCTACGGAGCCTGATCACGTGTAACGCCTACCAAAAATTTACGTAAAATTGGAAACGGCGTTTCGAGTCAGATGACTAAAACGCCCCTATCATTCAAAGTCGTTTCGCGAGAAAACGAGCCGTGAAAGACGTTCCCAAAAATTACTTATAAAATCCAACACCCCAAAACGATCGCAACGGAATATCACATCGCCCATGCCGGAGATCAGAAATAGCCAAATAAAATACGTGCACGATAAAGCATGTGCACGCAGAAAATACGAACGGTCGGAAAGCGGCCGTTACATTCTACCCACCTTAGAAATGATTCCGCCCTCGGAATCACTCATACTAAGACTAATTATAAAATCTATAAATACTTAAGCTTATCACTCCCCTCTCTCATACCAGGATCTCTAATCCTATAGCTTCAACATCGTTCCTCAAATAATCCCTCATAATCCTTCTTTTCACTGGATAAAGCCACGGCTAATCTCACATCCTAACACTCAACCATAGATCCATCACTACTGTTTAAATCTCCAACTCCAAATCCTCACAAAAGAATAATAATCATCTTCTCATCCCCTACCATTCCGCTATACATCATCGCTCAATAACATCTTTTAAATTTCTCAATCTTTTCCTAAAATTTATCAATTGCTAAAATAATTTCCTAGTCGATCACCAATCCAGGACAAAAACTTTGTCTAACTTATAATACTTTCACAAATCAACAATCGCCGTGTCCTCAATACCTTCCGTGTCATATTTATCCGCCAAATAATCGAACTATCAAAATCATATCTCCTCCTACTTATTATGATTATTGTCAACCAATGTAAGTCCGACTACCCAACCATCTATTCATCTTAGCACGTCGTGTTACTCCCAATGTCTTCTCTCGTCAACTTAACAATCAAGTCTCGATGCTAGTAAAAGCTCTACCCAATCTCATGATCACCCTGACTCCTACCATACTCTGTAGCCAACCCTATCTACCATTCGTCTAAGCCTCAAATCTGATAAGTTCTCATCTTCACGCATATAATCTCAGTCAACCAGAGTTCTCCATTAAGTCCGCCACACTTCGGTTTTATAAATAAGTCTTGGACAGTCCATTCTTTTTATCCAAAATATATTCTAATCCATCATCCTTGTGTTCACAAAGTCCATAATAAAACTCTTCTCACCCCAAGCCTATCTGCAACAAAACCCTATAACGATAATAGCTAGTCCCAATAATATAACAATCATAACACAGGAAAAAGAAAAAAAAAATTTTTTTAGGGAGAAAGAAGAGAAGGGAAAAGGAAACTTAAGACCAAAGTCACATTTAAAATATTTGGAAAAACGTGTGGAGTTGTGATAATGGGTGAGGAAGGATAATTGATTCGTGATCTTGCGAGCTAATTTCAAAAACTTTAAAGATTTTGGTTTAAAAGAAAAAACAAGGTTCTAATACAATCACACGCGGTCAAAGATAAGCTATTCTATAATCGCGAAAAACTACGCCTAAGGAAATTGCCTGCTATGACCCTATTCATATATGTATGAATACCGTCATTGAGACAACTTCAAACATATCACGGTTAACACTGAGTACACATTCAAGACCTAAAAGGCAATTATCAGGATCCTAGAGATGACACACGCATACAGGTCTACACACTCTACCTATACTCACGCACCACAACGACTTTACCTACCAAGGGTCTACTCCTAAACAGGAGATAGCATGGACAACTACAAGGGCTAATATCTACGCAAAATAAAGGAAACAGAAACCAAAAGTGTAACAAAATAAATCGGAAGGAACGAGTTCAAGTAAGGCGGGGCAAGGAAATAGTTGGTTGGATGGAACGAAAAATATTCTTCAAAATAATTAGATTGATGACGGGAGAATTACGTGTGAAATATGGTATCATATACTTTTAAATATATATATATCTTTTTTTATATACCTAAAAGTGAGCAGATGTAGCAAATTAAGACTTTGGGAAAAGTAAAATGAAGGAAGGATGGTTAGGGTGAGAAACGTTTGTTTTGCAAATGAAAAAATAAGTTTACACAAAGATTTTGAAATGTGGTTAAGAAGAACATAGAACTGGTATAATAATAATAAAATAATTGGAGTTCCCCCTAGTATAGAAAATATTTTAAAAAAATATGTATGGTAAGTGATTAGAAATTTTGGTAATTTTTGTAAAAACAATAACATTGAATGGTAACAAGTTTTAATACCGAAATACGAAAGTTAAGAATTCAAAAGCGAGTACAAAATAGTAACTTACGGATATACGACCAAGAAGGTTTCAAGGTCGATAAAAGAACTTTATTTCAACCGAAAACAAGAGATTTTAAATATATAGTATCGGGGTTTTCTAAGAAATTAAGCTGAGCGAAGAAAATAAGGAATTTCAAAAATACTTTTAGAGGAAGCAGAATGGGCAAAGAGAAAGATTCGAAGGATCTACGATGATCGTCAGGAAACGATCACGTGAATCGGGAGAAAGGAAAGGTGATCGCATGATGGTTACACATAGGATATGATGCAAGGAAGCTACGATGGGCCCATACGATTGCTAACACAGAAGTGTAATGATCAGAGGGACGCGAGAAGTCAGGGGTCCTAGTCATCGGGTCGTCTAAAGATCAGAATAACTCAGCTCTAAGACTTCCTAATGAGCTAAACTATAATCAGGATCCAAGGGGAAAGTTCCTAAGAGAACCAAGGTTACGTTCTGCAGGGCCCGAAGTCGATGGAGCTGGGCGAGCGACTAAACTAAAAGAGGGTCTCCAGAAATCTAATTTGGTCAGAGCTATGGAGGAAGAGGCTACTAGGGTATCCTAAGACGGGTACGGCTAAATCTTAACCAAGGCGTTTAACTATCAAACTGGGACGTCTACCTAAGTCTTCCTACTATCTAAGTCTGGGAAACTAATTCAGACTTGTACGTGGATATTAAATGAATGCTGTACTTTTTATTGTTCCGAACTTTTGCATGACCTGCATGGGCCACCACTAAAACCTGTCATGCCCCGCTTCCCAAAATGGACGGAAGCGAAACGTGACGAGGCCCGCTTAGGCCAGAGCTTTAGAAGCTCGGACCCAATAAGCGTCTGTAGAGGTACCATTTTAAAAGATTTTCAGGTTCTTGCATTTTTATAGTTCGAAACAACAGAAAGTACGGAAAGGAAGTTGCATTCATTAAATAGAGATATAATATCCAACTGGTACAAAGTCTAAAAGAAGCCTAAGCATGGCAACAAAAGATTTAAAGACAAACCGAAAAGTAGTAACCTCTGGATGTGGCGACTAAAAGACCTCAAGGTCTGGTCCTTGTCAGGTACGTACTCTGATGACGACATCCCCGGCTCCACGTACTCCAGCAAGTCTGCCTCGTCCACGATCTCTGGCTGAACACCTGACGTACAGCACCCAAGAAAAAGGAACTGTACGTCAGGTAAAGTCTACAAGAAGGGTTAGACTTTACTGCAAGTGCACCGAACTTTAAACAACGGTTTACTGGTTGATTAACATGCTGAGGTTCTTTTTGACAACAGTTTACTGGTTGATTAGCATGCTGTGGTTATAACAGGGTAACACGACAGGAAGTAACGCAGCAGGAAAGTAAAACGGGACAAGTAGTAGTCGTAGCGTGTGCTACCAACTACGGGACTAACCTATAGGTGTCAAGACAAGTCGGGACGTGGCGGGACAAGACAGGACAAACAGGACGGGACAAGACAAGACAAGTGTGACACGAAGGGTTCACGCCTTACGGTTCGAGGGGGATCAGACCCTCTTGCCGTGCGCACGCTCAACCCTACCCTAACCCAGGAACTCAGGACAAGAAGTACAGGGATCACTTCCGCTAGGGAAGCATCCGAAACGCCCGAAGGCTTTTTGTATAACAGGGATCACTTCCGCAAGGAAAGCATCCGAAACGCCCGCAGGCTTTTTGTATAACAGGGATCACTTCCGCAAGGAAAGCATCTGAAACGCCCGCAGGCTTTTTGTATAACAGTCACGGGGATCACTCTCGCATGGAGAGCATCTGAAACGCCCGAAGGCTTTTTGTGTAACAGGGACATGACATGACAAGTGTAAGGAATTGTTATTCTAGGGTGTCCACACGCACGCACACACAAGATAGCCCTACGGTGTCAAAAGTTGTTGTTTGTCGAGCTTAGACTTCGTCGTCAAGTCTAAGTCATCAGGGGCGTCCCGGACGCTATCATTTCACGTCCGGTTCAATACATTCACAGTCTAACAGTTCTAGCAATCTAAGACCAAAACACGGTCAAAAACGCAAGTGGGTACACTTGCCTGCGATGGCGAGTGTGTCGTCCGTCCGGAGCGTCTCGTCCAGGCGTCGCGTCCGCGGTAGTCCGTCTGAAAAGGGTCACGTCGACGGTGTCAGGTCGCGTTTTTCAATAACTCCTATTTAGGTTCATTTCTAGGTTATCGGGACTACCCTAATCGTCAAGTCACAATTTGATGTTTTATCAGCCTAGATCGACCACTACCCTATATGCACAGAAAGTTTGTCCGATGGTCGATTTCTACGGTGAGCAGCGTTTTACTGGTGCGGAAAAGTAAATTTAGTTACAGCTGTCCGATTTTAGTTTAGGGTTTGATTTAGCTACGGTGTGGGTTTGCTATGAGTTAGGAGCACCAACCTGGTTACGAACACGCGGAAATTCGACGTCGGATCTGGACATGGCAACGGATCGCATCGCCTTCGCCTTGATTCCTTGACTGCGGGTAGCGTGGAGTCATCTGCGTCATGGGTTCATGATGTTAAACCGTAGGGTTTAACCCGGATGAAAATTAAATCGCTACTGAAACTATTATAGGAATAAAGCACTTATACAAGGCAATTATAAACTAATATATATAGTTAAATCTTTGTTAACAGAACTAACCCTAAGCCAAAGTAAACAGGGTGAATAAAATAAGGTAAAATGTCAAATACGGTAATAGCAACTGCCTTATCATCATAACCTCTGCTAACATACATACAATAGGCTAACATCATAACATCTCAACCCAACATTAACAGATCAAAACTCTAACATCAGTTATCCATCCCTAACATCATATATATATATATATATATATATATATATATATATATATATATATATATATATATATATATATATATATATATATATATATATATATATATATATCAGATAACAACACTAGCAATTTGAGTTATTATAATCGAAGCACTTGCATGCAATATAACCACTAATTATAGAGATAAGCTGTTTATAACTTTCTTATATAATATTACAAACTTAGTTTTAATATAACCAGTGTTGATAGGCATACGTGTTATTCCTTACTACAGGGTACGGTTCAAGCATGAATTACTATAGGATACAATAACCGAGACCAATGAACCAACATCTTATCACATATATATAAAACGTACATGCCCTGAGTTATAGCATGACCCACCTTCTACGCCGATCGTTCCATGGTTGCAAGGCGGCGAGGGCAAGAGGACAGCGAGGCGGTCGACGTGCGTTACTACGGCCAAGAGGAGCCGTTGAACGCATCAAAGGTTGCTGCCCGCGCGTTGTGGCCTTTTCCGATGCGAGGGGTGGCTCGCAGCCATCGACAACGCCTGACGGCGCTGTGTGCTACCGCGACTGGGCGGATTCCGGCGAAGCCCGCCGGGAATAATCCGCTGCTGGCGCATCAGTGCCTCGATGTGGCATCCCGGACGCCGCTGCGTGTCGTGTGATGCAGGGGATCGCGGCCTGCGCTCCCGGAGAAGGCCCCGACGGCACTGACGGTGATCACGGGGGAGGGTTGGTCGCTGGGGGTTCCGAAGGCCGGGGAGACGTCGGAGCACGGCCGGACAGCGTGGAGGGCCACCGTGCGAAGTCGAGGCGCGGGTTTGGGGACGTGTTGCGGCAGTCGCCGGCGTCGGGCGGCGTCAGTCGATGCCCCAGGCGGTCTGCGGCGAGAGATCTCGACGGTCGCGGGCGGTTGCCGGTCGGAGGAGCGGCGACCGGCCGGAGTGAGAGGGGGGTGAACGTGAGGGTGAGGGGAAAAGAAAATGGCCTGAGGGCTTTGAAAAATTTACGGCGGCTAAAAGAAATGTCACTTAGCCCTAGGTTGGCTGCACGTGAATGAGGGGAATAAAACTAGGGTTTTAATAAATATAATATTTGATATTTGACTAAGGGGTTTACAGGTTTAGTGTGTGGAGATAGAGATGAAAGTATGCAGATTTGGGGTAAGGCTAGAGGGGAAATAGAGAAAACAGTTTAGTAAAGATATGAATCAGATTAATAGGAGATTTAGCCAGATTTGGCTAACAAAAATTCGAATTTGAATTTATAGGAAAATCGACGGTCGAGATTTGTCCATGCGATATCTTGCAAACCGGACGTCAGAAAAATAATCCGAAAATACCGGAGCGATTGTGGAGACGAGACACACAGATCTACAGAGCCTGATCACGTGTAACGCCTACCAAAAATTTACGTAAAATTGGAAACGGCGTTTCGAGTCAGATGACTAAAACGCCCCTATCATTCAAAGTCGTTTCGCGAGAAAACGAGCCGTGAAAGACGTTCCCAAAAATTACTTATAAAATCCAACACCCCAAAACGATCACAACGGCATATCACATCGCCCATGCCAGAGATCAGAAATAGCCAAATAAAATACGTGCACGATAAAGCACGTGCACGCAGAAAATACGAGCGGTCGGAAAGCGGCCGTTACAAACAATGTACTTTTCATCTCTTTAATGGACTTCTTGAATGGCAATTAGTTACTTGAGGTGCTAGAGTTTGTCCTTATGAACAATTTCCCGAATGGGAGGAATTGCAACATTATCTTGAATTTATTGCGTCTTGAACAATGTCAGGAATACCATCCTGAACAATGCCAACAACACCTGTGTGGATATAATCCTCTTCAAGAGCAATGTCACTAACTAAATTTCCCCCCTCAAACTCAGCATCCTCAAGTAGATGTGCATTTCCTAATTCGTAAACTAATTTAACAGTGGGATTATGTAAAATCATGCAAAATAATATCAACTTTAAAAATATTCAAAAAAATTAGAAAATCATTAGCATTATGTCCTATTTCTTTATTAGGCTTATAAAGCCTTACTTTAGTTGGACATCTTCAAACATGCAACTGATTTTAAGTTCATTTGTTGAAACTTTAGTAATGAGATAAGCTGCAATCAATAAGTAAATGAGTTCTAAACTGTTAATTCTTTCTTTATAACACATGTACATTTATGCAGGAATTCTATAAATGAAGCAATATTTCCAAATAAATACAGATTATAATGGACTTTTAAAGAACCAGAATAAACTAATTTTGAATCAAGAGACAACCAAATTTTTCATTCATAATTGAACACTTATAACCAAATTTGTTCAAAATAGAAATGGAAATCCAAATTCCGTTTAAAACGATACATAATAGTATCATAAAATTCAAATACATTCTAGCCTTTAAAAGAAATAATCTAAATTTAACTTGATTCTACTTGAACCATCTTGACATTGACCATGTCGATGTATCTTTCACCATCATTTGGCTCTTGGCATCTTAGGCAATCCTGCATAGACACAATGATGTGAATGGTTATACCATGATCTTTCCATCACGTGTCTGTAAGTACCAAAGTTTGCATGAAAATAAATTAACTTAGAATTAAACCAAATCAAATAATCATACCCTTTTTAGCACACCAAGCGTGATAATTTGTGCAGTTCTTCTTTACATGCCCTTCAGCTCCACAGAAGAAACAACCATGACCTTCTGAACTTTTCAGTTCCCTTTGTTGTTTCTTTTGAGAAGCTATATCTGTAGCTTTAGTATCCTTCTTCCTCTTGTTGAAGGTGGATGTCAGGAGAGGGCTTTCTGTCATTTCTTGCTCAAGCCTTTCATCTTCCTTTACACAGTATGAGATGGGCTCATCCAGAGACCAGGTCTCATCCTTCAGATTGTAGCTCATCTTAAATTGGTCAAACTGAGATGGAAGAGATATCAAAACAAAATGCACTAGCATCGCCTCAGAGAGGTCTAGCTCAAGTGCTTTCAACCTTGAAGCAACATTAGACATCTTCAATATGTGCTCCCTGATGTTTCATTTACCTTCATATTTCATTGAAGATAAGTTTGTCAAGAGTGTACTAATCTCACTCTTTTCATTCTTGACAAACTTCTTTTCAAGCTCAATAAGGAACCATTTAGCTGTGGAAATTTTCTCTGAAAGAGAACCTCTGAGATATTCTGGAATGTCATTTCTCACAAGCATTAGGCACATGCGATTTGATCTCTTCCACTCTTCCAACTCCCTCTTTTCATCAGAGGTACTCTCATCAGTGAGTGGTGGAGGACAATGAGTCCTTAATGCCAGATCAAGATCCAGGACTCCGAGGATTATCAAAAGATTCTCCTTCCATGCCTTGAAGTTAGTGCCATTAAGTACTGGAATAGATTTTAGGTTGGCAGAAAAATTTTCAGGAATAATAGCTGAAAAGAGAACAAGAAAAAAATTTATAACATGTTCATATGAGTATTAAATAAAACAACAACAAATTCAAATTAATGCTATTTTCCCATCTCAAGACATCCCCCACTAACCCAATATTTATCTTTGAATAATCTATTGACTAGTCACTGACATCTTGTTGTAGCAACAGACAATGACAATAATAACATGCCAAAAATAAAACTTCCTTTGAGCCGAATTAAATTTGCATGCATTGAACTCACTAATCATCACATTGTCTATTGCCACATGTGCGCATGAAATGGTATAGAACGGTAATCTTCCTTTGGGCTGATTTAGCATTCTTGCGCAAATCATGGGCACAAAAAATCCTTTTTAAATTAATGAAATGAAATAATGCAAAACAACAGAGCCCACTTTGGCGAGATGATGATTGCACGAAGTCAACTCAAAAATATATACCTTTGCACAATTTGAATCTAAGTCGCAATTTAATACATGAACTTATATTTTAAGTGGAGATATTCAAGTCCACTTTTATTCAAAATCAAATTTAAGGCAACCAAAATTTTCATACAATAGTATGTATTTAACTTGTTATATTTCGAGATTAAAACTAATCTTCACAAGAAAACCCACTTTGGTGAGTTGATGATCCAATCAATCCATATTCGGAATATATATAATTAATTGTCCCAATAATTGAATTTGAAACTAAACTGAATTTAACACAAAATGATTACATTAAGTGGAAATATAAATAAGAACCATTTATTCCACCTTTCTAATCATTTATATTGAGTTAAATAAAATCCAAAACTTCAACACAAATTTTCTTCTTAAAATGGGGTATATAGGTGTACTAATGTGTATATGAACATACATATAAAGTTATATATATACATACATACCCTATCCCATTTCATATATAACTTTAACATGGATCAAAATTCCTTAAGGCCATTTACTTGATGGTTAGTGCACAAAATTCTTTAAGGCCTTTTAAACTTATCCTTGAGGAGAAATATATCTTAAACCTTTTTATTTGCTCCTTCAATCCAATGAAAGTCAATATTGGGCAATCAATCATACAAAAGTATGTATTTAACCGTTTATATCCCGAAATAATAATAATTTAACTATAGAGCCCACTTTGGTGGGATCCCGTAATAATTAAAATTATTTTGAAACATATAATCTAATGTGCCCAAAAATTGAATTCAAAAGAAACTGTACTTAAATGTAAATATACATGAAAGCCTTTTATTTACTTCTTCCATCTGTTTAAAATTCATCCAGGCAACTGATCATACTGTGTATGTATTTTAATCTGTTTACATTCTGAAATAATAACAATTTTAATAGTGGAACCCACTTTGGTGGAATTTCACAAAAATTAGAGTTATGTCAAAATGTATATTTAACTGAATTTTGCCTAAAGAATTAAAATTGGAATGAACATAAATTTAACACACAAAATTGGGCCTAAAGGAAATATATATACACACCCATTTATTTCCTCCTTTTAACGAATTTAAATTTAAAATTTTAGGCACCAAATTTACATACAAAGTATGTCCGTAACTTTTTATATATCGAAATAAGAGCAATCGTCATGATAAAGCCCACTTTAGTGGGGTGTTGATTACAATCATTTCGAAACATATATATATCCAAAAAATGCCTAAAGCTCGAATTTAAATGAATTAAACTATTTTAACACAAATTTATTCCTTTGGGAAATATATAAACATGTCCATATATTTCCTCTTCCCGTAGTGTTAAAATAAATCCAAAACATGCCCAAATTTGTGTCCAAATGACCCAAAAATTGGGTCCAAAATTAGCCATGAGGGTGCCTAAAACTGTTTTGCAAAGCCTAAAAAGAAGGCCAAACCTGGTTTGCAATAATCATTACAAGAGGCCCAAAAATAACCAAATAACCCAAACAGGCAAAAACAGGCCAGAGCCCGATTTTAAAAATCCTCTTGAAAAAAACTTTATATGAACAGACCCAATAAATGGTGTTCAAATCCTCTTTAAAAAAACTTTATAATTTTGGGCCCAACCTGGGCCCGGCCTGCTAGGGAAACCCTAGCAGGATTCAGTCTTTGGGGGGTCGCCGCTGTAAGGACCCTGTCTATGGGGAAAACACTAGAAGGGGGGTTGAATAGTGTTTATGCAAATTTAAAGGAATTTATGCCAAATAAAATGCAATCCAACAAATAGTGCGGAATAGAAAAACGACCCAAAGTGAAACACACGCAAACGCAGAGATATTTCAAGGGTTCGGATTACACAAATCAACTCCCGACTTGTTCACGGTAATCCTACGTCCTTACCACCCGGATACCACCTAAAGCCCACTTATAGCAACCCTACAAGTGCAATCGAATACAATCGATGTCCTTGACTCCCACAACCAGGGAGCAAGCAAAACCACTCTCACAACCGAGAGCACGACTCAAATAACGAATGTTATGAAATAATGAAAACAACACTTATAATCACCTATGACTTGAAGTAGAACTTGAAGGAGGAGTGTGATGTGTGTTGAAGAACTCTCTTGGAAGAGAGGAGGAAGCCCTTTCTCTTGACTGCACCAATTGCCTAGAAGATCAATCTTTGGTTCTAGGTTGGAGAGCAAGAGAACAAGATTTGGAAATACTAAGGGCTTTGGATTTTAGAGCTTTGATCTTTGAAAATAAAAGCTTGAGAGATTTTGCAATGAATGAGTAACCTTCCAATTGAATAGTAGAAGCTCTATTTATAGCTTTCTCAAATCCACAAAATAGTTTAGACAAAACCCCAATTGGAATCCGTGAGAAAAATCTCAACGGATAGAAACTGCACCCGAACCAGTCGACTGATGAAGACACCTCAGTCGACTGATGCACAGTCAGCATGGGTAGGTAAGAATTCATAACGGTAACTTACATGTGGACAGTCGACTGATGAATCAAAGACAGTCGTCTGTTAAACCAACTGGCGACTGTAATATCTTCGACAGGCGACTGGCCGAGAGATGGGTAAGTTAGACACATACTGGAAATCTCACAAGAAACAGGACAGACGACTGATCCAAATAATACAGGCGACTGTTAATCAGAACATGCGACTGTAAATCTTTAAACAGACGGACTGTCAAAAGCAAGACAAATTTCCAGAGAGTAGAGTCAAAGAAATGACTTACAGACAGGCGACTGTTACAGCATAGACAGTCGACAGATCCAATAGACAGTCGACTGCATATACAGCATTAGTCGACTGGCCGTAAAAGTCAGATCAAACAGAGTTTGGGCAAGGATAGACAGTCGACTGATTTACAATACACAGTCGACTGTCACTAGGACAGGCACCTGTGAATCGTTTAACAGTAGCCTGTGCGAAATAATCAGAGAAGGCCCAAAACTATATTGTAATAGTCTGTGCATAACAGACGATTGTAGAACAAAACACAGTCGACTGCTTTTGAGACAGGCGACTGTAAACTGTTCAGCAGTCGGCTGTTATAAACAATCCTAGCACAAACAAAAGAGAATTGAATTGGGATCAAAGGACAATTGGTCTAATGAAGTCCTATGACAGAATATAGATGTGTGTGAGTTCTCCATCAAAGTTCTACTTCTAAGCTACATACTAGAAGAGATAAAAGAAAAATTACATTGATAAATAATCTCTTCTTTCCATCGTATGAGCTTGAAGTCTTTACGGAGCTTCAATCATCACTCTACGATCATCCAATTCATGTCATTTGCCTTCAATGACGTTTGTGAGTCATCCATTGCTAGTTGATCTTCATAATAAGCTTAAGCAATGGATTAACTGCAAAATAGGGGATTAGTCACAAGTATTTATGTTTGCTCATCATTAACACCAAGTAGGGAGAAGTCCAATACTCAACATTCTCCCCCTTTTTGATGATGACAAACAAACATAAACAAAAAGATAAATAATTGTGCGTAAAGAAAACTTACTCCCCCTACATAGATGCCAATCAAGTTAGTCAACAAATATTAGAGCATCTACATAACAGTTGAAGCAAATGAGTGAGATAAGGATGAATTCAATTAAAGAAATCTAGGAAATAAAATCCATATTCATTGTAATCTTACTCCCCTTGAATCTAAGGCAACATAAATCTTAGATTCAAGCGTTAGAACATACTTAGCACATCCATTATGAATCTTGTATGTTTATTTCTCTCCCCCTATGGCATTATCCAAAAAGGTGAGAGCAAATAACAACAACAAAAATAGTGCTAAATACGAATTAACAACAATCAAGGAGTATAAAGATATATCGATTCAAAACTCATAAAGTCAAATCATATACACATGTGAGTAATGGAATTGAAGTCCAATATCAACATTTTAGATATACGAAATGAAAATAATTTCCAAAAATTCATCACATCAGAGATAGCATGAAATAACCAATATCAAATCCATATATTGTCTCAAAAGCACATCAAAGAGAGTATAGCATACAAGGAGACAACATATCATACGTCACATAGTTAAGATATACCGTATAGCATAGTGTGACACAAGATGAACAGCAACATCATATATAGATATATAGAAAAAGAAATACATCAATGGATGGTCATCTACATGGCCATCACAAAGAGATACATCACGATCAAGACAAAAAAATACATCATCATGACGACATCGAAGTACATCACCATATATATATAAAGTTACTGACAACATCATCCATCATACATCAAAAAAAATATCATCACCAACCTAACATCACTCAAACATCTATCTAAGAGTGAGCGTCTCCAGGGGCTGCAGAAGAGGAAGCAGGCTCTGTAGCAGCAGGTGTATCCTCTGGAGGAGGGTCAGAAGGAGCAGCAGTAGAAGCAGCAGCAACATTAGCAATACCCTGAGTAGAAACTACACCAGGAGGCTCAACATCATCAGTGGGATGAGGAGGCACACGGAGCTGGGGAACAAACTGTCTCAGATCCTCAGGGAAGGGTATTCCCTGATGGAGGAAAGAGAGGGACCGCAATCTGTAAATACCAGAGACCATCTCCAAAAGAATATCACGAGATGGTGGAGTAGAGGTGGAAGGCAGATCAGCAGAAGCAACAGTGGATGAGGATGGAGCTGAAGTAGATTTTCTCTTCTTCGAGGCAGTCTGCAGAGCCGAAGAAGATTTCGACTTTGCAGAAGCGTCGAGGAGAGGACCAAAGGGCATGGGCTCGTAACGAGTCAAGTCAACACCAAAATGATGGAAGACACGAGTCAGAAGACCACCGTAAGGAATGTGAGACGAGGAGGTCGTGAACTCAACCCTATCCATCCTATCAAGGAGGACACCGGCCCAGTTCATGGGCATGCCAGAGAAAATATCATACATACACTTCAGGATATCCTGAGACGGCTGATCAGACGATCCATATCTCGGCAGGATGTTGGACTTCACCACTAGGTGAACAGCCCAACCTCTCGCAGAGAACATAGATGATCTGACACCCGAATCAAGAGCTAAAGGTACCTCTCGAAACATATCCCGGAGGACATACTGGTCAAGATCGTCAATATCGGAGATGCTGATATCGGAGGGAAGGGAACCAACAGAGGGAATCCTAAGAATAGTCCCTAAGAGAGAGGGAGAGATCTGAATGTGGGTTCCCTGAATGACAGTATCGAGGATGCCAGTAGATGTATACTCACCGCGAACGCGGTTCACATAAAAGAGCTTCACCAGAAATGGATAGGCTCTGGGGGACTCGCTCTGAGAGAAGCGAAAAAGGTCGGCTAGGTGAGTAGCAGAAAGAATGTCAGAAAGTCTCTCAGCTGTGAAAGAGGGGAAATGTATGTACCGCTCCCTGAGAATCTTGATCCCTAGAAGAGAGTGATATTTTTCCAAACAGAGATCGTCTAGGCAAATAGGAACTAGGGGATCAGCAGGGGGTGCAGCAGGAGATTCTTCTGAAGAACTTGAAGCAGAAGGAGACAGACGAGGGTTCTCAGCAGTAGGCTCACTGATGTGAACACCAGTGGGCTTGCGCTGACGATGGAACAAAGGCTGAGTATCGGAAGAAGTAGCAGAAGAAGAATCGGCATGTTTGGTTCGGGCTTGATAAGGTTTCTTCTTCTTGGTAATAGGTTTCTTAGGTGCCCTAGGTCGTTTAGGAGTTTTGACTTTCTCTTTTCCCTTACCCTTAGGTGCCATGGAAACGAGAGGGAGAAACGATGCAACGAAATCGAAAGAAGGGGCTGGAGAGAAACAAACCAAGTGGAGAAGCAACGACGAAGCAGGGAGGAGGAGATCGACGGCAGCGACAATATGAAATCAACTGGCGAAAGGAAGAAGGTCGACGGTTTTGGAGAAGAAATCGAGCAGGAAGACGAACGGTCGAATCAGAAGAGAGAGAGTCGACGCGGGGAAGTGATCGCGCATTCTCGAATATAAAATTTGGGGAATGAATCTGAGCCGTTGGATCAAAGAATCGACGGCTCGGATCAAATCACTTGAATCGTCACAACAGAAGACAGTCGACTGATGAACAAAAGTCAGTCGACTGGATGAGGTGATAAACGATAAAGCTCAGAAAGATATAACAGTCGCCTGATGACTAAAATGCAGTCGCCTGTTAAACTAACAGTCGACTGTAAATCAGTCATCAGTCGGCTGTGCGAAAGATATAAATTCTCAGACAAGGAGATAGAGTAGGGCAGTCGACTGTCGAAGGAAGGACAGTCGTCTGTCCTGGTCCAAAAATGCACAGTGAGATAGAATTCCAGAGAATGAGAACACTCACCCTAGGACCTATACTCTAATCACAAATACATCGTAAAAACAGTATATAAACAAAAATCCATTGAAACACGAATCACTCCAATCAATCTCAAAACACATGAAATCAATTAAGTCACAATTGCCTTTCTTAATCTCATAATATAATAAAGCACATGAAGTTAGACAAAAAAAAGATATGAGCTCAAAAAGAAGTTATAACATGAAAGTTTGAGCTTCTATATTTCTGATTCACCCATAATTCCCAATTCTCCATGCAACCTCATAAAAGAATCTCCTTTAAGAGGTTTAGTGAAGATATCAGCAATTTGTTTTTGGGTTTCAATGTACTCTAAGATGATGTCCTTCTTAGCTACATGATCATTTATAAAATGGTGTCTCACGTCTATGTGTTTGGTACGGGAGTGGTGTACCGGATTCTTGGAAAGACAAATAGCACTTTGATTATCAACCATGATATGGCAAGTATCACAATTGACACCATAGTCACTAAGAGTGTGTCTTATCCAAAGAACTTGTGCACATGCAAGACCCGCGACAATATATTCCGCTTCAGTCGTGGACAATGACACCGAATTCTGTTTCTTAGAAAACCAAGAAACTAAGGAATTTCCTAAGAAATGGCAAGTGCCACTAGTACTTTTCGTGTCGGACTTGCATCCGGCAAAGTCGGCATCACTATATGAGATTAACTCATATGTGCTAGACTTAAGGTAAAGTAACCCATAATCTAGAGATTGATTGAGATAACGAAATATTCGTTTAACCGCAATCAAGTGTGACTCTTTAGGTCTTGCTTGATATCTAGCACAAAGGCATACGGAAAACATGATATCGGGCCTACTAGCGGTTAAGTAAAGTAAGCTACCGATCATACCTCGATATAGACGAACGTCTACATCTTTTCCGCTTTCATCCTTGTGTAGATGAGTAGTGGTACTCATGGGAGTCCTTTTGCTCGAAGACGATTCCATCCCGAATCGCTTAATAAGCTCCCATGTGTACTTTGTCTGATGTATGAATATGCCATTCTCCATTTGTCGAATTTGCAATCCAAGAAAGTAGGTGAGCTCTCCCATGTGGCTCATCTCAAACTCATCCTTCATAGACTTGGAAAATTCTTGACAAAGATTAAAGTTAGTAGAACCGAAAATAAAATCGTCTACATAAACTTGAATCAAAAGAATGTCATTTTCATAATCTTTAATGAAGAGTGTAGAATCAACTTCTCCCATTTTAAAACCTAAATTCAAAAGAAAGGTCTTAAGTCGATCATACCAAGCTCTAGGAGCTTGTCTCAACCCATACAACGCTTTCTTAAGTTTGAAAACATGGTTTGGAAATTTTTCATGAATAAAACCGGGAGGTTGAGAAACATAGACTTCTTCATTGACAAACCCATTTAAAAATGCACTTTTGACATCCATTTGAAATAGTTTAAAATTCTTATGAGATGCAAAAGATAAAAGCAACCTAATAGCTTCTAATCTAGCTACGGGGGCAAAAGACTCTTCGAAATCAATACCTTCCTCTTGCCGGTAGCCTTGAGCTACTAACCTTGCTTTGTTCCGTGTGATTACCTCGTTTTCATCCGTCTTGTTCTTGAAGATCCATTTGGTCCCAATGACTTGGTGACCACTTGGAAGAGGTACGAGTTCCCAAACTTCGTTTCTCTCGAATTGCATTAGTTCTTCTTCCATTGCCACTATCCAAGAGCTATCCTCACAAGCTTCTTGGATGTTCTTTGGCTCAATGGTAGAGACAAATGCGCAATGAGAGAATTCTTCAATTCTTGATCTCGTTCGAACACCCACACCAATATCTCCAATAATTTGGTTATGAGGATGGTTGCGAACGGTCGGGTAAGCTTTGTGTATACCTGGATCACTAGGAACAACTTCAACAACTTCGTTAGAAGTGTTAGTCTCAACAATAGAATCATTAATCTTAACATTATTAAGAGAATCACAAAGAATATCTACATTATCATCATCAACATGAGGAAAATCAAAATCTTCATAAAAAGATACGTGAAGAGATTCCTCAATCGTTAAAGAAGTTTTGTTGTATATCCGGTAGGCTTTGCTACGTGTGGAATATCCAACAAAAATTCCTTCATCGGATCTTGGCTCGAATTTGTCTAAATTACCAAAGGTGTTCTTTATAAAACATTTTGAACCAAAAACACGAAAATATTTCACTTGAGGCTTTTTATCATAAAACAACTCAAAACAAGTTTTGTTTGTTCGGGGGTCTCACTAGGATCCTATTGAGCACGTAACATGCCGTGTGCACCGCTTCTGCCCAAAATTGTAGTCCTAAATGACTATTATGGAGCATAGTGCGAGCACACTCAATAAGAGTCCTATTCTTTCTTTCTACAACACCATTTTGTGGTGGTGCACGAGGAAAGGAAAAGTTATGAGTTATCCCGAAGTCATCACAAAACTTAGTAAAAGACTCATTCTCAAATTCTCCTCCATGATCACTACGAATAATGATAATGGTGGATCCTAAAAGATTCTGAATCTTCTTTGTAAATTTGGTAAACTCTTCATGAGCTTCATTCTTATTAGTTAAGAATGAAACCCAAGTAAATCTAGAAAAGTCGTTAACGACAACTAGTCCATAATGAGCATGCCCTAAAGAAGCGGTTCTAGTTGGCCCAAATAAATCTAGATGAAGAAGTTCTAGGGCCTCTTAGAAGTAATCCCTTCTTTAAGCTTAAATGAATATTTACTTAGTTTACCTCTTTGACATGAATCACAAAAGTTTTTCTTATTAAAAACAATCTTAGGAAAACCTTTGACTAGATCATGCTTAGCTAACTTATATAAGTGCTTGAAATGAACATGATCAAAACGGCGATGCCATAATAGTTGTTCACTTGTGTTAGCAACTAAGCAATGTTCTACGGTTTTAGGCAAGCTCAAATAATAAATATTTTTACGCCTAATACCGGAAAATAAAACATTTGAATCACAATCAACAATAGTACGCAATCATTCTCCAAAGTTAACCTTGTAACCTTTATCACAAAGTTGACTAATGGAAATGAGATTATGACATAAACCACTAACAAGATAAACATTAGTAATTAAGGGTTTGGAAGGATTACCAACGATACCTACTCCAATGATGGTTCCCTTTTGATTACCTCCAAAGTGACCGTTGCACCATCCTTGATGCTAATCACTTCGGAGAGCAATGAGGGATCTCCCGTCATGTGTTTGGAGCAACCGCTATCAAGAATCCATCCTTTCCTTTTAGAGCTAATAAGACTTTATTGCTCTTCTTCTTTCTCTTGGGTACCTATATAATATACCATAAGCTTATGGTACCCAATGGTTGTTGGGTCCAAGGGGATTAGCCCTTTGGAAGCCAAGTCCAAGTGGACTTCCGCTTCCCATCATAGTTACTATTTCTAATCACATCATGAAAATAGGAATCAACATAAGCATTCCTAACATTTAGACTAGTGTTCTTAGGACCCCAAATAGTGTACATCTTGGGAGTCCTATTCCTAGTTGCATGCATATGTGTTGGATTTCTATGTGGTGCATGCTTCTTAGGAACATGATTTCTAGCATAGAGATGTGGTGGAGGATATGCATTGTACATTCTAGGATGATATGTATGCTTGGAAACATGCATATTATATGAAGTATATTGATCATGCATGACATGTGGAGGATGAGCATACATGAAAGAATGATGTGTATGAGCATACGGGTGTATAGGAGCACGTACATGAGTATTTCTCATGTGTGGTTGTGTACGTGTCCGTGGGTGCGGAGCATAGAATGTGTCATGATTATCCACTTGTGAAGTAGGATATTTCCTACGTGGATGAGTGTTAGTGTACATATAAGCATGGCCTTGCTTTTGGTTTCCATCTTTAGTGGGTTTCTTGCCAAAGGAAGAGAAGGTGATGTGGTGACATTCTTGGTAGGATTGCTACCTATAGTGTCTTTGACACCACTTGTGGATGCACCGGAGGAAGGCCTCACAAAATCTATAGTGACACCACTATAGGAGGTGCGAGCATTAGATGCATTCGCTTTTACAAATCCAAGGCCAACACGATGTGTGGCCGGAAATTGGTTTGCAAGAAAATCATCCAATTGTCCTTTTCCCTTATTGAATCTCACAATACGAGAGGACATGAGCTCATATTTCTCCTTTAAAGAAGAAATGTTGGTATCCAAGGTGGACACCCGTGCTTTGAGCTCGTGCACTTGGGTTTTAAGAGAATCATTCTCTAAACCCAATTGTGTGTGACGTGTAACTAGATCACTTTATCCTTAGGATGTGTTTGATCTATTTGAGATTTGAGGGAATTCACCGCATCTCTCAATGTGACATTTTGAGAAGCTACGTTTGCTTTCTCAAGAGTTAAAGTATCAACAATGGTGTCATTGTTGATAATGCATGGAATGGATGACTTGCTAACATTTTATTTCTTTAAGCTAGTGTATCTAAGCATTAAAGATTGGTATTTAGCAAATAGTTCTTCATTAGCAATACGAAGTTCATCCATTGTTACCTCGGTGTCATCCGTGTCGGAATCACTCTCATCCGAGAGTGGGTCTTCAAGTGCCATGAAACACATGTGGGCGCTCTCACCCTTCTCATCATCGGAATCGCTTGATGAGTCATCACTTGAGTCATCGAAGGTACCTACAAGTCCTTTCTTATTGTCTCTCTTGTTCTTGTCGGACTTGTGGTACTTTGGTGCCTGTAATGCCCTACGTAGCTACTGCACAAGTACTAGAGGGGGGGTGAATAGTACTTTAAAATAATTAAGAAGATAATTCCTAATTATCTTGCAAACCTCAACCAACAATGCGAAAATGTAAATGTGACAACAAAGAAATGCAATCGCAAACAAAACGATATAACGGGTTCGGATCTACCCAAGTCTCCCCGACCTGTTCCCGGTGATCCTACGTCCCAAACACCTGGATCCCCTCCGGCTACTTGAGTTAGAAACCTCTAAATCAAATTTGCACTATGAAATACTTGTAGAAAACCTCTACAAGATCAAATCATACACAAATGAAATTGTGACTCCCACAAACCGGGATCACAAACAAACTCTCACAACCGAGAGTAAAACACTTACAATATCAAAGTAAATGAAATACAAACTTACTGACAAAATCCTATGCCTTGAGTGAAACTTATGATTTAGGGCAAAGAGGATTTTGGGGAAGATGAATGGCACCAAACCCTAGCTCCAAGTAGATGACCAGCAATGGAAGCCTAGGAGGATGTTGGTGACCTAGAATCAAGCTCTTGGCTTGGAAGGCTCACAATCAATGAATCTCTCTTTTGAAATAAGAGTGAGGGAGAGATTCTTGAATGGAAATGAATGAGCTTTGAATGAGAATTAATTGCTTCTCTTTGATCTCTAAACTTCAATAAATATCAGCCTTGAATGCTATGAAAGCAGCACTCCAAGTATATATAGGATAGAGGAAAGAGAGAGCAAAATTCGTGGCATTTAATGCTCCAACGGCTCTATTCTAAAGCAGACTAGTCGGTCAAAGAAGGATCACTGACCGACTAGTTCATCAACTAGTCGGTCGGTGAAACAACATGAACCGACTAACTGAAGAACAGCCAAAAGAGAAGTTCAGAAGAATATAGAACTAGTCGGTCCAAGAAGACTTGCCAACCGACTAGTTCCACAACTAGTCGGTCGGTGAGTGTTCTTTGACCGACTAATAGGTGAAGACAAAGAGGCTGAATTCAAATACAGCTAGTCGGTTTAAGAACAACTTCTAACCGACTAGTTTCTCAACTAATCGGTCGGTCGGTGTGCTTTGACCGACTAACTGTAAACAGTAAGATAGGCTGAACAGTGGAAGCTCAACTAGTCGGTCTAAGAAGGATTCCCAACCGACTAGTTTCACAACTAGCCGGTCGGTGAACCTTCTTGGACCGACTAACTGTAAACAGTAAGTGAGCTAGAAATTGAGAAGGCATTCTAGTCGGTTCAAGAAGCTTTGTCGACCGACTAGATTCACATCTAGTCTGTTGGTTCTTCTTCTTGAACCAACTAACATGCACAGGAAGCCGCGATAAGAAGCGTTAAGCTTCGGGAAGGATTGTATGGGCTTCTACTAAGATCCTAGCTCTAATGAAATGAGCGTTATGAAGATTAAAACGTAAGACCTACTCAAGGCTTAACAATCTACGAAACGAAGCTAGAAGACTATAAATAAAACTTGACGAACCGTCTTCAAATGCTTCGATTCGAATCTCTTGACTTCAATAATGGTCCTTGAGCTTCAACGAAGCTTCAAGCACACGATCACGCGCTTTGAGAAGTCTCGAGATGTCGCTTTAGATGCTCATAGAAATTTGGCGACGATCTCCATAACTGCGCTTATAAAGAGTTAGTTCACGATATTTATGTTTGTTCATCATCAAAACCAAATCCGGGGAATCAATACTCAACATTCTCCCCCTTTTTGGTGATGACAAACCAACATAAATAATAATAAAAAATAATGATTCAAATATAATTTACTTACTTCTCCTGCATTGATGACACGTTAATTCCAAATTAAATAATAATCATACGCATCAAGCAGACGATGAAAGTATAAAAAATGAATCCAATTATTGAAATTTAGGATCTAAATACATTTTTATATCTTAACTCCCCCTGAATCTAACATATCAAATTAGATTCTTGGAAAAATGCTTTAAATTATCATCTAGCACATTGTCATTATTAATTCTTATTAATTCTCTCCCCCTTTGGCATTAGCAAAAAGAGTGGGAGGAGAACAACGACAGCAACAATGGCCTCAAATAAAAGCACGGGAGTCGTAGAATACGACCTCAGTCCAAATGACACCAAAGGAAAATACGAAAGAAATCAAAGCATGCCAATGAGACCATAGTCGATAATCGAAAAATAAAATCATCAAAACTCAAATTAATTTCACGAATTGAGTTATGGAATATACTCTCCAATATCAACATTCTTGATGAATTAAGTGCATGGAAAACAATTCTATGTTTTCATAGAAATAATTTCTAATTAATCAAGAAATTCGTCGAGCAAAGAAATCAACATCAGAGACAAATAAAATTAAATAATGTGCACACGAAGGTAAATGTCAACACGATGTATATATAATAAAAATGGATACATCTGACAACATACATAATATAAACGATCGAACGATCGAAGCACATCATACAACATATATCACAACTGTTACGACCTAAAGATCGTAGGAGTCCGATTACCGCCCAGATCCGCTAACGTACCCCATTAACTCACCTTTTCACAAAAAGGCCGTCACCCCGAAAATCCGAATCCACATGGGGACGGGCGCTCCCCGAGCACACCGCCCCGAACGGGTCGAACAACTGCGGCTGTACGCCTAGGCCAGGGGTGCTGAGGTGCGCCCGGACGGCACCGATAGGCCAGCTGACTTAGGCGCGGGTATCTATCTGTGCCTACGAACCCTAGTCCGCGACCGAACGGGAGGCACGGCCGGGCCGGACAACTCCCGACCCGGACGACCCACCTGATTCTCATGCGCCCCGACGCCAGGGATAACATGGCCCGACCTTTAGTTCGTCACCAAAGACAAACGACCTAGGATAAGGGCGCGATTGACACACACGTCACCCGACCGCCTGACAAAGCACCCCCTGGCGGCTGACCCATCTGACGGTTAGTGCTTTCGGCCCTGACATCCCAACAAAAGCACCCCTTGGCCGTTGCGCCGCCTGACAAAAGCAGGTCAGGAACTCCTGTTCCCGATGTCCTTGTCCGAAGCTTCCGCTGACACCCGAGCCAGCTCAGCACGCCTAGTCATCACCCGTCAGGTATAAATACCCCCTCTCCTCTTACGGAGAGGGGGTTGGAGAATTCTCTCTCATTCTATTATTCACACACGAGAGCAAAGGTCTTCCATATCTTTGTTCTCCCACCTATAGCTCGTCACGCGCGGCGGACACACCGTTAGTCCGACCGGCGTGTCTAGCCCCCATTTTAAGCCCTATTACTGACTTAGGCATCGGAGGGGCTAAGGGTTGAACCCCAACCCTGCCCTTCTGACGAGTTGTTCGTGCTGCAGGAGAGCTCGCCCCCCTTGACCAAAGTCAGCGTCAACCCCCTGCCGTCCAACCGCCCTCAGCTGCATCCGGCGAGATTCGACCCCGTGAGCGCCACCGGCAACGGGTCCGACTTCTTCACCCCACTAATCACTTGTAAAACGGCCTACCTAAACCTTCTTCTCCACATAACCATCGTGCCCTTGGTTCCCCATAATACAAATTCATTGTGCGCGAGTTCCACCTCGTAACAATTGGCGCCGTCTGTGGGAATGAAGGGTCACACCCATGTTAGACTCCATGCCGATCTCGCGTAACCCTGACCACGGCAAAGATCCCGTGGGTCAGGAACCGCTCTCTCTACAAATCACCCCGGCGTCCGACCCCCTTCTGGGTATGGGCACCGAAACCGAACATACTTCAACCCACGCCGTCCTGAAAAGCTTCGAGGCCGTCACTCAGGCCATGGGAGACTATCAGACGGCCGGGACGGAGCCTCCGCCCGACCCCTCAGAGCCCCAGAACGTGAGGCGGAGCCTCCACCTTCAGTTCGAGGAGGAGGGGGAGAACAGGGGGCTCGCGGAGGAGGTTGCGGCCCAGCAAAGGCTCCTGGAAGAGGAGATGGAAGTTGCGCGGCGGTGGAGGCGCCTGGGGGAGGCAGCCGCCGCGCAAAGGCGTTTGGACGAAGCGGCAGAGACCGCCCGAAGGGCCTACCAGGACGAAGAGGCCGCTCGCCGCCAGCTCCGCCTCATCGTCGCGGAGCGCGAGAGGCTAAGGAGAGAAAACCGGAGCAACCGAGAAATCCTGGACGAGACGACGACGGGTCGGTGGCTCGGGGACGGGCGGGACCCGTTGCTGAACAGGTCCCCACCCAGAGGAGGCAGCCTGCATCACCTGCACCACCCCACCGATACTACGCTTCCTCACCGCCGAGCGCGAAAGGCTCCTTCGGGAGAATCAAGAACGGATGGAGGCCCGAGGAGAGCTGGCCGGGAGGCGCTGGCGCTGGGAGAACCGTAGCCCACAACCCGTCGAATCCTCGGCCCAAGGAAGGAGCCCCGCCAGAAGACCGTCGGGCTACTCCCCGGGGACGGAGGACCGTCGGCGGCCGAGGCGCGACCAAAGCCAGACCCCCGAATGGCGGAGAGGGGATGCGCCGGACCGCCCTACCTATCCGGAGGAGGCCACGCCACTTGCACGGTGGATCACGTCCGCCCCACGGCCCATAAGGTTCAAACCCCCTCACTTGGCCACGTACAATGGGAGAGGCGACCCCCTCACACACGTTCAGCAATACCGGGGGGCGATGGAGGCGCAGGACGTGGATGAGGCGTTCCTATGCCGACATTTCTCCCAAAGCCTGAGGGACACCGCGTTGGACTGGTACTTTGGCTTGCCCGCGAGGTCCATCGGGAGCTTTGGCGAACTATCCCACAAGTTCTGCCAAGAGTTCCGGGCCGGGCGGACGAAAAAGAAGCCCTTAGACTATCTCAGCACGATAGTCCAAGGGGAGGGAGAGACAACGGGTAGATACCTCCGCCGCTTTCAGGAGGAGAGACGGGAGGTGGTGACATGCGGCGATGAGATGCTTAAGCTGGCCTTCAAAACGGGGTTGCGGACTCGGAGCCTCCACAAATCCCTGCTCCAGGATCCGCCAACCGACTATGAGGCATTGGTTGCTATGGCGGAGAGGCACGCGTTGGCCGAGGAGACTCTCGGTGCCAAGGCCTTATTCCCCCCGGCGAAACCCTCCCAAGGCGAACCTCGGTCACACCCACGACCGAGGCAGGAAGAGGGGTACCGTGGTCGCGACCAGCTGGCCCGACCAAGGCGGGAACCGCTCGGGCCTCGCCCGAAAGATCGACCTGGCCCGGCGCGCGAGTTCGCTCCGGCCCCAGGGCTTCCTCGAGTCGTCCCGAGACAAGAAGGCCCCCTACGGGCGCATTACACGCAACTCAATGCTCCCCTGATCGAGGTGATGGCCACGGCTACACGAGCCGGACTGTTGCCGGAGCCGCCCCAAGAAATGAAGTCGGACCCAGCTCGGAGAGATTTTAAGAAATACTGCCGATACCACCGGGACCACGGCCACGACACCGACGATTGCTTCACCCTCAAAAGGGAAATCGAGCGGCTGATCCAGGCGGGCCACCTTGGGGACTTCGTCGGAGGCCGGAGATCGGATCGAGAAGATGGAAACCACCGAAGGGCACGGAGGGCGGACCCTCCTGCAAACGGCGAGCGGGAAGAGCCTCACCCCCCGAAACCCGTCATGCGCATAAACACGATATGCGGCGGGCCGTCTTCAGGAGGGGCATCGTCGTCAAGCAAAAAGGCGTATGCGAGGCAAGTGATGACGGCGGGTCTTGGAGGGGACCGGAGAGGGAGAAGGATGGCCTACCCTCCCATCACTTTCAGCGACGAGGATCTGGAGGGGATCGAGCAGCCCCACGACGACGCCATCGTCATCGAGGCCCAGATTGGGACGGCCATCGTCAGCCGCCTCCTGATCGACACAGGGAGCTCCTGCGACATCTTGTTCATGTCCACCATCGAAAAGATGGGGTTAAGGCCGGCGGACCTGAGACCCTGTACCGGACCCCTCGTCGGATTCACCGGTCACTCGACCCCCATCATGGGAGTGATCACGTTGCCGATAACCCTCGGGGAAGAGCCGCAAGTCATCACTCGAATGACGCTGTTCGTTGTGGTCGACATTGCGTCGGCGTACAACGGGATCATAGGACGACCTTACATGGCGGCCATCGGAGCGCTCCCCAGCCTTCTCCACCAAATGGTCAAGTTCCAAACCCCCTGGGGGGTAGGGATCGTACGTGGAAGCCAGAAGCTGTCTAGGAGCTGCTACGTGGGGTCGACCAAGCATAAGGGACCGGAGATGAACCTGAAGATCGACTCGTCCGGGCGGAGTTATGACCCCTACCATTCAAAGTTAGCTCCAGCCGATGCCACCGTAAAGAGGAACAGGACCGGCCGCCCCCCCCCCCCCCCCCAGAGCCCCCCTGAGAAGGACGGGCTAATCACTCCAGGGGACGTGGAGCGCCGGTCGTGGTATAGCCGGGAACTGTAAGTCATGAATGAAATATCTTGTTCCCTTTCTTATCTTCGAAATTCGCTTCTTCTGCATGAAAATTTCAGTTCAAACCTCTCAAAGACTCCGGGGCAGGACCAATCCTCGCCACCCAAACCGGAGAGGGGCACGGGCCGAGCTGCGCACTCGCTCCCCCCCAAGAAGAACTCCGGGGCAAGTTCACTGAGCTCGGCCACCCAAACCAGAGCGCCATATGTGGGGTAGGTGACGGCCCAATACCCGTCCGACTATAGAGGCTGCGGGGAGGCGACGGCCCAATACCCGCCCTCTCAAAGACTCCGGGGCAGGACCAATCCTCGCCACCCAAACCGGAGAGGGGCACGGGCCGAGCTGCGTACTCGCTCCCCCCCCTAAGAAGACCTCCGGGGCAAGTTCGCTGAGCTTGGCCACCCAAACCGGAGCGCCATATGCGGGGTAGGCGACGGCCCAATACCCGTCCGACTATAGAGGCTGCGGGGAGGCGACGGCCCAATACCCGCCCTCTCAAAGACTCCGGGGCAGGACCAATCCTCACCACCCAAACCAGAGAGGGGCACGGGCCGAGCTGCGCACTCGCTCCCCCCAAGAAGACCTCCAGGGCAAGTTCACTGAGCTTGGCCACCCAAACCGGAGCGCCATATGCGGGGTAGGCGACGGCCCAATACCCGTCCGACTATAGAGGCTGCGGGGAGGCGACGGCCCAATACCCGCCCTCTCAAAGACTCCGGGGCAGGACCAATCCTCGCCACCCAAACCGGAGAGGGGCACGGGCCGAGCTGCGTACTCGCTCCCCCCCCAAGAAGACCTACGGGGCAAGTCCACTGAGCTTGGCCACCCAAACCGGAGCGCCATATGCGGGGTAGGCGACGGCCCAATACCCGTCCGACTATAGAGGCTGCGGGGAGGCGACGGCCCAATACCCGCCCTCTCAAAGACTCCGGGGCAGGACCAATCCTCGCCACCCAAACCGGAGAGGGGCACGGGCCGAGCTGCGCACTCGCTCCCCCCCCCAAGAAGACCTCCTAGGCAAGTTCACTGAGCTTGGCCACCCAAACCGGAGTGCCATATGCGGGGTAGGCGACGGCCCAATACCCGTCCGACTATAGAGGCTGCGGGGAGGCGACGGCCCAATACCCGCCCTCTCAAAGACTCCGGGGCAGGACTAATCCTCGCCACCCAAACCGGAGAGGGGCACGGGCCGAGCTGCGTACTCGCTCCCCCCCAAGAAGACCTCTGGGGCAAGTTCACTGAGCTTGGCCACCCAAACCGGAGCGCCATATGCGGGGTAGGCGACGGCCCAATACCTGTCCGACTATAGAGGCTGCGGGGAGGCGACGGCCCAATACCCGCCCTCTCAAAGACTCCGGGGCAGGACCAATCCTCGCCACCCAAACCGGAGAGGGGCACGGGCCGAGCTGCGCACTCGCTCCCCCCCCAAGAAGACCTCCGGGGCAAGTTCACTGAGCTTGGCCACCCAAACCGGAGCGCCATATGCGGGGTAGGCGACGGCCCAATACCCGTCCGACTATAGAGGCTGCGGGGAGACGACGGCCCAATACCCGCCCTCTCAAAGACTCCGGGGCAGGACCAATCCTCGCCACCCAAACCGGAGAGGGGCACGTGCCGAGCTGCGCACTCGCTCCCCCCCCCCCAAGAAGACCTCCGGGGCAAGTTCACTGAGCTTGGCCACCCAAACCGGAGCGCCATATGCGGGGTAGGCGACGGCCCAATACCCGTCCGACTATAGAGGCTGCGGGGAGGCGACGGCCCAATACCCGCCTTCTCAAAGACTCCGGGGCAGGACCAATCCTCGCCACCCAAACCGGAGAGGGGCACGGGCCGAGCTGCGCACTCGCTCCCCCCCAAAGAAGACCTACGGGGCAAGTTCACTGAGCTTGACCACCCAAACCGGAGCGCCACATACGGGGTAGGCGACGGCCCAATACCCGTCCAACTATAGAGGCTGCGGGGAGGCGACGGCCCAATACCCGCCCTCTCAAAGACTCCGGGGCAGGACCAATCCTCGCCACCCAAACTGGAGAGGGGCACGGGCCGAGCTGCGTACTCGCCCCCCCCCCCCCAAAGAAGACCTCCGGGGCAAGCCCAACGAGCCTGGCCTCCCAAACCGGAGCTCCTGGGGCGGGATTCCCGACGGACCAATACCCTCCCTCCCCAGAAAGGGCATGTCACCCCTCTCCTCAAACCTCGGGAAACGAATCAGGGTCCGCAAATCAAGGCAACCCCAACGCGGAGCCATCCTTGAGGAGTAACGCCTGGCCCCCATAAAGCCGACGCCCGAAATGACCTGTCCAACCCAAAAGGACACTCGGGACGAACGCCACTGACAAATGGCACGCCTGCCAAAAAACGGGGTCTGAGGAGTCACATCACACGTCACCCATCGGGAACGCTCCCCAAAAAAACAAAATTCCAAGACGGCCCCGACTCTCCATGAAGAGGAAATGAGGGCAGAAATACACCATTATAAATCCCCCCTCAGCTTCCTTGAGGGGGGGAGGAAGGCGAGAGAAAGGATGTGGAGAAAGACTAATCATTTTGCCACCCTCTCCCCCTAAAAATGCGCAGAAAATGCGAGCTTCGCCGACCGCCAAGGTAAACGATCCCCCAACAGGATATTCCCCTTACACGACGGTTGCCCAGCCTGCCGCTCCCCTCCTTCCTTTAGACAACTTACGGCATGGGAACTGGAGCTCCAATGGCATACCATGCCTCTCCACGGACACCCCGCGCACGCAGGCGCGGCTGGCAGACAACCTGATGGATGGGACAGACCTGCCAAATCACCTCACCAGACACCCCGGCAGCCGCCCGCTTCGCCCCAACCGAGGGGAACTTGTCCCCGAGCGCCGGCATGCTCCAACGGGCTACCCCGCTTGCACCGGTAGCACCCCCCTTCCACTCATCGACCTCCCCTGGACCGTTTACACCAGGAGGACGCACAGATGGGCTACGGACCGTGTCCCCTCGCGCCTATCCCGCGGAGACTCCAGTCGAGGAGAGCAACAAGGCCCCGTGGGATAGAACAGCCACCAAGGACTCCCTCTCCCCCCAATTCTGGGAATGAGGGCCAAAGCCACTGCCTGGCTCTGACGCGTCCATCCACCCCTAAGCCGAGGGGGAACCCTCTGAATCAACTCCACGCCCCTTGTCAGGGGCGCGACGCCAGAGAGAGGCGGATCAACTAAGATGAGAACATCAACCTACCTACGGGCCGATTCAATGTTACGCCTACGGGCCGATCCTGTTTTAGTAAACTATCAATAATAGCTGATGAAAAGACTACTCCCGGTTGACCGCTAGTTATAGCTCGGGCACACCTAGACACGAGCAACCCGCGAAAAGGGAGGCTAACTCGCTGTACAATCTCTCGGGCGCGCTACGTAAAATAGAGGGAGTTAACACGATTCCCCCTACGCCAGGATAGAAACGGCCACGCCAAGGCGTAACTCTAAGAAGGGAATTTATGCACACACACAGGCAGAAAATCCCAGAAAAATGCGGGGACGGGCCCAACAAATCTTCACTTTCGTTCGTTTTTTAAAAAAGGGGGGGGGGGGGCTATACAAAACTACTTGGCGCTTCCGCCAGTTACGACGCCCTCTCCCTCAGTGGAATCTCCCACCGCCCCGCCGTCCTCTAGCTCGTCGCCCGCCCCTCTGTCTCCATCCCCCTCCTCGTCGCTGCATGCGGCGAGCCCGTCAAGGTCGAGCTCTACCGGCGGGACCAGGCCCGCCACCTTCTCCTTCATCCGAGCCAAGCAGGCTTCACATCCCTCCGTGCGGCCCTTCTCCATGCCCTCGACCATCGAATTTGCGAGGGCGGGGACGACGGTTTTCACCTGGTACGTCCGAAATTCCTCGACCCTACGGGCCAACTCCTCCTCGGCGGCCTTGGCACGCCCCGCTAGATCCTCCGCACGAGCCTCCTCCCTCCGAAGGGCCTCCTCCAGCTCCTTTGCTCTCTCTCCAGCCTCGGCCGCCCTCTGCTCATGATCGGACACGACCGTCTTCAGGCGCTCTACCTCCGCCTCGTTTCGGTCGCCCCTCTCCCTCTCCTTCGCAAGGTCCTCGCCAGCGCTCTTACGAAAAGCAGCGAGCTCGGCGACCACCCTAGCCACGGCGCCCTCTGCCTTGTGGATGGCTGGCACATGCCTCATCATCCCAAGCATCAAGTTGATGATCTGAGTAAGGAAAGAGAGAAAAGTGAACCCATTTAGGGTGTTCAATAAAACCCGCTGAAAAACGTCGCCCACCTTACAGAACATACCTGGACGCCGTGCATCACCGCGGTCCCGCACAGACCCTCCGGCTCCACCGCTTCCAGCGTCGCCCTATCGCGGGGCAGGAAAATGTTCTCCGCCAGCCTCGCCGCCACACCTCCGTCCTCAAACACGGATTCATCACTTGCTACTTTGTACGGCGCCCGATGAAGCGTCCCGTCGGGGTAGCCCTCGACATCGGTCCTCTTGGCCTTAAACTTAACCAATGAGGCCTCACAACGGGGGTCAGCGGCCCTCTCGAGACCGAACATGGGACAACCGTAAGGCCAAGGGTCCCATCCTCCGGACCCGGTCGGGCCACTCGACGCTTCGGCCCTCCCAGGTTGACCACTAGCCGACGCCCCCTCCCCCCTACAGGTGCCAGGGGCTAGACGGCCTCGTTCGGGGCATTTCCCCCCGCCACCTATCGACCCTTCGTCCCCGCCCTCCAAGTCGATGACGGGATCCGACATCCCCTCCCCGGCTCCGCCGCCCGCCGGACCGGTTTCCCCCGACACGTCAGGCTCAGACGACTTCGCCGGCCTCTTCCTCCTCTTCGTGGACAATGGCACCCCAGTCGAGCTCCCCGCCCCTCCTTCCGCTCGTGACCTCTTGGGGCCAACTCTTGTCGACGATCGCCCCGCCTGCTCCGAGGCCCGCCGCATCATTTCCTCGAGGGACAGACTCATTGTGCCACCTGCCACAAAGAGAAAGTTCAGCGTAAGCATATCAGGCGCATGAACACCAAAATCTTTTGTACCTTCGGGCCATGTGTATGCCGTTATCATCTCAGCCCGAGAGAGCATCCGATAATCTCGGCCCTCTGCTGGTATGGCCATTAAAATCTGGGCCACCATCTTCTCCTCGTCCCCCAATTCCACCCCCTCTCTCGCCTCAGGATTCAGCTCCGCCCAATCAGACCTTATCAGCACTTCCTCCGACACCTCCACAAACACATACTGCTTGCGCCACGACTTAATTTTCCCAGGCAACCCCCTAATGAGCGGATGCTTCCTCTTCGCGGAGAGATAGTAGCATGACCCCAACCTCTTGACCAAGAAGAAGTGGCGAAATAAGGACAGGGATGGGCTAACCTGGTTGCTTACACACAGCACTAGGAACCCCACAATGGCACTGATGGCATTGGGCATCAGGCGATACAGGGGCAGTTCCAGGAAGTTCAACACTTCCAGCAAGAACGGATGGGGGGGAAGCGCAAACCTTGCTCAAACGAAGATACGTATACTCCAACCTCCCGGTCGCCCGCAAAACACGCCCTTTCTTGCGGCTCCGGTTCACGAACCGAATACGGCGGCCTGACGTACATCGTGAAGATCTCCGCGACGGATTTCTTCAGCAGCGACTTCACACCGGTAATCTCGATGGGCACCCTTCCTGTCTCCGCGACGGAGCTCCCTTCCCCAACTACCCCCGAACCCTGACCACGAAACGGAGACATCGAGGAAGACATTTAGAAAACGGGCGTCTTACCTAACGGGTGCCGACGACTCGGGCGCTTGCGCTACTTCGCTGACCGCTCCCATGAGGACGACTCTGTCAAGGATCCTGAAATCTCCTACGAGCCCTAGCTGCTTGTCAAAAATTTTCGCCCGACAATCAGCCCTTCTTCCCTCCCCCCCGTGAGAACTCTTTAAAGCGCCTGCGCAAAGCATCACGACCGTCAAGCCCACGACACGCGTCACCAATCCGGGGCCTTTCCAGCACCGACCCACGTGTTCTGACGCTTCGCGTACTGTCAAAACCATCAGTCCCGCCACGCGTCAGCAATACAGTGGTCGGGCCGCCTCGGTACCCGCCCGCCGTCGAATCGCCAGGCTGACGTCTAGTCATGCGACCTCCATCAATTCCCGCCCAAATCCCGACGAAATGATTTCCCCCATTTGAAATTACTCCGTGCGTCGCGCGTTCCGGAATTTAGCCCGGCCTCCGACAGGGCGGCCATAACAAGAAGACGACGCTCGATCCAAGATTGAGCCCGGCCTCCGTCAGGGCGGCCATAACAAGAAGACAGCGCTCGATCCAAGATTGAGCCCGGCCTCCGTCAGGGCAGCCATAACAAGAAGACAGCGCAAGAAAGCTTCCCTTGTAGGATCCTGCCAAAACAGAGTTAGGATCGATAATATGAAGTTTAGACTTACGCTTGCGTATGCAGCACGGTAGTCTACGAACTTCGCCTTCGGATTCGCCACGACGGATCGAGTCTTCTCACGAACGGAGTAAGGCTACTAAATCCACAATCTAAATCTCTACTTTAGATTAAGAACTTGGATAGAGGAAGAGAAAGGATTTCTGCAGAGCTTCGCTAGAATGAAGTTGCATGCATGAATTTCATGTAAAAAGGTGTAAGAAATGGCTTACCCTTGGGTCTTATTTATAGCCCCCAATGTAGTTATTTTAGGGTAAGTTGTTCCTTTGGAACAACTTAATTAAGGTGTACCATGATACATGGCACATTATAAGCTTAAGTTGTACCATATGCATGGTACAACATAAGCTTAAGATATTCCCCCTTTATTAGCCATATGTCGCATGCACTTATGCATATATAATGCGACTTTCCCACTCATCCAGAGATCCTCTCCGCAAGGGAACAGATTCCCTTTGCACACGACTTCGTGTACGCGACGTTCGAGGTCCGTATTCCCTCGTACATCCCCTACAAGGGTGTACAAACGTCTTCCATATCCAACATCTCCCACTCACACTTGAGGGGATTGTAAGAGAACATCTTTCTCTTAGTTATTTCATCTATCATACCGAGAAATAGACCGTGCGACCGTCATGCGCGTAGAGTCTGTTGTTGTGCACTTGTTAGAGATACACAACGACCTCGAAGGTGCAAAGTTGAGTAGTTCAACGCATGCTTTACTCTAGATTATTTCTTCACATTTCTTATACTTTATATTCAACAATTGAATCCCATCTGGATTACAATTGGCTGGCCAGCTTTGAATCATTAAAGTCCAAATGCGAATATGAAATCAATCTTCCTCTTCTTGCGAACCTTCTGATCTTGACTAGACTCGCTTTTCTAACGTGCCCCGCCGAGCCGAATTATCATAGCCCATAAGTAACACGCTAAGATAGCGATCATTTCGTCAAATCTAAAGGAACCAATTGGAGTCCTTGAGGGTAAGAGTTAAGACCCATATGGCCTTTGAGTCTCACATAATAGCAAACACTATTGCTACTAACTCAGTGGTCGAAATGCATACGTGGTATGAACACGTATTACAACATTACTCCTTTCCCAGGGAGAGTATGTCTTAATGATGTTGTACGGATGAAAAGATCAGACACCACAGTGACTATCTTTTTGAGTCCCCTTACTACTCGTGAAATATTCACGGACTCTCATCCTGCATAAGACAGATAGGAAAAAAAATCCTATGAGATCTCTTTCAAATATCCTTGTGATACAGATCTCAGATCTTTTGTAAGCATCCATATGATGCAGATCTTTCATTCGACTATCTTGTTTAAGTCATGACTCTAAATCATTCGTCTAATGATTTTGACTTTAAACTAGTCTCATCTCTATCTTATCCATCTGATAAGATAAGGCGGTTGCTCATGTGAGAGAGCCAACCTTAATCTGTCCGACATACACACAATTCAGCTGAGATTTCAAAAATGTACACAAACATTTCTTAAGAAATTCATATGCAATGTTTGAAAAAAGAACTTATTCTTTTATTAATTTTGATCATTTACAGACATGGGAATTTACATTGGTACAACTCAGCTCTTACGCAATCCTTGAGATGATAAGTGTTTGTAAAACACATCTCTGGGGATCGCCTTCGTAAGCGGATCCGCTATCATCTCATACGTAGATATGTACCTTATGTCTACCTTCTTGGTCTTATCATAGTCTTTTGCAAATTTGTAGCGGATATCTATGTGTTTGGTCTTACAATGGAATTTCGGATCTTTGACATAGGCTATAAATGCTTGACTGTCGCTGTGAATAGGTACAACACCTGAGTCACTTGCATTAATTAGCCTGTCTAAGAACTTCCTAAGCCAAACAGCCTCTTGAACTGCCATGCTAAATGCTACAAACTCGGCTTCCATGGTTGAAAGTGCGATGCAGGATTGTTTCTTGCTACTCCAGGATATTGCACCAGATCCGAGTAGAAAAACATATCCTGAGGTCGATCGTCGCTCATCGAGATCACCCGCCCAATCAGCATCAGTGTAGCCTTCGAGCCTCAAGGCATCTCCTTGATAGCATAAAGCAAAGTCTGCAGTTCCTTTGAGATACCACATTATCCTCTTAACCGCTTTTCAGTGTACTTGCCATGGGTTGGATTGGTAACGACTTACCATTCCAACGGCAAAACAGATGTCCGGTCTTGTACACATCATAGCGTACATTAGACTACCAACTGCACTGGAATATGGAACTTTTTCCATAATCTCCTTCTCTTTTTGGTTCTTTGGACATGATTTCAGACATAAATTGTCGCATTTGCTTATTGGAGTATCAATGGACTTGCAGTCCTGCATATTAAAACGTTCTAGAACCTTCTTTATATAAGTCTCCTGTGAAAGAGAAAGAAGTTTCTTTGAACGGTTCCTTGAAATCTTAACTCCAAGGATATATGCGGCTTCTCCCATGTCTTTCATCTCAAAAACTGATGAAAGCCAAGCCTTGATATCCATCACAAAGCCCTTGTCATTTCCGGCTATTAAAATGTCATCTACATATAGAGACATAATAACATACTTGTTCTTATTCCTCTTGATATATACACAGTTATCTTCATCAAGCATGGAAAATCCATTTGATAAGACAACCTCTTGAAATCGTATATACCATTGCCTCGAGGATTGTTTAAGACCATATATGGATTTAAGAAGTTTACAAATCTTATGTTCGTTTCCTTCTTTTACAAACCCTGTTGGTTGTTCCATATAGATCTCCTCGTCCAATTCTCCATTGAGAAAGGCAGTCTTTACATCCATTTGATGTAATTCGATGTCTAAGCAAGCTACCATTGCCAGAATCAGGCGAATTGAGGTAAAACGAACAACAGGTGAGAAAGTCTCTTCGTAGTCTATCCCTTCCTGTTGCGTAAAACCTTTCGCGACAAGGCGAGCTTTATATCTGTCAATAGAGCCATCAGCCTTATGCTTGATCTTAAGAACCCATTTGTTCCCAATAACTCTACGTCCTCTGGGTAAGTCAACCAAGTCCCAGACTTGGTTAACTTTCATGGATTCTAACTCCTCTTGCATCGCTTCCATCCATTTGTCTTTAGCAGGGCAAGATACGGCCTGTTTGAAAGTAGCAGGCTCGTCATCTTCTTGTAGTAAAGTCATAAAGGTTTGCGGAAATTCATCCTCAAATCTTAGAGGAGCCAACCTTGTACGACTACTATGTCGTATTTGAGATTCTTCAAGTCCTTGTTGACTTGAATTTAGATCAATTCTAATATCACTCCCACTTGGAATGTCGTTAGAATTGCTCCCACTTGGATCATTATTCCCGTATGGAATAGGATAATCGTCATTCGTATAATCCATTGGTGAAGGTTGAAACGTATTTTCATTTTCACCAAGAATTCTCCCACTCGAATGAGGTAATCCTTCTTAATCATAAATCTCAAATAGAGATAAGTCCTGACTTATCTCGCCCTGTCTTGGAAACTCGTTTTCCAAGAAAGTGACATCCCTCGACTCAAACTCAATTAGGCCACCATTGTCTTCCTGACTAATAAAAACATAACCTTTGGAGTTTTCTGCGTATCGTATAAAGATACATTTCCTTCCCCTTGGCCCAAGTTTGCCATACTTATGGGAGGAAATATGTGCGTAGGATGCACAACCCCAAGGTTTCAAAATGTTTAAGTCAGGAGACCTTTGGTTCCACAACTCATAAGGAGTGGAGCTAACTGATTTCGAGGGTACGCGGTTTAAAATGAAAGTGGCCGTTAATAATGCATCACCCCAAAAGGTGATTGGCAAGTTAGCTTGCGCCATCATTGAACGGACCATTTCCATTAAAGTCATATTTCTCCTTTCTGCAACACCGTTTTGTTGAGGAGTATAAGGCATAGTTACCTGATGTACTATGCCTTTTTCATCACAAAGTTCCTTAAAACTTATTGATTGATATTCACCGCCCCTATCGGTTCGCAAGACCTTAATCTTGCGATCTAATTGATTCTCCACTAAACTCATATAGTTTTTAAAGCAAGCCAAAGCTTCACTTTTGTGGGATATCAAATAGATATGTCCGAATCGGGTGAAATCATCAATAAAAGTGATGAAATAGGACTTTCCGCGTCTTGTCTTGACATTCATCGGACCACATATGTCCGAATGGATAAGCTGTAATGGAACCTCGGCCCTTGTGCCGGTTCCAAACGGCTTGCGACAAGATTTCCCCACAAGGCAATGTTCGCAGGTCGACATTTCAACCTTTGAAACATTGGATAGAAGGCCACGTTTGGCAAGTCTATCCATACGCGTTGGTCCAATATGACCAAGCCTTGCGTGCCAACAATTCACATCAGACTCATAAGTCTTAGAATTTGCAACAAGGAAATTTTCATTATATGAGGAATCATACATTGTACTCATTACAATAAATCCTTTAAATACAAACCCAGTACCAATAAGAGTATTATTACAACTTAAGTCCATATTACAATCATGAAAAAACCATCTATAGCCAAGACCCATTAATACAACCACAGAAATTATATTCCTTCGAATATCTGGAGCGAAGAGGACATCATGAAGTAGGAGAGTGCGGCCGTTGTCCAAGACTAGCTTGCAAGTCCCAACGCCTTTCATTTCAACACGTGTGTTGTTTCCTACATAGATCCACTTCGTTCCTTGGGGTATCCGGTGATACTCCACGAAGGACCGTCTGTCCCTTGCTATGTGGTCGGTGGCACCTGAATCAATTATCCAAAATGGATTAGATTCCACAAGAAATATTGAACTAGAAACACATATGTAACTAGTATATTTACTAGTTACCTCGTCGCCTCCACTCGTACACGAACGAGCATAGTGACCGAGCTTGTTGCACTTGAAGCACTTGATCCTCTTCAAGTCTTTCTTCTTGTGCCATTTCTTGTGCCCACCTTTATGTTTGGGTTTCTTGGTAGACTCAGGTTGCTTATTACGTTCATTAGTGAACTTCGAACGATTTTTCCGTTTCTTTCCCCCGTGTGAGGAACTAGCAACCATGTGCACTTATGCACTTGGCTTGGCAGCCGCAAGCCGCTCTTCCTCTAATTCGAGGTGCTTGGAAACATCGCTGAAGGTCTTGATGCTTTCATTGTGAGTGAGATGCATCTTCATTTGGTCCCACCCATTTGGTAGGGAACGTATGACTGCTTGGATTTGTTGCTCATCCGTGAGCACATGACCTGCGTCCTTTAACTCTGATATAAGGTTCGCCATATGTCACAGATGTTTCCCCATGGAATGATCTGGACGTTTCTTATATGTATCGAACTTTATAGTTAAGGCGCGAAGTTTGGACACCGATGTGCCACCGAACTTCTCCTCTAGCTTGGACCATATGTCCATGGCTAGGTCATGTTCTCGGAAGATGCGCATTATGTCATCAGCTATACTGCTTAATAACGTAATGCGCGCTATCTTATTCTTCCGAGACCAAGCATCAAAAGCTTCCTTGTCTCTTCGGTGTTGGGCCGTAGTGCCCAACTCCGGTTCAATCATAACGTTCTTTAGAGTTTCGAGCACTTCTTGCTCCTCTAGAACGTATTGTATCTTAATGGACCAAAGTTTGTAATTATCGCCGTTGAGTTTTTCACCTTTGTTTAACTCAGCGACGATATTCTTTGAAGCGGAAGACATTTTACTTTTAAAATGCTGCAAAAACATAAAAACCGAAGGTTCGATCAAAAACACATTGCATAAAATTCTTAAAATATAACTCCCACTTGAAATTATATTATATTTGATAAGTTACTTTCGAAAAATATTGAAGATGTTGTTCTAGAATCGAAAAGGTCTCTTTGATTCCAATCACCATCTAGAATAACCTTCAATATTCCCCCATCACTTATCAAACAATAGTACTCTTATAGTACTAGCAGCGGAAAAATGAGTTTGAAAACGTATTTTTCAAATATAATTCCCACTTGAAATGATAATAGAATATCCCATATGGATAGTTCTAAAATCAACTCCCACTTGGAATGATACTCATAATTTGATAAGTTACTTTCGAAAAATATTGAAGATGTTACTCTAGAGTCGGAAAGGTCACTATGTTTTCAATCACCATCTAGAGTAACTTTCAATATTTCTCCCTCACTTTATCAAATGTTAGTATTCTTATAGTACTTTGCAGCGGAAAAGCGTTTTTGAAAAACGTATTTTTCAAAAATTTAAAATACATTGGCTAATCTCCGTAGAGTAGAGCACAACGTCATAAGTACATTGGCTAATCTCCGTAGAGTAGAGCACAATGACATGGCTAATCTCGCATGAAGTAGAGCACTAAGGCTAATCTTCAAGGAGTAGAGCACAATTTCATAAGTACATTGGCTAATCTCCGTAGAGTAGAGCACAATGACTTGGCTAATCTCGCACGAAGTAGAGCACTATGGCTAGTCTTCAAGGAGTAGAGCCCAAAGAAAAACTTCATTAAAACGTTAGTCCCGTATGAACTAGTCGGCACTGTGGTTAGCCCCGTATGGACTAATCGACACATTCGAGTTTGACCAAGGCCTTTTGTTACCCCGTATGGGTCATTTGGCAAGTTTGCAATCGACCCAGACCTTTTGTCGGATTGGTCGACCAAAAACACCAAATTGGTCGACCAATTTTTGGTCTACAACTTCTTCCCGGCCAGGGCCTCTGCCCTGGCCGGGGCTTGGCCAATGGCCGGTTAGGGCCTCTGCCCTGGCCGGCCAGGGGCCTTGGCCCCCTCGGCCAGGGCCGGCCAGGCCCTGGCCGAGGCCAGGGCGCCGGCCCTGGCCTCTGCCAGGGCCGGCCTGGCCGGCAGGCCTTGGCCAAGGCCGGCCATTGCCGGCCTGGCCTTGGCCGGCCACTGCCGGCCTGGCCATGGCCGGCCATGGCTTGGCCATGGCCGGTCATGGCCAAGGCCATTTGGCATTGGCCGGCCATGGCCCCTTTGGCCATGGCCGGCCACCCCCTTTGAATGGGGTTGCCGCACATACTCCTCCCCCTTGATGGGGTGGTCGCCGGTGGTTATTGGCCGTAGCCAACCCCCTCCGCAAGTGGAGGGGGGTGCATAGCCTTCATAGCCCATTTGGCCATGGTGCACATGCACCAATTTCCTCTTACCCGATGGAAATAACTACCATCATCTTCCTCGATGAAGCACCCGTTCGTCGATGAAGCACCCGTTCGTCGAGAAATTAGTTATTTCCTAATGGCCGTGTGCCAAAAATGAAAAATAACATACTACGTGAACGGTCGGTTCTTCCCGTCACGGAGAGTTCCTACCATATCCGTAATGATAGGAGACCCTAACGTGAAAAGAACAACCGCTGCGTTCTCTCCGTCACGAAGCGTTCCTACTATATCCGTAATAGTAGGAGACCCATTCGTGAAAAAGACAACGACTCGTTCATAGTTTCGACGGGGCGGTGGTTTGACCGGGGCGAACCCATATGGCTCTGATACCAATGTAGGATCCTGCCAAAACAGAGTTAGGATCGATAATATGAAGTTTAGACTTACGCTTGCGTATGCGGCACGGTAGTCTACGAACTTCGCCTTCGGATTCGCCACGACGGATCGAGTCTTCTCACGAACGGAGTAAGGCTACTAAATCCACAATCTAAATCTCTACTTTAGATTAAGAACTTGGATAGAGGAAGAGAAAGGATTTCTGCAGAGCTTCGCTAGAATGAAGTTGCATGCATGAATTTCATGCAAAAAGGTGTAAGAAATGGCTTACCCTTGGGTCTTATTTATAGCCCCCAATGTAGTTATTTTAGGGTAAGTTGTTCCTTTGGAACAACTTAATTAAGGTGTACCATGATACATGGCACATTATAAGCTTAAGTTGTACCATATGCATGGTACAACATAAGCTTAAGATATTCCCCCTTTATTAGCCATATGTCGCATGCACTTATGCATATATAATGCGACTTTCCCACTCATCCAGAGATCCTCTCCGCAAGGGAACAGATTCCCTTTGCACACGACTTCGTGTACGCGACGTTCGAGGTCTGTATTCCCTCGTACATCCCCTACAAGGGTGTACAAACGTCTTCCATATCCAACATCCCTCGTACCACCGAAGGGTCCGATCTCCATCGGGCCAGCCGGAACAGGAATCCGCCGCCCAATTTAGTGGGATCTCGGTTCCAACACTTGGCAAACTTTCGTACGAACCAACCAACTTCCCCCACCACTGCACTGCCGGAGCCCCTGCCGGGCTTCCCATGCCGGGCTTCCGAGCAAACCGTCGACGAACGTGACTCATCTCAACTCCCCTCTCCCGGATACCTCGGCAGAGCGAAGTTGGGGGCAATTACGTCCCTCATAAAGCTTACGTTCTACGAGCTAACCAAGTAAGAATACAGTTCGGCACGAAACAATCACAATATATTTACTCAAATAGCTGACCCGTACATTAGACTTTCCACACATAACAACAACACATTGTCTATAACCAACTCGCAAGAAGGTGCGGACCTCCCCAAACCCACGTTTCTAGCGGCGCCGCCTCTCAACCGACCGATCTATCACATCCTTAACCACTTGCCGAATCGCCGCCTCCTTAGCTTCTTGCAGCATCGACACAACATGCTCGTCATGATAGCGGCGGATAGCGGCTTCGATCAGTTTGCCCTCAGCGTCCCGTTTTTCCTCCAATCGCCGCACCGCTAGACCCTTCTCCCTCTTCTCAGTCTCCAGGGCGACCTTTAGGTCCTCTATTTGCTGCCTCTGTACCCCGATCACTGCTACCTTGCTAGAAACTTCCGAGGTATGCTTCGATCGGATATCATCCCTCTCTCGCGTTACTTCTTGGAGCTGCTTCTCGACCATTGCTTTGGACGAATCGAAATACGCAGCCCGCCCCTTCTCCACCCCATAGGCCGCCCTAACCCTCTCCAGCTCCGCCTTTGTGTCCCTCAGCTTCGCCTTGACCTCGCCAAGGTTCGCCTTCGCCACGTCCAGTGACGCCCTGGTGACGGTCGCGGAGGTACGGCCCCGCAGGGCTAACACGTTCGCGATCATCTACATAAACCTCGAATCAGCGAGACACGAACAAATAAAGCCTGCGGGCGAGGAAAGAAAGCCGGCGTACCTGCACGACGTGCCATATAGCCGAGCCGCCCAACCGTTCCGCCCACACACGAGTCAAAGACTCACAATCGCATGGTAACACGCAATACTCGGCGAGGCGCGCCACCACTCCCGCGTCCTCGAATACCGACTCGTCACCGCTGACTCGGAAAGGAAACTTGTGGAGCCAGTCATCTGGGTATGCCTCGACCTCTTCTCGGGTCCTCTTAAAACGAATAAGGGCGCCCTCGCAAGCTGGACTCGACGACACCCCCATTTCCCACGAAGGGATCCCGTATGGCCACCTTTGAACCACAGGCGCTCGGCGAGGCGCGACCGCCGCTGGTACCCGCGGAGGGAGGGAGGGTCCGGCCCCCCGCACGGGCGCGTCATCATGAAGATCCTCGACGGGCCCACCGGCAGATATACCTTGCCCGACTGCCCCCCGTCCCGGGTGCGACCTCTGCCCACGGGGGGCCCCGCCCCCACGTTCCCAGGATCCTGCCTCGCTAGCCACCCCCTTGCCTTTCCCGCGGGGATCAGTATCCTCCGAGATCGGGGCCCCGGCCGAACCTGACACCTCCTCCGGCTCCCTCATCGCGTCTTCACCTACAAAAGGAAAAGAGAGACAATCAGGGCGAGCCTAGCCCAGAGTTTACAAAACTTCAAAGATACCTAGGGTCCAAAAGTCCTGGGCGAGCCGACTGCTCAGCGTTAGACTCGCCCAATGACGGCACGCCTCGGGCAGTTCCCTCAAAATCTGAGCTTTGGCAATATCCTCCCCGGTCAGCTCCACCCCTTCATTTACAAAGGGATTCCGCGCCCCCCAATTCGACATCAGCGCCACGTCACTTGGCACCGTCACGAAGACGAAATCCCTCATCCAATCGCCGACATCGTCAGGCACCTCGAGGATGAGTTCTCGCCCTCTCCTGGCGCAAACGCGAAGATACATCCCCCACTTCCGAATCACGAAGAAATGCTGGAACAACGCCAAGGAGTGACTCAAGGAGAAAGCAAGGCACAAGACGACAAACCCCACTAACAAGCCCCAAGAACGGGGCGCTAAGGCAAATATCGGCAGCTCCAGGAAATTCAACAAATGAAACAAGCACGGATGGATCGGAAAGCGGAGCCCCAACTCGAAGGACCGGACATAGACCCCGACCTCATTATCCCCCGGGGAACTCACCGCTTCCTCCAACCCGGGAACCCGCACCTCATAGGGTTGTCGCACAAACCGCACGCGAATCTCCCTGATGTTGATCCTATCCAACCTACGTCGGGGGGACTCAATGTCTCTCGGTACAACGGATCGCCATGACCGTCTTTCCCTGGGCCGCCGCACCCCTAGCTGCGACGCCCCCTCGCCCGCCAACTCCTCCTCCCCCACCCGGCTACTTCCTCCAATCTCAAAACGAGAAGCCATTGATCGGAAAGGAAGGAAATTAACTGTTGTTACCTGTTGATCCCTTGAACCCGGAAGGCGATTGGAAGAAGATGACCGGCGACGGAAGTGACAAATTAGCCAGCAAGCTCCAAACAGAAATATCGAACGCCGGAGGAGAATCGGAGAAAGACAAAAACTCCTACCGACCGCCTCCCAGACCCTTTTAGCGGTAAAGGTGGCCCCCCGGCCATCTCGGCCGTCAAACTTTCGCCACGCGGCGCCCATCGAGACGTCCCCGACGCCTCGACTGGCGTGAGGGTCACCTCATCCACGTGTCGCAAACTCAATCGAAGAGACGCTTCGTTTTCCTCTACCCCCTTTTCAAATCATAATAATGACCACTAAGGCGGGAGTTCCGAAGCCGCCGCCGTCACTACCCGGTGGGTCCCGAGGCCCATATCGAGGGCCCGGAGTGTCGGAGATGGTTCGCCCTCCGAGCCGAGCCGGGCTGCCGCCTCAGACTCGAAGGCCGGGGGCAATTGTTACGACCTAAAGATCGTAGGAGTCTGACTACCGCCCGGATCCGCTAACGTACCCCATTAACTCACCTTTTCACAAAAAGGCCGCCACCCCGGAAATCCGAATCCACATGGGGACGGGCGCTCCCCGAGCGCACCGCCCCGAACGGGTCGAACAACTGCGGCTGTACGCCTAGGCCAGGGGTGCTGAGGTGCGCCCAGACGGCACCGATAGGCCAGCTGACTTAGGCGCGGGTATCTATCTGTGCCTACGAACCCTAGTCCGCGACCGAACGGGAGGCACGGTCGGGCCGGACAACTCCCGACCCGGACGACCCACCTGATTCTCATGCGCCCCGACGCCAGGGATAACATGGCCCGACCTTTAGTTCGTCACCAACGACAAACGACCTAGGATAAGGGCGCGATTGACACACACGTCACCCGACCGCCTGACAAAGCACCCCCTGGCAGCTGACCCATCTGACGGTTAGTGCTTTCGGCCCTGACATCCCGACAAAAGCACCCCTTGGCCGTTGCGCCGCCTGACAAAAGCAGGTCAGGAACTCCTGTTTCCGATGTCCTTGTCTGAAGCTTCCGCTGACACCCGAGCCAGCTCAGCACGCCTAGTCATCACCCGTCAGGTATAAATACCCCCTCTCCTCTTACGGAGAGGGGGTTGGAGAATTCTCTCTCATTCTATTATTCACACATGAGAGCAAAGGTCTTCCATATCTTTGTTCTCCCACCTATAGCTCGTCACGCGCGACGGACACACCGTTAGTCCGACCGGCGTGTCTAGCCCCCATTTTAAGCCCTATTACTGACTTAGGCATCGGAGGGGCTAAGGGTTGAACCCCAACCCTGCCCTTCTGACGAGTTGTTCGTGCTGCAGGAGAGCTCGCCCCCCTTGACCAAAGTCAGCGTCAACCCCCTGCCGTCCAACCGCCCTCAGCTGCATCCGGCGAGATTCGACCCCGTGAGCGCCGCCGGTAACGGGTCCGACTTCTTCACCCCACTAATCACTTGTAAAACGGCCTACCTAAACCTTCTTCTCCACATAACCATCGTGCCCTTGGTTCCCCATAATACAAATTCATTGTGCGCGAGTTCCACCTCGTAACAACAACAGATATCGAAGTAACTCAAAACATACAGAAATACATCCAAAATACATCAAAAATACATCAAAATCCATCACCACCCAGACTATCCTAACCCACACTCTCACTACAAGATCTATCATCCAAAGTGCATCGGGAGAGTCCTCTAAGCAAGCTCAGGAGGCAGAGGCAGGGTCAGCAGCAGCAATGGGCTTTGCAGGAGGGGTGGTGGTCACTGGGTCAGTAGGAGTGTCCACAAAAGGAAGTGTCGCTACGAGAGTGGCCTCGGGAGCACCAGACGAAGTATCCACCGGAGGAATAGTGGCAACAGGTGTGCTCTCGGGGGCACCGGCAGATGTAGCAGCAGCAGCTGACGGACCCTCTGGGGCACGAGCAGCAGATCCAACAAGCTCCTGGAGCTCATCCTCATCCATCTCCTCATCGTCAGAAACAGACGGATGAACCTCAATGCCAAGGTGACGGCAGATGCGAGAGAGCATCTCCTCAGAACGAGACACACGAGACTCAACACATCTCAAGGCAACGACAAACTCAGCAAGAGAGGGAGCAGGTGGAGGAGCTGAAGCTGAAGGAGTCATTTTCTGAACGTGACGAAGCGCCGCAAGAGACTTCTTGACGGCCGTCGCATTCAGAGGAGGACCAAGGGGATGCTCATCATCAGGAGGGAGAGGGACGTTGAAATGACGGAAGACGAGTGTCAGAAGGAAAGGGTAGGGGATGTGAGCTGACTTTGTGGATTTCCTAATACACTCGAAGGAATCCATCTTATCAAGAATAATCCTAGCCCAATTGATCTCACTCCCCATAAAGAGAGCGTAGATCAGCTTAAGAAATGGCTGGGATGGCAAGCTCGATGAGCCGTACTTCAGAAGGAGGCACGACTTCAGAATAAGATTCAAGACCCAAGCGTTGGGCTTGAAAGATTTGGATGGGACGCCAATCATGGCAGGAGGGATGACATGGAAAATCTCAGAGAGCATGGCCTGGTCAAGGTCAGAAATGTCATCGACGGAGATATCAGCTGGAAGGAGGCTAGACGAGGAGAGACCAATCAAATCCCCTAAGATTTCTGTCGTGAGGACAATCGGTGTCCCCAAGACAGTCGTCTCAATGGAATGGGTCTCGTCATACTGACCCCGGACACGGTTCGCATAAAATAGCTTGACTAGACGGTGGTACGGGTGTGGGTTCGCCTTGGGGTCATGGCGAAGGTAGTCAAGGAGACCGCTATAGGATAGTAGATCGGCGAGGTGAGGGAAGTCAGAGAACTGAACGAAGTGCTCCTGTCATGCCCCGCTTCCCAAAAGTACGGAGGCAAAGCGTGACTAAGGCCCGCTTAGGCCGGGGCTGAGAGCCCAGACCCAATAAGCGTCTGTGGTATTCCAAAACGAAGGAACAGGTCCCTGCATGTTAGTACGGAACATCAAAAGTATTGAGAAGAGATGTCATTTCATTTTATTCCAAATTAAACATCCAAAGTATTGAGAGTCTAAAACACCGAAAACGGCTACAACTGCAAAAAGAGAAACTGCTGGTGCAAGCACCCAACCTAGACAGGAAAACAAAGTGGTGCTACGCACCCAACTAATATGAAATGGTAACCTCCGGAACAGCAACAAGAGGCCTCTAACTCTGGTCCACCTCTGGGTCGTACTCCGGATCAACGTTCTCCGGCTCCACGTCAGCTGGCAAGTCCGCCTCGTCGACTTATTTTCGCTCAACACCTGACGTACAGCACCAAAAGAAGGAACTGTACGTCAGGTAAGGTCTACAAAAAGGGTTAGACCAAACTGCAAGTGTACCAACTTTTAAACAACGATTTACTGGTTGATTAGCATGCTGGGGTTAAAATTGAGTAACCAAAAGAAGTAACGTAGCAGGAAAGTAAAGCGTAACAAGTAGTAGTCGTAGCGTGTGCTACAAACTACGGGTCTAGCCTATCAGGTGTCAAGACAAATCGGGACGTGACGGGACAAGACAGGACAAGACAAGTGAGACACGAAAGGGTTCACGCCTTACGGTTCGAGGGGGATCAGACCCTCCTGCCGTGCGCACGCTCAACCCAACCCCAAACCCCAAGTATGACAAGACAAGACAAACACGACAAGGGATCACTCGCTCTAGCTTGGCGAGTGCCCTATTGCCCTCTGGGCTGTGTATCAGTACAAGGGATCACTTTCTCTAGCTTGGAGAGTGCCCTATTACCCGCAGGCTGTGTATCAGTACAAGGGATCACTCTCTCTAGCTTGGAGAGTGCCCTATTACCCGCAGGCTGTGTATCAGTACAAGGGATCACTCTCTCTAGCTTAGAGAGTGCCCTATTGCCCGCAGGCTGTGTATCAGTACAAGGGATCACTCTCTCTAGCTTGGAGAGTGCCCTATTGCCCGCAGGCTATGTATCAGTACAAGGGATCACTCTCTAGCTTGGAGAGTGCCCTATTGCCCGCAGGCTGTGCAAGACGGGACGTGACGTGACAAGACGGGAAGGGTTATTCTAGGGTGTCCATACACACGCACACACATGATAGCCCTACGATGTCAAAAGTTGTTATTGTCAGGCTCAGACTTCGTCGTCAATTCTGAGCCGTCAGGGGTTGTCCCAGACGCTATCATTTCATGTCCGGTTCTATTTGTTCACAGTTATCAGTTCTAACCAACTAAGGCCTAAGCACGGCCGAAAGTGCAAGTGGGATACACTTGCCTGCGAAGGCGAGTGCGTCGTCCGTCCGGAGCGTCTCGTCCAAGCGTCTCGTCCGCGGAAATCCGTCTGAAACAGTGCCATGGCGACGGTGTCAGGTCTCAATTTCATCAAATCCTATTATGGTTCGTTTCTAGGTTATCAGGACTATCCAATTCGTCAAAAGTCACATTTTTGTTGTTTCAGCCTAATCGACGAATCTATCCTATGTGCACAGTCAAAAAGTCCGTTCGTCGATTTTCTATATTTGTACAACGTTGTACTGGTGCTGGAAGAAATTTTAGTTCAAATTGTCGACTTTTAGTTTAGGGTTCAATCAGTTATTGTGGGGGTTTCTACGAGTTCGGGGACCAACCTTAAACGATGATTGCACGGGGATCTGTCGTCGGATCTGAATGGTGGAAGCTCCTCGACGTCAACAGTCTGATCTGGTTGCGGCAGCGAGGAAGTCGACGGTCAGCGACGTCTACGGCCTCTGCAGGGGGTGGCGAGGATCTCATCGTATTCCCGGGGTCGACGACGTCAGATCTGAGGCTCGCGTCTCGTGAGATGGAGAGGGGCTAAAGTGAGGGGATCACGGAAGAGAGAAAAGTGGTGGCCTGGGGCTTGGCAGTGGGTTTTTTTGGATCTGGGGAGAGGAGGAGGAAAACTGGACCAAGGAGAATTTGGGGGGTTTTAGGGTCGGCCGGCGGCCTACGGGGTGGTGCCGGCGCAATGGGGGGTGAGAGAGGGCTCGGGAGGATGAGGAAAGGCAAGAGGAAGGTTGGGGGATGATCGGGGAAGAAAATCGGCTAAGAAAAGTGAAGAAAAAAATGAAAACGTATAGGGTTTAAATAGAAAGATTAAGCGGTGGCTACGACTTAACCTAGGGTTTCTGAGTAGATTAGTCGGTCAGTGAAGACTTGCCGATCGACTAGTTTGGGAATTAGTCGGTCGGTCGTCCAACTGAGACCGACTAAAAGGCAAACAGAGAACGGGGTCTGTACAGGGTAGACAGATTTAGTCGGTCTGTGAAGACTCGTCAACCGACTAGTTTGGGAATTAGTCGGTCGGTGAACGTTCATTGACCGACTAAGGGTTGAAATAAGATAGACAATAAGTACTAAGAGTTAGTCGGTCTGAGAAGGAACTCTAGCCGACTAGTTTCTCAACTAGTCGGTCGATAGTCGTTCTTTGACCGACTAACCGTAAACAGTAACTTAGACTGCCAGAAAGAACTCTGTACTAGTCGATCTGAGAACAAGTTCTAACTGACCAGTTTGGAAACTAGTCGGTCGAAGGATGTGCTTAGACCAACTAAATGGAAACAGTAACTCAGCTGAAATATTTAAGACAAACTAGTCAGTTCCTGAAGAGTCGCCGACTTACTAGATTGCAATCTAGTCGATTGGTTCTCCTTCTTGAACCAACTAAGAGGCGTGAAAAGTCTCGAATTGAAGCGCGAAGCTTCGGGAAGATTCCTATGGCTTCTAAGATCAACCTAGCTCTAAGATATGGACGCTATCAAGAACATCCAACAGGGAAAAATACACAGCGAAGAGAACAACCGTAATATATATATGATAGTCAAAACATAGACAAAAACCAGCTGTTACATCCTACCCACCTTAAGAAAAATTCCGCCCTCGGAATTTCCTAACACTCACGTGTCAGGGAACAAAAGTGGGTATCGCTCTCTCATCTCATCTTCTCTCTCCCAAGTAGACTCTCCCGGCGAGCCGTGTCGCCACATCATCCTCACCAAGTCGACTACCTTGTTCCTCAACTGCTTCTGTCGACGGTCCAAAATCTGCACAGGCTGCTGGTCATACGTCAGGTCCAGACGGACCGTAATCTCTGAGAAATCCATTGCGTGGGATGGATCACTGACGTACCGACGTAACTGAGATACGTGGAATACGTCGTGAACTCCCACCAAAGATGGTGGCAGAGTAAGGTGGTAGGCCACTGCTCCCACACGCTCCAGCACATCAAACGGCCCTATATACCTCGGGCTCAGCTTTCCCTTCTTCCCGAAACGAATAACTCCGCGGTTCGGAGAAATCTTCAGAAAGACGTGATCTCCTGGCTGGAACTCCAACGGTCTCCTCTTGGCATCAGCCCAATGCTTGAATCGATCCTGTGCAACTCTAAGCTTCTCTCTGATGTCTCTCAAGACATCCACAGCTTCCACTATCATCTAAGGACCCAACAGCTCCCGATCTCCGATGTCATCTCAGCTCAGTGGCGATCGACATTTCCTTCCATATAAGGCAGCAAACGGCGCCATGCCAGTGCTCGCCTGGTAGCTGTTGTTATATGAAAACTCCACCAAGTGGAGATGGTCCTCCCACGATACCTTCAAATCGAGCGTACAAGCTCGCAGCATATCCTCCAGTATCTGAATAGTCCGCTCGGACTGGCCATCGATCTGCGGGTGGTACGCCGTGCTGAAACTCAGACTCGTACCCAAGTTCTCCTGCAGACTCCTCCAGAACTGAGATATGAACCTCGTATCTCTGTCAGGCACAATGCTCACGGGGACTCCATGTAAGCGTACAATCTCCTGCACGTACACGGTCTACATCACAACCAACTCAAAGAGGAAATTAAAAGAGAAGTAAAACGAAATTTTACCTCCAGATATTTCCTAACCAAAGCTTCCGTAGACTGGCCCACTCGGAATGGGATAAAGTGCGCAGACTTGGTCAATCGATCTACGATCACCCAGACTGCGTCGTTCTGCCTCGGGGTCCGAGGTAAACCAGTCGCGAAATCCATCGTAATATGTTGCCACTTCCACTCCGGGATAGGAAGCGGTTGCAGCAACCCAACAGTACGATGGTGCTCAGCCTTCACCTGTTGGCATATCAAACACTTGGCAACGCTACGTGCCACACTCCTCTTCATGCCAATCCACCAATAATTCAGACGGAGTTCCTTATACATCTTGGTGCCACCAGGATGTATAGAATATGACGAGCTATGAGCCTCGCTCAACAGCTCCTCCCGAACATCACATGCAGGTACGCAGAGTCTGCTGCCGTACCGCAGCGAACCATCCTCATGTATCACGAACTCCGTCCATAGTCCAGCCTCAACCTGCCTCTTGATCCTCTGCAGTTTTGGATCTCCTGCCTGTGCTGCCTTGATCTGATCCACGATCGTGGACTGAATCTGCAAATTCATGAATGAATGAACCACACCAGGTAGGACGACCTCCAAATCCATCTCTTTCAGCTCCTGCTGAATCCTCCAGTCAGCAGTATGCATCATGGCAGTAGGAAGTCTACTCAAAGCATCGGGCACTACGTTCACTTTCCCAGGATGATACTGCAAGTCTATCTCGTAGTCAGCCATGAGCTCTAACCATCGTCTCTGTCGCATGTTGAGCTCCTTCTGTGTAAAGATGTACTTCAAGATCTTGTGATCGGTGAAAATCTTCACACTCTCACCTAGCAAGAAGTGCCTCCAAATCTTCAGTGCAAAAATCACTGCAGCCAACTCCAGATCGTGTGTCGGGTAATTCTTCTCATGAGTCCTCAACTGACGAGAAGTATACGCGACCACGTGGCCATGCTGATGCAAGACGCATCCTAGGCCCTTCCCCGACGCATCACAATATACTTCGAAGCCTCCGCTTCGATCCGGTACTGCCAACACCGGCGATGTGGTCAATCTCGCCTTCAAGATACTGAAGGCCTCCTCACAAGCATCTGACCAAAGAAACTCCATGTCCTTCCTCGTCATCTTCGTCATTGGCTCTGCAATCTTCAAGAAATCCTTGATGAACCGCCGATAATAGCCTGCTAAACCAAGGAAGCTCCTGATATCAGACGCTGACTGCGGAGTCGGCCAATCTCTGACTACTCTGACCTTCTCTGGATCTACAGATATGCCATCCCCGGACACCACGTGCCCCAGGAATGCGACTCTGTCCAGCCAGAACTCGCACTTGCTATACTTGGCATATAGCGTGTGTCGCCTCAGCGTCTCCAGCACTGTCCTCAGATGACAGCTGTGCTCCTCCTCAGACTTCGAATAAACAAGAATGTCGTCAATGAAGATAACGACAAACTTATCCAGGAAGTCGTAGAAAATCAAGTTCATCAAATTCATGAACACGGCTGGAGCATTGGTCACACCTAAAGGCATGACCACGAACTCATAATGCCCATACTTCGTCCGGAATGCTGTCTTCGGAACATCATCCTTCTTCACCTTCAACTGATGGTATCCGCTCCTCAAGTCCAACTTCGAGAAGACTCTCGAACCTCCAAGCTGATCAAAAATATCGTCGATACGCGGCAGAGGATACTTATTCTTCACGGTGATAGCATTCAGCCCTCGATAGTCCACGCACATCCTACGAGACCCATCCTTCTTCTTCACGAGCAAAACTGGTGCACCCCATGGTGACACACTAGGGTGGATGAAACCCTTCTGCAGCAACTCATCTAACTGCTTCCGCGCTCCTTGAGCTCAGCGGGAGCCATACGGTACGGCGCCTTCGATATCGGCTGCGCTCCCGGCATAATATCAATACCAAACTCTAGTGCTCGGTCGGGTGGCAGACTCGAGATATCCTTCGGGAAGACGTCGTCGAATTCTCTGACGACTGCTGGTCACTTGATCTCCATCTCCATCTGCATGGCTGCAACAATCGACACCTCCGGCTTGGCCCGATATCTGATGGGCCCAAGCGACTCATCTCTGCTGCGGAATTCGAACTCCGGATGGTCTGGAATCCAGAACACCACCCTCTTGCTGTGACAGTCGATCGAGGCGTGGAAATCTCCCAACCAATCGATGCCAAGAACGACATCGAAGTGTGGTAGATCGTGGACAATGAAATCTGCAAAGAGCTCGTGTCCACTGACCACCAAAGGAATTAATCGACAACCCAAATTCACTGTCACCACTCCGTTCCCTGTGGTGATGTCCCAACACTTAGGAAGTGTGTGGGTGGGAATGGAGTGCTTTGCTATGAAACTCCGGGATATGATGCACATGGATGCACCGGAGTCAAACAAAGCCAAGGCAGGGTGAGAGGACACAAGAATGGTGCCTAAGATATAAAGAACTACGGTCAAACCAAGCTACTCTAACAAACAAGTCAACAAACAACACAAATAATAAGATCTAACTATAAAAGAAAGACTAGAATCAAAAGTTACCCGCAATAACTCCATCCAGCTCCTCAGTCTCGACAGCTGTCATGGTATACGCCGGCCTCTGGGGTTGCGCTGCTCGCTGAAAAATCTGCTTCTGTGGCACCAAGGGTGGTCCACGTACAGCAGGCCCTCTCTGGACTGGGGCGGTCTCTCTCATCTGCAGCGGGGCTGGCGCTCCAACAATAGCATTACGGGCTCTCGGACAATCCTTCGCAGCATGCGCGGCATCTCCACAAACTAAGCATAGTCCCATCTTCTTCCTGCAGTTGGCCTGAACATGTCCAGGATTTCCGCAGAAGTGGCACGGGCCCTTGCCCAGAATCTAAACTGGTGCTCCTGGCCTCTTGAATGGTACCGTCTGACCTGGCCTCATCGCCGGCCTAGCAGGTGGCCGGTACTGCTCCATCGGACGCTTCCCTTTATCAGCTGAAGGGTCAGGCAGGCGAGCTATGATCTCATGATTCTTCGCAGCATCTAGCACCTCCCACATAGTCGTGAAACCTGCCGAAGACATAGAAGCCTGAATCTTCGGGTGCAGTCCCTTTCGGAAGTGATCAGCTCGCTTCTCCTCCTTCCTCACCATATGTGGAGCAAAACGGCTTAGCATCTCGAACTCTGCCTCATATTCCTCAACAGTCATGTTCCCCTGCTTCAGATCTATAAACTTGCTCAACAGCTCCCTCCTAGCAGACTTGGTGAAATATTTGTCCTTGAATATAGACCTGAAGGTCTTCCACTCCACTGGCTTCTCAAGAAGCCTCTCCTCAATGCGCCACCAGTTCCTTGCATTCTCCATCAGCTGCATCTTCGCTATCTCCACTCGGGTATCGTCAGGAATCTTCGCAGCAACTAACTTCTCCTCCGTGCTCTGGATCCACTCGTCAGCAGCTAGGGGTCCCTCCTTCCCTGAAAATGTCCTCGGCTGGAGCTCATTGAACTGCTTCACTCCTGGAGCAGCTCGAGGGGCAGGCGGAGGTGGTGGTGGTGCAACCGGAACAGCATGGGCAGCACGCTGGGACTGCTGAACCAACTGATGCTGCACCTCCAGCATCTCCCTCATCACGCCCAGAAACTGACGGAACTCTCCGCCCTGGTCTTCCTGAATTCCATCTCCTAAGCTCCCAGATCGGGTAGTATGTCGTCCTGCCATCCTATTGACAGAAGGACATAAATCAGACTCGTACAATTACGGGATGATAATAAAATGAAATTCAATACTTCGATTGTTCCGTATTCGCAGAAGGATGGGACCTGCATGGGCCACCACTAAAACCTGTCACGCCCCGCTTCCCAAAAGTACGGAGGCGAAGCGTGACTAAGGCCCGCTTAGGCCGGGGCTGAGAGCCCAGACCCAATAAACGTATGTGGTATTCCAAAATGAAGGAACAGGTCCCTGCATGTTATTACGGAACATCAAAAGTATTGAGAAGAGATGGCATTTCATTTTATTCCAAATTAAACATCCAAAGTACTGAGAGTCTAAAACGTCGGAAACGGCTACAACTGCAAAAAGAGAAACTACTAGTGCAAGCACCCAACCTAGACATGAAAACAAAGTGGTGCTACGCACCCAACTAATATGAAATGGTAAACTCCGAAACAGCAACAAGAGGCCTCTAACTTTGGTCCTCCTCTGGGTCGTACTCCGGATCAACGTCCTCCGGCTCCACGTCAGCTGGCAAGTCCGCCACGTCGACGTATTCTGGCTCAACACCTGACGTACAACACCAAAAGAAGGAACTGTACGTCAGGTAAGGTCTACAAAAAGGGTTAGACCAAACTGCAAGTGTACCAACTTTTAAACAACGATTTACTGGTTGATTAGCATGCTGGGGTTAAAACTGAGTAACCAAAAGAAGTAACGTAGCAGGAAAGTAAAGCGTAACAAGTAGTAGTCGTAGCGTGTGCTACCAACTACGGGACTAGCCTATCAGGTGTCAAGACAAATTGGGACGTAACGGGACAAGACAGGACAAGACAAGTGAGACACGAAAGGGTTCACGCCTTACGGTTCGAGGGGGATCAGCCCCTCTTGCCGTGTGCATGCTCAACCCAACCCCAAACCCCAAGTATGACAAGACAAGATAAACACGACAAGGGATCACTCGCTCTAGCTTGGCAAGTGCCCTATTGCCCTCTGGGTTGTGTATCAGTACAAGGGATCACTCTCTCTAGCTTGGCGAGTGTCCTATTGCCCGCAGGCTGTGTATCAGTACAAGGGATCACTCTCTCTAGCTTGGAGAGTGCCCTATTGCCCTCTGGCTGTGTATCAGTACAAGGGATCACTCTCTCTAGCTTGGAGAGTGCCCTATTTGCCCGCAGGCTGTGCAAGACGGGATGGGACGTGACACGACGGGAAGGGTTATTCTAGGGTGTCCACACACACGCACACACATGATAGCTCTACGATGTCAAAAGTTGTTATTGTCAGGCTCAGACTTCGTCGTCAAGTCTGAGCCGTCAGGGGTCGTCCCGGACGCTATCATTTCACATCCGGTTCTATTTGTTCACGGTTATCAGTTCTAACCAACTAAGGCCTAAGCACGACCGAAAGTGCAAGTGGGATACACTTGCCTGCGAAGGCGAGTGCGTCGTTCGTCCGGAGCGTCTCGTCCAAGTGTCTCGTCCGTGAAAGACCGTCTGAAACAGTGCCATGGCGACGGTGTCAGGTCTCAATTTCATCAAATCCTATTAGGGTTCGTTTCTAGGTTATCGGGACTATCCAATTCGTCAAAAGTCACATTTTTGTTGTTTCAGCCTAATCGACGAATCTATCCTATGTGCACAGTCAAAAGTTTGTTCGTCGATTTTCTATATTTGTACAACGTTTTACTGGTGCTGGAAGAAATTTTAGTTCAAATTGTCGACTTTTAGTTTAGGGTTCAATCAGTTATTGTGGGGGTTTCTACGAGTTCGGGGACCAACCTTAAACGATGATTGCACGGGGATCTGTCGTCGGATCTGAATGGTGGAAGCTCCTCGACGTCAACAGTCTGATCTGGTTGTGGCAGCGAGGAAGTCAACGGTCAGCAACGTCTACGGCCTCTGCAGGGGGTGTCGAGGATCTCATCGTATTCCCGGGGTCGACGACGTCAGATCTGAGGCTCGCGTCTCGAGAGATGGAGAGGGGCTAAAGTGAGGGGATCACGGAAGGGAGAAAAGAGGCGGCCTGGGGCTTGGCAGTGGGTTTTTTTTGGATCTGGGGAGAGGAGGAGGAAAACTGGAGCAAGGAGAATTTGGGGGGGTTTAGGGTCGGCCGGCGGCCTACGGGGTGGTGTCGGCGCAATGGGGGGTGAGAGAGGGCTCGGGAGGATGAGGAAAGGCAAGAGGAAGGTTGGGGGATGATCGGGGAAGAAAATCGGCTAAGAAAAGTGAAGAAAGAAATGAAAACGTATAGGGTTTAAATAGGAAGATTAAGCGGCGGCTACGACTTAACCTAGGGTTTCTGAGTAGATTAGTCGGTCAGTGAAGACTTGCCGACCGACTAGTTTGGGAATTAGTCGGTCGGTCGTCCAACTGAGACCGACTAAAAGGCAAACAGAGAACGGGATCTGTACAGGGTAGACAGATTTAGTCGGTCTGTGAAGACTCGTCTACCGACTAGTTTGGGAATTAGTCGGTCGGTGAACGTTTATTGACCGACTAAGGGTTGAAGTAAGATAGACAATAAGTACTGAGAGTTAGTCGGTCTGAGAAGGAACTCTAACCGACTAGTTTCTCAACTAGTCGGTCGATAGTTGTTCTTTGACCGACTAACCGTAAACAGTAACTTAGACTGCCAGAAAGAACTCTGTACTAGTCGGTCTGAGAACAAGTTCTAACCGACCAGTTTGGAAACTAGTCGGTCGAAGGATGTACTTAAACCGACTAAGTGGAAACAGTAACTCAGCTGAAATATTTAAGACAAACTAGTCGGTTCCTGAAGAGTCGCCGACCGACTAGATTGCAATCTAGTCGGTTGGTTCTCCTTTTGAACCAACTAAGAGGCACGAAAAGTCTCGAATTGAAGCGCGAAGCTTCGGAAAGATTCCTATGGCTTCTAAGATCAACCTAGCTCTAAGATATGGACGCTATCAAGAACATCCAACGGGAAAAAACACACAGCGAAGAGAACAACCGTAATATATATATGATAGTCAAAACATAGACAAAAACCAGCCGTTACAGCTCCAATAGCAGTGGACAGTGCTCGATACGGTTGTATGCCGCGAGACACATCGGGTCATCGCGACATAGCGAGATATCGACACCGCCAACTGGCATGGGAGCCTTCCCCTTAGATGGTCGTGAGCTAGATCGTGGAGGAGTAGGAGCCCTAGCGGTATGCTCGGTCTCCGGAATATACTCGGTGTCAAAATTCGAAGCACCGGGAGGAGTGGGAGCACAAAATGAGCTGGGCTTGGGCTGAGAAGATTGGGCTCGAGGTTTAGCGGTCGTCGTCCTCTTCTTCTTAAGAGGAGGCGAAGACGACGAAGGATGGGTCGATTTGGAACGGCGTTTGGGTTGCGGGGGGTCCGTAGACGGAGACTCTACGGTCATGGGTGACGGACGCGAGGGTTCGATCGGGATACGTGTCTTCGCCATAATCGTGACGAGACAACGCAATCAATGCACGAAATCGAAAAACTAAAACCCTAACTCAAACCCTAGGAACGGACTTAAATCGAATTTAGACCTAGATGGAAACCCTAGGAGCTGTGAGCGAGGGAGGAGATATACCTAGGGAGGAGCGAGGGAGGAGATATACCTAGGGAGGAGATAGGAGATATCCACGGCCAGAGATGGTCGGAAAAACGGCCGGAATCGACGGAGGAAGTCGAAGAGTCGAAGGGGTTGAGGGGGTTTTGGCTGAGAAGGATTTTTGCACCGACTAGAATGGAAACAAGTCGGTGCGGGGCTCGTATAAGTCGACTGGAATGCGAAAAGACGCAGCAGGCCCTAACACATTTAGTCGGTCTAAGTACAAGAGCTGACCGACTAGATGACGATCTAGTCAGTCGGCCAATGTGTTTGGACCGACTAAGTGCAAACAGCCGCACAGAGTCAAAAATAGGGCAAGATCTAGTCGGTTCAAGTTCATACACTGACCGACTAGAACTGATTCTAGTCGGTCGATGACTGAACTTGGACCGACTAAGAGTAAACAGTAACTGAAGCCAAATTAGGGCATGAGTTAGTCGGTCTGCGTTCATTCACTGACCGACTAGAACGCAATCTAGTCGGTCGGTCAATGAACATGAACCAACTAAAAGAGTCCAAAAATTTTAGAATTTGAAATTTTGAGTTCTCTCCTAATCGCACTTGGACGAAACATCATAATACTCTCATTAATCATTATACTACCTCATTAAACATTGAAAATCTTAAATTTGACGTTCATGAATAAATCGAGCGTAAATTCCGAAAATTCAACCAAAAATCCAAAAAATCTCAATAATTCTAGCATAAGCATATATATAAACGAAATTTAATAGCATGCAAGATTATTGAACAAAATATGAATCCTAAATCTCGGATTCACCCATAATCCCCAATTCGAGACGCAACCGCACAAAGGAGTCTTCCTTTAGTGGTTTCGTGAAAATATCGGCGATTTGCTTCTGGGTTTTAACGTACATTAAAATGATGTCCTTTTTAGCAACATGATCATCTAAGAAATGGTGACGGACATCTATGTGTTTAGAACGGGAATGGTGTATCGGATTCTTAGAGAGACATATTGCACTTTAGTTGTCCACCATGATAGGGCAAGTTTCACAGTGTATACCAAAGTCTTTAAGAGTGTGTCTCATCCAAAGAACCTGAGCACACGTGGCACCGGCGGCAATATATTCCGCCTCGGTGGTTGAAAGTGATACGGAATTCTGCTTCTTGGAAAACCAAGAGACAAGAGAATTTCCTATAAAATGGCAAGTGCCACTAGTACTTTTCCTGTCGGATTTGCATCCCGCATAATCTGCGTCACTATATGAGATTAACTCATATGTGCTAGACTTTGGATAAAGTAATCCGAAGTCAAGTGTGTAACTTAAATAACGGAAAATACGTTTTACCGCTACTAAGTGAGATTCCTTAGGTTGAGACTGATAACGAGCACATACACATACGGCAAACATAATATCGGGCCTACTAGCAGTGAGATATAATAAACTTCCTATCATACCTCGATATAGACGAATGTCTACATCTTTACCGCCCAAATCTTTATCAAGATGCGTAGTAGTGCTCATTGGAGTCTTCTTCCCGGAGGCATTCTCCATTCCAAATCGCTTTAACAACTCCACCGTGTACTTCGTTTGGTGGATGAAGATTGCATCGTTCATTTGGCGAATTTGGAGACCTAAGAAATATTTGAGCTCACCCATGTGGCTCATCTCAAATTGATCCTTCATCACATTAGAAAACTCTTCGCAAAGAGTGAAGTTAGTAGCACCGAAAATGATATCATCGACGTAAATTTGAACTAAACTAATATCATTATTCGAATACTTAACAAATAATGTAGAATCAACTTCTCCCATTTTAAAACCCAAATCCAAAAGAAAATTCTTTAGACGGTCATACCAAGCTCGAGGAGCTTGTCTCAAACCGTAAAGTGCTTTCTTAAGTTTGAAAACGTGATTTGGAAATTTTTCATTTATAAAACCCGGAGGTTGAGAAACATAAACTTTCTCAACAACATCTCCATTTAAAAACGCACTTTTTACTTCCATTTGAAATAGTTTAAAATCTTTATGGCATGCAAAAGATAATAATAATCTAATAGATTCTAATATAGCTACCGGAGCAAAGGATTCTTCGAAATCTATACCTTCCTCTTGACGGTAGCCTTGAGCAACTAACCGAGCTTTGTTTCAGACGACGATTTGGTTTTCGTCGGTCTTGTTCTTGAAAATCCACTTCGTTCCTATAACAGTGTGGTTCTTCGAAGGCAATGGAACAAGCTCCCAAACCTCATTCCTCTCGAATTGAATGAGTTCCTCCTCCATGGCTAAGATCCAAGCACCATCTTCGCAAGCTTCGTTAATATTCTTTGGCTCTATTGAGGATGCAAAGGCACAATGAGCGAAGTAGTTGACTTGAGATCTCGTCTTGACTCTATCAAGGATGTTGCCAATGACTTGCTCATAGGGATGGTCACGAACGGTATGAAGCCGTTTGGGAATTCCCTGATCACTAGGAACATTCTCAAAAGATTCATTAGTCGGGTTCAATATTACATATTTAACCCCCCATTTAGCCCTATTTTGTGCTCATGTGATGCTAAATTGTTCTCTCATGCATTCGTATTTTGTACACCATCGTTTATTAGAGAAAACACTCTATTTGAGCACAAAACAGCAATTAACGAAGTATTTCTGCACTTTTTATATTTTTGCTAGCTTGGTCTCGATCTCATGATTCCAACGACTATTTATTTGTATTTTTCTGAGATCTGTGCTAATTACTGTGATTTATTGAATGCAGAATACCAATTTAATGAAGAAATACGCTCAAAATACGATAAATACGGTCGCCGCCCAATCACGACGTGACACGTGGCGAAGATCTGTCGCTTCCCGTTCGATCGAATGGCGCTCGATCAGCGGTGCGTGGAAATTCTTCTGCCGTCGGATCTTAATCCAACGGCTCACAAGCAATCATAGAGCAGCACGCACACTCAGATACGCCGACGACGTGGCCTCTTTTGGTCCGTTGATCGCTCATCGAACGGTCCGAAGCGATCTTCAGATGCGAGGCGACGTGGCCCAGCATCAACCCTCCGATCGTGATCCAACGGACGGGAAGCGAAAAGCTTGAATTCGAAATCAATCGGGCGACGTGGCGGCCATCAGACGAATCCTCGCAACATCGAACGGTTGTGCTTCAACCCGCATCGAACGACGGCATCCGACGACGTGGCTTCCCGTGGATGGTTCGATGTAGATCGGACGGCGCAAACAAACGCCAAAGCCGAAGGCGAAGCGGGTAGCGGCGCATGACTTTCAAAGCGCCACGCGTCACTCCCTCAGACGATCCCGCTTGGATGAGCGGCTCACAAATGCGCCGGTGTGCGATGGACGGCCGAGATCTCGATCCGCTCGCGGATCGGGTATAAACGGGAAGCGGGTGCGGATTTTGAACCCGTTAAGCACCCCAAACCCGCAATGCCTCTATTTAAGGTATTCCTAGGGTTTTTGAGCGTATTCTGGTATTCAAGCAGATTCTGGCGTATTTTGAGCGTATTGGAGGCTCTAGGAGCCGTATTTCGCCACCACAAAATTCTGTAAAATTTCAGAGGCTATTTTCTTATTTCCAGAGAGTTTTGGTGTCTTTTCAAGGATATTTGGTGATAAATTTCTTAACTTAAACCCCGTATTTGGTGCTTGTATATAGTATTTTGATATTAGATTGATGTATTTTGCTATGAAACTTGTTTATTCTTGCACCATGAGTAGCTAATTCTTATTGCGCATGGTATGGCGTAGTTAGGGGATATTATTTGTGTTCGTTTGGTTGAATAATCCTTGTGCTAAACCGTTAAACGTCGTTAAAGTTGTAATCTTTGTTATTAAATCGTCTTTTTCATCTTCCAAAAGAAGTGATTGAGTTGATGATCGCCCCAAAAGGGTGAGTTTTGATCTCCCCAAAAGGGAGTTTCATATCGTAGTTTTGATCTCTCCAAAAGAGAGTTTCATATCGTATTATAGCTTTAGCGACGATCTTATTGAATATTGTGATTTAACCCCCAAAGGGTATCTTCCGATGAATTTCTCCCAAAAAGAGAATTCATTGAGTTATATTGGGTATTTTCCGGTGAATTGCTCCCAAAAGGAGAATTCATTGCGTTATACTTGTCAACCAAATTAATACAAATCATTGATCCTAACGAACCCATACCATGTGCATACTTTTTATAGATTTTTTCTTACACGATTTTCCTTGTTCGTATCGTTCACGTGTTCACATCACTATCACCGTCATCATTGTTGAAGTGGTTAGTTTCTTTTCTAAGGATTTCTATTTGATTCGAATTGTGGTTGCAATAGATTTCCTCCCGAGGATTCGACATCTGGACTCCCAGATTATATTACTTGTACGGACTCTTGCGCTTGAGTGAAGCACCTTTTTGGTCCCACCAAGTAACAATAGAATCAATAGAATTAGAATTACCAATAGAATCACATAAGACATCCATGGAGTCATCATCATTAGTAATTCTAGTCGGGACAAAACCTTCATTAAATGAAACATGAAGTGATTTCTCAATCGTTGAGGTTCGTTTGTTGTATATCCTGTAGGCTTTGCTACGGGAGGGATATCCAACAAATATCCCCGCATCGGATCTCGGATCAAATTTGTCCAAACTACCATACGTGTTTTTAATAAAACATTTTGCGCCGAAAACTCGAAAATGTTTAACTTGAGGCAATCTACCAAACAACAATTCATAACAAATTTGTTTAGTGTCGGGCCTCAAAAGTATCCTATTAAACACGTAGCAAACGGTGTGTACCGCTTCCGCCCAAAATTGATGGCCAAGTTGGCTATCACCAAGCATAGTGCGAGCACATTCCACTAGCGTCCTATTCTTCCTCTCAACAACACCATTTTGAGGGGGTGCGCGAGGGAAAGAAAAGGTGTGAGTAATACCAACTTCATCACAAAAATTTGAGAAAGACTCATTCTCAAATTCCCCTCCATGATCACTACGAATAGTGACAATGGTGGTTCCAATGAGATTTTGTACTTTCTTAACAAATATTGTGAAGTTTTCAAAAGCATCATTTTTATTACTTAAGGAAAATACCCAAGTAAATCTAGAAAAGTCATCAACGATGACATGTCCATATCTAGCATTACCTAATGAAGCAACTCTAGTTGGCCCAAAAAGATCTAGATGTAAAAGCTCTAGAGGCCGCTTAGATGAAACGCTTTTCTTAGGTTTAAAAGACGATTTTGGAAGCTTGCCTCATTGACACGAGTCACAAAAGCTTTTCTTTTGAAAGACACGCTTAGGAAATCCTTTAATAGAATTTAATTTGGAAAGCTTAAAAAGTGTTCCAAAGTTCACATGACCAAAACGTCGATGCCATAAGTGTTGTTCACTTGTGTTGGCAATGAGACATTGTTCATGTGATGGAAGATCTAATATATTGATATCCTTATGGCGTGTGCCAGAGAATAATACATCATTAGTATTTTTATTCAAAATATGGCACATTCCTTTCGCAAAGCTAACTTTGTAACCTTTGTCACAAAGTTGGCTTATTGAAATAAGATTGTGGTTTAATCCTTTAACAAGGTAAACATCACTTATTAGTGGTTTAGAAGGATTACATACTTTACCAACACCAATGATGGTTCCGCTCTCGTTGCCTCCAAAGACTACTCGGTTCCCATTTGCAATGGGCACCACTCCGGAGAGAAATTGAGCATCACCCGTCATGTGTTTTGAACACCCGCTATCGAGTATCCAATTATTCTTGGAGCCAAATTTTGATTTGTTGCTCCGTTTCTTTTTTTTGAGTACCTAAAGATAAACATATCATTCCATGGTACCCAAGGTCATTGGGTCCTAAAGATTAGACCTTTGGAAGCAAAGTCCAATTGGACTTAGACTTCCCCACATAATCATCATTATGCACTATATTCATGAAATAAGAATTCATGTAAACTTGTTTTTCATGCATATTTGTGTCCTTCGGGCTCCAAATAGTGAAGATTTTGGGAGCCCTATTCCTATTGGGAACATGCATGTGTTGTTGATTTCTACGTGATGCATGTCGTGGATAGGCATATGGCACATGATGAAATGGTGCATGATGATACTTGTTCATATGATGGTGTGGGTGAACATATGCATGTGGAGGAACACGTGTGTGAGGGTGTCTCACTTGGTGTGCACGTGCCCGTGGATGTGGTGCATAAAAATCATCATATGTGTGAACATGTGGTGTAGGATGTGTGTTCCTACGTGGCATGGTATTGGTGTACATAAAAGCATGACCCTTCTTTGGAGGTCCACCCAAAATGGGTCTCTTTCCAAAAGAGGGTGTGTACGAGGTGGAAGCACCATTAGTAGATGAACTACCAATAGAGTGTTTGCTCCCACTCGTTGAGGCATCGGAAGTTGGCCTAACAAAGGTAGTATACGACTTGGATGAATTTCCCATCTTATACCCCAAGCCAATGTGGTGATTGGCCGGAAGTAAGTCATTTAGGATTTTATCCAAATGGTCCTTACCCTTATTGAATTTATTAATTCGGCCTAATGTGCACTCATACTTCTCGGTGAGAGAACACATAGAAGCATCCAAGGTGGACACTTGCGATGTGAGCACATAAACACGAGATTTGATATTCTCATTCTCAATACTCAAAGTTGAGTTTTGAGAGGTCAAATCCGCTACCTTGTGTTCTTCCGAATCCTCAATGCGAACATGTTCAAGTTGAGACTTGAGATTTTCAATCTCATTTCTCAAGTCTTCAACAACGGTGTCGTTGTTGATGACGATAGATTTAGGCGAGGTTTGGAGACTAACTAACTCATCTTTGGTCTTAGTATATCTATTTACTAATTTAGAATATTTAGACCAAATTTGCTCGTTAGCTAATCTAAGGTCGTCCATGGTTACCTCATCGCCTTCGTCCTCGCTATCATCGGAGGAAGACACTTGATCATGCTCCTCTCTAGCCATGAAGTACACGTGTGCTTGCTCCACTTGTTCATCATCCGACTCTCCACTTGACGAGTCCTTGTCGGAGTCGGTGAATGTCCCGACAAGTCCTTTCTTGTACCCTTTCTTGTACTTCTTCGACTTGTCGAACTTTGGCGCCTTCCACTTTTTCTTGTGTTTGTTTTGAGGGCAATCCGCTTCATGTGTCCTGGCTTGTTGCATTTAAAACGCAAAGGAGCGGAGGCGTTAGAAGAACCAAATTTAGATTTGTTCTTGAAATTACCTTTCCGGAAGAACCGGTTGAACTTCTTTGCCATGAGGGCAATGTATTCCAAGTCCAATTCTTCTTACAATTCTTCATCATCGGTAGATGTAGATGTGGATGGAGCGGCCTTGAACGCAATCGCCTTTTTCTTTGGCTCGTCTTGCTTCAAGTAGGACTTCATCTTGTCCTGCAACTTAAGTTTGCTATCCTTGCGTACCTCATAAGACATCAAGGTACCCATTAGTTGGATAACAGTATACTTACTCATATCATTACCTTCCTCGATGGAGAAGGTACGTTTCTCCCAACAAGAAGGAAGTCCATCGATGATCTTCGAGACTTTCTCCTTTTGGGTGTAGGGCTTTCCAAGAGCCTCCAACTCGTTGGTGATGTCGACGAAGCGAGCATAGTACTCCTTCATCTTCTCACCCTGTTGCATATGAAATAACTCGTAATCTTTATTAACAACAACGAGTTTGGAGTCTCTTACCCTACTCGTTCCTTCATGCAAGATGAGGAAGGAGTTTTAGATTTGATATGCACTCTTACATGTGCATATCTTATTGAAGTCCTCGGGCTCCAAAGCACATTGCAAGGCGTTCATTGCCTTGGCATTGCTTACCTCCGCGGTGACCTCCGCGGTAGTCCACTTCGTGAAATCTTCTTCTTCGGGCTCGACGTACTCCGTCAACGTGGCTCTCCACAATGAAGCACTCCGGAGGAAAGTTTCCATCCGGCATTTCCAGTACCCGTAGTTGGTACCGTTGAAGAAGGGAGGCCTCGTCGAGGAGTGTCCTTCCATCACCGAAGAAGCTCCTTCACGGTTCCTGAAGGTGCTGTAGTCTGAAGGTGGACGTACGATTTTGTTGTCGTTGGAAGACATAGCTAGGTACTTGGCTCTGATACCAAATGTAATGCCCTACGTAGCTACTGCACAAGTACTAGAGGGGGGTGAATAGTACTTTAAAATAATTAAGAAGATAATCCTAATTATCTTGCAAACCTCAACCAACAATGTGGAAATGTAAATGTGACAACAAAGAAATGCAATCGCAAACAAAACGATATAACGGGTTCGGATCCACCCAAGTCTCCCCGACTTGTTCCCGGTGATCCTACGTCCCAAACACCCGAATCCCCTCCGGCCACTTGAGTTAGAAACCTCTAACTCAAATTTGCACTATGAAATACTTGTAGAAAACCTCTACAAGATCAAATCATACACAAATGAAATTGTGACTCCCACAAACCGGGATCACAAACAAACTCTCACAACCGAGAGTAAAACACTTACAATATCAAAGTAAATGAAATACGAACTTACCGACAAAATCCTATGCCTTGAGTGAAACTTACGATTTAGGGCAAAGAGGATTTTGGGGAAGATGAATGGCACCAAACCCTAGCTCCAAGTAGATGACCAGTAATGGAAGCCTAGGAGGATGTTGGTGACCTAGAATCAAGCTCTTGGCTTGGAAGGCTCACAATCAATGAATCTCTCTTTTGAAATAAGAGTGAGGGAGATATTCTTGAATGGAAATGAATGAGCTTTGAATGAGAATTAATTGCTTCTTTTTGATCTCTAAACTTCAATAAATATCAGCCTTGAATGCTATAAAAGCAGCACTCCAAGTATATATAGGATAGAGGAAAGAGAGAGCAAAATTCGTGGCATTTAATGCTCCAACGGCTCTATTCTGAAGCAGACTAGTTGGTCAAAGAAGGATCACTGACCGACTAGTTCATCAACTAGTCGGTCGGTGAAACAACATGAATCGACTAACTGAAGAACAGCCAAAAGAGAAGTTCAAAAGAATATAGAACTAGTCGGTCCAAGAAGACTTGCCAACCGACTAGTTTCACAACTAGTCGGTCGGTGAGTGTTCTTTGACCGACTAACATGTGAAGACAAAGAGGCTGAATTCAAATACAGCTAGTTGGTTTAAGAACAACTTCTAACCGACTAGTTTCTCAACTAGTCGGTCGGTCGTTGTGCTTTGACCGACTAACTGTAAACATTAAGATAGGCTGAACAGTGGAAGCTCAACTAGTCGGTCTAAGAAGGATTCCCAACCGACTAGTTTCACAACTAGTCGGTCGGTGAACCTTCTTGGACCGACTAACTGTAAACAGTAAGTGAGCTAGAAATTGAAAAGGCATTCTAGTCGGTTCAAGAAGCTTTGCCGACCGATTAGATTCACATCTAGTCGGTTGGTTCTTCTTCTTGAACCAACTAACATGCACATGAAGCCGCGATAAGAAGCGTTAAGCTTTGGGAAAGATTGTATGGGCTTCTACTAAGATCCTAGCTCTAATGAAATGAGCGTTATGAAGATTAAAACGTAAGACCTACTCAATGTTTAACAATCTACGAAACGAAGCTAGAAGACTATAAATAAAACTTGACGAACCGTCTTCAAATGCTTCGATTCGAATCTCTTAACTTCAATAATGGTCCTTGAGCTTCAACGAAGTTTCAAGCACACGATAACGCGTTTTGAGAAGTCTCGAGACGTCGCTTTAGATGTTCATAGAAATTTGGCGACGATCTCCATAACTGCGCTCACAAAGAGTTAGTTCACGATATTTATGTTTGTTCATCATCAAAACCAAATCCAGGGAATCAATACTCAACAGTGCCTTCCACTTTTCTTTGTTGTTTAGCATTGGGCAATCCCTCTTGATGTGTCCTGGCTTATTACACTTATAACAAAGAGAGGAAGTATCATTAGTAGACTCAAAACGTTTGTTTGAGGGAAATTTACCTTTGCGGAAGAAGCGTTGGAACTTCTTCGCCATTTGGGCCATTTCACCCAAATCCATCTCGTTCTCGGATTCATCACTTTCAGAGGATGATGAGCTGGCGTTGAATGCCAAAGCTTTCTTCTTGGCCTCCGAGGGATTCATCATGGCTCGAATCTTCAATCGGTTATCCCATCTTACTTCGTAAGACATAAGAGTCCCGATGAGATTCACCACGGTGTAGTTCTTCAAGTCATTGACCTCCTCGATGGCGATTGCTCTTCTTTCCCATTTGGAGTTCATCCATATGATGATCTTCCTTACCTTTTTAGGTTCGGTGTAGATTTGGCCAAGGGCTACCAATTCATTTGTGATGTCGGTAAAGCATCCGTACATCGACTCAATGCTCTCATTTTCCTGCATATGAAACAAGTCGAAGTTTTGCACGGCAACATATAACTTTGAAAGTTTTGCCTTATTTGTTCCCTCGTGGGTAACGATGAGATGGTTCCAAATTTGATATGCACTCTTACATGTGCATATCTTGTTGAACTCATTCGGGTCCAACGCACAATGAAGAGCGTTCATTGCTTTAGCGTTGTTGACTTCGGCGGACTTCTCGGAAGTCGTCCATTTCCCGAAATCCTCTTCGGCGGGCTCGACGTACTCCTTGTGGAGAGTTCTCCAAAGAGAAGCACTCCTAAGGAATGTCTCCATCCTACACTTCCAATAGCCAAAATTAGTACCATTAAAACGTGGAGGACGTACCGTAGATTGACCTTCGAAAAGAGTAGACGCTCCATCACAGTCGTGATTGTTGTACGTAGGCGGAGGAGGAACGTTTTTGTTGTTGGATGCCATAGATAAAACCTTGTGCTCTGATACCAATTGTAAGGACACTGTCCATGGGGAAAACACTAGAAGGGGGGTTGAATAGTGTTTATGCAAATTTAAAGGAATTTACGCCAAATAAAATGCAATCCAACAAATAGTGCGGAATAGAAAAACGACCCAAAGTGAAACACACGCAAACGCAGAGATGTTTCAAGGGTTCGGATTACCCAAGTCAACTCCCGACTTGTTCCCGGTAATCCTACGTCCCTACCACCCGGATACCACCGGATACTCAAGTTAGAACCATAACTTGAGGTTTCCTTAAAGCCCACTTGTAGCAACCCTACAAGTGCATTCGAATACAATCGATGTCCTTGACTCCCACAACCAGGGAGCAAGCAAAACCACTCTCACAACCGAGAGCACGACTCAAATAACGAATGTTATGAAATAATGAAAACAAGACTTACAATCACATATGACTTGAAGTAGAACTTGAAGGAGGAGTGTGATGTGTGTTGAAGAACTCTCTTGGAAGAGAGGAGGAAGCCCTTTCTCTTGACTGCATCAATTGCCTAGAAGATCAATCTTTGGTTCTAGGTTGGAGAGCAAGAGAACAAGATTTGGAAATACTAAGGGATTTGGATTTTAGAGCTTTAATCTTTGGAAATAAAAGCTTGATAGATTTTGCAATGAATGAGTAACCTTCCAATGGAATAGTAGAAGCTCTATTTATAGCTTTCTTAAATCCACAAAACAGTTTAGGCAAAAACCCAATTGGAATCCGTGAGAAAAATCTCAACGGATAGAAACTGCACCCGAACCAGTCGACTGATGAAGACACCTCAGTGGACTAATGCACAGTCAGCATGGGTAGGTAAGAATTCATAACGGTAACTTACCACGTGGACAGTCGACTGATGAATCAAAGACAGTCGTCTGTTAAACCAACTGGCGACTGTAATATCTTTGACAGGCGACTGGCCGAGAGATAGGTAAGTTAGACACATACTGGAAATCTCACAAGAAACAGGACAGACGACTGATCCAAATAATACAGGCAACTGTTAATCAGAACAGGCGACTGTAAATCTTTAAACAGACGACTGTCAAAAGCAAGAGAGATTTCCAGAGAGTAGGGTCAAAGAAATGACTTACAGACAGACGATTGTTGCGTAGACAGTCGACTGATCCAATAGACAGTCGACTGTATATACAACATTAGTCGACTGGCTGTAAAAGTCAGATCAAACAGAGTTTGGGCAAGGATAGACAGGTGACTGATTTACAATACACAGTCGACTGTCACTAGGACAGGCGCCTGTGAATCGTTCAATAGTAGCTTGTGCGAAATAATCAGAGAAGGCCCAAAACTATATTGTAATAGTCTGTGCATAACAGGCGACTGTAGAACAAAACACAGTTGACTGTTTTTGAGACAGGCGACTGTAAACTGTTCAGCTGTCGGCTTTTATAATCAATCCTAGCACAAACAAAAGAGAATTGAATTGGGATCAAAGGACAATTGGTCTAATGAAGTCCTATGACAGAATGTAGATGTGTGTGAGTGCTCCATCAAAGTTCTACTTCTAAGCTACATACTAGAAGAGATAAAAGAAAAATTACATTGACGAATAATCTCTTCTTTCCATCGTATGAGCTTGAAGTCTTTACGGAGCTTCAATCATCACTCTACGATCATCCAATTCATGTCATTTGCCTTCAATGACGTTTGTGAGTCATCCATTGCTAGTTGATCTTCATAATAAGCTTAGACAATGGATTAATTGCAAAATAGTGGATTAGTCACAAGTATTTATGTTTGCTCATCATTAACGCCAAGTAGGGAGAAGTCCAATACTCAACAGCCGCCCCCTCTCTCTCGCAACCGGCGCCGGCTAAGAGGCCGACGCCTGTTTCTCGCCTCTTACAGCCTGTGGCAGGCCCCAATCGGGCCTGCTTTGTTTCGACGGGGGCGACAGAAGCCGCCCCCTCTGCGCCTGAACGGGGGCGGCTTCTGTCGCCCCCTCTATAGCCGTCCGGGGGGCGGCGGGGAGCCACCCCCTTGCGCCTGAACGGGGGCGGCTTCCGTCGCCCCCTCTGTTGCCGTCTGGGGGCGGCGGGGCCGCCGCCCTTGCGCCTGAACAGGGGCGGCTTCCGCCGCCCCCTCTGTTGCCATCCGGGGGGGGGGGGGGGGTGCGGCGGGGAGCCGCCCCTTACTCCTGAATGTCGACCGGGGGGGCAGCCGCCCCCACTGTTTTTTTGATAGGGGGCGTTGCCGCCCTTTGCCGTTTCGTGTCGGTGTCGGCGATGCCGGCGCCGATCTCCCGATGCCGCCCCCTCTTGCGCCGTGTCGGTCGGCGGCCGGCAGGCCGCCCCCGATCTAGGGTTCGTAAAACCAAATTATTATTATTATTTTTTTTGGAAAAAATTAATCAAAAACAAAATGTTTGCATAGATCCCAATATCAAAACTGATAAAAAATAAATTTTTAACAGATCCGAAACTTAAGACATATTAAAAATCTGATATTTATCAGATCTACTACGAGCATGCAAAAAATTTAAGATCCACAGCATGCAGGCTCTAATACCACTTGTAAAAACTAAAGATCTAGACATGCGTTCTAGCCAAACAATACAGATCTAGATATATAACATGCGGAATCTTAAATCATTGCATACTCTGATTTAGCGGAAGCGTACCTGAGTCCATCGCTAATAAGCTGAAAGAGATCCCGATGATAACGCAACGGACGATCTTCCAGAATAGCACGAATCAACCGTTAGAGAACCCCTTTAGCTTTCTCCTGGTTTCTCTCCTAGCGACGGGACGTAGAAAAGACGACTCAACTTTGTTCGTGTATTCCGGGGATCATGACCGCTAATATTTATAGGCTAGCCTCCATAGCCCTAGGGTTTCCAACTCGGCACATCAACGAGTTGAAGCCCAATAGTCTCTACACATAAAGGCCCCACAACCTGTTTAACTCATTTAGCCGATTTAATTGATTAAAACCAGATCACTAATATATTGAGCTTAATATGACAGCGTAGCACTTATATAATTATTTACCGCATATTAACCCAACGTTGGATTAAGATCCAACTTCTTGGATAAGTTGCAACGCTTCGATCATGGTGGCTGGAATGTGATCATTAGTCTTCATACATGGCACAATTTCTCCACCAACCTCGTATTGAGGTATATTCAACATATTGATTGGTGTTTTAATCTCCCATTTTCCATCTCCCCCTTGGTGACCATGGCAGCAATATTGACAAAAATACCATTCGTTATAAATTAGTTATTAATCGAGTTAGTCAATACTCTAACCCCGAAGATAGTTTGAACCTTTTGAAATATTAAATATTTTTATGAAATAATAAGAGATGTATACACCCCCAAAGTAAGGGTGTATATAATTTTTAGTGCCAAATATTACAAAAATTTGAGGAGAGAGAGATGACTAATGTGTTCATAGATTTTCCAATTTTTAAAAATAAAAACTACATACACATCTTGATTTGAGGTGTATATAACATCACTCAATATTAATGAAACAGTTATTTTAATGAAATTTCTGGAAAAGAATTTATACAACGGTAGCGCGCCTCTTCGGAACGGCAAGCATTAGCCTCGTATGCGGACAAAATTCCTGTCTTTTTTGATAGAAATTTCCAATATTTTTTCCTCACATTTGTCACCAACTCGCTTGTCCTCTGCCAACCTCCCTATAAAAACACCTCACCAACCCTTCACTTCCCCCATTTTCAAAATCTCCGCCCCATTGACGGACTTCCCCAGCAACCCTGCCCCCCATTTAACCCCTCGAAACCCTAACCATCTCCTCCCCCACTGCCCCTGGAAAAGAAAATGGCTCTCTCTCTATCCTCCTCTATCTGCACTCCCCAAACCCTCTCCTCCCCCTCTGCCCTCCGTCGATCGGCTCAACCCCGCCGCCTCGCCGTCCGCGCCTCCGTCGCCGCCCCTTCGCCGGCGATCTCGGCGAAGGAGGCGTCGCTCGTGAAGTCGGTGAAGGCGAGGCAAATCATCGACAGCAGAGGCAATCCCACCGTCGAGGTCGATCTTGTTACTGACGCTCTGTACCGGTCGGCTGTTCCCAGCGGAGCTTCGACCGGGATCTACGAGGCGTTGGAGCTGAGGGACGGAGACAAGGCTATTTATGGCGGGAAAGGGGTTCTGCAGGCTGTGCGGAATATCAATGAGATCTTGGCGCCTAAGCTCGTCGGCGTCGATGTCAGGTGATTCTTTAATCTTTGAAGTCTGAACTAGTCAAGAATTTGTCAAACTCGGTTAAATTCTTGCTCGTGGAATGTTGGAAAGAATTTCGAGTTATTTCTGGGTCTTGCCTGGATTGTGACTGGCTTTCTAGTGAAGGCGTAAAGATTGATTAGTTATTGATTCGTAGTTCTTGGATCAATGCTAAAAGTTGTTCAAATTCTGTTAACGTTGGTTATTGAACGTTATGAAGAACTTTGAGCCAATTTTTTGATCAGATTGTGCAGTTCTTTCTTGAAATGCAACTGAATTTCTTGTTTTGTTTTTTGTTAGTCGTTGACTCTGAATCTTGTCAATGGGGGAGCTCGGTCATCAGTTATTTTGCATTAAATATTATTATGGAATACAATTGATTCGATTGCTACAGTAACTCGCTCCTTACATTTTTTTGGGGTTGAAATTGAGGGTAAAATGGGCGAGTAGTAGTTTATTTTGTCTGCCACATATTTCATTGTTATTGATGTGCATTCATTACATTCAATGGATGAATCATATTGGCAAAATTTAATTCAACATAGCTCTTATAACATTCTAGCTAAGTCTTAGACTGCAATCTGAATTAGTATCTGCTGAAAATGTTGATGCTGTAAATGGCCTTCTTATTCATACTAAATCTTGTTGGTGTTAATATCAATTGAATTGTCAAATGTTGTTAGCTCTTTTAGTTAACCTTGTTTTTTTGGCTTAGTTTGATTTTGATTTGTGGGGTTTTAATGGGAGAGATCAAGCATTCGACGAATAGAGGATTTGAAAATATCTTGGGAAGATTGATAGCTTAGATTCACTTTACAATTTTGTGGTCCACACTTTGCTAGTTTTTCGAGGTTTGCTGGCTTATAGTTCTTGGGGAAGCCACCGATTCTTGTGGGGTGACGAGGGTGGGAACAAAAGTTTTGTTGCATACACAATATGGTCAATGGGGCAATGTTTTCTACCAGATGTGTGTGTGTGTGCGCGCGTGTCATTGAATTTGTTTTATACTATCAAGGGAAAATTGCGAATGAAATAAATAGAATAATCTTATAGAATTGCAGATGTTTACATGCTATCTCGAACCTAGACTCTGCATTGTTATCTATTCATAAGTTGGCTTAATAAATCAAGAATTGTTTTCATTAACATAGCATATCAATATGTATAAGCTTATGTGATTATCTGGCTAAACGACTTATGGCTCATGCACGCACACAGAGTTTTTACTATCTCTAGTATTCAAGCTCCAAGATCCAATGCCATCCATGGTAACATGCATGGTGTGACATCTATGTTTTAAATCCATCTCATGGGGCTATAATTGGCAGAGCAGTTTACCACCAAAAAACAACACATCCTGACATGACAAACATGGCCATCAGTGTTGGAAAGTTTTAAAATTTCAAACTTAATTTGCATCATAAATATGCAATCCAAGAAGTATATTATATCCACTTTCAATAAAAGCTAATGGTTAACCGGTTATATTACAATTTTGGGTTCATTTATGTGTGAATATAAACCACTCATATTAAGAATTTATAAATAACTGTGTTTTGGTGCCTCTTTTTGTAGTATTACCGTGTTTGACATGATGTGTCTGTACACACATTTTGATTTGACATATACGATCTAAATTGGCTGATAGTGAAAATTCCCCATCTTATGATCTTTACCTTTGCTCACATCTAATATATATGAAACTTTATATCATAGGAGTCTGTGAAATAGTCTTCCAAACAGTTCTTGAATTTTGAATCTTTTTGGTGTGGATATTTGGTGAATCTGTTTGTTGTTTTGAGCATATTTCTTAATAGATTAAACCTTTTTTTCCTTAAGCTGGTTTGGATTATAGCCTTGTGTTTCTCTAAATTAATTACTTTTATCAAGCAAGTTGAATAAATGATGTTTACATGCTATCTCGAAACCAGACTACGAGTTAAAAGATAATTTTTTATAATTCTAATTAACTTGTTTCTTAACTTTTAGATTTAATTCTGAAATTAATTTAATATTGTATTAAATAAAATTTGATATTAGTTGTATTTAGATTAGAATTATTATTTGATTAAGATTTCTAATTTGATGATAGATTTTGTTAAACATTTAATTTAAATGATTCATATTTTGAAATTTAGAATTAAACTTTGAAATTTAATTTGAGATTAAATTAGGATTATATTAAAGGGGTTAATGCGTTTTAATTAAATAAGTATAAATAAATTCCAAAAATCATTAAAAATCAAAAAATTCTAATACTTATTTAAAATAGTTTGGACCAAAAATACATCATAATTTTTACAAACAAAAATGGCGTAACAGGTTGAGATCGTTATAGTTATGGATGACTATATTAGAGAAATGAATTTATTAATTATTTAATTATATATTTCTGTAATTATCTCATTAGTTTCCTATTTAGGTTTTTTAAATATTTTGAATTGACAACATATCATATAGTTTAGGTAATTTGCTATATTTAGAATATTTGATTGGCTATTAGTTGAGATTTGAAAAATAACCAATCTCATCGTGTTGGAATTTGAAAACCAACCCAATCTTATCTTGTACCCATTCAAAATCTCTCCCCCACCCCCAAAAAATTTACAATTCATTCAAAATATTCACACACAACAGATTTTTTAACAACATTCAAACTAAAATTTAGTTCTCCTGAAAGAATTTAGTTCACACTAAAAATTTAGTTCCATCTAGATTTATTTCCCATCAAAATTTAAAATTTTAATTGTTCTTAAAATTTAATTCCATTCAAATTTTAGTTTTTCTGAAAATTTTAAATTAAAATTTAGTTTCTTAGAGAATTTAGTTTAACCTTTAAATTTTAGTTCTCCCAAAATTTAGTTCACTTTCGATTTAGTTTCCCTCATTATTTAAAATGTTAGATTCACCCAAAATTTTAGGGTGTCCTGAAATTTTTTACACTTAACCTATTGATTTCTTAAGATTAAATCACATCCATCTTTCTACCATCCCTTTTGGCCCAGTCGGCAAATTCGTTGAAAAACATCCTTCAGTTGTATAATAGATTTTACATCATCTTTATTCAATGAAAAGCATGCCATTATTTTCAATATCTTTATAATATCACATTTCTGATTTGTCCTTCTCCATTATCTCTTCTGTTTTTCTCATAATTCTACATGTTCTTCTTTAACCATAATGACTTTCGAAAACACGTCTGCATATTCCATTGCTCATACCACCTTTCAAACTACCCAAGACCCAAATAATCCTCTTGTTACCATTAACACTACAAATATCAGCAAGGCGGCATCTCTCCAACAATCACACGCACCACCAACATTCTTTTTGGTCACCGCCAATCCTGTCAATCAATGCAACAATCAATCTTGGCGTTCTTCCACAACCACCATTTGTTAGTCTACCGCGCTAGGAATTCTAATCCTATTAGAAAAGGACAGAATTGTGGAATTACAAAAAATCTAATCTTAGCACTTATTCCAGAATATTGCATAATTCATAAATTAAATGCTAAAAAAATAAAAATCATTCATTTGCACGAATATTCTTACATGATATCTTTTTTCAAAACTTTTTCGGTGAATATCTCTGATCTCCTCATCAAGCAAGCGCGATAGTAGTTTCACCTTGATGAAATTTCTCACGATCCATGAGTCCTCCAAGAACACGAACTCGACCCCAAGCATTGCTAGTGCTTGAGTGAAAAAGAAGGGAAAAGCTTTTTATATGTGAGAAAAATTCTATCTTTAAGCCAATGATATAAGATAATTTTTCTTTCTTAATCTTTGAATACTTGGAATCCTGTAAGAGAAGGAGAGGACACATTTATATAGTGATAGGAACCTAAGAGTTCTTTCATCTTATTAGATGTGGGACCAAAGAAAATTTCTAGAAATCCTTTTATCTTAAGAAGTTTTAGTTAGTGTCAAACTCTTTCTATTATCAAAATCTTGAGGGATCTTTTAATCCTTAAGAGTTTTAGTCAGAGGTAAATCTATTTAAAAACATATGGGATTAAAAAAAATCCCTAGAAATCATCCAACATATAAGAGGTCTAATTTGGATCAAATTGTATCTTTTGAGTTTAAACAATTGAATCGAATCCAAACCAAATTTGGCACAAGCCTCATTAACCCAAGCACAAGTGGCGGCTTGCCGTCGTTGTCCGCCGTTAGATGACATTCACTAGCTAACAGCCAGCCACCAACCAGCTGGCCATCGTTTGGCGACATGTATGGGATTATCACAATGGCTTGAGCATGGCTTTGATAGGGGTTTTATCTTTCTTTTAGGATCAAGAGCTCATAACTTTTTACAAACATCTTCCGCTCGCATTCGTAACATTTTGTGATGAGCTCCTCTCTCAATCAAGTTGATCTCAACTCCTTGTGATCATTTGTGTATATCTTATATATTTCAAGCTATTTTCCTTCGATTATCGTGACGAGCCATCTTTGTTGTGAATCTTTATAATCACGATTATTATTTCAGCAGCACTTGATCAGACTCTATGATCATGACACACACAGTACAATGATGCTATCTGCATATGAAGACAAACTGTTTCGAAATCGTCATTATTTGGTTGGTGTGAGATTGGACACTCCTCCAAACCAAATCTGGACATGTCATCGACATCTATCGTGCAGTACAATCTCTTCGTCATAGTTATATCACTAATGTGTCTAAGGTATGAAAATTTGTGAAATCCTAATACCACCTGAATGTCGCGAGTCTTGTATGTTATGTCATTGTCAAAAGATAGATTAAACTTATTACTCTAATAAATTTATACCAATTACCTTAGTCAGGGATTTACTATTGATTCATAATTATTCACTACGATACTAACTTCCCATATTGGAGGAAACATATCTCATCTTAACTGTCATCTCCTTGCGCATGCTTTGGATTACACTCTGCGAGTACCTAATGACTGCGTTATCATTGGTTAGTAAAAGCCTACGTGTAACCATCCTACATGCACGGTTCTTTAGCGTGTCTCAGGTCTAAAGAATAATATGTACCAACTGTCAGTTTGAGAACTTTTATTTACAATGATAGTATAAGTTTCTCGGTAAGTCGTTCTATAAACTTGTTCTTTATTAAACACATGTGCATTGTCTCACGATGTCTCCACATCAAGTGGCTATGAGATTAGACATTGTCATCAGTATGGTAAATATTAGTATACAATGATCTATCCGAAATATCATTATCTAATTTTGATATTCTTATGACTAAGAACATTTTGGATTTGTGCTTAAGCAGATCGATTAGGTCTCATTATCATAATTTTATCATGATCTTAATGTCCTTGCACAATCGAAAGACTTAATTCGTTAAATCACATAACTATATATATAAATGTATTCAAAATATAACATAAATTCATGCAAATAAAGATTACCAACTATCTTATTATTACTTTGAACACGATGTATCAATTACAAAAATTGTCTAAAGGGCATACATAACTTAAAATCTTTCACAATCAAGGACGTAAATCTAATACTCCTTGTAATGGTCAACCTCCATCACATTCATATCTTGGGTATTGCCAAGGATGTGGTGTTTACGGGCTTACTGTCAAATGATGCTCCATTTATTAACTCGTCAATAACCAATCCTCATCGGCTTCATTGGCAATACGTCCACATGCTCTATGTCCTGCTTTTTATGGTAATCATGTGCACACTTTGCATCTCTTAAGACCATCGACATCCCACATGGCTACTTGATGGTGGGGCTTTGCACCATGTCACCACAGATTTGAATAAATTTTCACTTCACACTCTTTATGGAGGATCTGATGACATTATGATCAACGATGTCTCGGGTCTTAATATTATCCATACCAATTTTACCACCCTTTCTACACATTCTCGCACCTTTAATTTACATAATATCCTTTGTGTGCCTAATATGAAAAGAACCTTATTTCTATTTATCAATTTTGCAATACTAATAATGTTTCTATTGAATTCTTTTCCAGTGTCTTTCATGTAAAGGATCTGAGCACATAGGCAATCCTTTTGATGGGAAACACTAAAGATGACATCTATAATTGGTCAACCTTCTATCCAAAATTATCTTCCCCAACATTGTCTTCTCCTTTCATTGTCTTTTCGAGCCTCATGACCACTTCCTCCGAGTGACACTCCAGATTACGTCATACATCATCACCTATTCTTCAGCGTATTATGTTAACAATTTCTTTAACTTATTTTATTTCACAAAACTCTCTTTGTAATGGGTGCTTAAGCAAAAAAGTTACAAGTTTCCTTTTTCCTATATTTACAATTTTTTAATCTCACCCCTTACAAATTATATTTTCAGATCTTTGAATCTCCATCGTTTATTCTGTTGATGATTTCAAGTATTATGTTATTTTTGTTGATCACTCTACATGTTATGTATAATTATAACTTACTTCAAACATTTCCTTGTCACCATTTACTTTGATAATGGTGGGAAATTATAAATTAGATCGATTTTTATCCCTTTATGGAATTTCTCATCTCACTTCTCCCACGTACACCTAAACATAATGATCTCTTCGAGCACCAGCATCGACATATTGAAACCGGTTTTCTCTACTCATTTACGCCTCCTTCTGCTCATATACTGGAACTATAACTTTGCAATCGATGTGTATCGCATGCCACCACGCCCACACTTTCCATTTCCTCCCATATAAGTCCCCTTCTTTCCACCAAACTACACAAAACTCTGTATCTTTGATTGTTTATGCTATCTATGGCTGTCCATATTTAAGTCATAAACTTGAGTCTCGATCCATGCCTTGTGTGTTTATTAGAAACTCCATTACCCAAAGTCCATATCTCTGTCTTGATTCTTTTACTTTCAAAATCTACATCTCCAGGTTAAATTTATGGAATCTGTCTTTCCATTCAAATCCATTCAAAGTCATCTTAGTTTTTTAAGTCCAGAAACACTCCCAAATTGGTTTCCATCAACATCATTTCTTTCCTTTATGGTTGCACCACTCAACACACCCACCATAGTCTTGCCACTGGGCTGGATTCATCTTGTAGCCAATCTCAATCGATCACTCGACATTCTCCATCCACCACACATCATTCGAAATTTTATGTCTCATAGCTAAAGTTCAACTTCCTTCCAACCAAACTTTAATAGACCAAGTTCTACCATTTGATCGCCCATAACATTTTGGAAACACCAACAATAACCCACAAAATTCACCATGTACTTCCTTATCACTCTCTTTAGACTCACATCCTCTAAACCAACCTATCAATACACATACCATGACCACTTGTGCTAAAAACATCCATAAACCCATTTAAAAACTTAATTTTACTGCTATCGACACCTCGTACCATCAACTTGAGCCCCTTGCATTGACCTAAGCCCTTAAAGATCCTAAATGGCGTTAGGCTATGTTTGAAGAGTTCGATGCTTTTGTGTGGAACGGAACATGGGAACGTGTTCCCTTTGGCGTAACGTAAAATCTTATCGGTTATAAATGGATTTTCAGATTTAAAAGTTTACATGATGGCTTAATTGATAGGTACAAAGTGTGGCTGGTTGCTTAAGATTTAATCAGCTTCTTGGTGTTGTTATCAAGACATATTCAGTTTGGTTGTCAAACCGACCATTGTTCCCTTGAATCTCAGTCTTGATGTTAGTCGAGGGTGGTCTCTTCGTCAACTTGATGTCAACAATGCCTTTCTACAAGGCCATCTATCTAAAGATGTTTTAATAGCATATGCATCAGGTTTTCTTGATCGTGATATTCTTACATGTCGCAATGCTATATATGGTCTCAAACAAACATCACGGATCTAGTACCATGAGCTAAGATAATTTCTTATAGCATGTGTTTACAAACTCTCATGCATCTACATTACTTTTTGTTTTCAACACAAGTGATAATATGGTCCATATCCTTATGTATGTTTATGATATAATTTTTACGGGATACAATGCCATTACAATTCAATAGTTTATTGATCTCCTTGCAAAAGATTTTCCATCAAAGATCTTAATGATTTGACTTTTTTGGTGTTAAAGTTACCATTACTTTCATTTTTTACTTCTCTTATAGGAGAAATATATCACAGATCTTCTCGCTCTCACAAATATAACCGGGGTCAAATCTGTCACCATCACAAATATGACGAGAGGAACTTGAACATCAAGGCATATGTGTTGCCCTTTCTGTCCAAAACCTTTACGGTTATGTCATCATTGTCATGAGCTAACCGCGCAAGCTCCTACAGCAGCTACGTTGAGTTGCGTATGTCGGCTTGGGTCAGTTGGAAGCGATATTGTACATGGTTGGTATCAGATTGCGTGACCCTCTTTTGTAGCAGAAACTGAGGGGGATCTACCGCTGACTCCACCCTCTCTCTTTCTAACATTAATATTTCAGTCGAAGGCGGCTTCTGCTCTACGAGGTTGCGGGGGTTTCTCACTACATGCATATCATCGAGCCTGTGATTGTGATGTAGCTCTAAGTTACCATCTTCTGCTGTGGAAAGACGACGGCTTTGTTGTAAATTTTCTCTTCTTGAATGGTAAGAATCCCTCGGGGACTCTGGTACTGCGTCTGATCTCCCAGGAATACTTCTCCCCTTCTTCTTTGATGGTCAACGCGGTCGATGCCCCTGCATCAGTATCTAATAATGGTGTCATCGAATCTTTGGAATACGTCGTAGCAGAGGATTCTTGTTTGCTTCGTTTGAAGAGATAACGCTATTGCAGGTGCCAACGCTGCCGACAACACGATTACTTTGAATATGCTTCATCCCCATATTGTTGGCTTCATCATATTCATGAATATGCAAAGAGTAGGACGAGTTTGATATAGAAATACTTGGCCAGTTCTTATGTGTCGACTCATCATGATGTTGCTTTCTCAAGGCAACAGCAGTAGCAACAGCAGTGGTAGTTGTAGTAGAGCTTGCGGGTAAGACTTAGCCAGTTCTCGCTAAATCCTCATCATGACATCTCCTTTCTTCTCAATGCGATGAGCCCCTCTTTTGCGTTCCTGAAACCTGATCATTCTTTTCGTCTCCCTCGACTTAGCCTGTTCTTGAGATCTGATCGCGTTCCAGAGCCAACATGATGAGGGGCGCTCCGTGACATATCCTTGTTTCTTTGCTCGATGGTTTCAATCGACCCGAAACAGAAAGAAGAGAAAGACACGAGGCGGATGAAGCCTTGAATAGGCAGAGAAGAGAGCTAGATAGATTCTCCCTTACTACTTCTAATTTTAATATATATATATATATATATATATATATATATTAAAAATCGTTCTCTACTCGGAACCCAACTGCTAAGCAACTCCTCTCCAACTTCATTTTCGAATCGGACTCTAAGACATTGCCAGAAACTTTAAACTTTAAACTTTTATTCAACCAAAATAAAAAACATTTCATTCGAATTGTAATTGTTCGCAACTACAAACTTAGGGAGTTTGCTTCCCAGGTGATTTCTAGGTGATTTCTGGGAGATCTGTTGATTATGTACAAGGAAGTTTCGAGGAGGGAACAATTTTTGCTATATATAAATTAAAATCAGAAGTAGCGAGTGACAATCTATCTAGCTCTCTTCTCCGCCTCCTCAGGGCTTCATCTGCCTCCTGTCTTTATCTTCTTTCTGTTTCGGGTCGATTGAAACCATCAAGCAAAGAAACAAGGCTATGTCGCGGTCTGCCTCTCATCCTGTTGGCTCCGGAACGTGATCAGGTCTCAGGAATAAGGCTAAGTCGAGGGAGACGAAAAGAATGATCAGGTCTCAGGAATGCAAAAGAGAAGGGCTCGCCGCATTAAGAAGATGTGAGATGTCACGAGGAGGATTTAGCGAGAATTGGCTAAGTCTCTCACCCAGACTCTACTACTTCTGTCACTGCTGCTGCTATTGCCTTGAGAAAGCAACATCATGATGAGTCGACACATATGAATCGGTTAAGTATTTCAATTTCGAACTCATCCTACTCTTTGCATGAATAGATGAAGCCAATAATATGAGGGAGGAAGCAAATTCAAAGTAAGCGTGCTGCCAGCAACGTTGGCAGCTGTAATAGCGTTATCTCTTCAAATAAAGCAAACAAGAATCCTCCGCATACGACGTCTTCCAAGGAGTCGATGACACCATTATTGGAGACTCCTGCAGGGGCCGTGGCCGCATCGACCATCAGAGAAGAGGAAAAGTATTCTAGGGAGATTAGACGCAGAACCAGAATCCCCGATGGCTTCTTACCATTCAAGAAGAGGAAATTTACAACGAAGCCGTCGTCTTCCAGAGTGGAAGATGGTAACTTAGAACTACATCACAATCAAAGGCTCGATGAGATCCCTGTAATGAGAAACCCCCGCAACTTCGCAGAGCAGAAGCCGCCTTCAACTGAAATATTAATGTTAGAAAGAGGGAGGGTAGAGCTAGTCGTAGATCCCCTCAGCTTTTGCTACAAAAGAGGGTCACACAATCTGATCCCAGCCCTGTGCAACATCGCTTCCAGCTGACCCAAGTCGACATCCACAATTCAATGCAGCCGCTGCAGGAGCTTGTACGGTTTGCTCATGAAAATGATGCCATACCCGTAAAGGTTTTGGACAGAAATGGCAACACATACGACTTGACGTTCAAGTTCCTCTCGTTATATTTGTGATGTTGACAAATTTGATTCCTGTCATTTGTGAGAGCGAGAAGATCAGAGATATATTTCTCTTATAGGAGAAGTAAACCAATGAAAGTAATGACAACTTTAACACCAAGAAAAAGTCAAATCACTAAAATCTTTGATGGAAAAATCTTTTGCAAGAAGATCAATAAACTATTGAATTGTAATGGCATTGTATCCCGTAATAATTATATCATCAACATACATAAGGAGATGGACCATATTACCAATTGTGTTGAAAACAAAAAGTAATGTAGTTACATGATAATCAACACCAAAGTGCTGATTAAATCCTTAAGCAACTAGTCACACTTTGTACTTGTCAATTGAGCCATGAGGTAATCTTTTAATTCTAAAAATCCATTTATAATCGATAAGATTTTAGGTTACGTCAAAGGGGACACGTTCCCATGTTCCATTCCACACAAAAGCATCGTACTCTTCAGACATAGCCTGATGCCATTTAGGATTTTTAAGGGCTTGGGTCAATGCAATGGGCTCAAGTTGATGGTTAGAGGTGCTGGTAGCAGTAAAATTAAGTTTTAAATGGGTTTATGGATGTTTTAGCACAAGTGGTCATGGTATGTGTATTGATGGGCGGTTTAGAGGATGTGAGTCTAAAGAGAGTGGTAAGGAAGTATATGGTGAATTTTGCGGGTTATTGTTGGTGTTTGTGGAATATTATGGGCGATCAAATGGTAGAGCTCGGTTTATTAAAGTTTGGTTAGAAGGAAGTTGAACTTCAACTATGAGACGTAAAATTTCGAATGATGTGCGGTGGATGGAGGATGTGGAGTGATCGATTGAGATTGGCTGTGAGATGAATCCAGGGGCAAGACTATGGAAGGTGTGTTGAGTGGTGCAACCATAATGGAATGAAATGCTATTGATGGAACCCAATTTGGAAGTGTTTCTGGACTTAAACAACTAAGATGATTTTGAATGGAAAAAAATTCCATAAATTTAACTTGGAGATGTAGATTTTGAAAGTTAAAAAATCAAGACCGAGATATGGAATTTGGGTAGTGGAGTTTCTAATAAACACACAAGGGATGGATCAAGACTCAAATTTTTGACTTAAATATGGACATCCATAGATAGCATAGATAGCATGAACAATCAAAGATATATAGTTTTGTGTAGTTTGGTGGAAAGAAAAAGGGACTTATAGGGGGAGGAAAGGGGAAGTGTGGGTGGGGCATGTGCTTGATAAGATACACATCAGTTGTAAAGGCATAGTTCCAGTATATGAGCGGAAGTAAGACGTGAATGAGTAGAGAAAGACCGGTTTCAATAATATGTCGATGTCGGCGCTCGAAGAGACCATTGTGTTTAGGTGTACGTGTGAGAGGTGAGATGAGAAATTCCATAAAGGGATAAAAATTGAGCTAATTTTTAATTTCCCCACCATTATCGAAGTAACTGGTGACAAGAAAGTGTTTGAAGAAATTTAAAATTATACATAACATGTAAAGTGATCAACAAAAATAACTTGAATTCATTAACAGAATAAACGATGGAGGTTCAAAGATCTGAAAATATAATTTGTAAAGGATGAGATGAAACAATTGTAGATATAGAAAAAGGAAACTTGTAACTTTTTTGCTTAAGCACACATTACAATGAGAGTTTTGTGACAGAATAAGGTAAAGAAAATGTTAACATAATACGCTGAAGAATAATGATGGATGACGTAATCTGGAGTCACTCGGAGATGACGCTAAAAAGACAATGAAAGGAGAAGACAATTTTCAGGGAAGATAATTTTGGATAGAAGGTTGACCACTTATAGTTGCCATCTTTAGTGTTTCCCATCAAAAGGATTGTCTATGTGCTCTGATCCTTTACATGAAAGACATTGGATAAGAATTCAATAGCAACTTGATTAGTATTGCAAAATTGATAAATAGATAGGGTTCTTTTCATATTAGATACACAAAATATATTATGTAAATTAAAGGTGCGAGTATGTGTAGAAAGGGTGGTGAAATTGGTATGGATAATATTAAGACTTGAGCCATCGTTGATCATAACATCATTAGACCCTCCATAAAGTGTGTGAAGTGAAAAATTATTCAAATTTGCGGTGACATGGTGCGAAGCCCCACTATTAATAGCCATGTGGGGGTGTCGATGGTCTTAGGAGATGCAAAGTGTGCACATGATTACCATAAAAATCCGGACATGGAGTATGTGGACGTATTGCCCATAGAGTAGATGAGGATTGGGTATTGACGAGTAAATAAATGATGCATCATTTGACAGTATGTCCTTAAACATCATATCCTTGGCAATACCTAAGATATGAATGCAATGGAGGATGATCATTACATGGAGTATTGGATTTACGTCCTTGATTGTGAAAAGTGTTAAGATATGTATGCCCTTTAGACAATTTTTGTAATTGATACATCGTGTTCAAAGTAATAATAAAATGTTTGGTAATGTTTGGTAATCTTTATCTGTATGAATTTATGATACATTTTGAATGTGTGTATATAGTTATGTGATTTAACGAATTAAGTAATTAGATTGTGTGAGGATCTTATGATCATGATGAGATTATGATAATGAGACCTAATCGATCCACTTAAGCACAAATCCAAAATGTTATTGGTTATAGGAATATCAAAGTTAGATAACGATATTTCGGATAGATCATTGTATATTATATTTACCATAACCTAAGTTCTTCCTTGTACATAATCAACAAAATCTCCAAGAAATCAGACATGAAGCAAACTCCTTGAGTTTGTAGTTGCGAACAATTAAAATTCGAATTAAATTTTTTTATTTGGGTGGAGCAAAATTTTAAAGTTTCTTGCAATTTTTTTGTCTGATTCGGAAATGAAGTAGGAGAGAGGTTGCTTAGCAGTTGCGTTCCAAGTAGGGAACTATTCTTGCTATATATAAATTAAAATAAGAAGTAGCGAGGGACAATGATATGATTTGGGTTAATCGTAGCAAAAGTTCAGATTTTTTAGGTGGAAGAAAGAAAACAAATTTGATGTGGACAATGAAATTGATAAGAAATAAGTGATAAGTGATCTTTTTTGGAGTAGATCGCTTCTTAACTTGAAATATGGGATCAAGTTTATTCCCCCAAAACCTAGCCGTCAAAATGACGAATTATCTAATATCTCGATAACCAACACAATTAGGGTTAACCCCTTTAAATACTCTCCCGACAAAATACTAAACACACAACAACTTAAAAAACATAGAAGGTAGTGCATAAAGCAAAATAGTAAGATACTAAGTCGATCCCACGACTGCTCCCACGCCTGCGTCCTTGCGCCTTCTGCGGTACACGACTGCATCATTACCCCCCAAAAAACGAACCTTGTCCTCAAAGTTGAAATCTGGAAACTGCGTTCTGATGGTGTCCTCCAGCTCCCACGTAGCCTCGTGATCGGGCAGTCCTACCCATCGAACCCATACCTCTCGGCCCACATCCTCACTGCGCCGCACCTGTAGAATATCCTGGGGCTCCATAAGTACTTCCAAATCAGCTGTCAAAGTAGGTGGCAGAGTGGCCACCGTCGTATGCGTCTCAGTCGCCCGTCGTAACTGAGAGACATGTAAAACCGGATGTAATGCCGATCATAGGGGCAATGTCAACCTATAAGTCACGGGCCCAATCTTCGCCTCTATCTGGAAGGGGCTGTAAAAGAGAGCAGCCAACTTTTCATTCCGGCGTCGTGCTAGTGATCTCTGACGGTATGGCCTCAACTTCAGATATACCTGGTCTCCCACCGCGTAGTCAACCTCTCTGCGATGTCCATCCGCTTTTGCTTTCAGAAGCTGCTGAGCCCTTGTAAGGTGCTTATTCAGCTCCTCTAAAATTCCATCTCGCTCCTCGAGGTATTGGTCCAACTGTGATACAGGTGTCGTCCCGTTACGGTAGTGGACCAATGTCGGTGGGTCCCTGCTATACAAAACCCGAAATGTCGTCGTCTGAGCCGCTGAATGGAAGTGTTGTACCAGTACTCGGCCCACGCCAACACCGGTACCAACTCCTCGGACAATCTGACACAAAGCAGCGAAGGTACGTCTCAACGCTCCTGTTGACGACCTCCGTCTGTCCATCCGTCTGGGGGTGGCAAGCGGTGTTCCTCCGTAGAACGGTCCACTGGACCCTGAACAACTTCTTTCAGAACTGGCATAAGAAGATCGTGTCCCTATCCGACACAATGGAAGTGCGGAAACCGTGTAGACGAACCACCTCCCGAATAAAGGCTGTGGCTACTGTCACTACAGTGTAAGGGTGTCGCAGTCCAATGAAATGCGCATACTTGCTTAGACGGTCAACCACCACCATGATCACCGTGTACCCCTCCGACTTGGGCAGTCCGTCAATAAAATCCATGCTGATCCCATCCCACACCTGCTCAGGAAGAGCTAAGGGCTGCAGCAGTCCTGTCGGCATCATGGCAAGGTACTTGTGACGCTGTCAGACGTCACAACTGGCTACCATCTCTGCTATGTCATTCATCCACCGTCAGTACAGCTCTCTAGCCATCCGCATATAGGTCTGCTGGATGCCAGAATGGCCCCCCTACCGCGCTCCCGTGGAACTCCTGAAGGATCAACGGTTTGTGAACTGAAGCCCGCGGTATGACTAACCTCCCTCGATATAACAACCGTCGCCCCTCCAGTGAATATCTCGGGTGCTCAGCCACCCACTGAACCAAGTCCTCACGGATCCTAGACCAGTGTTCTAAACCGCGGTTTCATTATGCGTGCGGTCCAGGAGCGCATAGTGCATATGCGGATTATGCGGCCGCTTATGCTGTTTACACGGTTTACGCAAAAATGGATATTTTAGTAATATTATAGTAAATAAATAAGTAGTAACTAGTAAGTATAAAATCATTTGTTGTGATTGTGGTTAGATATGTTCATCTTTTTGTAAAGCATGTAATCATTCTAAATTTCTGATTTCCAGCTAGATTGATGTCTGCCTTATAATAATATAATTAATTCTGTCCTATTTACAACCGAGTATGAACACTGCCCATTTCAGACAATGGCAATCTGAATTGTTTGCATGCATCGTGTTTTTAATTTAAAGATTATTTATTTATTAAAACAACACAAATGCATGGGTTCAATTCTCCTAAACTCACACACATCCTCTTTAAACTCTTGCTATCCTGTTAGATGAAGAAATACCTAATCACCTATGAACAACAGAACAAACAGTGAACAACAGAGAGCAGAGAAAAATAATATACAAATAATTAACTCAGCAGAAATACTTAAACACTTAACAATGATCAACTTTAGAGAAAAATAATTAACTAGCGCATCAAACCCACCATATCATAATTAGCAGACTGAATATGAAACCATGCATCGTTTTTATTAAAAAATAAAAAAAAACATCTCAATCCTGGGGCCAATGACTTTGGGGTGATCATCATCAATACCCCCTTAAGCCGATGGCTTTGGGTGTAACAACTAAAAAAGAAAACAAGAAAAAAAGAGAGACAGATTAAGGAGAAAATACGATGCGTACCTGGGGTGGCCGCGTCGCCACCGAAGCTCCTCGGGGTCGCTTCTTCACCGCCGGCCACCTGTGCTTCGTCGCCGCCTCAAAGTGAATTGTAGAGGGCCGAAATAAAATTCTTTGCGATGAAATTAGCCTTAAACGCAGATGTGACCCTTTAATCGACAACATAAGTTAACAGGTCCAAACCAGGTCGGATTCGAAAATATTTCGAATTAAATTAACCCAAAACCAGATATAAGACCGCAACTTATATGCGCCCGCATACACGCATATGCGAGCGCATAGAAGTAAAGCGGGTGAATATGTGGCAGTCCCCATATTTCGCCCGCATAACCCTGTTTTCATGCGTTTGCTCCCTGCATCTGCATATGCGGCCGCATAAATCTTGTTTTAGAACACTGTCCTAGACAGCTTCTCATCGGTGTCCACCTCCCTCCATAACGGCTCCCACTCTGTCAGCAGTGGTACTGACAAGGCCGCCAAGGATGTGACCTTGTCTCTCCGCGATAGTGCATCAGCAACCTTGTTCTCCAACCCCGGCCGATAGTGTATCTCAAACTTGTAGTCAACAAGTTTAGATAGTCACTTCTGATAATCTGCCGCCACTAGCCTTTGCTCCAGCAAATACTTCAGCGACCTCTGATCCGTGTGCACCACAAAATGCCGTCCCAATAGGTAAGGACGTCTTTTCTGAATCGATAAGGCGATCTCCATTAGCTCCCTCTCATACACGGATTTCTGCCTCACCCGTGCGAACAAAACCTGACTAAAGTAGGCCACTGGTCGCTGATCCTGCATCAACACTGCTCCAAGCCCATGTCTCGAGGCATCGGTCTCCACCACAAAAGGCCTGCTAAAGTCGGGAAGTCCCAACACCGGAACTGTCGTCATCGCCCTCTTCAATGCCTCAAACGCCGCCGTAGCCTAATTGCTCCACTGGAACCCATCCTTCTTCAATTGCTCTGTCAGATGCCAGGCAATGGTACTGTAGCCCTGTACGAACTTGCGGTAGTAGTCCGTCAAGCCCAAAAACCATTGCAATGCCCTCAATGTCGTCGGCTGCGGCCAATCTAACACGGCCTCAATCTTGGCTCTATCTGCTGTCACCCCCTCTGCTGATACTACATGGCCCAAGTATTCCACTCTCTCATGAGCAAACGTGCACTTCTTCCTGTTGGCATATAACTTGTGGGTCTGCAGCTCCTGCAGCACCGTCTCCAAATCTCGTACGTACTCCATCGTGCGGCTGTAGACAAGTATGTCGTCGAAGAACAACATGACAAACTGCCGCGGATAAGGATGAAATATCTTGTTCATCAACGCCTGAAAAGTAGCGGGTGCATTCGTCAGCCCAAATGGCATGACGAGGAACTCGTAGTGCCCCTCATGAGTCCGAAAGGCAGTCTTGTGCACATCCTCAACCTTCATCTTGATATGGTGATATCCCGACTTCAAATCAATCTTCAAAAAGATCGATGCCCCATGTAGCTCATCCAATAGCTCATCTATCACCGGTATGGAAAACCGATCCGCCACTGTCTCCTTGTTGAGGACACGGTAGTCGACACAGAACCTCCAACTACCGTCCTTCACCAAGAGCACCAGGCTAGAAAAGGGATTGATACTCGATCGTATCACTCTTGCCTGTATCATCTCCCCGATCAGTTGCTCAATCTCATCCTTCTGAATTGAGGGTACCTGTAAGGCCGAATGCTGATCAGGGCTGCTCCCTCATGCAACACGATGGCATGCTCGTGGTCCCTCTGTGGTGGAAGTCCCTGTGGCATCTGAAACACATGCTCATAACTCTCCAATAACTCCCCCACCTTTGGAGGCATCGCTTGCTCCTCCGCTACTGCTTCCAGCTCCTGGTACGTAACAAAAAATGCATCTCCTCCGACTAGTACTGCCCGGGCCAAGGACTTAAGGGATGCCGCACGACAGCACCTGTGGTCTCCTAACAGAACCACGGTCCTCCCGTCCTCCTGATACTCCATCCGCATTAGCTTTCAGTTGAACTTGGTGTCGCCTAAGGTCTGTAACCATTGCATCCTCAACACCAAGTCCGCCTTTCCCAGCTCCAGTGGGTAAAAATCCGCCACTATCTGAGTCCCCTGCACTGTCAGTATCACTGCCCTACAAATCCAGCTGCTCTCCTCTCTCTGGCCTGTGCCCAAAATCACCCCAAAAGTGGCCGTCTCACTCATATCAAGCCCCTGCTGCTCCACCATCTTCTTCGAGATGAAGTTATGGGTTGCTCTACTGTCCACCAGTATCGTCACCTCTTGATCTGCCAACCAGCCAGCCAGCTTCATGGTGTGATAGGGCATAAATCCCACTACGGAGCTGAGCGACACCTACACGGTATCCAAGTGTGCATGCTGCTCTGCCTCCTCGTCTAGTGCGTCAAGTATAACCGTAGTGTCTCCCTCCTCCTCCTCTGCCGTCACCTCCAACTGCATGGCTCGCCCCGCACACCAGTGTCTTGGTGTGAATCTCTCGTCGCACTTGAAGCACAGCCCCTTAGCACTGCGCTCCCTCATCTCCGCCTCTGTCATACGGCGAGTCTGCCCTCCTAGTCTGGCCTCCGCTGCTGAAGTCCCGACCGTGATCCTGGGTACTGCAGTCGGAGCTGGGCTGCGTGCCGTGACCCCGCCCTACGTTCCTCGAGACCTCTTCTCTTGAGTCTGCCTGTCCTCCACTCTCCTGACCACTCGCATCATGACTGCCAGCTCCTGAGGGTCATGTACTCCCAGCTCTGCTCTCACGGCTGGCTTCAGCCCCTTCAAAAATTTTTTCTCCATCGATTCCTTCGACATCCCCTCCACTCGGCTCGAGAGTCTCGAACTTCGTGATATAGTCACGTACGGTCCCATCCCGCCTCAAAGCGTATAACCGCTCAAACAGCCCTTCCCGTGGGTCTCCTGAAACCTGTCCATAAGGCACTCTGTCAGCTCTCTCCAAGTCCGTATAGGCCTTTGTTTCTGGGTCCACCGATACCACGCAAGAGCCTCACCCTCGAAGTTCAGTGCCATCGCCCGCAGTCTCTCCGCCTCAGTAAAGCCCGCGACCTCAAAGTACCTCTCTATCTGGTAAATCCATCCATCGGGGTCCTTCCAATCAAAAAGTGGCACCTTCAACTTCCTCATCTCTGGGTTGGCGTCACCTCGTGGTGGCCCTTCCCTGTTCGCTATCTGCTGCCTCTGGTAAGGGTGATCCTCAGTCCTCCACTGTCCCCACATCTCACCTGGTCCTCTCATTGACGAGTGCACCTATATCATCCCACTCGCCAACCTACTCTTGCCGGGGTCCTCCACGTAGCCACCCTTCTTCGACGCCCCCAAAAGGAGGGGGAACTCCTCATGCGGGCCCCAGATGGGCCCGCCTATCCTCGCCGCCCCCAGGGGTCTGCCCGCCTCCTGTGGGCCCCAAGTGGGCAGGCCACCCTCCTCCGCCCCCAGGGGAGCAGATCACCATCTGTGGGCCCAGGTGGGCCCGCCTGCCATTTCCGCCCCCCGCCGGGGGCGGAAAACCCCCCGTGCCCCCAGGTTGGGGCCGCTACCTTCCGCCGCCCCCATGTGGGGGCAGAAATGCTCCAGCGGGCCCCAGATGGGGCCGCTGCTGTTTGCCACCCCCAAAAGGGGGCGGTTGCCCTCCGGCGGCCCCAGTACGGGGCCGCCTGCCTTCGCCGCCTCCAGTTGGGGGCAGTCGACCACCGGCGGGCCTCTGGTTGGGCTGCTTGTCCTCCCTCTGTCCAGTGCCATTCCCCCACGAAGGGGAAGCCCCTCCTTCAAACCCTAGGGCTAGGGTTTGCCTTCCGTCGTCGCCGTTTTCCGGGTTTGTTCGCGAGATCAGATCTGAAGATCCCGACGATTTTGGATCCGGATCTCGCTGAAAAAATTGCTGCTCCTGAAGCATTTTCTCTACCTCGGCAAATCCCTCCTTCATCTCACGTGAATGTCGCTCCGAGATTCGATTCATTTTCTCACCCATGGTTGCGCTCAGATCTGCCTTGATCTCTTCCCTCATATACGTCATCTCTTTCTGCAACCCCGAGATCTCTGCATTAAGTCGCTCCTCCAGAGTTTTCGTCGCAGTCGCTCGTGTGTTCGTCATAGAATCGAGTGATCTGATACCAAATTGATGCGATTAGGGTTAATCGTAGCAAAAGTTTAGATTTTTAGGTGGAAGAAAGAAAAGAAATTTGATGTGGATAATGTAATTGATTAGAAATAAGAGATAAGCGATCTTTTCTGGAGTAGATCGCTCACTAACTTGAAATATGGGATCAAGTTTATTCCCCCAAAACCTAGCGGTCAAAATGACGAATTATCTCAATATCTCAATAACCAACACAATTAGGGTTAACCCCTTTAAAAAGTCTCCTATCAAAATACTAAAACACAACTACTTAAAAAACATAGAAGGTAGTGCATAAAGCAAAATAGCAAAATACTAAGTCGATCCCACGACCGCTTCTATGCCCGCGTTCTTGCGCCTTCAACGGTACACGACCGCATCAGACAATCTGCCTCATATCTTTCTCTTCTTTCTGTTTCAGGTCGATTGAAACCATTGAGCACAGAAACAAGGCTATGTCACGGACTACCCCTCATCATGTTGGCCAAAACGTGATCAGGTCTCAGGAACAAGGCTAAGTCGAGGGAGACAAAAAGAATGATCAGTTCTCAGGAACACAAAAGAGAGGGGCTCGTCGCATTGAGAAGATGAGAGATGTCACGAGGAGGATTTAGCGAGAACTAGCTAAGTCTCTCACCATAGGCTCTACTACTACTGCCATTGCTGTTGTTGTAGCTGCTGCTACTGCCTTGAGAAAGCAACGTCATGATGAGTCGACACATAAGAACCGGTTAAGTATTTCAATATCAAACTCATCATACTCTTTGCATGAATATAATGAAGCCAACAATATGGGGATGAAGCATATTCAAAGTAATCGTGTTGCCGGCAGCGTTGGCAGCTGCAATAGCGTTATCTCTTCAAACGAAGCAAACACGAATTCTCCGCCATCGATGTCTTTAAAGGAGTCGATGGCACATTATTGGAGATTGCTGTAGGGGCATCTGCCGTGCCGACCATTAGAGAAGAAGGAGTGAAATATTCCAAGCAGATCCGACGCAGAACCAGAGTCCCTGAGGGCTTCTTACCAATCAAGAAGAGGGAATTTACTACATAGCCGTATAGCAAAAATCTGTTGATTATGTACCGAAAAGAATACATTTACCAGTTCTTATTGGTATTACTTTGACAAATTCTTCTGAATACAGAACAATAGATGGAAGTTTTCAATACTTGTGTCTCACTCGCCTTTGATTGCATATGATGTTAGTAAATTGTCTTATTACATGCATTGACCTACTACTGATCATTAGAATACTGTCAAGCACTTGCTTTGCTATCTTTCTGGTACAGCTAAACATGATCTTATGTTGCACCATCACACATTTCTCTCTTCATGCCTCAAATGCTGACTAGACTGGTAATAAGGATGTGCAGTACTCAAACAGTTCTTATATTGTTTACATTGGTCACAATTAGATATCTTGGTCTTTTAAGAAACAATGCACGATTACACGCTCCTCCACCGAAGCTGAATATTGTGCTGCCGCTTCTACATCAGCTGAGCTGAGTTACGTTGAATTTGTTCCTTTTAATTGAGCTTGGTATTTGTATTCCTTTTGCGTTGGTTATCTATTGTGATAATGTTGGTGCAACTCATCTTTGTTCCAATCATGTCTTCCCTTCACAAATGAAGCATGTTGTAAGTGATTATCATTTTATTGGAATCAAGTATAAAATGGAGCTTTACGCATCATCCATGTCCTCATAAGATCGCCGATGTCTTGACCTAGCCTCTTCCACGTGCTTCAACTTTTGAAGATCAAGATTGGAATCTCCACCCGAGCTCCATCATATGGGGTATATTAGAGAAATTAATTTATTAATTATTTAATTGTGCATTTCTATAATTATCTCGTTAGTGTCCTATTTATGTTTTGTAAATATTTTGGATTAACAACGAATTCCATAGATTTGGTAATTAACTAAATTTAGAATATTTGATTGTCTATTAGATGTGTTGATGCATGGGTACAGCCAACGAAGCAGTAATAAAACAATGAAACCCATTATAAGACGTAAGCCTCGGCCTGATAACCCAAAAGCCCATCAGTAGATGAGCCATTGCTAAGTCAATGAGATAGCTCATCCGCCCGTTAGGGTCCCGCTGATTACATGTGATTGGTTAATTAAGACAGAGTAAATGAGCGGCCGTTATCAACAATTCCGGAGACAATCCTGCCACCATCAATAAGGAGCCGTTATGCATTAGCGAAGGAAATCACCAACTATAAATAGGCAAAAAGACAACAGAAGAAGGGTTCAAATTCCATAGGTACAAAACACTAGGTACTCTGACAAAATTATTTCCTTCCACTTGATGCTTAAGTTATGTTTCCTCCTCAAAACGCTTGATGTGACTGACTCGAGACGAACATCCGTGAGTCGATCTTGATAGCCCCAAGCTTCCTTTAAGTCCAGTTCTAACTTAAGCATCGGAGGGGTTTGGGTCGGAACCTAGATCTGACCCCCCCTGACGATTGTCTGTGGTGCAGAAAGATCGGAGTTTGACCCAGTAGGAAGGTCGAACAGCCATTCATTTTGACAGTCGTTCGAGGTTTGACCTAGAGGATCGATCGAACGGTCATCATGCACGACTGTGAGTTCGATCGAGCTTCTGCCCAACGTTCACGAACTGAGGTCCCACTTCACCAGTTGACGAGGCCCCACCTCGACAGAAGAGTCCACGTTAGCTTCATTTATAGTTGATCAGAAACCTTCTGTCAACAGTTGGCGCAGTCTGTGGGAAACTGAGTCGACATGCTTGTCATTCATCTACTCTGACTATGTCGACTTGCCTAACAACACCTGATGAAAACACGATGTCATCTCCCATTATCGATGTTCTGGACATGATAATGGGCAGTCCACCACTTCCAAAGTTATCAACCTCACTCCAAAGTTCCTATGCTGGGAGGCTGATGACTATCTCGGTGGGAAGGAAGCGCCTGAGAGATTCCACACCCCAATATCTTTTTCAGATGATGATTTGGAAGGTGTGGAATTGCCGCACGACGATGTCATTGTTATTAGCGCCATCATCGACACGGTGGCGGTGAAGAGATTACTTATTGACACTGGAAGTTCGTGCGGCGTGCTTTTCTTCACCACGCTGGAAAAGATGAGATTGGCTTCATCTGAGTTGAGGGAATGTCCAGGACCACTTGTGGGTTTTATTAGACATTCTGCTCCGGTAGCAGGCATCATCACGCTACCTGTGACCCTGGGAACGTCACCACGACAAGTCACTCGTCTGGCTAACTTCATTGTGGTGAGGATCAATTCTGCTTACAATGGAATCATCGGCAGATTGCTTCTCAACTCAGTGGAGGCTGTGGTATCGACGTTCCACCAGATGATTAAATTCCAGACTCCCAAGGGGGTTAGAAAGGCAAAATGACACCAGTTGCAAGCTCGATCTTGTTACCTTTTATCCACCTCATTGAGGAGGGTGGAGCGAGCAGATCCAGATGATTTCAACGATAACAAGGGTAATCATAAAGAACGACGACCTGTAGTGGTTGAAGAGACGTAGAACATCCAGATCTCTGAAGGAGAAGGAAAAACTGTTTCCGTTGGGTCGATGCTCCCTATCGACCTAAGGGAACAATTGATTACTCTCCTGAGGGAAAATGCCGACGTGTTTGTCTGGTCCCCAGATGACATGCCAGGTATCGACCTTTGGGTGATCTCTCACAAGCTGAATGTTGACTCGAATTTCAAGCATGCAAAACGAAAGAAGAGGAACATAGGAGGCAACAAGATGAAAGCTGCCATCGAAGAGGTAGATCGGCTTCTAGCAGCTGGGTTCAATCAGGAAGTCCAGTATTCTGAGTGGCTGTCCAATGTGGTAATGGTGAAGAAAGCTAACGGCAAGTGGAGAATGTGCATCGACTTCACCAACCTCAACAAAGCCTACCCGAAGGATAGTTATCCTCTACCTCGGATCGATCGTCTTGTTGATAATGCTTCAGGCTATGAGCTTTTGAACTTCATGGATGCTTTCTCAGGCTACAACCTGATCCAAATAGCACATGAGGACGAAGAGAAAACCTTATTCATTACAGACTGAGGTATTTTTTGTTATAGAAAGATGCTATTTGTTTGAAAAATGCAGGTGTGACTTATCAGCGAATGATGAACAAGGTCTTCAAGGCTCAAATTGGATGAAACTTGGAGGTCTATGTTGATGATATGCTGGTCAAGTCAAAGAAGCACACCGATCATATCACGGATCTCTAAGAAACTTTTGCGGAGATTCGTCGATACAACCTCAGATTGAACATAGCCAAGTGTATTTTTGGGGTTCGATCTGGAAAATTGATTCATGGTGACAAACCGATGAATCGAGGTTAATCTCGACAAAGTCACGGCGGTCGTAAGGATGAATGAGCCCTCTACCATCAGAGAACTTTAGAGGTTGAGTGGCTCTTGATCGATTTCTATCAAAATCGGCAGAGCGGTCGCTACCTTTCTTCAAAGTGTTGAGGAAAGCAATAACATCAACCTCGAAGGACAAAAAGATCATCGACGGGGATTCAACTGCAAGAAAGCCTTCTCAGAAATAAAGGAATACCTCCGCAGTCCACTGCTTCTGACTAAACCAGATGAGGGTGACCATCAAATTATTTATTTAGCCGCCGCCACTGAGGCAATAAGCTCGGCCCTCGTCAGGGAGGACTCAGGAGTACAAGACCGATCTACTACGTGTGTCAGGTTATCTGAGGAGCTGAAGTTAACTACTCCAAAATAGAGAAGCTGGCGTTTGCTTTGGTCCAGTCGGCAAGAAGGCTTCGACCTTATTTTCAAGCACACACCATTCTGGTCCTTACAGACACTCCCATGGAGCAGACTCTGAAGAGGCTTGATCGATCAGGGAAGATGACCAAATGAGGAATCGAACTGAGCGAATACGTCATCTAATACAAGCCAAGGACTGCCATTAAAGGACAATCCCTAGCTAATTTCATCGTTGAGCTCACTTGTGACGACGACCCACCAGCAAAGGTACAAGTTGCTAACTTACAACTCAACTTTTCCCCTTCTTCTTCGACAGGTACCGGCCCCCCAATAACCACGTGGGGAATGTGGGTCGTGCAAGTAGATGGCTCGTAACTCAAACCGAAAGCGGAGCAGGTATAATTGTGCAAATACCAGAGGACCATATATTCGAATACGCTCTTCGGTTCGACTTCAAAACCACAAACAATGGGGCAGAATATGAAGCTGCCATCAATGGACTCAGGTTGGCTCGAGCTCTGGGAGCAAAGATGTTCACCTCCACAACGACTCTAACTTGATATTTCACCAGCTGAATGGAGGTTACGAAACTCAAGAAGAAACGATGCATAACTACATGCAGAACGCAAAAGCTGAGCTAAGTTCTAGCGAGTAGAGATCCATCATATACCAAGGTCAAAGAACCTCAGAGCTGATGCCTTATCGAAGCTCGTTTCGTCATTGCCGCCTGGGTTTGGACGGACTGTGTACGTACATCTCCAACACCCAAGTACGTTGGAAGAGAAACTATTCTATGTTGACCAAGGAGCTACGTGGTTGGATCCCATAATCAAGTACATCAATATTGGAGAAAAGCCAACCGACCCGGTCGAGGCATGAAAGCTAGAGCAGAAGGCATACCAGTTTGTCTTTCACGGGGGCTCGCTGTACAAGAGGCAATGGTCCAGGTATGATGCACTTTCCTATCTCAAGTGATTAACTCCGCATGAAGCAGATTATGTGATCCGAGAGATCTACGAAGGCGACTGCAGAAATCACTGTGGAGGAAATGCACTAGCCTTGAAAGCCTTGAGGCAAAGCTACCATTGGCCGACCATGTTCGAGGAAGCAGCCCAATATGTGAGGACGTGCCCCGCGTGCCAAAGGTTTGCAAAGCACAACTCAGCCCCTCCAACAGATCTAATTCCCATAATCAGCCCGCTTCCTTTTGCAAAATGGGGGTTGGATATCTTTGGCTTGTTCACTCCAACAAGCGGGCAGAGGAAGTTCTTGATCGTAGCTGTGGACTACTTCACCAAGTGGGTTGAAACAGAGCCATTAGCTCACATCACTGGGAAGGAAGTCTAAAGCTTCGTATGGAGGTCGATCGTCTGTCGATTTGGCATCCCACGTTTCATTATAACAGACAATGGAATGCAATTCGACAGTGCCAGGTTTAAGGAATTTTGTTTCGAGCTGAAGATCAAATTACACTTCGCTTTGGTAGCCCACCCTCAATCTAATGGGCTAGCAGAGGCGGCCAACAAGTGCATCCTGGAGCCATTACGAAAGAAAGTAGGAGAAGCTAAAGGCGCATGGCCAGAGGAACTCCCCGATATACTATGGTCGTACAGAACGTCTCACAAAGACTCGACAAGGGAGACTCCTTTTATGCTTGCCTACGGTTGAGAAGCCGTCGTTTCTGTGGAGGTGGGCGAGCAACCTCTTCGCCTCAGACATTTTTGATGAAGAAAGAAACTCAGAAGGACTCGAATTTAACTTACACTTGATCGACGAAATCAGAGATCGAGCTCTTACTACCCTCATCAGGCAGAAGGGTTGATTGGCCCCACTACTACAATTCCAGAGTTCGAGGGCGAAACTTCTGCATAGGTGATCTCGTGTTGCGAAAAACTATTCTCTCCAGAGATTGCTCGACAAGGGAAGCTTGCCACAAAATGGGAGGGTCCTTACAAGGTGATCGATGTCATTGGCCGGACTACATATAAGCTCTTTACAATGGAGGATAATGAGCTCACTCATTTCTGGAATGCTGAGCACTTGCTAAAATACTACCATTAAGTGTTCGAGTGAAAAGTATGAGTTGTATCAATTTTCATTCTCTTTTGTATTTTGTTGAGCTACTGAATGCGTCACAAATGCGAGGTTGATCATGTCTCGCTCGAATTGTTTATACAACTTGTCGTCGGCCGTAAGTCAAAGGGATCATGCCCCTTGCAACTGAACGACCCATCTTTTTCGTCGGCAGTAAGTCGAAGGGGTCACGTCCATCGCAACCGAATGTCCCAATCTTGTCGTCGGTCGTAAGTCGAAGGGGTCACACCCCTCGCAACCGAACGACTATTGTCGTCAGCCGTAAGTCGAAGAGGCTACTCCCTCGCGACTAAACAAATCAACTCGTCGTCAGTCGTAAGTCGAAGCAGTCACACCCCTCGCAACTGAACGATTATTGTCGTCAGCCGTAAGTCGAAGGGGCTACTCATTCGCGACTGAATTGCCCAACTTGTCGTTGGCCGTAAGTCGAAAGGGCCATATCCCTCGCAATCGAACGATTATTGTCGTCCGTCGTAAGTCGAAGGGACTACTCCCTCGCGATTGAACGACCTAGTTCGTCGCCGGCTGTAAGTCGAAGGGACCATGTCCTTCGTAACCAAACGACTATTGTCGTCAGCTGTAGGCCAATGGGCCAACCCCTTGCAACTAAACGACTATTGTCGTTAGTCGTAAGCCAATGGGCCAACCCCTTGTCACTGAACGACTATTGTCGTCAGTCATAAGCCAAGGGGTCAACCCCTTGCCACTGAACGATCCACCATTATTGTCGGTCATACGTCGAAGGGGCCATGTCCCTCGCAACCGAACGACTATTGTCGTCAACTGTAAGCCAATGGGCCAACCCCTTGCCACTGAACGGCCCACCATCGTCGACGACCGTAAATCGAAGGGGCCATGTCCCTCATAACCAAACGACTATTGTCGTCAGTTGTAAGCCAAGGGGCCAATCACTCTTAACTGAATGCCAGCCGTAAGCCAAGGGGCCAACCTCTCGCAACTGAACAACCCACTTTTTATCGTCGGCTGTAAGTCGAAGGGGCAATGCTTCTCGCAACCGAACGGCCATTGTCGTCAGCCTTGCCAAGGGGCCAGCCCCTCGCAACTGAATGATCCACCTTTCATCCTCGGCTATAAGTCGAAGGGATCACATCCCTCGCAACCTAACGACCATCGTCGTCTATCGTAAGTCGAAGGTGCCATACTTCTCGCAACCGAACAACCATCGTCATCGGCCGTAAGTCGAAGGGGCTATGCCCCTTACAACCGAATGACTATGGTCGTAAGCCGTAAGCCAATGGACCAACCACTCACAACTGAACGGCACGCTTTTCATCGTCGGTCGTAAGTCGAAGGGGCAATGCCCCTCGCAACCGAACAACCATTGTCATCAGCCGTAAGCCGATGAGCCAAACCATCACAGCTGAACGACCCACCTTTCATCGTCGGCTATAAGTCGAAGGGGCCACGTCCCTCGCAACCGAACGACCATTGTCGTCAGCCGTAAGCCAAGGGGCCAATCCCTCGTAGTTGAACGACCCATCTTTTATCGTCGGCCATAAGTCGAAGAGGCCACGCCCCTCGCCACCGAACGACCCTCCTTCGTTGTCGGCCATAAGTCGAAGGAGGCCTTGCTTTTCGGGTCAGAACGACCCATCTCTGTCGACGGTCATAAGTCGAAGGGGCCACGCCCCTTGTTATCGAGTGATCCTCATTGACGGCTCTTACCATCGAGTGATCTTAGGGTTACCATGACAACAAGGTGATGCCCGATAATTCAACGATCCAAGTTTGATCATTCCTTTATGATAAACCTTGCATTGTTGAGGGGCCATGTACATATGTTCATACTGAAAGCGCTACACATGCGAAATGCAAAAAAGCTCAACACTTCTTTATTTAAGTCAAAAGAAAATCACAGTTTTTCTACAAACGGTGATAAAAAATTGACATCCTTAAAGAGAATGGCCACTCCTGAATGCAAAGATGTTCTTCATCGCCTGGGAGAACTTGGCTTCGAGCTCAGCTTTCAAGGCTTTAGCTGAGACTGCCGAACTCTCCAAATCAGCAATCCTTGCGTGAAGGTCGGACTTCTCTTTCTTTGAGCGATTCAAATTAACTCAAAGTTGAGACTTCTCCTTCTCCCATTGAGCTTCAGCAGCTTTTCGGGCATCGGACAAGGAGTTGACTGTCCTTGGCCTTCACGACTGCCCATTCAGCATCAGCTTTGTCCTTGGCCTTCAATGATCAGGCGGCGGAAATCCATGCCAAAGGTTGACATCTGTGCAAACCACCGATTAGCTGAATCAATGGCTTAAGTGGAAGATAAAGGTTCGGAAAACTAACCTGATAGCCACAGCCAACTATGAAGTTGGATATCCTCTCGAAGTTCATTCCCCAAAGGAATTCACGGTCGCGGGGGAGAATCGAGTTTTCCACCAATCGAGCGGTCGTCCCAAAATCTAGGAAGGCCGATTTTCCCTCGTAAACGATGAAGGGAGGCTGGTGTTGTTCGCCTCGAATATCATTCGAAGAGGAGGAAGAGTGTTGGTTCAGATTCAACATCAAGGCCTGACTGTACTCTAAGGGGATCGGACCTGACAATGGAGTTGGTGGGTCAATGCTGCCCTACGGCCAGTTATCCTTGGGATGACTCGAAGGTGGCCTAATCATTCTCTGAGATCTCTCGAAAATTGCAGCCTGATCTTTGAGGGCTGTGGTCGAAGACACACTACCCTTTCCCAAAGGCGAGACAGAGGAAGTCATGTCCACACCCCTCCTTTTCTTTTCAAGATTTTCCCTTTCACGAGAAGGGATACTCCTTTTCTTGACCAGAGGTTCTCTAGGTTTCGGTTTCATGACCGATTCGCCGATGCTTGCGACAAGAACATCTGAAGCGAAGGTTAGAGCTTGGGGAGGGTTTGTACGATGGCCGACCTGGGTCGAAGTCACCCGTGACGAGGCTTGGGAGGAAGACTCAGAAGTCCCTCTGACTTCACCTCCCTCATCGGAGGAACTCTGGTTGATGGGAAGAGGCGATTGAGCAGTAGAGCCATCAGCCCTCTTCTTCTTTCGCCGTTCCTTGCGAATTTGACGCAACTCTGGAGCCAAATCTCGGTAAGTCCCTCTAGCCAGCAAATGAAAAATGCAATTAATGTAAGTGGCCATAACGGGAACACTGAAGTAGTGTGTGTTACCTGGATTCCACAAAACGATCTTCATCCGATGAGGGTCCAACAGAAATGCTGTCGACCTCTCATTCGACGTTCGACTCAACAAAGTTTCGACTGCCTTAACCTCACCTGGAGATAACCTCAACTCTTTGAAAATATCAGAGCTAGGGTTACTCCAATGGGTGAGGAGCGTTTCCACGCTCTTAGGCGAAATAAATACAAAGGTATCCTCCCAATTGTGCTCAGAGATAGGGAGATCACAAATAAGCCTTCTTCCCTTACGAGCGATGATATGATACCATATCCCATGGGAATCAACCTCCGCTTGAAAGAAGTGCCTAAACAGTGGGATATATGGTTTAATTCTATCAAGCTCACAGAGCATGGTGAAGCAAACCATGGGAGAAATGACGTGAGGAGCAAGCTGACAGAGAGGAAGTTCCAGAAAACTTAAAATCTCTAAGACAAAGGGATGAAGAGGAAAACAGAGACCAAAAAGGAAGGATTTCAAATATACGCCGATTTCACGTCTCCGTGGAAACCAAATTCTTTCATTTAATTCTGGAATCATAAGCTCATAAAAGGGAGAAAGATAGTCTGACCGAATCTTAGCTGTCAGATCGAAAGAAAGCTCTGGTACATTGCCCAAAACTTCCTGAGGCACGACGGTCGAATCATTAAACCGGTGAATAGGAGATCGAGGTTCCATGAGGAGTCCTTTCCCTTTTTCAGGAACCAAGATGTACTGGGAAGGTCGAAGACACCACAAAATCTCAGAAGGAGATGAAGATGTCACCCTGATATTCAAAAACGGCCATAAAGCCATATGAACTAAAAAGAGCCTAAATGGAAAAATGGAACTACATTATTATGGTCAGATGAACGCCAAAGAGAGCATAAGCAAGGGCAGGCTTTCACAAATTTGGGGACGAAGCAGGTAAGCTTCTTTGTTTTCCTCTTCCCCATTTATATTTAAAAGCCAAAGCCAAATCAAAGACAGTCGTTTGATGAACGACAAGTGTCCAAAGTTGATGCAACGGAAGATTCAAATCTCAAGCGAGGATCAAAACTGAAGGTGAAGAGTTTTGGCGGCAGAAATCAAACGTGCCCGTTTCGACTGCGGTGCCCATTTAATGTGACTTCACATCATTCAGTCTCAATCAAATTTTTTTTGAGCACGAATGATGTGGGCCATTGTTGATGCATTGGTACGGCCCACGAAGCCGGGATAAAACAATGAAGCCCTTTAGAAGACATAAGCCTCAGCCCGATAACCCAAAAGCCCATTAGTGGGGATGAGCCATCACTCAGTCAATGTGACAACTCATCTGCCCGTTTGGGTCCCACTGATTACATGGAATTGGTTAATTAAGACTGAGTAAATATGCCGCTGTTATCAACAATCCCGGACGATCCCGTCACCATTAATGAGGAGCCGTTATGCATTAGCGAATGAAATCAACTATAAATAGGCGAAAGGACAACAGAAGAAGGGTTCAGATTCCAGATGTACAAAACACTAGGTACTTTGACAAACTTATTTCCTTCCACTCATTTATATTTCCTCCTCTAAACGTTTGAGGTGACTGAGTTAAGACGAACATCCGTATGTCGATCTTGACAGTCCCAAGCTTCCCTTAAGTCCCGTTCTAACTTAAGCTTCGAAGGGGGTTGGATCGGAACCCAGATCTGACCCCCCCTGACAATTGTCTATGTACATGAAGTTTGGAGTTCGACCCAACAGGAAGGTTGAATGGCCATTTCTTTTGACCGTCGTTCGAGGTTCGACCAAAGGATCGATCGAACGGTCATCATACACGACTGTGAGTTCGATTGAGCTTCCGCTTAGCGTTCTCATCTCAACCAGCATTGACCCCGGTTCTTCCAACCGAGGTCCCACTTCACCAGCCGACGAGGCTCCACCTCGACAGAGGAGTCCACGTCAGATCCATCTACAGTTGATCGGAACCCTCCCGTCAACAAGATGAATAATAGCAAACAACCTAATTTCATCTTGTTGAGATTTGAAAAACAACCTAATCTCATCTTGATCACCTTTATTCAATGAAAAGCAAGCTATTATTTCCAATATCTCTAGACTATGGCTTTGGTGATAAGAGGAGGTTCAGTAATAGCAAGGAGTTCCACAGACCGACATGGGATTGAGTGTCTCAGTCATCATATGCGGAGTTTGGTATGTCCTGATCTGCATTGTTGATAGAAATTTCTCTTTAGCTACTTGGATGGACAATCAGTTCTTTGTGTTCAAGATTGATAGACTGCTGGTTATACATCAATCAAACTGGGGTGGGGGGCATGATTTTTGAAAAGAAGTTTGCTTTCTTTCTGTTCAGAAGTAGAAATTATAGTTAGATTGTCATTAGAAACTATTATATTATTATGAGTACCACCACATTGCCTATTAATTGGACGTCCTGGTTCCCAAACAATGTAGGTGTTTAAGCAGTTGTGATCTAATATTCCTTCTTTTTATACTGATGTATATTGGTTGATTATTCATGTTGGATCATAACTCGTGAGGGAAGAATTGAGATAGTTCAGGTTCACTTGGCTCCTTTTCTGATTTTCAGCAACATGGAAAGTTGGATTTTAGTTTATGAAGGAATGAACGAATTAAAATTGATGTATATCTAGGTTAAGATTGATTAGTAGTGTAACTAGTGCTGTCGACTGACTGGAGTGTTCAGTTCTGTACTTACAACCATTGAATGGATTACTTATTTTTCCCCATATCTCATTGTAGTTATTACATGTATTATCTATACTGTCTGCATGGCTGAGAGATCCACTATCTATTTTGCATTTTACCCCACTATTTGTTTTACGTTTCACTATTAATATTTTTTCCATTAATGTTTTTAATTATCAAATATCATGAAATGTTAGGTGGGTATGATAACATTGAATTTAGGGGTTGCATTACATAAATCCTAATGAGCATGTTCTCTTCATTTGCCAGGAACCAAGCTGAGGTTGATGCAGTCATGCTTGAGATTGATGGGACTCCAAATAAATCAAAGCTTGGTGCGAATGCCATTCTTGGAGTATCACTCAGTGTATGTAGGGCTGGGGCAGGCGCTAAGGCAATCCCTTTGTACAAGCATATACAGGAAATATCTGGAACAAAAGAGCTTGTTATGCCTGTCCCAGCTTTCAATGTGATAAATGGTGGTAGCCATGCTGGTAACAATCTGGCAATGCAGGAGTTTATGATTCTGCCAGTGGGTGCAAGTTCATTTGCTGAGGCTCTTCGCATGGGCAGTGAAGGTATCATTCAGTATTCCTCATTTTTAAAGCTTTATTGTGTTGCAATGTAATAGATTTTGGATACTACTACTACATATATATAATAGGAAAAATGTTTGTCTATATTGAGAAACAATAGTAGTTATCAATTTCATGTCATTCCTTTTTTTGGATTATTACTTTTTTGAACAAGGTTCATAGACTGGTCTAGAACCTGAAACCTCCCAATGCTCATCCCATCCCTTTGCCAGTGAGGTGCTGGAATAGTACCTAGTTTTATTAGCAGATTCCTAATCTCATTGTTTTCTCACTTTTACTAAATGTTTCTTATTGTCAATTCCTGGACACTTTATTTGATGTTTATGATTATTTCTGACAGCTTACGCCTTGATGCTTATTCATGTCTTAATGCGACAGTATACCATACTCTGAAGGGCATTATCAAGGCTAAGTATGGGCAAGATGCATGCAATGTGGGAGATGAAGGCGGGTTTGCTCCCAATGTCCAGGATAACAGGGAGGGATTGGTCTTGCTCATCAATGCAATTGAAAAGGCTGGTTACACTGGAAAGGTAGATGAAATTTAGCACTAATTTGTCATCTTAAATGGTGTTTTCTTTTTCTTGGTGAAGTTTATCCTGATTTCTCTGAACTCATGTACCACATGCCACCGCAGATCAAAATAGGAATGGATGTTGCAGCTTCAGAGTTTTTAACAAAGGATGGGAGCTATGATCTAGATTTCAAAAAGCAGCCAAATGATGGAGCTCATGTTCACTCTGCTCAGAGTTTGTGCGAACTCTACAAAGAATTTGTGAGAGATTTCCCAATTGTATCAATTGAGGATCCTTTTGACCAAGATGACTGGAGTTCTTGGGCATCACTGCAGTCCTCTGTTGATATCCAAATTGTGGGGGATGATCTGTTGGTGACAAATCCAAAGAGAATAGCTGAGGCAATTCAGAAGAAGGCTTGCAATGGCCTACTTCTGAAAGTAAGAATTTTGTTCCTTTTTGGTTGTCTGAAATATATCATGTATAATGAATGTTCTAATATGTTTGCTCGACCAACCACAACCTTACATACCCCTCCTCCCTTTTCATGGCCCGCTAAAAAACGAACCGATAAAAATAAATTGATATATAATAAACTAAATATAACCACAACCTTCCATCCCAAACACAGCACATCTTCCTGTTTCTTGTTATTGATCCAGAAAGTATCTTTTCTAGTTAATTATTACATGTCTTCTGTCTTTTGTTGTTTGACAACTTCAGGGACATAGGCTAAGTCATCCAATAACAAGAAATTATGAAGGTCCGTTGCATTGAATGTTCCTTTATACCGTATCTGCTTGATCTTTAATTCGATAATGGTCTGCTCTAATTTATTATTGTTCGGGCTGTCCTTGATCACTATCTGCAGTCATAATATGTGCATGCCATTAAGAAATGAATTAGTGATTGATCTTAAACACGTCTGCAATCATACTCAAATGTTTTTATACAGAAGCTGCCACCATGAAGATGCAAACTTGTGATTAATGCCGCACATGTGTATTACAAAAGCCTACCCTTTTGGTTATAGCATCAGATTAAAGTATTTTATATGAGTATATCATGAATTATTTAGTCATAGAATAATAGTTTTTATTTTCTTGATCAATGAAAAGCAATAAAATTTAATAAAATCCATGATGTGCAGATAGAGATCATCAGTATAGTATCCTTTCTGGATGGCAATGCTTGCAGCATTTATCAGGCTGCTTAGCTCTGGTTTATTATTACCAATGTTGCTACTTTCATATAAAAAGCTGAATGTTGGCAAACATCTTATTGTACGCGCATACGACCATTTGTAGGTTAACCAAATTGGCACAGTTACTGAATCCATAAGAGCTGCTCTTGACTCAAAAGCTGCAGGCTGGGGAGTAATGGTCAGCCACCGTAGTGGTGAGACAGAAGACAATTTCATTGCAGATCTGTCTGTTGGTCTGGCAAGTGGACAGGCAAGACTTCTGAAACAGCAGATTCCTAGTTTTTCTGCTATTCTGAACTAGTCATGTGTAAGTTCTGTAGTTTCAATTTTCTTTCTGTTGTTTACAGATTAAAACTGGAGCTCCTTGTCGTAGTGAGCGGTTGGCCAAGTATAATCAGGTACTAGTTGATCCTTTTCTGTGTATGATTGCTTAAGGCTTTTTAATGATGGCATATGGTATGCTGGAAACTTATAGAAAGTGCATATATATGATATTTGTTGGCAGTCTTTCTTCAAACAAGGAATAACCTAAAAGGCAACTTACACATGCATTAAAACCATGAATGTACAAGCAAACTATAAGACTGGACAAGACTCGCTTTGTTTCGGTTTAGAATACTTATTGCCTACTGTCCAGCGATAAATCCTAAATAATGAAAAATCTCTTCTGCAGTTTATACACATTTACTTGCAATTGGGAATCTATATACACAGGCCCGAATTGCTTTATACACACACACCACTTTACAAACAAACAAACACATTATTTTTAAAACTCAAATTTTTTACTTTACACACATGCACCCATTATTGGATCTGGATTTAAGCCTGGGGGGTGTGAACATGCTAATAAAAATTCTTGAGATATCACAGTCAATTATTCAGCACAATCAATCAGACACAGAGTAAATAAAATCAATCACAGAGTGCACGAGAGATGTACCCTAGTTCGGTCGTCCCACCGATCTACTCCAGCCCCAAAGCAATTACTAGCATTAATAATGTCAAGGGTACAACTATAAAGAGCTACGAGCACCCACTCTATGCTCACCAGGTTCGTACCGCACTCATCAAAGTGCCAAACACTTACTAATCTAGTAAAAGCTCTCTCCTGACTAGCACTGACTAGTCAAGACCCCAAAACACCAAAAAGAATGTTTAAGTAACCTACAGAGATCAACACACCAATACATGAATATAAAATAATTAAGAATATGTGAGGGGCCCTGTCTGGTGGACGTGATACTTTACACTGAACAGTTACGGTTAGCAATATACTTTCATTAAACAATTCTCTGTATATGATGCAATGGAATAAACACTATGAAGTATCACAATATTAAAGATAAATAAGATAAACAAGTTAGATAAGCAAACCAATCGTAACATCGAGAAGTTATACTGGTTCGTTCTTTATATTCAGTCCCCCAGCAAATCTCGCTTGAAAAACTTGCTAAACCGCAGGAATAGTACAAACTCGTAAATTGATAAACACTCTTGCCAATTGGGAAACCTCCCATATCGATAACCCGAGAAGGAAAATACATCGACACTCTCTAACTGAGTAAGAACCGCCTCACAACCAAGGTAAATCTGTAAAGAGAAAACAACTGCTGTACCCCTATATCATTCGAAGATGAAGAGCTTGTGTGTACAAAGGGCTATGGAAGTGGGTTTCTATTTTGAAGATTTTTACAATGGAGAATTGAAACTAGTAAATTTATTCTTTTCATGGCGCACAAAATATAAAGAAAAAACTAGGATATTTTGACCAATAGAAATGATTTTCTTTTTTCTTTTTCATGTCTAACCCATTCTAACCCATAAGTATTATTCCCTATTTATAGAGAAGAAAATCTGTGACAGTGTACCATGTTTTGAACTAGTAGCATTTTACGTATTGGTGTATTGGTGTTTGTTTCACTTACCAAAGCGACTCACATTCCTAGTAACTCTCGCCAAATCTGACTCAACCCTTCCACATGGATATTTAATCTTTTTTGTTTGACAGTCCAGGTTTCTAGGAGATAATATTATGATGTTGCTATTGGCTATGTCACAAGCTCATATATTTGTTTGTTAAAGTTTAGTTTCTTATATCACCTTTCCAGCTGAATGGTCTAATTTATTGTTTCTAACTTTGTCTGTTTTTAAGCTACTGCGTATCGAGGAGGAACTTGGAAATGTTCGCTATGCTGGAGAAGCTTTCAGATCCCCGTAAGGTTGCATGCTTATGTGAAATAAGGTACATTTTTGGAGTCGTGCAAATCAAGCAAGTGGTCTCAACATTTTTTTGTAAACTCTATCAGTTTGGATGTATCTAGAAGGCACATGCTGATCTTTTGAGTGCCAGCAGTGGCCATTTTAGTTTGTTAAAGATGAATATTGAGTTGCAGTAATGTTTGTGCTGTTGTTTACACACTTTCAGACATAAAAAACGGTAAATTGTCACAGTATTCCACTCATTTTCTGCAATCTTGTTTAATTGGTCTGGAAAGGGCATTACATTTCATCTCGATTTGATATTTTCTTTCTATTATTTTGTTTCTAGTAAAGTGCCATGGTATTTACCCACTCCCATTAATGCGTGTATTCCCTTATCACTTGTTTAATTAATTAGCATCCAACTGGCAACAAAAAGCTTTGTTAGGTCCATCATAGCTGAAGAAAGAGGAGGAAGAGGGAGAGGGCGGGGGGGGGGGGGGGGGGGGGGGGGGGGGGGGGAGAATGAGTTAGTGGGGGAAAGGATAGGCTATATGGGTTTGGGCCGCTGAGCGGGCTAGCGGAAAAAGAAAATAAGAGAGAGAGAGAGAGAGAGAGAGAGAGAGAGAGAGAGAGAGAGAGAGAAATGGGTCGAAAATTTTAGGCTTTTACATACACCCTCCTCTCCCTCTTCTTCGATTCCATCATAACTTTGGAGACATGAGGCGGAGGAGGAAAAGTAGATGTGGGGAGGAAGAGGCAACGATAGGGGAAGGGTGTTAAAAAGTAAAAATTTTGACGGGCAAACTTGTAAATAAGTGGGATGGGTGTAAAGCAATTTGGTATGTGTGTATAGCAACTCTACTTGCAATTTAATGGAATTCTTGTTTTATCGACGACTTTCTTTTGTGGCCCTTTGATTCAGAGAGAGAGAGAGAGAGAGAGAGAGAGAGAGAGAGAGAGAGGCTAGATCTTGACTATTCTGTTTTATTTATTTGTTTTCTTTATGATGAATCCTAAAATTACCTTGTGAGGTGCTTCAAAGATTTTTGTGATTGGGTTTGATGTAACATTTCAAAATTTAACATAAGTTTAGCCTATAGAAAAGAAGACTGAGGCAAGTTCTGCTCCTTCCTCCAAAGACTGTTATATATCTGAAAAATGCAACAGTGACATGACTTTGTCTAATCAAGAAAGAGCCATATGTAAGCATTTTAAATGCTATCATGCTCTGAACAGGTAAAAACGGGAAAAAAGAAAAAACTCTTGATGCTTAACATTTATATCACTTGCTTAGTCATACTTTTTTAAGTAATAACATTACCGTTATTTTTTGGTGGGTGGGTGTGAAAGAGTATACCTCAAAGCTGAAAAACTTCACCAGATTACTTTGTTTTGTTGATATTGCAATGGGGACAAGTTAGATAAATAGTGAGGGGCCCTGTCTGGTGGACGTGATACTTTACACTGAACAGTTACGGTTAGCAATATACTTTTAACAAACAATTCTCTGTATATGATGCAATGGAATAAACACTATGAAGTATCACACTATTAAAGATAAAGTAAATAAGATAAACAAGTTAGATAAGCAAACCAATCGTAACATCGAGAAGTTATACTGGTTCGTTCTCTATATTCAGTCCCCAAGCAAATCTCGCTTGAAAAACTTGCTAAACCGCAAGAATAGTACAAAATTGGAAAATCACAAACACTCTTGCCAATTGTGAAACCTCCCATCTCAATAACCTGAGATGGAAAATACAGCCTCCTATCTAACTGAGTAAGAACAGCCTCACAACCAAGGTAAATCTGTAAAGAGAAAACACTTGCAGTACCCATATAGCATTCGAAGATGAAGAGCTTGTGTGTACATTGGGCTATGGAAGTGGGTTTCTATTCTAATGATTTTTTACAATGGAGAATAGAAACTAGTAAATTTATTCTTTTCATGGCGCACAAAATATAAAGAAAAAACTAGGATATTTTGACCAATAGAAATGATTTTCTTTTTTCTTTTTCATGTCGAACCCATTCTAACCAATAAGTATTATTCCCTATTTATAGAGAAGAAAATCTGTGACAGTATACCATGTTATGAACTAGTAGCATTTTACGTATTGGTGTATTGGTGTTTGTTCCACTTACCAAAGCGACTCACATTGCTAGTAACTCTCGCCAAATCTGACTCAACCCTTCCACATGGATATTTAATCTTTATTGTTTGACAGTCCAGGTTTCTAGGAGATAATATTACGAGGTTGCTATTGGCTATGTCACAAGCTCATATATTTGTGTGTTAAAGTTTATTTTCTTATATCACCTTTCCAGCTGAATGGTCTAATTTATTGTTTTCAACTGTCTGTTTTTAAGCTACTGCATATCGAGGAGGAACTAGGAAATGTTCGCTATGCTGGAGAAGCTTTCAGATCCCCTTAAGGTTGCATGACATTTTTGAAGAAGCAAGTGGTCTGAACATGTTTTTGTAAACTCTATCAGTTTGGATGTATTTTGTAAGCACCTGCTGATCTTTTGAGTGCCAGCAGTGGCCATTTTAGTTTGTTAAAGATGAATATTGAGTTGCAGTAATGTTTGTGCTGTTGTTTACACACTTTCAGACATAAAAAGCAGTAAATTGTCATAGTATTCCACTCTTTTTCTGCAATCTTGTTTAATTGGTCTGGAAAGGGCATTACTTCATCTCGATTTGATATTTTCTTTGTATTATTTTGTTTCTAGTAAAATGCCATGGTATTTGCCCACTTCCATCAATGTGTGTATTCCCTTATCACTTGTTTAATAAATTAGCATCCAAATGACAACAAAAAGCTTTGTTAGGTCCATCCTAACTGAAGAGAGAGAGAGAGAGAGAGAGAGAGAGAGAGAGAGAGAGAGGGCTAGGGAAAAAAGAAAAAAAAAAGAAAAAGAGAGAGAAAGAGAAATGGGTCGAAAATTTTAGGCTTTTACATGCACCCTCCACTCCATCTTCTTCGATTCCATCATAGCTTTGGAGACATGAGGCGGAGGAGGAAAAGTAGATGAGGGAGGAAGAGGTGACCGTAGGGGAATAAGTAAAAATTTGACGGGCAAACCTGTAAATAAGTGGGATGTGTGTAAAGCAATTTGGTATGTGTGTATAGCAACTCCACTTGCAATTTCATGGAATTCTTGTTTTATCGACGACTTTCTTTTGTGACCCTTTGATTCAAATAGAGAGGGCGAGGCTGGATCTTGACTATTCTGTTTTATTTATTTGTTTTCTTTATATGATGAATCCTGAAATTACTTTATGATGTGCTTCAATGATTTTTGTGATTGGTTTTGATGTAACATTTCAAAATTTAACATAAGTTCAGCCTACAGAAAAGAAGACTGAGGCAAGTTCTGCTCCTTCCTCCAAAGACTATTATATATCTAAAAATGCAAAAGTGACATGGCTTTGTCTAATCAAGAAAGAGCCATATGTAGGCATTTTAAATGCTCGCATACTCTGAACAGGTAAAAAAGGGGAAAAAAGACAAAAATTTCTGATGCTTAACATTTATATCACTTTCTTAGTCTTGTTGTGAAGGGAAAAGTAGAGTAATAGGTGTAAGGGGTTAAGAGCCCCCTACCCTCATATATATAGCTTTCAATGATGTGCCGGATACCCAATGAGCCTTCTGGGCCTATTTTTAACACTTCCCCTTATCCAACCAACATTGAATAAGAGGTGGATTCTTCGAGATCCGAGTTAGGATAACCGCCTTGTTAAATAAAGAACGGTTTATCCATAACTTCCCCTGTTTCAGGGATGTGTCTAGGGATGGATACTTCAGGATCCAGAGTCAACGAGGTTACCTAGTCAAAACCTTGACTATGGAAAACCCTGTGGAAAAAAACCAGTAGCCAAGGGAAAAGAGTACAACTCTGCAGTTGACTCCCCCTCAGCTGACCAAGCTTCGGGATTGCAGATTTCCTATGAATCTATACATCAGTCTCGTATGTATCTATATGTTCATAGTCTTCTCATCCTGACCCAGTTTACATTTCCTCACTCTCCTCATCCCAATCCCATATACAAGTCTCTCAAAGATACTATTAGGCAGGGATTTGGTAAACAAATCCGCTAAGTTATTACATGATTGGATCTTCTGTACCTCAATCTGCTTTTGCTTTTGAAGGTCGCGCGTCCAGAAGAACTTGCGGGAGATATGCTTCGGTCTTGTCGCCTTTGATGTAGCCATCCTGTAGCTGGGTTATACATGCTGCATTGTCTTCATGGAGTGGAGTAGGTGCAAGGACGCTGGTCATCAGGCCGGTGGAGGTGAGAATGTGCTGGATCACAGAGCGTAGCCAGAAACTCTCTTTGCTTTCTTCATGGATCGCTAAAATTTCTGAGTAAGTGGATGAGATGGTTGTCATGGTCTGCTTTACAGATCTCCAGGATATGGCAGTGCCGCCTTAGGTAAATATGTATACGGTCTGAGACTTCTCTGTATGAGGATCGTACCTGTTAACCCGCATTAGCATAACCAACTAAACCAGTTGATGCCCCTTTCCTGTAGAATAGACCTAAGTCTATGGACCCTTGGAGGTAGCGCAGAAGATGCCTAACTCCGGCCCAGTGCTGCTGTGTAGATGCAGCACTATATCTAGCTAGTAAGTTGACTGCAAATGCTATGTCAGGGCGAGTGCAGTTAGCCAGGTAATGGAGTGCGCCAATAGCACTTAGATAATGCACTTCAGGGCCTATTACTTCCTCCCCCTCTTCCAGCGGCCGGAAGGGGTCTTTATGCACATCCAATGATCTGACGACCATTGGCGTGATGAGGGGGTGGCACTTATCCATTTGGAACGTTTTCAACAAGTTCGACGTGTAAGTTGACTGATGTAACATGATCCCATCGTTAAGATGCTCTATTTGAAGACCTAAACAGAATTTTGACTTTCCGATGTCTTTCATCCCGAAGGTTTCTGTCAAGCTTCTATAAATCTCGACGATTGGTGGGACCAAAAAGGTGCTTCTCTCAAGCGCAAGAGTCCGTACAAGTAGTAAAATCTGGGAGTCCAGATGTCGAATCCTCGGGAGAAATCTGTTGAAACCACAAGCTTAAATCAAATAGAAAATCTACGTAGAGAAACTAAACACTTTTGGTGGTGATGGTGTGGATGAGTTCGATGGTGAATTGTGAATACGTGAACGATACGAACAATGAAAATTCGTGAAAATATCAATGAGAAATATGCACATGGTATGGGTTCATTAGGATCAACGATTCGTATTTATTTGGTTGATTTATTATAACTCAATAAATTCTCCTTTTGGGAGCAATTCATCGGAAAATACCCTTTTGGGGATTAAAGCACAAATTTCGATAATATCGTCGCTAAAGTTATAATCTTTCAAAACTAAGGTATGAAACTCTCTTTTGGAGAGATCAAAACTCACCCTTGTGGGGTGATCATCAACTAAATCAATTCTTTTGGAATATGAAAAAGTGGATTTTTAAGCTAAAGATTACAACTTTATCGACATGCAATTTTAGCGCAATAATACAACCAAACGAATACGAATCACATCTCCTAACTACGCCATACCATGCACAATAGAAATTTAGCTAATCATACTGAAAATAAACAGAGATTTCATCACATATAGCATGGTTCTACACAATACAATCAAATATAGTTCAAAATACGCAAAAGAGTTCAAGATATCACCAAATACGCTAGCAAAAAGCCTTAGAAAACCCCTCTTCTTCTTCCTCAAAGCCTCTGAAATTTTGCCTCAGGTTGCCCTCTGTCCTCTCTGCGAAATACTGCAAAAAATCGGCTCCAAAATCGCCCAAATACGCCAAGAATACGCCCAAAAACCCTAGAATGCGCTTAAATAATAATCATTGCGGGTTTGGGGCGCTTAACGGGTTGAAACCCGCACCCAATATCAATTAAAACCAAACCCACAGCCGCCCGCAATCTCAACCGTCCATCGCAAGCGGGATTAAACGTGGTCGAGCCACGTGGACTTTAAGACTCGTGTCCCGCCCGCTCTTCGATTCTCGCTCAGATCGGTGTTGTCCGTTGGATCCAAGATCAACGGCGCAAATGTTGCCGCGTCGTTGCCGCTGAATTCGAATGCGTGATTGTCGATGACCGTTGGATGAAGGCGGGGACCGTCGAAATGCTGACACGTCGCCCCCGCAGCTCTCGTATGACTCCGCTTTCGAATTCGAGCGGCTCGCGTTCCTGGCCGTTCGATCATAATCGAATGGCTCTCGATTGTCCACGTCGCCCCGCTCTCGTATGCCGCTGGATCGGGCGGGAACCGGTGGATCGATGCCACGTGTCCGCAGAGATTCGTGCGGATCACTGTATTTCCGTATTTTTAGAGTATTTCTGGCGTATTTCTCCAATTTATTGGTATTCTGCATTCAAAAATTCACAGTAATTAGCACATATCTCAGAAAAATACAAATAAATAGTCGTTGGAATCGTGAGATCGAGACCAAGCTAGGAAAAATATAAGAATGCAAAAATATTCAGTAAAATTCATACTTTGTGTACAAATCAAGTGATTTGCTCTAGTAAATCATGATATACAAAATACGAATGTACTAGAGACCAATTAAGCATCATTTACACACAAAATATTGCTAGATGAGGGGTTAAATACGCAATATTCAACCCAAATCACACCCCCCAACTAGCGTTATGCTAGTCTCTAGCAAAAAAGAGCGATTAATAATACACCTAGATCACCTTATCAGATCTCAAATAATTCACCACCATACTACAACGATAAAAGAGATAACCACACACTAATATCAAAATATCAAGCTCATCAAGTAATGGTACTTGTGGATTTTCAAAAATGAATGTCAAGTATCTCAAACGGTTATAAAATAGACTTAAATTCACTATCCATTACTTCATAGCTCATAGTATACAAAATCAATGGTCAACACCGTTCAATCAAATATTTTAACTTGGAGCGTAGATTTTTCATGCAAGGCAAGCATCAAAAATAGGATGGTATCAAGACATACACACGTCAATCTTCATTCATAGGAAATCACACCACATCTTGTGTTTTCTTTAAGCTTTGGAAGTTCTCTTTCCTGGCTAATTATGCACACTTTTTCCTTCTTTTCGTTCTCTCTCTTTTTTTAATAGTTCTGCGTAACGCGCATCAAGCAACATTCGCAGAAAAAATGTATAACTTGGATCGCTCCATCAAATGATTGATGTTCCAGTCAATGGCTCCCAAATCGGACGATAATAGGGCATTAGGCCAAGACGGACCCCTCGGACTGTACTACTCGAGCCAACCAAGTTATTTCTTTAACGACACGTTTATTCGTTCATTCATTTCATTTTTTTCTTTTGTGTGTGCATAAATAACTTAGCAAGATAGCTTCCTTTTCTTTATTCTTTCACAAGGATGGGTTATCCTAATCATTTCAGAAGATAGTGTAGACTTTTCTACCCAAAATCACACGAAGCGTGCAAATAGCAATGAATATGAAATAAAAACGATGCTCCAATATTTTGTGAACTTATTCGTGCATGAACTTTGGTGTGTTCCATTGAAAGCATACTACTTGCTAATTCATAATTTCTAGCTTCATTAAGTTGTCAATTAATCATACAATTGAGATATATCAATGAAAATTTCACCACAAGTACTTGCATTCATATCAAATGAGACTGAAGTATCCGACAATAGTGGCGGAAGAAAATAAATCAAGAGTGTACGGTGGTGAATAAATAACGAGAAATTTCATCACATGAGGTTCATTTCTAGGTAAAAATATGTATTGGTGATATATCTTAATTCAAATTTTTTTTTCAATGCAAAAAGGGAACTAAAAAAATAGAATCCTAAAAGAAAAAGAAAAAGAAAGACCTAAAAGTTATACCCTCCCCCCAACTTAAAATAGACATTGTCCTCAATGTTAGGAAGAGGGAATCATGGAAAGAACACACCTGATTAGTCCCCATCCGAAGGTGGGTCTGTGAGATCCATGGTGCTCGCTTCCTTGGTCCAAGGCTCGTGAAAATGCTGCAATCTTTGGCCATTCACCTTGAACTCACTTCCATCTTTTTCATTCAATAATAGCACTGCGCCATGTGGGAAAACTTCTTTGACTGTGAAAGGTCCATACCACCTAGAGCGAAGCTTCCCGGGAAAGATGTGTAGCCTGGAATTGTATAGAAGAACTTTTTGGCCTGGAATGAACTCCCTCCGTAGGATCATCATGTCGTGAACGGCTTTCATCCTCTCTTTTGATATTTTAGCGTTGTCGTAAGCATTTCTCCTCAGCTCCTCTAGCTCCAATAATTGTAACATGCGAGAAGAAAAGGATGAATCAGTATCAAAATTCAATTTCTTTATAGCACAATAAGATCTATGTTCCAATTCAACAGGTAAGTGACAAGACTTCCCAAAAACAAGACGGTAAGGTGACATCCCCAAAATTGTTTTGTAGGCCGTCCTGTAGGCCCACAACGCTTCAGGTAAGCGCAAACTCCAATCTTTTCTTGATGGATTCACCGTTTTCTGTAGAATTCCTTTGATCTCTCTATTTGCCAACTCTGTTTGACCATTGGTTTGGGGGTGATACGGAGTAGAAACTTTATGCGTGACCCCAAACCTCTTCATTAAAGTAGCGAACATGCGGTTGCAAAAATGAGACCCTCCATCGCTGATCAAGGCCTTTGGCACTCCAAATCTAGAGAAAATGTTCTCTTTGAGGAACTTAAGCACAACGGAAGTGTCATTCGACCTGCAAGGAATAGCTTCCACCCATTTAGAAACATAATCAATACAAACCAAAATATAAGCATATCCAAATGAAGGTGGGAAAGGTCCCATGAAGTCTATGCCCCAACAATCAAATATTTCAATTTCTAAAATGGGATTTAAAGGCATCATGTTACGTCTAGTAATACCCCCTAATTGTTGGCATGCAGAGCAAGTCTTGCAATAATGAAATGTATCTTTAAACATAGTTGGCCAATAAAAGCCACATTACGAGATTTTTGCCACAGTTTTGTTCGCAGAAAAATGTCCACCACACACTCCATCATGACAAAATTGTATCACACTGGTTATTTCATGGTTAGGAATGCATCTCCTAACAGTTTGGTCACTACAATATTTATAGAGGTACGGATCATCAAAGAAGAAATATTTTACCTCATACTTGAAACTTTTAAAGTCTTGAAGAAACCAAGTGTCAGGGGTCTTACCAGTCACAAGATAATTTACTATATCAGCATACCATGGAGAGGTGGAAACGCTAAAAAGATGCTCGTCAGGAAAGGAGTTCTTCAAAGGCACATCTGCTGAATCAAGGCCTACTGTCAATCGTGATAAGTGGTCAGCTACTAGATTCTCCACGCCTTTCTTGTCCTTGATTATGACATTGAACTCCTGCAACAATAAAATCCATCGTATCAATCGAGGCTTAGCATCTTTTTTAGACAATAAATATTTTAAAGCAGAGTGATCAGTATATATCAAAATAAGTGATCCCAAAATATATCTCCTGAATTTTTCCTACGCAAATACTACAGCCAGCAACTCCTTTTCTGTGGTCGTATAGTTTCTCTGAGCATCATTTAGTGTCTTGCTGGCATAGTAAATCAATACTGGAACTTTGTCTTTTCTTTGGCCTAGGACTGCACCAACTGCGTAGTTGCTTGCGTCACACATTATTTCAAATGGTAGGGACCAGTCTGGTACCTGTAAAATGGGAGCAGAAATCAGCAACTTCTTAAAGTTTCAAAAGAAATTTGACACTCAGATGTCCAAATAAAATCCACATTTAGAGTTAGTAAGTTGCAAAGAGGGCGAGATATGGCGCTAAAATCTTTGATGAATCGCCTATAAAATCCTGCATGTCCCAAAAATGATCTGATGTCCTTCACGCATTTAGGACTTTGTAGCTTATCAATTACCGCTACCTTGGCTCTGTCTACCTGTATACCATCTTTAGAAACCAGGTGACCTAGGACAAGTCCCTCTGTGGTCATAAAATGACACTTCTCCCAATTCAATAGGAGATTCTTTTCAATGCACCTGTCAAGAACATGAGCCAAGTTAGTTAAACAATCATGAAAAGAGCTACCATATACTGAAAAATCATCCATAAATACCTCAACAATTTTCTCAACCATATCATCAAAAATACTGAGCATGCATCGCTGAAAAGTAGCTGGAGCATTACATAAACCAAACGGCATTCTTTTAAAAGCAAAAGTACCAAAGGGACAGGTAAAGGTGGTCTTTTCCTGGTCCTCAGGTGCAATCTCAATCTGATAATAACCTGAATAACCGTCTAGAAAGCAATAGTACTCATGTCCAGCTACCATCTCTAAAATTTGGTCAAGAAATGGAAGAGGGAAATGATCTTTTCTAGTTCGGGAGTTCAATTTCCTATAGTCTATGCACATCCTCCAACCTGTGGTGGCTCTAACTGGGATAAGCTCATTATTCTCATTTTTAACCACGGTGAGGCCAGACTTTTTAGGAACAACCTGTGTAAGGCTAACCCACTTGCTGTCTGAAATAGGATAAATAATGCCTGCATCCAATAATTTTAGTACCTCGCCTTTCACCACTTCTTTTAATGTTGGATTTAACCTACGTTGCATTTCTCTAGTGGGTTTGGCGTCATCCTCCAAATAAATGTGATGCATGCATACAATAGGGCTAATACCTTTTATGTCAGCAATGGACCAACCAATAGCACCTCTATGCTTTCTTAGCACATCAAGTAAAGAGCTTTCTTGTTCTAAAGAGAGTTTAGAAGATATTACCACAGGGAAGCTGTTTTCGTTTCCAAGAAAGGCATACTTGAGATATTCAGGAAGTGGCTTCAATTCGGGCTTTGGATCCTCCACCTCTGATGAAATTTGAGTTGATGCATTAGGTGGCAAAGCCTCGAACCTAGGCTCCCATACCGCGTTAAGCTCCTTCACGTTCTCCTGCACAAAAGATATGTCATCAGAATCACCAATATTAGTCTCAACAATAGAAGTATCAGCACAAAATTCAGAGCAAATATAGTCATCCACCAATGAATCAATCATATGCACCCTCTCAACTTCATCATCCACATGTGGAAACTTGCAAGTATTAAAAATATTCAAATCCAAAGTCATGTTGCCAAAAGTAATTTTCAGTTGACCATCCCTACAATTTATTAAAGCATTGCATGTCGCTAGGAATGGTCTACCTAGGATGATGGGAGTAGCATTGGCAGTTTGGGGTCCTTGGATGTCTAGAACTATAAAGTCTGTAGGGTAGTAAAATTTGTCCACCTGAACGAGGACATCTTCAATGCATCCCTTTGGAACTTTAATACATCTATCAGCTAGTTGTAATATAACAGATGTAGGTTTTAGCCGTCCTAACCCAAGCTGCACAAAAATAGGGTATGGAAATATATTGACACTAGACCCTAAATCCAATAAAGCATTTCCAATTTTTTTAGTGCCAATGGTGCAAGTGATGGTGGGTGATCCAGGATCTCTAAATTTAGGTGGTGTATTTTGTTGCACAATAGAGCTAACCTGTTTAGTCAAAAACGCTTTCTTTTTCACATTCAATTTTCTCTTAACAGTGCACAAGTCTTTCAGAAATTTAGCATAGGTAGGTATTTGATTAATAGCATCAAGCAATGGAATATTTATCTGGCACTTCTGAAAAATTTCACGAATTTCAGTTTGATACTTATCTTTGCTTTTCTGAAGTAGCCGATGAGGGAGAGGCGCTGCAGGTACATATGCTGCGGGTTCCTTCTCTTTAATGTCATTTTTGCTCAAACCCACTTCCGTGCTCTCTTTCTGCACCTCCTCTTGCTCTTGAATTTCCTCTTCTTGGGTCTGAATTCCCTCTTCTTGCTCAGCTTCTCTGCTTGGTGGGTCAGGCTTCTGAATCTCTTTTCCACTCCTCAAAGTGGACACAGCTTGGCACGGCTTCATATTGTTACCTGCAGAAGAAGATGAGCCCATATCAGGATTTGGAATTGACTGAGATGGAAGCTTACCTTTCTCCAATGTCGCTGTAAGCCTCGCCAAGCTCTCGCTCATCTGCTGATTTTGAGTCTGCTGAGCCTGAAATTGAGCCTGTTGTTGCTGCATTTGTGCTTGCTGTAATTGAATAAGCTGCTGAAGCACATCGCCAAATGGTTGCATCTGCTGTTGTTGCACTGGCTCATGGTCCCTCCTTTGGTTCCCACCTTGATAATTGTTGTTATATTGATTCTGTCTGAACGGCGGTGGAGCTTGCTGCTGAGGTTACTGATTGGGGCCCCAGTTTAAGTTTGGATTGTTGTGCCATCCCTTATTGTTGGAATTAAAGTTCTGGTAGTTTGATGACACTTGATTCACCCCCGTTGGATTGCCTAGCATGCTCTTCAAAGCGGGAAGTGTAGGACAAGCACTAGTGTCGTGGCCACCAACGTCGCAAAGTGCACAACTTTTCTCTATCTCAACTGCCTTGGCCTCTTTCAAATTCATGGCATGAAGCTTGTTTGTGATCATGGCCTCCATCTTTGCCTCCAACGCATCCTCTGACGTTAAATTGAATACCGCTCCTCGTCTAGGCTGAGATGGTGCAGAGTGGCCCCCTCTCTCGTAGTCTGAAGTAGTGTCCCATGTCTGCGCATTTTCTGCTATCTCCTCCAGGTACGTCCAAGCTTCATCTGGCTCTTTATCAAAGAATCCTCCATTACACATCATCTCTACAAATTGCTTCATCTGCGGCTGCAGTCCATCGTAGAAGAAGCCAATAATCCTGCTTTTGTCGAAGCCATTGTGTGGACATGCAAGCAAGAGCTCATTGAACCTTTCAAATGCCTGGTAAAATGTCTCCTCGCTTTTCTGGGCAAAGTTCATGATCTGCCGCTTCAATCCCTGTGTCCTGTGGATAGGAAAAAACTTCTTTAGAAATTCAGCCTGCAAATCAATCCATGTAGTAATAGAACGTGATGGCAATGCATTCAACCAATTTTTAGCTTTGTCTTTCAATGAAAATGGGAACAGTTTAAGATATACTGTGTCCTCGCTAGTTTTCCCATCAAAGCATGTCAAGCACACCTCCTCAAATCCTTTAATACGAAGATATGGATTTTCCTTGTCTAACCCATGAAAGGTGGGTAAGAGTTGGATCACCCCAGGTTTAAAATTGAAAGAATTTGCATCGGTGGGTAAAACAAAGCATGAAGCTGTGCTAGTCCTAGTGGGTCTGAGTAAATCTTTTAAGGTCATAGGCACTCCAGGTTGCACATTATTCTCGTTGTTGTTGCTAAAATTTTCATCCATATTATTATTAGCCATCTCAAAACGTCTAGTCAACCTCTGTGTCCTAGGAGTCCTATGCCACATAAACTAGCACATGTATTTTTTTAATATATGAAAGCAAACAAAAATTATATACAATAAAGTGGAAAGATCTCACCGAAGGTCTTCTGAATGAAATAAACCGTAGTAACAAACCGTTCTCCCCGGCAACGGCGCCAAAAACTTGGTGGGACCAAAAGGTGCTTCTCTCAAGCGCAAGAGTCCGTACAAGTAATAAAATCTGGGAGTCCAGATGTCGAATCCTCTGGAGAAATCTGTTGAAACCACAAGCTTAAATCAAATAGAAAATCTACGTAGAGAAACTAAACACTTTTGGTGGTGATGGTGTGGATGAGTTCGATGGTGAATTGTGAATACGTGAAAGATACGAACAATGAAAATTCGTGAAAATATCAATGAGAAATATGCACATGGTATAGGTTCATTAGGATCAACGATTCGTATTTATTTGGTTGATTTATTATAACTCAATAAATTCTCCTTTTGGGAGCAATTCATCGGAAAATACCCTTTTGGGGATTAAAGCACAAATTTCGATAATATCGTCGCTAAAGTTATAATCTTTCAAAACTAAGGTATGAAACTCTCTTTTGGAGAGATCAAAACTCACCCTTGTGGGGTGATCATCAACTAAATCAATTCTTTTGGAATATGAAAAAGTGGATTTTTAAGCTAAAGATTACAACTTTATCGACATGCAATTTTAGCGCAATAATACAACCAAACGAATACGAATCACATCTCCTAACTACGCCATACCATGCACAATAGAAATTTAGCTAATCATACTGAAAATAAACAGAGATTTCATCACATATAGCATGGTTCTACACAATACAATCAAATATAGTTCAAAATACGCAAAAGAGTTCAAGATATCACCAAATACGCTAGCAAAAAGCCTTAGAAAACCCCTCTTCTTCTTCCTCAAAGCCTCTGAAATTTTGCCTCAGGTTGCCCTCTGTCCTCTCTGCGAAATACTGCAAAAAATCGGCTCCAAAATCGCCCAAATACGCCAAGAATACGCCCAAAAACCCTAGAATGCGCTTAAATAATAAGCATTGCGGGTTTGAGGCGCTTAACGGGTTGAAACCCGCACCCAATATCAATTAAAACCAAACCCACAGCCGCCCGCAATCTCAACCGTCCATCGCAAGCGGGATTAAACGTGGTCGAGCCACGTGGACTTTAAGATTCATGTCCCGCCCGCTCTTCGATTCTCGCTCGGATCGGTGTTGTCCGTTGGATCCAAGATCAACGTCGCAAATGTTGCCGCGTCGCTGCCGCTGAATTCGAATGCGGGATTGTCGATGACCGTTGGATGAAGGCGGGGACCGTCGAGATGCTGACACGTCGCCCCCGCAGCTCTCGTATGACTCCACTTTCGAATTCGAGCGGCTCGCGTTCCTGGCCGTTCGATCATAATCGAATGGCTCTCGATTGTCCACGTCGCCCCGCTCTCGTATGCCGCTGGATCGGGCGGGAACCGGTGGATCGATGCCACGTGTCCGCAGAGATTCGTGCGGATCACTGTATTTCTGTATTTTTAGGGTATTTCTGGCGTATTTCTCCAATTTATTGGTATTCTGCATTCAAAAATTCACAGTAATTAGCACAGATCTCAGAAAAATACAAATAAATAGTCGTTGGAATCGTGAGATCGAGACCAAGCTAGGAAAAATATAAGAATGCAAAAATATTCAGTAAAATTCATACTTTGTGTACAAATCAAGTGATTTGCTCTAGTAAACCATGATATACAAAATACGAATGTACTAGAGACCAATTAAGCATCATTTACACACAAAATATTGCTAGATGAGGGGTTAAATATGCAATATTCAACCCAAATCACACCCCCAACTAGCGTTATGCTAGTCTCTAGCAAAAAAGAGCGATTAATAATACACCTAGATCACCTTATCAGATCTCAAATAATTCACCACCATACTACAACGATAAAAGAGATAACCACACACTAATATCAAAATATCAAGCTCATCAAGTAATGGTACTTGTGGATTTTCAAAAATGAATGTCAAGTATCTCAAACGGTTATAAAATAGACTTAAATTCACTATCCATTACTTCATAGCTCATAGTATACAAAATCAATGGTCAACACCGTTCAATCAAATATTTTAACTTGGAGCGTAGATTTTTCATGCAAGGCAAGCATCAAAAATAGGATGGTATCAAGACATACACACGTCAATCTTCATTCATAGGAAATCACACCACATCTTGTGTTTTCTTTAAGCTTTGGAAGTTCTCTTTCCTGGCTAATTATGCACACTTTTTCCTTCTTTTCGTTCTCTCTCTTTTTTTAATAGTTCTGCGTAACGCGCATCAAGCAACATTCGCAGAAAAAATGTATAACTTGGATCGCTCCATCAAATGATTGATGTTCCAGTCAATGGCTCCCAAATCGGACGATAATAGGGCATTAGGCCAAGACGGACCCCTCGGACTGTACTACTCGAGCCAACCAAGTTATTTCTTTAACGACACGTTTATTCGTTCATTCATTTCATTTTTTTCTTTTGTGTGTGCATAAATAACTTAGCAAGATAGCTTCCTTTTCTTTATTCTTTCACAAGGATGGGTTATCCTAATCATTTCAGAAGATAGTGTAGACTTTTCTACCCAAAATCACACGAAGCGTGCAAATAGCAATGAATATGAAATAAAAACAATGCTCCAATATTTTGTGAACTTATTCATGCATGAACTTTGGTGTGTTCCATTGAAAGCATACTACTTGCTAATTCATAATTTCTAGCTTCATTAAGTTGTCAATTAATCATACAATTGAGATATATCAATGAAAATTTCACCACAAGTACTTGCATTCATATCAAATGAGACTGAAGTATCCGACAATAGTGGCGGAAGAAAATAAATCAAGAGTGTACGGTGGTGAATAAATAACGAGAAATTTCATCACATGAGGTTCATTTCTAGGTAAAAATATGTATTGGTGATATATCTTAACTCAAATTTGTTTTTTCAATGCAAAAAGGGAACTAAAAAAATAGAATCCTAAAAGAAAAAGAAAAAGAAAGACCTAAAAGTTATACCCTCCCCCCCCAACTTAAAATAGACATTGTCCTCAATGTTAGGAAGAGGGAATCATGGAAAGAACACACCTGATTAGTCCCCACCCGAAGGTGGGTCTGTGAGATCCATGGTGCTCGCTTCCTTGGTCCAAGGCTCGTGAAAATGCTGCAATCTTTGGCCATTCACCTTGAACTCACTTCCATCTTTTTCATTCAATAATAGCACTGCGCCATGTGGGAAAACTTCTTTGACTGTGAAAGGTCCATACCACCTAGAGCGAAGCTTCCCGGGAAAGATGTGTAGCCTGGAATTGTATAGAAGAACTTTTTGGCCTGGAATGAACTCCCTCCGTAGGATCATCATGTCGTGAACGGCTTTCATCCTCTCTTTTGATATTTTAGCGTTGTCGTACGCATTTCTCCTCAGCTCCTCTAGCTCCAATAATTGTAACCTGCGAGAAGAAAAGGATGAATCAGTATCAAAATTCAATTTCTTTATAGCACAATAAGATCTATGTTCCAATTCAACAGGTAAGTGACAAGACTTCCCAAAAACAAGACGGTAAGGTGACATCCCCAAAATTGTTTTGTAGGCCGTCCTGTAGGCCCACAACGCTTCAGGTAAGCGCAAACTCCAATCTTTTCTTGATGGATTCACCGTTTTCTGTAGAATTCCTTTGATCTCTCTATTTGCCAACTCTGTTTGACCATTGGTTTGGGGGTGATACGGAGTAGAAACTTTATGCGTGACCCCAAACCTTTTCATTAAAGTAGCGAACATGCGGTTGCAAAAATGAGACCCTCCATCGCTGATCAAGGCCTTTGGCACTCCAAATCTAGAGAAAATGTTCTCTTTGAGGAACTTAAGCACAACGGAAGTGTCATTCGACCTGCAAGGAATAGCTTCCACCCATTTAGAAACATAATCAATACAAACCAAAATATAAGCATATCCAAATGAAGGTGGGAAAGGTCCCATGAAGTCTATGCCCCAACAATCAAATATTTCAATTTCTAAAATGGGGTTTAAAGGCATCATGTTACGTCTAGTAATACCCCCTAATTGTTGGCATGCAGCGCAAGTCTTGCAATAATGAAATGTATCTTTAAACATAGTTGGCCAATAAAAGCCACATAGAAGCATCCTGTGGTGGTATTGTTTTACCATTGTCAAGGGTCCTACTCTTTCGAGGGACTTGGTCCTTGGATCCCGGTGGTCGTCCTCTCTTTTTAAGAAGTCCAACCATTTCTGCTGCAGGCGGATTGCATCCATGTTGCGATATGTCAATCCTAGCTGGAGTGTTAGCAGCAGGGACGTGTAATCTGACAATCTTCTGGGTATCAGTAAATTTGTCCGGCAAGAGATGGACAATGTTTTGGATATGGAGAAACTTCAGGACCTCCTCCTCACACTGGCTTGTGGGCGGATCAAAGTGACATAATGTCTTTGCATCCCAAGTGATACAGTCTGAAGCTTCGGGCTTCTTTGTTTGTGAGCCTAGTCTTGGAAATGATGTTTCATCAAATTCACAGTTTTCTAGACGTGCCTTGAAAACATCTCCCGTAAGGGGTTCTAGTAATCTTATTATGGAGGGTGTGTCAAACCCAATATAAATGCTTAGGCGATGTTGCGGACCCATCTTTGTCATTTGTGGTGGTGCTATGGGGACGTATACTGTACAACCAAATATTCTCAAGTGTGAGACAATTGGTGGGGCTCCAATGCTAGTTGCATTGGAGAAGATGACTGACCTCCAGAAGGTCTTAATTTTATTAAAGATGCAGCATGCAAAATTGCATGACCCCATGCATTCACTGGCAGCTGAGATTGAAGTAATAATGGACGAGCAATCCATTGCAGTCTCTTAATTAGGGATTCTGCTAACCCGTTTTGGGTGTGAATATGCGCTACAAGATGTTCGACTTCAATGCCCTGTGCTTGGCAATAGTCTAGAAAGACTTGTGATGTAAACTCTCCCGTATTGTCCAGACGAGGTTTCTTTATCTGGTAGTCGGGGAAGTGGGCCCGCAACCTGATTATCCGAGCTAAAAGCTTAGACAATGCTAGGTTACGGGTGGACAGTAGACACACATGTGACCACTTAGTAGATGCATCTATCAGGACCATAAAGTACCTGAACGGACCACTTGATGGGTGTATAGGCCCACAAATGTCTCCGTGGATTCTTTCTAGAAAGCTTGGAGACTCCAGGTCCACTTTCAGTGGAGAGGGTCTCGTAATTAGTTTACCCTTGTAACAGGGTGGACATGGAAATTTACCTTTTTGAAGAGTCTTCAAGTTCTTCAAATCTATACCCCTTGCGCTTTTTATGATGCGGTATATCATAATAGATCCAGGGTGTCCCAATCTACTGCGCCAGAGTTGGAATTATAGTGTTTGGGGGCACTGCAGGTGCTCCGACATTAATGTTTCTGGAGTTTGAATACTTGTTTGGTAGAGTCCCGAGGGGAGTCCTTTGAAACGTTCCACAATGGGTTTTGTACCATTTGTAAGAGACGTTACAAGCAAGTATTCCCTTTCATTTTCCTCGACCGTCTCTAAGTGATACCCGTTTAAACGGATATCTTTAAAGCTTAGGAGGTTTCGGATTAATTTAGGGGAGTATAACGCATTTCTAAGTGTGATTAGTGTGTTACCGGGGAGCAATATAATTGCTTCCCTTGATCCTTCGATTATATTAGATGGTCCTGAGATTGTTCTCAGTGGACTAGAGTAGGTACTTATGCTCGTAAAGTAGTCTATGTTTTGAAGGATTGAGTGCGTCGATGCACTGTCCACTAGGCATATTGATTCCATATCTATATAAGAAAGACATACAAGCAATGAATAATACGAAAAAGAAGCTACTTCTATTCATATTTGAGATGCTCAATAAGTTCGACATGGAATAAAAACAAGATACGTTGCATAAAAAGGAAGATACATTGCTAGCAAATAAAAATTGTCTATGGTCCATAACTAAAGAGTGTCGTCTCCCATGAAATCTTCTGGATTCCATGTGGTCTCTGGCAACGCTGTGCTCTCTATCAGGTTTGTCTCAGCATGAGGCTTGAGACTTGCCTGGTAGAGGTCCTGTAGGTGTTTCTGGGTGCGGTAGATTCTGGACCAGTGGCCCGTCATTCTGCATTTGGAGCATTTATCCTCCCAGTCTTTCTTGGGAGTACCAACTTTGTTGGACGTCCACTTTTGCTTCTTTTCCACGAACTTCTGGTTCTGAGAAGGAGCTTGAGGAGTGGCCTTCGTCTGCTTCTTCTGTTCTTTCCATTTCTGGAATTTAGCCTTCTTCTCCATCTTCTTCTTCTGGGAAGACTGGAAGTGTGCCTCTGTAGGAGGTGGCAGTGGGACGGAGCCAGGAGGGCGCAGGTTGTGAGTGTCAACCAACAAATCTCTGTTCTGTTCAGCCATTAGGAGGCATGAAAGCAGATCATAGTACTTCGTGAACTTCCTCTCACAATACTGTTGCATGAGGATCATGTCCTTCTCGTGGAAAGACGTGAACGTCTTTCCAGCAACATTTTCTCAGTCACAATCTCACCACACAACTTCAGGCGTGAGGTGATACAGAAGAGTGCTAAGTTGTACTCTGTTACGGATTTGTAATCCTGTATGCGGAGGTGAGTCCACTCGTACTGCGCACGGGGGAGTATGACATCCCTCTGATGTCTGTACCTCTCCTCAAGTGTGTCCCACAGTTCGTAAGGATCCTCTACAGTGAGATACTCGTCCTTCAGGGTCGAGTCTAAATGTTTCCTGATATAAATAATGGCTTTCGCCTTTATTATATCGGAAACTTCTTCTGTATGAGGTGCTTCTTTAGAAGCATCCTTTTCGACTATAGCAGTACTTGTTGTTGCCTTCTCAGTGGGTGTCAGACTGAACCCATGAGATCGCAGGTGGAACTTCAGGTCTAACTGCAAACTCAAGTAGTTCGACCCATCGGCCTTCAGGACCGAAAAATCGACATTCGTTAGTCTGGCCATTAAACGATCTAGCAATGAAAAATAGCGTGGATTATTAAACAATGTAAAATAGACATCCACACATGCGATTTTACAACATTTTAAATGGCATGGGTTATTAAAAGATAAACATCCACGCATGCATTTATCATTTTCATAACGTGAATTATTTAAAGAATAAACATCCACGCATGCGATTTAACATTTTCATTTTAGCATTAAAAAGCATGAATTAGTAGACATCCACACATTTAATGTATGGGCCATGAAAATAAATTAGGACTATGCGGATCAGCCAGCCGACATCAACAGAAAAAGACAGTCCGAAATTACATCAAGAAGTGCATGAAAAAGTAAATACAACTCGGGAACTTCAAAGAGAAGCCCCTTTCTTCTTTGTGCATACGCCTTCAGCTCCTTTTTGGTGTCCTTCAGCTTCTTTTTACATATATAACTTCACTTACAAATTTCTCTCAAAAAGAAAAAATTGCAGAAAGGTAAAGATGTCGGAAACCTGGCTGATCCCTAAAAACATAGCCTAATAGCTCATCCACGCAGATAATATATGAAGAATGTACAACCACGCAGATAATCATATCACAGGCATGTAAAGATTAAAAAAATAATCTAAATAGTGTGTGATGTGCTAAAAATTTATTTTGAAAAACTTTTTACCTTGATCTATATTATTTATATTTTATTTTTTCGCTTTAACCCTTATTATAAAATTAAAATTTCTTTAATTATTTTGGGCTTTTGGGGCCAAAAATAAAAAAAAAATTATGTGCAAATGGGCAAATTTTCAGGCTTTTGGGCCATGAAAACAACCCATTATGGTTAATTGGGCCTCCCCTAAAAATTGGCCCGTTAAGGGCTAGGGTTTCAGAAAACCCTAGGGGGGCCCGCCGCGCGCCGTCGCGATGGCGGGCCGTGGCCGATGGCCGCGGCACGTGCCACCGGTGGCGCTTGTAAAGCGCCGCCGTTACGCCCTTTGGGCGTGCGGGATATGGATCGAGGTTGGGGGGGGTAAAAAACGGATTTTTCAGGCATTCAGATCTTTAAAAATATGGGGTTTTATCGTTTTTAGACATGCAGATCTAAATAAAAAAGTGATTTTTATCGTGTTTTCAAACTTTTTGATCTTAAATCATGCAGATCTACAAGAAAAGCAAGTTTAGATCTAAAAGTTTAGAGGATTTACCTCTAGATTCGACAAGGGAATTTAGACGACGGTTGGGGAAGGATGCCCTTTTCGCTCCCCGTTGAGAAGATTACGATCTTCTTAAAACTAAACGATTGATGGATCTCCTTCCTCGAGCGTCGCCGCCTTTTCCAACGAGCGTGATCGTGCTGATAACGTGTTGTGAAGGGAAAATTAGAGTAATAGGTGTAAGGGATTAAGAGCCCCCTACACTCATATATATAGCTTTCAATGATGGGCCGGATACCCAATGGGCCTCCTGGGCCTATTCATAACAAGTCTTACTTTTTTAAGTAATAACATTACCGTTATTTTTTGGTGGGTGGGTGTGCAAAAGTATACCTCAAAGCTGAAAAACTTCACCAAATTTCTTTGTTTTGTTGGTATTGCAATGGGGGCACGTTAGATAAATAGAATATGTAAGGGGCCCTGTCCGGTGGACGTGATACTTTACACTGAACAGTTACAGTTAGCAATATACTTTCAACAAACAATTCTCTGTATATGATGCAATAGAATAAGCACTATGAAGTATCACAATATTAAAGATAAAGCAAATAAGATAAACAAGTTAGATAAGCAAACCAATCGTAACATCGAGAAGTAATACTGACTCGTTCTCTATATTCAGTCTCCAAGCAAATCTTGCTTGAAAAACTTGCTAAACCGCAAGAATAGTGCAAACTCGTAAATTGACAAACACTCTTGCCAATTGTGAAACCTCCCATCTCAATAACCAGAGATGGAAAATACAGCCACACACTCTAACTAAGTAAGAACAACCTCACAACCAAGGTAAATCTGTAAAGAGAAAACACTTGCAGTACCCCTGTAGCATTCGAAGGTGAAGAGCTTGCGTGTACAAAGGGCTATGGAAGTGGTTTCTATCCTAAAGATTTTTACTATGGAGAATAGAAACTAGTAAATTTATTCTTTTCATGGCGCACAAAAGATAAAGAAAAAACTAGGATATTTTGACCAATAGAAATGATTTTCTTTTTTATTTTTCATGACTAACCCATTCTATCCCATAAGTATTATTCCCTATTTATAGAGAAGAAAATCTGTGACAGTGTACCACGTTTTGAACTTGTTGCATTTTACGTATTGGTGTATTGGTGTTTGTTCTACTTACCAAAGAGACTCACATTCCTAGTAACTCTCGCCAAATCAGACTCAACCCTTCCACATAGATATTTAATCTTTTTTGTTTGACAGTCCAGGTTTCTAGGAGATAATATTAAGAGGTTGCTATTGGCTATGTCACAAGATCATATATTTGTGTGTTAAAGTTTATTTCCTTATATCACCTTTCCAGCTGAATGGTCTAATTTATTGTTTCCAACTTTGTCTGTTTTTAAGCTACTGCGTATCGAGGAGGAACTTGGAAATGTTCGCTATGCTGGAGAAGCTTTCAGATCCCCTTAAGGTTCCATGCTTATGTGAAATAAGGTACATTTTTGGAGTCGTGCAAGTCAAGCAAGTGGTCTAAACATTTTTTTGTAAACTCTATCAGTTTGGATGTATCTATAAGGCACCTGCTGATATTTTGAGTGCTAGCAGTGGCCATTTTAGTTTGTTAAAAATGAATATTGAGTTGCAGTAATGTTTGTGCTGTTGTTTACACACTTTTAGACTTAAAAAGCGGTAAATTATCATAGTATTCTACTCATTTTCTGTAATCTTGTTTAATTGGTCTGGAAAGGGCATTACACTTCATCTCGATTTAATATTTTCTTTCTATTATTTTGTTTCTAGTAAAATGCCATGGTATTTGCCCACTCCCATCAATGCGTGTATTCCCTTATCACTTGTTTAATTAATTAGCATCCAAATGACAACAAAAAGCTTTGTTAGGTCCATCGTAACTGAAGAAAGGGGAGGGAGGGAGGGAGGGGGGAGAGAGAGAGAGAGAGAGAGAGAGAGAGAGAGAGAGAGAGAGAGAGAGAGAGGGGTAAAGGATAGGCCATGGGTTTGGGCCGCTGACCGGGCTAGGGGAAAAGGAAAATAAAAAAAAAGAAAGAGAGAGAAAGAGAAATGGGTCGGAAATTTTAGGCTTTTACATACACCCTCCTCTCCATCTTCTTCGATTCCATCATAACTTTGGAGAAATGAGGCAGAGGAGGAAAAGTAGATGAGGGGAGGAAGAGGCGACAGTAGGGGAAGGGTGTTAAAAAGTAAAAATTTTGCCGGGCAAACATGTAAATAAGTGGGATGTGTGTAAAGAAATTTGGTATATGTGTAAAGCAACTCCACTTGCAATTTTACAGATTTCTTGTTTTATCGACAACCTTCTTTTGACCCTTTGGTTCACAGAGAGAGAGAGAGAGAGAGAGAGAGAGAGAGAGAGAGAGAGAGAGAGAGAGAGAGAGAGAGAGAGAGAGAGAGAGAGAGAGAGAGAGAGAGGGCTAGATCTTGACAATTCTGTTTTATTTATTTGTTTTCTTTATGATGAATCCTCAAATTACCATGTGATGTGCTTCAATGATATTTGTGATTGGGTTTGATGTAACAATTCAAAATTTAACATAAGTTCAGCCTATAGAAAAGATGACTGAGGCAAGTTCTGCTCCTTCCTCCAAAGACTATTATATATCTGAAAAATGCAATAGTAACATGACTTTGTGTAATCAAGAAGGAGCCATATGTAGGCATTTTAAATGATCTCATGCTCTGAACAGGTAAAAAAGGGGAAAAAAGAAAAAATTCCTGATGTTTAACATTTATATCACTTCCTTAGTCTTACTTTTTTAAGTAATAACATTACCGTTATTTTTTGGTGGGTGGGTGTGCAAAAGTATACCTCAAAGCTGAAAAACTTCACCAGATTTCTTTGTTTTGTTGATATTACAATGGGGACAAGTTAGATAAATAGAATATGTGAGGGGCCCAGTCCGGTGGACGTGATACTTTACACTGAACAGTTACGGTTAGCAATATACTTTCAACAAACAATTCTCTGTATATGATGCAATGGGATAAACACTATGAAGTATCACAATATTAAAGAAAAAGTAAATAAGATAAACAAGTTAGATAAGCAAACCAATCGTAACATGGAGAAGTTATACTGGTTCGTTCTCTATATTCAAAGTAAATCTCGCTTGAAAAACTTGCTAAACCGCAAGAATAGTACAAACTCGTAAATTGACAAACACTCTTGCCAATTGTGAAACCTCCCATCTCAAAAACCCGAGATGGAAAATACAGCCACACTCTATAACTAAGTAGGAACAGCCTCACAACCAAGGTAAATCTGTAAAGAGAAAACACTTGCAGTACCCCTATAACATTCGAAGATGAAGAGCTTAAGTGTACAACGGGCTATGGAAGTGGGTTTCTATTCTAAAGACTTTTACAATGGAGAATAGAAACTAGTAAATTTATTCTTTCCATGGCGCACAAAAGATAAAGAAAAAACTAGGATATTTTGACCAATAGAAATGATTTTCTTTTTTTTCATGTCTAACCCATTCTAACCAATAAGTATTATTCCCTATTTATAGAGAAGAAAATCTGTGACAGTGTACCATGTTTTGAACTAGTAGCATTTTACATATTGGTGTATTGGTGTTTGTTCCACTTACCAACGCGACTCACATTCTTAGTAACTCTCGCCAAATCTGACTCAACCCCTCCACATGGATATTTAATCTTTTTTGTTTGACAGTCCAAGTTTCTAGGAGATAATATTATGAGGTTGCTATTGGCTATGTCATAAGCTCATATGTTTGTGTGTTAAAGTTTATTTTCTTATATCACCTTTCCAGCTGAATGGTCTAATTTATTGTTTCCAACTTTTTCTGTATTTAAGCTACCGCGTATCGAGGAGGAACTTGGAAATGTTCGCTATGCTGGAGAAGCTTTCAGATCCCTTTAAGGTTGCATGTTTATGTGAAATAATGTACATTTTTGGAGTCGTGCAAATCAAGCAAGTGGTCTGAACATTTTTTGTAAACTCTATCACTTTGGATGTATCTAGAAGGCACCTGCTGATCTTTTGAGTGCCAGCAGTGGCCAATTTAGTTTGTTAAAGATGAATATTTAGTTGCAGTAATGTTTGTGCTGTTGTTTACACACTTTCAGACATAAAAAGCGGTAAATTGTCATAGTATTCCACTCATTTTCTGTAATCTTGTTTAATTGGTCTGGAAAGGGCATTACACTTCATCTCGGTTTGATATTTTCTTTCTATTATTTTGTTTCTAGTAAAATGCCATGGTATTTGCCCACTCCCATCAATGCTTGTATTCCCTTATCACTTGTTTAATAAATTAGCATCCAAATGACAACAAAAAGCTTTGTTAGGTCCATCCTAACTGAAGAAAGGGGAGGAAGAGAGAGAGCGAGAGAGAGCGGGGGGGGGGGGGGGGGGGGGGAGGATATGCCATGGGTTTGGGCCGCTGAGCGGGCTAGGGGAAAAAGAAAATAAAAAAAGAAAGAGAAAGAGAGAGAAAGAGAAATGGGTCGAAATTTTTTGGCTTTTACATACACACTCCTCTCCATCTTCTTCGATTCCATCATAACTTTGGAGACATGATGCAGAGGAGGAAATGTGGATGAGGGGAGGAAGAGGCGACGGTAGGGGAAGGGTATTAAAAAGTAAAAATTTTGGCGTGCAAACTTGTAAATAAGGGGGATGTGTTTAAAGTAATTTGGATGTGTGTACAGCAACTCCACTTGCAATTTCATGGATTTCTTGTTTTATCGACAACTTTCTTTTGTGACCCTTTGATTCAAATAGAGAGAGGCTAGATTTGACTATTCTGTTTTATTTATTTGTTTTCTTTATGATGAATCCTCAAATTACATTGTGATGTGCTTCAATGATTTTTGTGATTGGGTTTGATGTTACATTTCAAAATTTAACATAAGTTCAACCTATAGAAAAGAAGACCGAGGCAAGTTCTGCTCCTTCCTCCAAAGACTATCATATATCTGAAAAATGCAACAGTGACATGACTTTGTCTAATCAAGAAAGAGCCATATGTAGGCATTTTAAATGATCTCATGCTCAGAACAGGTAAAAAAGGAAAAAAAAGAAAAATTTCTCGAATATATGAGGTTGCTATTGGCTATGTTTGACAGTCAAGGTTTCTAGGAGACAATATTATGAGGTTGCTATTGGCTATGTCACAAGCTCATATATTTGTGTGTTAAAGTTTATTTTCTTATGTCACCTATCCAGCTGAATGGTCTAATTTATTGTTTCCCACTTTGCCTTTTTTTAAGCTACTGTATATCGAAGAGGAACTTGGAAATATTCGCTATTCTGGAGAAGCTTTCAGATCCCCGTAAGGTTGCATGCTTATGTGAAATAAGTTACATTTTTGGAGTCGTGCAAATTAAGCAAGTGGTTTGAACATTTTTTTGTAAACTCTATCAGTTTGGATATATTTAGAAGGCACCTGTTGATCTTTTGAGTGCCAGTAGTGGCCATTTTAGTTTGTTAAAGATGAATATTGAGTTGCAGTAATTTTTGTGCTGTTGTTTACACACTTTCAGACATAAAAAGCGGTAAATTGTCAAAGTATTCCACTCATTTTCTTTAATCTTGTTTAATTGGTCTGGAAAGAGCATTACACTTCATCTCGATTTGATATTTTCTTTCTTTTATTTTGTTTCTAGTAAAATGCCATGGTATTTGCCCACTCCCATCAATGCGTGTATTCCCTTATCACTTGTTTAATTAATTAGCATCCAAAATGACAACAAAAAGCTTTGTTATGTCCATCCTAACTGAAGAAAGAGGAGGAAGAGGAAGAGGGAGGGAGAGACAGATAGTGAGTGAGTGGGGGAAAGGATAGGCGCTGGGTTTGGGCCGCTAAGCGGGCTAGGGGAAAAAGAAAATAAAAAATAGAAAAAGAAAGAGAGAGAAAGAGAAATGGGTCGAAAATTTTAGGCTTTTACGTCCACCCTCCTCTCCATCTTCTTCAATTCCATCATAACTTTGGAGACATGATGCGGAGGAGGAAAAGTAGATGAGGGGAGGCAGAGGCGACGGCTGGGGAAGGGTGTTAAAAAGTAAAAATTTTGACAGGCAAACTTGTAAATAAGTGGGATGTGTGTAACACAATTTGGTATATGTGTATAGCAACTCCACTTGCAATTTCATGGAATTCTTGTTTTATCGACAACTTTCTTTTGTGACCCTTTGATTCAAATAGAGAGAGAGGCAAGATCTTGACTATTCTGTTTTATTTATTTGTTTTCTTTATGATGAATCCTCAAATTACCTTGTGATGTGCTTCAATGATTTTCGTGATTGGGTTTGATGTAACATTTCAAAATTTAACATAAGTTCAGCCTATAGAAAAAAGACTGAGGTAAGTTCCGCTCCTTCTTCCAAAGACTATTATATATATCTGAAAAATGCAACAGTGACATGACTTTGTCTAATCAAGAAAGAGCCATATGTAGGCATTTTAAATGCTCTCATGCTCTGAACAGGTAAAAAAAGGGAAAAAAAGAAAAAATTCCTGATGCTTAACCTTTATATCATTTCCTTAGTCTTAGTTTTTCAAGTAATAACATTACCGTTATTTTTTAGTGGGTGGGTGTGTAAAAGTATACCTCAAAGCTGAAAAACTTCACCAGATTTCTTTGTTTTGTTGATATTGCAATGGGGACAAGTTAGATATATAGAATATGCGAGGGGCCCTGTCCGGTGGACGTGATACTTTACACTGAACAGTTACGGTTAGCAATATACTTTCAACAAACAATTCTCTGTATATGATGCAATGGAATAAAACACTATGAAGTATCACAATATTGAAGATAAAGTAAATAAGATAAACAAGTTAGATCAGCAAACCAATCGTAACATCGAGTAGTTATACTGGTTCGTTCTCTGTATTCAGTCCCCAAGCATATCTCGCTTGAAAAACTTGCTAAACCGCAAGAATAGTACAAACTCGTAAATTGACAAACACTCTTGCCAATTGTGAAACCTCCCATCTCAATAACCCGAGATGGAAAATACAGCCACACTCTCTAACTGAGTAAGAACCGCCACACAACCAAGGTAAATCTGTAAAGGGAAAACACTTACAGTACCCCTATAGCATTCGAAGATGAAGAGCTTGTGTGTACAAAGGGCTATGGAAGTGGGTTTCTATTCTAAATATTTTTACAATGGAGAATTGAAACTAGTAAATTTATTCTTTTCATGGCGCACAAAAGATAAAGAAAAAAACTAGGATATCTTGACCAATAAAAATGATTTTCTTTTTTCTTTTTCATGTCGAACCCATTCTAACCCATAAATATTATTCCTTATTTATAGAGAAGAAAATCTGTGACAGTGTACCATGTTTTGAACTAGTAGCATTTTACGTATTGGTGTATTGGTGTTTGTTCCACTTACCAAAGCGACTCACATTCCTAAGAACTCTCGCCAAATCCGACTCAACCCTTCCACATGGATATTTAATCTTTTGTGTTTGACAGTCCAGGTTTCTAGGAGATAATATTATGATGTTGCTATTGGCTATGTCACAAGCTCATATATTTGTGTGTTAAAGTTTATTTTCTTATATCACCTTTCCTGCTGAATGGTCTAATTTATTGTTTCTAACTTTGTCTATTTTTAAGCTACTACGTATCGAGGAGGAACTTGGAAATGTTCGCTATGCTGGAGAAGCTTTCAGATCCCCTTAAGGTTGCTTGCTTATGTGAAATAAGGTATATTTTTGGAGTCGTGCAAATCAAGCTGGTGGTCTGAACATTTTTTTGTAAACTCTATCAGTTTGGATGTATCTAGAAGGCACCTGTTGATCTTTTAAGTGCCAGCAGTGGCCATTTTAGTTTGTTAAAGATGAATATTGAGTTGAAGTAATGTTTGTGCTGTTGTTTACACACTTTCAGACATAAAAAGCGGTAAATTGTCACAGTATTCCACTCATTTTCTGTTATCTTGTTTAATTGGTCTGGAAATGGCTTTACACTTCATCTCGATTTGATATTTTCTTTCTATTGTTTTTTCTAGTAAAATGCCGTGGTATTTGCCCACTCCCATCAATGCTGTATTCCCTTATCAATTGTTTAATTAATTAGCATCCAAATGACAACAAAAAGCTTTGTTAGGTCCATCCTAACAGAAGAAAGAGGAGGAAGAGAGGGGGGGGGGGGAAGGATAGGCCATGGGTTTGGGTCGCTGAGTGGGCTTGGGGAAAAAGAAAATAAAAAAAAGAAATTGAAAGAGAGAGAAAGAGAAATGGGTCGAAAATTTTAGGCTTTTACATACACCCTCCTCTCCATCTTCTTCGATTCCATCATAACTTTGGAGACATGAGGCGGAGGAGGAAAAGTAGATGAAGGGAGGAAGAGGCAACGGTAGGGGAAGGGTGTTAAAAAGTAAAAATTTTGACGGGCAAACTTGTAAATAAGTGGGATGTGTGTATAGCAATTTGGTATTTGTGTATAGCAACTCCACTTGCAATTTCATGGAATTCTTGTTTTATCGATGTCATGCCCCGTTTGTTAGGATACCCGGCATTAATTACTCTTTTTTTCAAGTATCCGGAAGGGTGAGGGGATGAGAGAGGAAAAGAAAGAGAAAGGAGAAACTGAACAAGCAGGCCACTGTGCACATGCTGGGATAGTACAAGTGAAACTTCACAGTAATATCAAAACAACACCACAAATAACTTAGATCAATAACAACGTATCATATATAACAACTTACATTAATTTACATAGCCCAGGTACACCACTACATATACACCACCACTCTCAACCTCCATGACAACCATGCCACTACACAAGCAACATCTCACACCAAATACTACACATGAAACCCAACTCCAAGCCACCTCCAACCATGCTACCTCTGCTACCTGAAAAATAGGGAGGAGCACGTTAATGCGTGCGCCAGTAGGAACCAACTTGGATCTGGGCATCGCTTTAGGGTTATCAATCCACAAGGCAAGGCAAGGGAATAAGACATATAAGCTAAATATATAGTGAAAAGTGAATAGCCAAGTAAGAGGATCATACCTGCGGTCCAATGTCGAGTTACTGCAAGAAAAGGGTTAGCACGAATAATAATAATAGTAATGCAAGGGTTTAAGCAACCATTATCTAATAAAATAAGTGCAAGTGCCTGAGGCATGTCACAGAGTCACAAGAACATGCAAAGGGAAGGAAAAGTACTGCCAGCAGAAGGAGTAACACAAATTCTTATTTTATTATTTTAAAATTGAATTAATTAGAACTTGTGTAAACTGTTTGATACCAAGTCCTGGACTTCACCCCAAATTTGGGGTGAATATAGCACACGGCGTAGTGGACACGGGCACTGTACAACACCGGGCCTCTCACCTCCCCCGTCCCTGGCAGGAGTGTGGCTCTCCACATATAACCCAATCTCCATATGACCCCTCTACTCCTGGTAAAGACGAGTGGGTATAAATATTCCCCTCCACTCCCGATAAAGATGAGTGGGTATAAATATTCCCCTCCACTCCCGGTAAAGGCGAGTGGGTATAAACTCCACAATCACATAATCACTTCCCCCAACTTCTCAGTCCAGGCCACATACCCAGAGTTTACTCAAATCCCACCTAAAACCCAGGTTTTGCTAACTCACCCTCATTAGAGAGGATTGAGACATTTAAGAGTTTCATTTTATCATCTTAGTAATGAAGGAGTCATGTTGAATGGAGTCACATCCCATATTCATACCAACATAGGTCATGCACCGAAGTGCCATGCCCTTCACCATAGCCATATTAATTCATCATTCGTAACATGTGAAACCATGCTTTTCATGACCCCATCATTATCAATTCACAATATAATTCATGATTCATGTGTTAACAAACTCATTTATGATGTTTCTCATTTTCATATAGTTGAGGCATTTTCACAAGCACTTGGTAGGCAACACAACCATGATCATTGCAATATCAACAAATGCCATAGATAATTGCATAAATAATCTATATTTCAAGTAACAACAATAATTATGAATTATAGAGAATGAATTAGCAATAATACACAATCCATAACACCACTTTCAGCTTACTGGAATTTGCAAAAAGTGACAATACATGGCAATATAACATCAGTTTGCATTGAGAATTTTACATATTGTCCCAAATGAAAGTTATAGATATATTAGTCCTAGATTCATAGATAAAATTTCATGCAAAATTATTAACTAGGTGATATATGGTGAATTATTTGGTGAAATGTGTCAAATCTATTTTTCAGACAGATTTCAGGGCCTGTAAAGATTGCTGTTTTTGAGCATGTGTTAGCTAATAGAAATATAAACACTCTGATGAAATTATAGATAAACTTGTTACGTTTCCAACGAGACCAAGATCATCAAATTCCATTGTGTGTGCAGGTGGTTAGATCAATTTTTCTGAAGTGTGTCAAGACTAAAGATCAAACAGACATGTTGTAAAGATGGAATTATTTCTCCTAATTTCTGAATTGAACATATATCAAAATTTATATGATTTTGGGGTAGAACTTCAAGATGTACAAGCTCATATTTTTTTCAGAGCCTAGATCGAACCACAGAGACTTGAATCTAAGTATACATACACAACAGAATTTCTGAATTTCAAAGGAGTTTGTTTTGCTTGAAATTTTCAAGGGGTTTTGCATGGAATTGAATTATGGCATATTAATTTGATTATCACTACTCATATTGATAAAACATGGTGTAAAAACATGATAAAATGAAACCCTAATTGAATTCCAAATCCAAGTTAGAATCCTACCTCAAATCTTGATTTTTTACTCTTCTCTTCCTCCCCCTTTCTTCTCCATCTTCTTCTCTCTTGCAACCTAGTTGAGATACTCAATTTTGGATGGAAGAATTAGGGTTTTCATTTGGAGGAGAAGGGAAAAAGGGGAGGGATGTGGCCGGCCATGGTAAGGGGGAAGGATGGAGAGAAAATTAGAAAAGAAAGGAAAAGGAAGTTCAAGAAAGAAAGATGATTTTCCACCAAAAATATCTCTAACCTAGAAGCCTCTTTTGGATAAGCATGCAACATGTAAAATGACCAAAATACCCTCCCAAAAATTCCCCTCAACTTTTAGATATTTACAAGTTTGCCATTACTTTATGCACCGACCACTTAAGTATGTATGCACAACAGATTTAGTCCAAATGACCGTTTGTCCCCTCGCCTTTCTAAAAATTTTCGGGGGTTGCCATTGACCCCTAACCACTTTCACACTAGCATGGCTCTTCCTACACACTTTCATGCACATCCATGCATGCATACATGCATCACACACACACGTCTAATACATTCTCGTTGTTTTACACCCACGACGTCATTCACACCTCCCCGCATTCACATTTCACATTCTCTACCCTTAGTCACGTATTATGGCCCAATCCCCCTTGCACTACGTCACATACATCGATATCTACGCTTATTTCATGCCCACGTATGCATCGTAGGTAGAAATACTACGTGTATTCAGTAGAATACACGTATAGTGCAAAATAGGGCATGACGATCGACGACTTTCTTTTGTGACTCTTTGATTCAGAGAGAGAGAGAGAGAGAGAGAGAGAGAGAGAGAGAGAGAGAGAGAGAGAGAGAGAGAGAGAGAGAGAGAGAGAGAGAGAGAGAGAGAGAGAGAGAGAGAGGCTAGGTCTTGACTATTCTGTTTTATTTATTTGTTTTCTTTATGATGAATCCTCAAATTACCTTATGAGGTGCTTCAAAGATTTTTGTGATTGGGTTTGATGTAACATTTCAAAATTTAACATAAGTTCAGCATATAGAAAAGAAGACTGAGGCAAGTTTGCTCCTTCCTCCAAAGACTATTACATATCTGAAAAATGCAACAGTGACATGACTTTGTCTAACCAAGAAAGAGCCATATGTTGTAACGCCTTGCTCCTCAGGATACCCGGAAAGTACAAATCCGTCCCAGGTACTCCCAGAGCGGCGAGTGTTACGAAGGGAGAAGGAAAGAAAAGTACCAAAGAAACCGGCATGTCTACTGCACACTGCTGGGATAGTACCTATAATGTCCAAGATACAAATCAACAATACAGCACAGAAAACACAGAGAGAACTATAGAAACTACCCAATAACTCAGAGTCAACAACTAAACCAAAGAGTAACCATAATCCTTATACATCACCAATATCCATCATACATCCATTATAGGCAGTATATCTCTCTACCCAAGGAAAAACCCCAAAAGTACAAGTCTCTCTCCTCTCTCCTCCCCACCTAAACCTACACTCAACACCTCGACCATTAGTCCCAAACTCCACCTCTGCCACCCACTCTAATACCTGAAACCATAAATTGGAGCACGTCAAAGCTTGTCCAAGTAGGAAACCCAACTCGTGCCAAAACTAAGTATTAATTTGAGAGTGTTATTCATTAGTCACATTGTAGTTTAAGACATGAAAGAAACAACATGTACATATATGGCATGAAAGAAACAACAGATACCTCAGACAAAGAGCATAAGAATTTAACATTTCAATCTTATAGCACTTAAGTAGGTAATTAAAATTTGATTAGAAACCTGGGTAACGAGTAAGCATACGTGCATGGACCTCACCCGGTAAGGTGGGTGGAATGCTACGACTTCCTGAGACAAGCTCTTACAAAAGAAGCCGTTCACCAACACAACCAACTCAACAAAAACCGCACCTACTCCCCGCCTCTGTGGGCTCGTCGGGAGTGGCCCACAAAATCAGCAATCCATCCATATGCCTACATGGTACTCAAGTTTCCCCAACCCCATTCTAGGGTGCTCACCTGCCATATGGCAAAACGAGGCATCCATATACTTTAGTAGCATTTAAATCAAGAAGGCTAGCATACATTAATGTGACATAAAGAAAAAACATTGTTAGCATATGAGAATTGCATTTAACTACACTAAGGTAGCAAAACAGGACATAATGGAAACGACAAGGCTAACGTATTAGAAGTGTATTTAAACAACAAGCTAACATATTCCAATTGCGTATTAGAAGTGTATTTAAACAGCAAGCTAACATATTCCAATTGCATTTAAACTTAGTATGCAATACTAAAGTGACATAAAAAGCTACATGAATAAAAAGAACAACCGCATCTCCCTTCAATATCACAACCGGCCCTTGACCACATTGAAACAAGCATTATCTCACATTCACCTAGCCAATTCATATGGAACAACTTGCCTTAGCAATTCATTTCCACCAAAAATGCAACCTTTTAAAAGGAACTAATTAGGGTTCCTTTGTACATTGCCACAAACATACTCCATAACATAGCTTCCATGAAGTAATTTAAACCACATGCACTTTTCATAGCCACCAAGCTAGTAAGACATAAACAAGTTCCACCACTTGAATTAAAATACAACCAAGAAATGAACCCAAAATGCAAGTTGGATTAAAACACAACAAATGCAACAAGAATGCAACTTGAATTAAAGTGCAAGTTTAAGATATGAACTAAAATGCATTTTGAATTAAAATGCAAGCTTAAGAAGTGAACTAAAATGCAAGCTTTTAACAAAGTTCATTAAGGAAATTGAATGAAGATGCAAGCTTTTGTAGTTACGTGCAACTTGTGAGGAATTTCTTAAGGTCTACCATGAAAAATTCATCCATTTAAGGACTAATTATGGCACTAGCTTAAGAATGCTAACTTTAGTTAAGATAACCATAAAAGATCACATCTTTGGCTCAAATATGGCATGTTACCTAATAAAGATGTTAACTTTATAAGAGATAATGGTAAATCTAAGTTTAAAAATGTCAACTTTAATAATGATACTTAAAAGTTTAACTTGAATATACAAGCTTTGACATAAAAATGTCATATTGTTTAAGAAAGATACTAACTTTCACTTGGATATCAACTAAAAATTACACATTTCTTACTAATTCAACCACTACACAAACCCTAATTAATATTTAGAGCACAAAGCTAGGAATCCTACCTCAAAAGCTTCCCCCTAAAATGAGCCAACTTTCCTTCATGAATCCTCTTAATTCCCCCTTATGGCCTCTTTAATCCTCCTTCCTTAATGTCACCTTTCCTTTCCTTCTTCACGTTTCCTTTGATCTCTCTTTCTCATTCTCTCTTTCTTTTTTTGTTTTGTTGGGTAATTTCAGCCAAAATAGGAAAGGAAGGGAAAAGGAAACAAATGAAAAGAAGTGACAAAAGAAGAAGGAGAAGAATGTAGAAGAGAGAAAGTATTAATTAAATAAAATATCTCTTGGCCCTTATGTTTACATGTGGCATGTTATTAAATAACATAAAATAAAATATCTATTTATTTATATTATTAGGTTGGACATTTAATTAAATAAAATATCTCTTAGAAAATATCTCTTCTAAGAGTCTATTTATTTACAAGTTTGCCATTGCTTAAATCCCCTTATTAAAATCCCTCCATCATTGAGTCTTAATTACAAGTTTGCCATTCTTTACATGTCATCTCTCCACACACACATCGACACTTATTACAAGTTTACCCTTCTTCTATGCACACATCCCCCACTAATTAAAAAAATGCCCCTAATCACAACCCTTTTCACACTAGCCTCTTTACATGACCCATTCCCTATGGTAATAGTACTTAATGAATAATAATAATAATCATCAACATAATAACACTAATGATACTATTATCATACTACATTACTATTAACACACTACACTACTAAGCAAAGAAATCCAATAACTCTACTAATAAAATCTAACCCTACTGCTTCTACTACTATCCCATCTTTATTACAAACCGCATCGTCCTCACTACTATACAATGCTCCAATAGTAATACATCAATGCACACACTACACACGCATTCAAACACACATACATTATATTTTACACAAAAGGTAGGCCCTAACGTATTTGGCACTATAGGCCATTACACTCTACACACCTTAAAAATAAAGTCTGTCCTCGGACTTTCTAGATCAAGGTTCAATCAAGGGCTAGGCAGGTCTAGACTCTAAGGTTCATCATACCCCATGTATATATACCACAAGGCAGGGTCAACTCAAGACTTCACATATATTTACACATATAGCATGATACACAGATAGCCATGAGCACCTACTCTTTTGTACAAAGGCCAGACTGTAGGATCCTGCCAAAACAGAGTTAGGATCGATAATATGAAGTTTAGACTTACGCTTGCGTACGCGGCACGGTAGTCTACGAACTTCGCCTTCGGATTCGCCACGACGGATCGAGTCTTCTCACGAACGGAGTAAGGCTACTAAATCCACAATCTAAATCTCTACTTTAGATTAAGAACTTGGATAGAGGAAGAGAAAGGATTTCTGCAGAGCTTCGCTAGAATGAAGTTGCATGCATGAATTTCATGCAAAAAAGGTGTAAAGAAATGGCTAACCCTTGGGTCTTATTTATAGCCCCCAAGGTAGTTATTTTAGGATAAATTGTTCCTTTGGAACAATTTAACTAAGGTGTACCATCGTAGATGGCATATTATAAGCTTAAGTTGTACCATATGCATGGTACAATATAAGCTTAAGATATTACCCCTTTATTAGCCATATGTCGCATGCACTTATGCACATATAATGCGACTTTCCCATCAATCTAGAGATCCTCTCCGAAAGGGAACATATTCCCTTTGCGTACGACTTCGTGTACGCGACGTTCGAGGTCCGTATTCCCTCGTACATCCCCCACAAGGGTGTACTAACGTCTTCCATATCCAACATCTCCCACTCACACTTGAGGGGATTGTAAGAGAACGTCTTTCTCTTAGTTCTTTCATCTATCATACCGAGAAATAGACCGTGCGACCGTCATGCGCGTAGAGTCTGTTGTTGTGCACTTGTTAGAGATACACAACGACATCGAAGGTGCAAAGTTGAGTAGTTCAACGCATGCTTTACCCTAGATTATTTCTTCACATTTCTTATACTTTATATTCAACAATTGAATCCCATCTGGATCACAATTGGCTGGCCAGCTTTGAATCATTAAAGTCCAAATGTGAATATGAAATCAATCTTCCTCTTCTTGCGAACCTTCTGATCTTGACTAGACTCGCTTTTCTAACGTGCCCCGCCGAGCCGAATTATCATAGCCCATAAGTAACACGCTAAGATAGCGATCATCTCGTCAAATCTAAAGGAACCAATTGGAGTCCTTGAGGGTAAGAGTTAAGGCCCGTATAGCCTTTGAGTCTCACATAATAGCAAACACTATTGCTACTAACTCAGTGGTCGAAATGCATACGTGGTATGAACACGTATTACAACATCACTCCTTTCCCAGGGAGAGTATGTCTTAATGATGTTGTACGGATGAAAAGATCAGACACCACAGTGCCTATCTTTTTGAGTCCCCTTACTACTCATGAAATATTCACGGACTCTCATCCTGCATAAGACAGATAGGATTTAAAAAATCCTATGAGATCTCTATATCCTTGTGATACAGATCTCAGGTCTTTTGTAAGCATCCATATGATGCAGATCTTTCATTCGACTATCTTGTTTTAAGTCATGACTCTAAATCATTCGTCTAATGATTTTGACTTTAAACTAGTCTCATCTCTATCTTATCCATCTGATAAGATAAGGCGGTTGCTCATGTGAGAGAGCCAACCTTTATCTGTCCGACATACACACAATTCAGCTGAGATTTCAAAAATGTACACAAACATTTCTTAAGAAATTCATATGCAATGAAAAAAGAACTTATTCTTTTATTAAATTTGATCTTTCTCAGACATGGGAATATATATTGGTACAACTCAGCTCTTACGCAATCCTTGGGATGATAAGTGTTTATAAAACACATTTCTGGGGATCGCTTTCGTAAGCTGATCCTCTATCATCTCATGCGTAGATATGTACCTTATGTCTACCTTCTTGGTTTTATCATAGTCTTTTGCAAATCTGCAGTTTCTTTAAGATACTGCATTATCCTCTTAACCGCTTTCCAGTGTTCTTGCCCTGGGTTGAATTGGTAATGACTTACCATTCCAACGGCAAAACAGATGTCCGGTCTTGTATGCATCATAGCGTACATAAGACTATCAACTGCACTGGAATGTGGAACTTTTTCCATAATTTCCTTTTCCTTTTGGTTCTTTGGACATGATTTCAGATATAAATTATCGCATCTGCTTATAGGAGTATCAATTGGACTTACAGTCCTACATATTAAACCGTTCTAGAACCTTCTTTAAATAAGTCTCTTGTGAAAGAGAAAGAAGTTTCTTCAAACGATTCCTTGAAATCTTAATTCCAAGGATATATGTGGCTTCCCCATGTCTTTCATCTCAAAACTGATGAAAGTCAAGCCTTGATATCCATCACAAAGCCCTTGTCATTTCTGGTTATTAAAATGTCATTTACATATAGAGACATAATAACATGCTTGCTTTTAATCCTCTTGATATATACGTAGTTATCTTCATCAAGTATGGAAAATCCATTTGATAAGACAACTTCTTGAAATCGTATATACCATTGCCTCGAGGATTATTTAAGACCATATATGGGCTTACGAAGTTTACAAACCTTATGTTCGTTTCATTCTTTTACAAACCCTGTTGGTTGTTCCATATAGATCTCCTCGTCCAATTTCTCCATTGAGAAAGGCAGTCTTTACATCCATCTGATGTAATTCGAGGTATAAGCAAGCTACCATTGCCAGAATCAGGCGAATCTAGGTAAAACGCATAACAGGTGAGAAGGTCTCTTTGTAGTCTATCCCTTCCTGTTGCGTAAAACCTTTCGCGACAAGGCGAGCTTTATATCTATCTATAGAGCCATCAGCCTTATGCTTGATCTTGAGAACCCATTTTTTCCCAATTGCTCTATGTCCTCTGGGTAAGTCAACTAAGTCCCAGACTTGGTTAACTTTCATGGATTCTAACTCCTCTTGCATCGCTTCCATCCATTTGTATTTAGTAGGGCAAGATACGGCCTGTTTGAAAGTAGCAGGCTCGTCATCTTCTTGTAGTAAAGTCATAAAGGTTTGCGGAAATTCATCCTCAAATCTTAGAGGAGCCAACCTTGTACGACTACTACGTCGTATTTGAGATTCTTCAAGTCCTTGTTGACTTGAGTTTAGATCAATTCTAATATCACTCCCACTTGGAATGTCGTTAGAATTGCTCCCACTTGGATCATTATTCCCGTATGGAATAGGATAATCGTCATTCGTATAATCCATTGGTGAAGGTTGAAACGTATTTTCGTTTTCACCAAGAATTCTCCCACTCGAATGAGGTAATCCTTCTTGATCATAAATCTCAAATAGAGATAAGTCCTGACTTATCTCGCCCTGTCTTGGAAACGTGTTTTCCAAGAAAGTGACATCCCTCGATTCAAACTCGATTAGCCCACCATTGTCTTCCTGACGAACATAAAACATAACCTTTGGAGTTTTCTGCGTATCGTATAAAGATACATTTCCTTTCCCTTGGCCCAAGATTGCCATACTTATGGGAGGAAATATGTGCGTAGGATGCACAACCCCAAGGTTTCAAAATGTTTAAGTCAGGAGACCTTTGGTTCCACAACTCATAAGGAGTGGAGCTAACTGATTTCAAGGGTACGCGGTTCAAAATGAAAGCGGCCGTCAATAATGCATCACCCCAAAAGGTGATTGGCAAGTTAGCTTGCGCCATCATTGAACGGACCATTTCCATTAAAGTCCTATACCTCCTTACTGCAACACCAATTTGTTGAGGAGTATAAGGCATAGTTACATGATGTACTATGCCTTTTTCATCACAAAGTTCCTCTAAACTTGTTGATTGATATTCACCGCCCCTATCGGTTCGCACGACCTTAATCTTGCGATCTAATTGATTCTCCACTAAACTCATATAGTTTTTAAAGCAGGTTTAGTGCTTTCACTTTTGTGGGATATCAAATAGATATGACCGAATCGGGTGAAATCATCAATAAAAGTGATGAAATAGGACTTCCCGCGTCTTGTCTTGACATTCATCGGACCACATATGTCCGAATGGATAAGCTGTAATGGATCCTCGGCCCTTGTGCCGGTTCCAAACGGCTTGCGACAAGATTTCCTCACAAGGCAATGTTCGCAGGTCGACATTTCAACCTTTGAAACATTGGATAGAAGGCCACGTTTGGCAAGTCTATCCATACGCGTTGGTCCAATATGACCAAGCCTTGCGTGCCAACAAATTATATTAGACTCATTAGTCAAAGAATTTGTCACAAGGAAATTTTCATTACATGAGGAATTATACATTGTACTTATTACAATAAATCCTTTGAAATACAAACCCAGTACCAATAAAGAAATTATTACAAAAATAGGTCCATATTACAATCATGAAGGAACCAACTATAACCAAGACCCATTAAATTGACCACAGTTTTAATATTCCTTTGAATATATGGAATGAAGAGAACATCATGAAGTAGGAGAGTGTGGCCGTTGTCCAAGACTAACTTGCGAGTCCCAACGCCTTTCACTTCAACACGTGTGTTGTTTCCTACATTGATCCACTTCATTCCTTGGGGTATCCGGTGATACTCCACGAAGGACCGTCTGTCCCTTGTTATGTGGTTGGTGGCACCTCGTCACTTCCACTCGTACACGAACGAGCATAGTGACCGAGCTTGTTGCACTTGAAGCACTTGATCCTTTTCAAGTCTTTCTTCTTGTGCCATTTGTTGTGCCCACCCTTATGTTTGGGTTCCTTGGTAGACTCAGGTTGCTTATTACGTTCATTAGAAGACTTCGAACGATCTTTACGTTTCTTTCTCCCGTGTGAGGAACTAGCAACCATGTGCACTTCTGCACTTGGCTTGGCAGCCGCAAGCCGCTCTTCCTCTAATTCGAGGTGCTTGGAAACATCGTTGAAGGTCTTGATGCTCTCATTATGAGTGAGATGCATCTTCATCTGATCCCACCCATTTGGTAGGGAACGTATGACTGCTTGGATTTGTTGTTCATCTGTGAGCACATGACCTGCATCCTTTAACTCCGAGATAAGGTTCGCCATATGTCGCAGATGTTTCCCCATGGAATGATCTGGACGTTTCTTATATGAATCGAACCTTATAGTTAAGGAGCGAAGTTTGGACACCGATGTGCCACCGAACTTCTCCTCTAGCTTGGACCATATGTCCATGGCTAGGTCATGTTCTCGGAAGATGCGCATTATGTCATCAGCCATACTGCTTAATAACGTAATGCGCGCTATCTTGTTCTTCCGAGACCAAGCATCAAAAGCTTCCTTGTCTCGTCGGTGTTGGGCCGTAGTGCCCAACTCTGGTTCATTCATAACGTTCTTTAGAGTTTCGAGCACTTCTTGCTCCTCTAGAACGTATTGTATCTTGATGGACCAAAGTTTGTAATTATCGCCGTTGAGTTTTTCACCTTTGTTTAACTCAGCGATGATATTCTTTGAAGCGGAAGACATTTTACTTTTAAAATGCTGCAAAAGACACAAAACCGAAGGTTTGATCAAAACATTGCATAAAAATTCTTAAAATATAACTCCCACTTGAAATGATAATAGAAAATCCCATTTGGATAGTTCTAAAAATTCAAATCCCACTTGGAATTATATTATATTTGATAAGTTACTTTCGAAAAATATTGAAGATGTTGTTCTAGAATCGAAAAGGTCTCTTTGATTCCAATCACCATCTAGAACAACCTTCAATATTCCCCCATCACTTATCAAACAATAGTACTCTTATAGTACTAGCAGCGGAAAAAAGAGTTTGAAAACGTATTTTTCAAATATAATTCCCACTTGAAATGATAATAGAATATCCCATATGGATAGTTCTAAAATCAACTCCCACTTGGAATGATATTCATAATTTGATAAGTTACTTTCGAAAAATATTGAAGATGTTACTCTAGAGTCGGAAAGGTCACTATGTTTCCAATCACCATCTAGAGTAACTTTCAATATTTCTCCCTCACTTTATCAAATGTTAGTACTCTTATAGTACTTTGCAGCGGAAAAGCGTTTTTGAAAAACGTATTTTTCAAAAATTTAAAATACATTGGCTAATCTCCGTAGAGTAGAGCACAATGTCATAAGTACATTGGCTAATCTCCGTAGAGTAGAGCACAATGACATGGCTAATCTCGCATAAAGTAGAGCACTAAGGCTAATCTTCAAGGAGTAGAGCACAATTTCTTAAGTACATTGGCTAATCTCCGTAGAGTAGAGCACAATGACTTGGCTAATCTCGCATGAAGTAGAGCACTATGGCTAGTCTTCAAGGAGTAGAGCCCAAAGAAAAACTTCATTAAAACGTTAGTCCCGTATGAACTAGTCGGCACTGTGGTTAGCCCCGTATGGACTAATCGACACATTCGAGTTTGACCAAGGCCTTTTGTTACCCCGTATGGGTCATTTGGCAAGTTTGCAATCGACCCAGACCTTCTGTCGGATTGGTCGACCAAAAACACCAAATTGGTCGACCAATTTTTTTTTGGTCTGCAACTTCTTCCCGGCCAGGGCCTCTGCCCTGGCCGGGGCTTGGCCAAGGGCCGGCCAGGGCCTCTGCCCTGGCCGGCCAGGGGCCATGGCCCCCTCGGCCAGGGCCTCTGCCCTGGCCGAGGCCGGCCAAGGCCGGCCATGCCCTGGCCTCTGCCAGGGCAGGCCAGCCGGCCCTGGCCCCTGCCAGGGCCGGCCCGGCCCTGGCCGAGGCCAGGGCGCCGGCCCTGGCCTCTGCCAGGGCCGGCCAGCCCGGCAGGCCTTGGCCAAGGCCGGCCATTGCCGGCCTGGCCTTGGCCGGCCACTGCCGGCCTGGCCATGGCCGGCCATGGCTTGGCCATGGCCGGTCATGGCCAAGGCCATTTGGTATTGGCCGGCCATGGCCCCTTTGGCCATGGCCGGCCACCCCCTTTGAATGGGGTTACCGCACACATTCCTCCCCCTTGATGGGGTGGTCGCCGGTGGTTATTGGCCGTAGCCAACCCCCTCCGCTTGGGGAGGGGGGTGCATGGCCTTCATAGCGCATTTGGCTATGGTGCACATGCACCAAATTTCCTCTTACCCGATGGAAATAACTACCATCATCTTCCTCGATGAAGCACCCGTTCGTCGATGAAGCATCCGTTCGTCGAGAAATTAGTTATTTCCTAATGGCCGTGTGCCAAAAATGAAAAATAACATACTACGTGAACGGTCGGTTCTTCCCGTCACGGAGAGTTCCTACCATATCCGTAATGATAGGAGACCCTAACGTGAAAAGAACAACCGCTGCGTTCTCTCCGTCACGAAGCGTTCCTACTATATCCGTAATAGTAGGAGACCCATTCGTGAAAAAGACAACGACTCGTTCATAGTTTCGACGGGGCGGCGGTTTGACCGGGGCGAACCCATATGGCTCTGATACCAATGTAGGATCCTGCCAAAACAGAGTTAGGATCGATAATATGAAGTTTAGACTTACGCTTGCGTACGCGGCACGGTAGTCTACGAACTTCGCCTTCGGATTCGCCACGACGGATCGAGTCTTCTCACGAACGGAGTAAGGCTACTAAATCCACAATCTAAATCTCTACTTTAGATTAAGAACTTGGATAGAGGAAGAGAAAGGATTTCTGCAGAGCTTCGCTAGAATGAAGTTGCATGCATGAATTTCATGCAAAAAAGGTGTAAAGAAATGGCTAACCCTTGGGTCTTATTTATAGCCCCCAAGGTAGTTATTTTAGGATAAATTGTTCCTTTGGAACAATTTAACTAAGGTGTACCATCGTAGATGGCATATTATAAGCTTAAGTTGTACCATATGCATGGTACAATATAAGCTTAAGATATTACCCCTTTATTAGCCATATGTCGCATGCACTTATGCACATATAATGCGACTTTCCCATCAATCTAGAGATCCTCTCCGAAAGGGAACATATTCCCTTTGCGTACGACTTCGTGTACGCGACGTTTGAGGTCCGTATTCCCTCGTATATCCCCCATAAGGGTGTACTAACGTCTTCCATATCCAACACAGACACCCATAGAACTATGTACACTTCATAGCTCCTTCTCACATCAACTACACTCACCTACATACAATAGACTCCCCCTCAATCATAAACACATTCTGACATATCATTATACAAGCATATAGATATACATCCACTCACCATTTTCATACAATTTGACATACAAGGACATAACTCTAACAATATACACTCATATCTTAAGCCTACAGACTTACCACTAGGTGGTAACTAGCCACACGCTTATCCATCTTCAAACACATACATGTATACATTCTCCAGAATCATACATACACAACTAGTAATTAAGTACACATTAATCTAAAGATATCCACCACATATATCTGTAGTAAACATAATAGGTAGTCAAATACATGAATAGTCACCTAATACATTCACCACACAATATTACATATAGATCACAATCACATATCCTCAAATATACACTACTCAATACAATTAACCAGCTATTCATATACCCACCAACACAAATAAGTATGTATACTACTACAGACAATACACCTGTACATATACAAATACACCATTATATACACATAAAGTCATCTTCACTAGGTACATACAAATAGCATAATCCTTTATCATCCAATAATAATAATACACACATATACCAACACTCACATAGACACTCAAGACACACTACCACTTATATTTAGAGATAAGCACATACATAAGTCACCTCACAATTAGAGAGACATGTGCAGACACACTCATGCCACCTAAATATGCACCACAAGCATATATGTAAATAAAGATATTACACATATATCAAATAGTCACACATATCTTTACTAAATACACATCCTTAAGTAGTCACACACATACTGATACTCATTCATGTCTACATATATACACACATACCCATATTAACATTATTACACACCTACCTCTTATCTATGTAAAAACATAGTCACACGTATTATACATACACACAAGTATACACACCATGATGTAATGCACTGCTAAGTTACTGTACAAGTACTATGGGGGTGAATAGTACTTTAAAATAATCAAGATAGTTATTCCTAATTATTGTGCAAGAAACAAACGACAATGCGGAATAAACAACAATTAACAAGAGATAGTCAAACGCAAACAAAACATGTAACGGGTTCGGATCCACCCAAGTCTCCCCGACTTGTTCCCGGTGATCCTACGTCCCAACCACCCGGATCCCCTTCGGATACTTGAGTTAGAAACCCTAACTCAAGATTTCCACTAACCCACTTGCGGAAACTCCACAAGTGCAATCGATCTACAATCGATGTCCGTGAATCCCACAACCCGGGATCACGTAAACTCTCACAACCGAGAGTATACAACAATTCAATATTAATGAAATGAAATAAACACTTACCTACAAAATCCTATGCCTTGAGTAAATCTTACCAAATTAGGGTAATGATGGATTTTGAGGAGAGAATGTCACCAAACCGAATCTCCACCAATAATATCAGCGATCGAAGGCTAGGATGGAGGATGGTGACTTTGGATCAAGCTCTTGGCTTGGAAGGCTCACAATGGAGAGAATCTCTCTTGAGGAAACGGCTCAAAGAGTTGAGGGAGAGATTCTTGTGAGGAAGAGAAAGCTTTAGAATGGAGTTGAATAGCTTCTCTTAGATTTCTCCAAATCTCTAAAATGACAGCCTTGAAACTTATGAAGGAGCCCCTCCAACTATATATAGGATAGAGGAGGTAGGGAGAGAAAAACGTTTCAAGAAAGACTCCAACGGCTCTATTCTGAACCAGACTAGTCGGTCAAAGAAGGTTGACTGACCGACTAGTTCACCAACTATTCGGTCAGTCAAACAGCATGAACCGACTAATGGTAGAACAGCCAAAAGGTGAAGTTCCAGGCAAATGAACTAGTCGGTCTAAGAAGACTTGCCAACCGACTAGTTTCCCAACTAGTCGATCGGTGAGTGTTCTTTGACCGACTAAGAGTCGAAAAGGAATACCTGGAAACAAGTTGAACTAGTCGGTCTAAGAACAAGTGCTGACCGACTAGTTTCTCAACTAGTCGGTCGACAAACTTTCTTTGACCGACTAACTCGAAACAGTAGCTCAGGCTCAAAAATGAAAGTTCAACTAGTCGGTCCAAGAAGGATTCCTAACCGACTAGTTTCACAACTAGTCGTTCGGTGAACCTTCTTTGACCGACTAACTGTAAACAGTAACTGAGCTGAAATTGAAGGAGGCAAACTAGTCGGTTCATGTAGAGTTTCCGACCGACTAGATCGTCATCTAGTCGGTTGGCTCTTCTACTTGAACCAACTAACATGCACTAGAAGTCGCGAGTCGAAGCGCGAAGCTTCGGGAAAGATCGTATGGACTTCTACTAAGATCCTAGCTCTAAGATATGAGCGAAATAAAGATTATAAAGTAAGTCCTACTCAAGGCTTAACATTCTATTCTATGAAGCTAGAAGACTATAAAATAAACCTTACGAGCCGTCTTCAAAGCTTCAATCTTCATTCTTGACTTCAATAAAACTCCTTGAGCTTCAACGAAGCTTCAGGCACACGATCATGCGTATTGAGAAGTCTTGAGACGTCGCTTTTGATGTTCATATAGATTTGGCGACGATCTCCATAACTGCGCTCACAAAGTGTTAGTTCACGATATATTTATGTTTGCTCATCATCCAAAACCAAATCCGGGGAATCAATACTCAACATTCTCCCCCTTTTTGGTGATGACAAACCAACATAAATAATAAGCAATAATAATGATTCAATTGAAATTTACTTACTCCCCCTGCATTGATGACACGTTAGTTCCGTATTCAATAATATTCATACGCATCAAGCAACGAGGAAAATATAAAATATGAATCCTATTATTGACATATAGGATCTAAATCCATTTTTATATCTTCACTCCCCCTGAATCTAACACATCAAATTAGATTCATGGTAAATTCCTTTGAATTATTAATTAACACATTGTCATTATTATATCTCTCTCCCTTTGGCATTAGCAAAAAGTGCGGGAGGAGATCAACGACAAAACCAATGGCTAAAAAAATAACGCATGGGAGTCGAAGAGTACGACCATGGTCCAAATGACACCAAAGTAAAACATCAAATGTAAAATACCGAATAAAAGCAAAGCGTGCCAATGAGACCAAAGTCGAAAATCGAGATACGAAATCATCAATCCATATGCGAACATCGAAAAAATGAAATCACCAAGCCATAGGCGCAAATCGAAAAAAAAAACGAAATCACCAAGCCATATGCGAAATTCGAAAAACAAAATCATCAAACCATAGGCGAAAATCGAAATACGAAATCATCAATCCATATGCGAACATCGGAAAACGAAATCACCAAGCCATAAGCGAAAATCGAAAAACGAAATCATCAAACTGTAGACGCAAATCGAAAAACGAAATCATTAAGCCATAGGCGAAAATCGAAAAACGAAATCATCAAAACTCAAATCACTTTCACGTATTGAGTTTTGGAACATACTCTCCAAAATCAACATCAGAGACAAAAATCCAACGAGAATACCAAATGTAGCATGCAAGAACATATGGTATACACTAATCTAGCACACTAGGATTCAAATTGAAACAAAATGATACCAATCGTAATATAATCTACCAATGGATACCAATGTGAATCAAAAGTATGAATATACTTACAACATTAAGCTCCCCCTACTTTGGTGCATCACTCAAGCACCATCAACTCCAATTGAATGAAAATCCTTGCAAATCACGGAGTTGGTAGAGTTGGTATTCCACGGTGGATTGAACTTAGAAAAACTTAAAATGGAGCTAAAAATTGATTTGAAGCTCCTTCTCTCATCCTTGAGTACCTAAAGATAAAATATCATTCCATGGTACCCAAGGACATTGGGTCATAAGAAATTAGACTTTTGGAAGCCAAGTCCAATTGGACTTAGACTTCCCCACATAATTATCACTATGCACGACATTCATGAAATAAGAGTTCATATAAACTTGTTTTTCATTCATACTTGTGTCCTTTGGGCTCCAAATAGTGTAGATTTTGGGAGCCCTAGTCCTATTGGGAGCATGCATGCGTTGTTGATTTCTAAGTGATGCATGTCGTGGATAGGCATAAGGAACATGATGCAAAGGTGCATGATGAAAATTATTCATATGAAAATGAGGATGAGCATATGAATGTGGTGGAACACGTGCATGAGTGTGTCTCACATGGTGTGCACGTGCTCGTGGATGCGGAGCATAGAAATCATCATATGTGCTAACATGTGGGGTAGGATGTGTGTTCCTACGTGGCATGGTATACATGAAAGCATGACCCTTCTTTGGAGGTCCACCCAAAGTGGGTTTCTTTCCAAATGGGGGTGTGTTCCTAGCGGAAGCACCATTGGTAGAAGAACTACCCATGACGTGTTTACTTCCACTAGTAGAAGCATCGGACGTTGGCCTAACAAAGGTGCCGGACGATTTGGATGAATCTCCCATCTTATACCCCAAACCAATGTGATGATTGGCGGGAGGTAATTCATTTAGGATATCATCCAAATGGCCCTTACCTTTATTGAATTCATGAATTCGGCCTAATGTGCACTCATGCTTCTCGGTGAGAGAATGCAAAGAAGCATCCAAAGTGGACACTTGCGATGCGAGTGCACAAACACGTGACTTGAGATTTTTATTCTCAATACTCAAATTTGAGATTTGAGGCGTCAAATCTGCTATCACATGTTCATCCGAATCCTCGACATGAACATGCTCAAGTTGAGACTTGAGATTTACAATCTCATTTCTCAAATCTTCAACAACGGTGTCGTTGTTGACGATGATAGGTTTAGGCGAGGTTTTAAGACTATCTAACTCATTTTTAGTCTTAATAAATCTACTAGCCAATTTAGAAAACTTATACCAAAGTTGTTCGTTGGCTAATTTAAGTTCATCCATGGTTACCTCACCGCCTTCATCCTCGCTTTCCTCGCTTTCATCGCTTTCATCGGAGGAAGTCTCTTGAACACGTTCCTCTTTTCGCATGAAGCACATGTGTGCTTTCTCCACGCGTTCATCATCCGACTCTCCACTTGAGGAGTCCTCGGAGTCGGTGAATGTCCCGATAAGTCCTTTCTTTTGCTTTCTCGACTTGTCGTGCTTGGATGCCTTCCACTTCCCCTTGTGTTTGTTTAGGGGACAATCCGGCTTGATATGTCCTGGCTTATTACATTTATAACACATGGGAGTAGAAACATTAGTAGAACCAAACTTAGATAAATTCTTAAACTTACCTTTTCGGAAGCATCGGTCGAACTTCTTTGCCAAATCGGCCAAAGTTTCCATGCCCAACTCATCTTCCGATTCTTCTTCCGATTCTTCATCATCGGTAGATGGAGCGACCTTGTATGCAATCGCCTTTTTCTTTGGCTCGTCTTTCTTCAAGTACGACTTCATCTTTTCCTTCATCCTTATCTTGCTTTCCTTGCGTACCTCATAAGAAATCAAGGTACCCATTAGTTGAACGACGGTATATTTACTCATATCGTTACCTTCCTCGATGGCGAAGGTACGCTTTTCCCAATAAGAAGGAAGTCCATCGATGATCTTTGAGACTTTCTCCTTTTGGGTGTAGATCTTACCAAGAGCTCCCAGTTCGTTGGAAATATCCACGAAGCGAGAATAGTAGTCCTTCATAGTTTCACCCTGTTCCATGTGAAACAACTCAAATTCTTTGTTAGCAACAACGAGTTTAGAATCTTTTACCATGCTCGTTCCTTCGTGCAAGATGAGGATGGAGTTCCATATTTGATATGCACTCTTACATGTGCATATCTTATTGAAGTCCTCGGGCTCCAATGCGCATTGCAAGGCGTTCATTGCCTTGGCATTGCTTACCTCCGCGACGACCTCCGCGGGAGTCCATTTTGCGAAATCTTGTTCGGCAGGCTCGACATACTCCGTCATCGTGGCTCTCCAAAGTGAAGCGCTCCGGAGGAAGGTTTCCATCCGGTATTTTCAGTACCCATAGTTGGTACCGTTGAAGTGAGGAGGCCTGACTGAGGATATCCCTTCCAAAACTGAAGAAGCTCCTTGACGATCCTTGAAGACGTTGTAGTCGTTGTTCGTCATTACTTTGAACTTGTAGATTTAACCTTGGCTCTGATACCAATTGTAATGCCCTGCTAAGCTACTGCACAAGTACTAGAGGGGGGGGGGGGGGGTGAATAGTACTTTAAAATAATCAAGATAGTTATTCCTAATTATTGTGCAAGAAACAAACGATAATGCGGAATAAACAACAATTAACAAGAGATAGTCAAACGCAAACAAAACATGTAACGGGTTCGGATCCACCCAAGTCTCCCTGACTTGTTCCCGGTGATCCTACGTCCCAACCACCCGGATCCCCTCCGGATACTTGAGTCAGAAACCCTAACTCAAGATTTCCACTAACCCACTTGCGGAAAACTCCACAAGTGCAATCGACCTACAATCGATGTCCGTGAATCCCACAACCCGGGATCACGCAAACTCTCACAACCGAGAGTATACAACAATTCAATATTAATGAAATGAAATAAACACTTACCTACAAAATCCTATGCCTTGAGTAAATCTTACCAAATTAGGGCAATGATGGATTTTGAGGAGAGAATGTCACCAAACCGAATCTCCACCAATAATATCAGCGATCGAAGGCTAGGATGGAGGATGGTGACTTTGGATCAAGCTCTTGGCTTGGAAGGCTCACAATGGAGAGAATCTCTCTTGAGGAAATGGCTCAAAGAGTTGAGGGAGAGATTCTTGTGAGGAAGAGAAAGCTTTAGAATGGAGTTGAATAGCTTCTCTTAGATTTCTCCAAATCTCTAAAATGGCAGCCTTGAAACTTATGAAGGAGCCCCTCCAACTATATATAGGATAGAGGAGGGAGGGAGAGAAAAACGTTTCAAGAAAGACTCCAACGGCTCTATTCTGAACCAGACTAGTCGGTCAAAGAAGGTTAACTGACCGACTAGTTCACCAACTATTCGGTCGGTCAAACAGCATGAACTGACTAATGGTAGAACAGCCAAAAGGTGAAGTTCCAGGCAATATGAACTAGTCGGTCTAAGAAGACTTGCCAACCGACTAGTTTCCCAACTAGTCGGTCGGTGAGTGTTCTTTGACCGACTAAGAGTCGAAAAGGAATACCTGGAAACAAGTTGAACTAGTCGGTCTAAGAACAAGTGCTGACCGACTAGTTTCTCAACTAGTCGGTCGACAAATGTTCTTTGACCGACTAACTCGAAACAGTAGCTCAGGCTCAAAAATGGAAGTTCAACTAGTCGGTCAAAGAAGGATTCCTAACCGACTAGTTTCACAACTAGTCGGTCGGTGAACCTTCTTTGACCGACTAACTGTAAACAGTAACTGAGCTGAAATTGAAGGAGGCAAACTAGTCGGTTCATGTAGAGTTTCCGACCGACTAGATCGTCATCTAGTCGGTTGGCTCTTCTACTTGAACCAACTAACATGCACTAGAAGTCGCGAATCGAAGCGCGAAGCTTCGGGAAAGATCGTATGGACTTCTACTAAGATCCTAGCTCTAAGATATGAGCGAAATGAAGATTATAAAGTAAGTCCTACTCAAGGCTTAACATTCTATTCTATGAAGCTAGAAGACTATAAAATAAACCTTACGAGCCGTCTTCAAAGCTTCAATCTTCATTCTTGACTTCAATAAAACTCCTTGAGCTTCAACGAAGCTTCAGGCACACGATCATGTGTATTGAGAAGTCTTGAGACGTCGCTTTTGATGTTCATATAGATTTGGCGACGATCTCCATAACTGCGCTCACAAAGTGTTAGTTCACGATATATTTATGTTTGCTCATCATCCAAATCCAAATCCGGGGAATCAATACTCAACACATGATACTCCACATAGAGCTAGTACATTACAACATATGCACATCTATACATAGATATAGATATACAACCACGCATGCCTTTTAGTAAACATCCAAACACACGCACATATATCACCCCGTAGGGGCATGCAATACAATACAACACTATATCCATACTACTATAGATAAGACACATATATTCATACTGTGTAAGCAGATACACATACATACTCATACATGGGCATATGCCTATACATGCAATTATACAGATCATACCACTTATGCACATACATTGAACTATAAGCACACATATTGCTATATGCATAACACCCACAGTAGATAACTATACACAAATACCAACATGCACACATATCCATACGATGGTCTAGCTTTACACACACAGATAGGCATGCACAACCATACATATCTCTATACGGATATCACGTCTGGTACCACATATGCATATACAACACGATAGACAAGCATGGTATATTCATATACCAAGAGCATACCTACTCATACATGAGTGGGAGACAGAGATCCACACATGGATCCATACTATATATATACACTACATACATTTCGATCAATACAATAGCCCTACTATGCCTATATCACAAAGTTCAACCAAATACTAACCTATGTCACAAAGTTCAACCAAATACTAACACATATCCTTTAAAATACAAACATTCAGTCACATAGTCATACCAGTATATAGAATAATAGTCTACATATAGATACATCTACAAATACACACACGAATATACCACACAGACATACTCGACAATAGACATACAATACTTGTAGATCGATGTAAACACATAGCCACATACACATCACATATCCATCCAACCACCCATGTCGATCCTCAAATACTCTACACCTTGAGCTTCTAATGTTAGGGCTCTATCCTATGTCTGAACACCTACCCACCTTAGGACTCGACTACCCTCTACGAAAACATTTCACGCACTATCCGTATGCAGTCGCAGTGCGGTGACCTGCATGGGCCACAACTATAATGTTCCGCTCCCCAGGATACCCGGGAAGTACGTATCCGTCCCAGGTACTCCCAGAGCGGCGAGTGTTACGAAGGGAGAAGGAAAGAAAAGTACCAAAGAAACCGACAGGTCTACTGTGCACTGCTGGGATAGTACCTATAATGTCCAAGCTACAACCCAACAATACATCACAGAAAACACAGAGAGAACCATAAAAACTACCCAATAACTCAGAGTCAACAACTAAACCAAAGAGTAACCATAATCCTTATACATCACCAATATCCATTATACATCCATTATAGGCAATATATCTCTCTACCCAAGGAAAAACCCCAAAAGTACAAGTCTCTCTCCTCTCTCCTCCCCACCCAAACCTACACTCAACACCTCGACCATTAGTCCCAAACTCCACCTCTGCCACCAACTCCAATACCTGAAACCACAAATTGGAGCACGTCAAAGCGTGTCCAAGTAGAAAACCCAACTCGTGCCAAAACTAAGTATTAATTTGAGAGTGTTATTCATTAGTCAAAATGTAGTTTAAGACATGAAAGAAACAACATGTACATATATGGCATGAAAGAAACAATAGATACGTCAGACAAAAAGCATAAGAATTTAACATTTCAATCTTATAGCACTTAAGTAGGTAATTAAAATTTGATTAGAAACATGGGTAACGAGTAAGCATACGTGCATGGACCTCACCCGGTAAGGTGGGTGGAATGCTACGACTTCCCAAGACAAGCTCTTACAAAAGAAGCCGTTCACTAACACAACCAACTCAACAAAAATCGCACCTACTCCCCGCCTCTGTGGGCTCGTCAGGAGTGGCCCACAAAATCAGTAATCCATTCCATATTCCTACCTGGTACTCAAGTTTCCCCCAACCCCATTCTAGGGTGCTCACCTGCCATATGGCAGAACGAGGCATCCCTATACTTTATTAGCATTTAAATCAAGAAGGCTAGCATACATTAATGTGACATAAAGAAAAATGAGAATTGCATTTAACTACACTAAGGCAGCAAAAAAAGGACATAAAGGAAACGACGAGGCTAATGTATTAGAAGTGTATTTAAACAACAAGCTAACATATTCCAATTGCATTTAAACTTAGTATGCAATACTAAAGTGACATAAAAAGCTACATGAATAAAAAGAACAACCGCATCTCCCTTCAATATCACAACCGGCCCTTGACCACATTGAAACAAGCATTATCTCACATTCACCTAGCCAATTCATATGGAACAACTTGCCTTAGCAATTCATTTCCACCAAAAATGCAACCTTTTAAAAGGAACTAATTAGGGTTCCTTTGTACATTGCCACAAACATACTCCATAACATAGCTTCCATGAAGTAATTTAAACCACATGCACTTTTCTTAAGCCACCAAGCTAGTAAGACATAAACAAGTTCCACCACTTGAATTAAAATACAACCAAGAAATGAACCCAAAATGCAAGTTGGATTAAAATGCAACAAATGCAACAAGAATGCAACTTGAATTAAAGTGCAAGTTTAAGATATGAACTAAAATGCATTTTGAATTAAAATTCAAGCTTAAGAAGTGAACTAAAATGCAAGCTTTTAACAAAGTTCATTAAGGAAATTGAATGAAGATGCAAGCTTTAGTAGTTACATGCAACTTGTGAGGAATTTCTTAAGGTCTACCATGAAAAATTCATCCATTTAAGGACTAATTATGACACTAGCTTAAGAATGCTAACTTTAGTTAAGATAACCATAAAAGATCACATCTTTGGCTCAAATATGGCATGTTACCTAATAAAGATGTTAACTTTATAAGAGATAATGGTAAATCTAAGTTTAAAAATGTCAACTTTAATAATGATACTTAAAAGTTTAACTTGAATATACAAGCTTTGACATAAACATGTCATATTGTTTAAGAAAGATACTAACTTTCACTTGGATATCAACTAAAAATTACACATTTCTTACTAATTCAACCACTACACAAACCCTAATTAATATTTAGAGCACAAAGCTAGGAATCCTACCTCAAAAGCTTCCCCCTAAAATGAGCCAACTTTCCTTCATGAATCCTCTTAATTCCCCCTTATGGCCTCTTTAATCCTCCTTCCTTAATGTCACCTTTCCTTTCCTTCTTCACGTTTCCTTTGATCTCTCTTTCTCATTCTCTCTTTCTTTTTTTGTTTTGTTGGGTAATTTCGGCCAAAATAGGAAAGGAAGGGAAAAGGAAACAAATGAAAAGAAGTGACAAAAGAAGAAGGAGAAGAATGTAGAAGAGAGAAAGTATTAATTAAATAAAATATCTCTTGGCCCTTATGTTTACATGTGGCATGTTATTAAATAACATAAAATAAAATATCTATTTATTTATATTATTAGGTTGGACATTTAATTAAATAAAATATCTCTTAGAAAATATCTCTTCTAAGAGTCTATTTATTTACAAGTTTGCCATTGCTTAAATCCCCTTATTAAAAGCCCTCCATCATTGAGTCTTAATTACAAGTTTGCCATTCTTTACATGTCATCTCTCCACACACACACACACCGACACTTATTACAAGTTTACCCTTCTTCTATGCCCACATCCCCCACTAATTACAAAAATGCCCATAATCACCACCCTTTTCACACTAGCCTCTTTACATTACCCATTCCCTATGGTAATAGTACTTAATGAATAATAATAATAATCATCAACATAATAACACTAATGATACTATTATCATACTACATTACTATTAACACACTACACTACTAAGCAAAGAAATCCAATAACTCTACTAATAAAATCTAACCCTACTGCTACTACTACTATCACATCTTTATTACAAACCGCATCGTCCTCACTACTATATAACGCTCCAATAGTAATACATCAATACACACACTACACACGCATTCAAACACACATACATTATATTTCACACAAAAGGTAGGCCCTAACGTATTTGACACAATAGGCAATTACATCTGTAGGCATTTTAAATGCTCTCATGCTTTGAACAGGTAAAAAAGGGAAAAAAGAAAAAAATTCCCGATGCTTAACATTTATATCACTTCCTTAGTCTTACTTTTTAAAGTAATAACAGTACCGTTATTTTTGGTGGTTCGGTGTGCAAAAGTATACCTCAAAGATAAAAAACTTCACCAGATTTCTTTGTTTTGTTGATATTTCAATGGGGACATGTTAGATAAATAGAATATGTGAGGGGCCCTATCGGGTGGACGTGATACTTTACACTGAACAGTTACGGTTAGCAATATACTTTCAACAAACAATTCTCTGTATATGATGCAATGGAATAAACACTATGAAGTATCACAATATTAAAGATAAAGTAAATAATATAAACAAGTTAGATAAGCAAACCAATCGTAACATCGAGAAGTTATACTGTTTCGTTCTCTATATTCAGTCCCCAAACAAATCTCACTTGAAAAACTTGCTAAACCGCAAGAATAGTACAAACTCGTAAATTGACAAACACTCTTGCCAATTGTGAAACCTCCCATCTCAATTACCCGAGATGGAAAATACAGCCATACTCTCTAACTGAGTAAGAACCGCCTCACAACCAAGGTAAATCTGTAAAGAGAAAACACTTGCAGTACCCCTATAGCATTCGAAGATGAAGAGCTTGTGTGTACAAAGGGCTATGGAAGAGGGTTTCTATTCTAAAGATTTTTACAATGGAGAATAGAAACTAGTAAATTTATTCTTTTCATGGCACACAAAATATAAGGAAGAAACTAGGATATCTTGACCAATAGAAATGATTTTCTTTTTTCTTTTTCATTTCGAACCTATTCTAACCCGTAAGTAATATTCCCTATTTATAGAGAAGAAAATCTGTGACAGTGTACCATGTTTTGAACTAGTAGCATTTTACGTATTGGTGTATTGGTATTTGTTCCACTTACCAAAGCGACTCACATTCCTAGTAACTCTCGCCAAATCGGACTCAACCCTTCCACATGGATATTTAATCTTTTTTTGTTGAGTATTGATTCCCTGGATTTGGTTTTGATGATGAACAAACATAAATATCGTGAACTAACTCTTTGTGAGCGCAGTTATGGAGATCGTCGCCAAAATTCTATGTACATCAAAAGTGACGTCTCAAGACTTCTCAAAGCGCGTGATCGTGTGCCTGAAGCTTCGTTGAAGCTCAAGGAGCATTATTGAAGTCAAGAGATTCGGATTGAAGCTTTGAAGACGGTTCGTCTAGTTTATTTTATAGTCTTCTAGCTTCTTTTCGTAGAATTTTAAGCCTTGAGTAGGACTTACGTTATAATCTTCATAACGCTCATATCTTAGAGCTAGGATTATCTTAGAGGGCCATAGAAACTTTCCCGAAGCTTTACGCTTCATTTTGCGGCTTCTAGTGCATCTTAGTTGGTTCAAGAAGAAGAACCAACCGACTAGATTGTCATCTAGTCGGTTAAGAATCTTTCTTGAACCATCTAGATTTCCTTGCTCAATTCAGCCTAGGCACTGTTAACCAACTAGTCGGACCAAGAAGGTTCACCGACCGACTAGTTGTCAAACTAGTCGGTTGGAAATCCTTCTTAGACCGACTAGTTATACTTTCATTTTTCTGCCTAAGCTTCTGTTGACTTGTTAGTCGGTCAAAGAACATCCATCGACCGACTAGTTGTGAAACTAGTCAGTTGGAATTTGTTCTTAGACCGACTAGTTCTCCTTGTGATCAGCCTATGATTTTCAACTACTTAGTCGGTCAAAGAACACTTACCGACCGACTAGTTGTGAAACTAGTCGGTTGGCAAGTCTTCTTAGACCGACTAGTTCTATCGCCTGAATTCTCTTTCTTGGCTGTCAACCTTCTAGTCGGTCCAAGAAGAATCACCGACCGACTAGTTGTAATACTAATCGGTCAGTGATCCTTCTTAGACCGATTAGACTGCTTCAAAAAATAGATCCGTTGGGCATTTTATGCCACGATTTTGCTTCTCTCTTCTCTCACTCCTATATAATCTTGAAGTGCTTCTAACCTAGCATTCAAGGCTGCCATTATTGAGTTTTAGAGAATCAAAGAGAAAGCATTCAATTCTCATTTCCAAGCTCTCTCTTCTCACAAAGAATCTCTCCCCAACTCCTTGAGCCTTTATTTCCTCAAGAGAGATTCTCTTCATTGTGAGCCACTCAAGCCAAGAGCTTGATTCAAAGTCACCAACTCCATCCTAGCCTTCGATCGCTGTTCATCTTGGTGGAGCTAGGGTTTGGTGACATTATCTCCTTCAAAATCTTCCTTGCCCTAAAATCTGTAAGTTTACTCAAGGCATAGGATTTTGTTGGTAAGTGTTTTATTGTTTCATTTACTTTGCTATTAAGTTTATCTCTCGGTTGTGAGAGAAGATCGTGATCCCGGGTTGTGGGAGTCACGTTTTCATTTGTGTATGATTTGATCTTGTAGAGGTTTTCTACAAGAATTTCATAGTGCAAAACTTGGGTTAGAGGATTCTATCTCAAGTAGCCGGAGGGGATCCAGGTGTCTGGGACGTACGATCGCCGGTAACAAGTCGGGGAGACTTGGGTGGATCCGAACCTGTTACATCGTTTGTTTGCATTGCTTAATTCTTGTTTGTCAATTTTCATTCCGCATTGTTGGTTGAGTTTGCACAATAATTAGGAATAATTATCTTGATTATTTTAAAGTACTATTCATCCCCCTCTAGTACTTGTGCAGTAGCTATCAGGGCATTACATTTGGTATCAGAGCCAAGTTCATAGCTATGTCTACCAACGACAACAAGACCATTCGTCCACCTTCAGACCATAGCACCTTCAAGAACCGTGAAGGAGCTTCTTCGGTGATGGAAGGACACTCCTCAACTAGGCCTCCTTACTTCAACAGTGCCAATAATGGGTACTGGAAATGCCGGATGGAAACGTTCATCCGGAGCACTTCACTATGGAGAGCTACGTTGACGGAGTATGTCGAGCCCGCCGAACAAGACTTCGCTAAGTGGATTACCGCGGAGGTTGCCGCGGAGGTAAACAATGCCAAGGCAATGAATGCCTTGCAATGTGCGTTGGAGCCCGAAGACTTCAACAAGATATGCACATGTAAGAGTGCATATCAAATCTGGAACTCACTCCTCATCTTGCATGAAGGAACGAGTAGGGTAAGAGACTCCAAACGCACTGTTGTAAATAAAGAATTCGAATTATTTCACATGCAACAGGGTGAGAAGATGAAGGAGTACTATGCTCGCTTCGTTGACATTACCAATGAGTTGGAGGCTCTTGGAAAGACTTACACCCAAAAGGAGAAAGTCTCAAAGATTATTGACGGACTTCCTTCTTGTTGGGAAAAGCGTACCTTCGCCATCGAGGAAGGTAATGATATGAATAAGTATACTGTCGTATAACTAATGAGTACCTTGATATCCTATGAGGTACGCAAGGACAGTAAAATAAAGATGCAGGACAAGATGAAGTCGTACTTGAAGCAAGACGAGCAGAAGAAAAAGGCGATTGTGTTCAAGGCGGCTCCATCTACATCTACCGATGATGAAGAATCGGAAGACGAGTTGGACTTAGAATCCATTGCCATCATGGCAAAGAAGTTCAACCGATTCTTCCGGAAAGGTAACTTCAAGAACAAATCTAAATTTAGTTCTACTAACGCCTCCGCTCCTTTGTGTTTTAAATGCAACAAGCCAGGACACATCAAAGCGGATTGTCCTCAAAACAAACAAAAGGAGAAATGGAAGGCGCCAAAGTTCGACAAGTCTTGAAAGTACAAGAAAGGGTACACGAAAGGACTTGTCGGCACATTCACCGACTCCGACGAGGACTCCTCAAGTGGAGAGTCGGATGATGAACAAGTGGAGCAAGCACACATGTGCTTCATGGCAAGAGAGGAACATGATCAACAGACCTTTTCCGATGAAAGCGAGGATGAAGGCGATGAGGTAACGATGGATGACCTTAAATTAGCTAACGAGCAAATTTGGTCTAAGTATTCTAAACTAGTAAATAGATATACTAAGACTAAAGATGAGCTAACTAGTCTCCAAACCTCACCTAAGCCTATCATCATCAACAACGACACCGTTGTTGAAGGTTTGAGAAATGAGATTGTAAATCTCAAATCTTAACTTGAGCATGTTCGCATTGAGAATTCGGATGAACGCGAGATAGCGGATTTGATTTCTCGAAACTCAACTTTGAGTATTGAGAATGAGAATCTCAAGTCTCGTGTTTGTGTACTCACAACTCAAGTGTCCACTTTGGATACTTCAATACTTTCTCTCACCGAGAAGTATGAGTCCACACTTGGCCGAATTAATAAATTCAATAAAGGTAAGGACCATTTGGATAATATCCTAAATGACAATCATCGTATTGGCTTGGGGTATACGATGTGAAATTCATCCAAATCTTCCACCACCTTTGTAAGGCCAACTTCCGATGCCTCAACGAGTGGGAGCAAACACCCCATTGGTAGTTCATCTACCAATGGTGCTTCCACTTCGTACACACCCCCGATTGGAAAGAAACCCACTTTGGGTGGACCTCCAAAGAAGGGTCATGCATTCATGTACACGAATACTATGCCACATAGGAACACACATCCTACTCCACCGGTTCACAAATATGATGATTTTTATGCTCCACATCCACGGGCACGTGCACATCAAGTGAGACACACTCACGCACGTGTTCCTCCACATGCATATATTCATCCACATTACTATCATATGAACAATTACCATCATACACCATATCATATGATGCCACCACCATTTCATCATGTTCCATATGCTTATCCACGACATGCATTTCCTAGGCCGCCTCCTCGTAGGCCACATGCATCATGTAGACATCAACAACGTATGCATGCTCCCAATAGGAATAGGGCTCCCAAGACATTTACTATTTCGGGCCCGAAGGACACTAGCATGCATGAAAAACAAGCTTACATAAATTCTTATTTCATGAATGTAGTGCACAATGATGATTATATTGGGAAGTCTAAGTACACTTGGACTTGGCTTCCAAAGGTCTAATCTTTTAGGACCCAATGACCTTGGGTACCATGATACGATATGTTTTATCGGCAGGTACTCAAGAAAAAGAAACGGAGCAACAAATCCAAATTTAGCTCCAAGGATGGGTGGATACTCAATAGCGGGTGTTCAAAACACATGACGGGTGAAGCTCAATTGCTCTCATGAGTGGTGCCCATTGAGAATGGGAACCGAGTAGTCTTTGGAGGCAAGGAGAGCGGAACCATCATTGGTGTTGGTAAAGTTGGTAACCCATCTAAACCTCTAATAAGTGATGTTTACCTTGTTAAAGGCTTAAATCACAATCTCATTTCAATAAGCCAACTTTGTGACGAGAGTTACAAAGTTAGCTTTGCGAAAGGAATGTGTCATATTTTTAGTAAAGATAATAATAATTTGTTATTTTCTGGTACACGCCATAAGGATATATATATCCTAGACATCCCCAAGTCACATGAACAATGTCTCATTGCCAACACACGTGAACAACACTTATGGCATCGACGTTTTGGTCATGTGAATTTTGGAACACTTTTTAAGCTATCCAAGTTAAATTTTATTAAATGATTTCCTAAGCTTACTTTCCAAAAGAAAAGCTTTTGTGACTCGTGTCAACGAGGCAAACTTCCGAAGTCGTCATTCAAATCTAAGAAAAGCATTTCATTTAAACGGCCTCTAGAGCTTTTACATCTAGATCTTTTTGGGCCAACTAGAGTTGCTTCATTAGGGAATGCTCGATATGGACTTGTCATCGTTGATGACTTTTCTAGATTTACTTGGGTATTTTCTTTAAGTAATAAAAATGATGCTTTTGAAATCTTCACAATATTTGTGAAGAAAGTACAAAATCTCATTGGAACCACCATTGTCACTATTCGTAGTGATCATGGAGGGGAATTTGAGAATGAGTCTTTCTCAAATTTTTGTGATGAAGTTGGTATTACACACACCTTTTATTTCCCTCGCGCACCCCCTCAAAATGGTGTTGTTGAGAGAAAGAATAGGACGCTAGTGGAATGTGCTCGCACAATGCTTGATGATAGCCAACTTGGCCATCAATTTTAGGCGAAAGCGGTACATACCGCTTGCTATATGTTTACTCTTGAGGCCCGGCACCAAACAAACTTGTTATGAATTGTTGTTTGGTAGATTGCCTCAAGTTAAACAGTTTCGAGTTTTTGGTGCAAAATGTTTTATCAAAAACACGTATGGTAGTTTGGACAAATTTGATCCAAGATCCGATGATGGGATATTTGTTGGATATTCCTTACATAGCAAAGCCTACCGGATATACAAAAAAAGAACCTCAACAATCGAGGAATCACTTCATGTTTCATTCAATGAAAATTTTGTCCCATCTAGAATTATCAATGATGATGACTCCATGGAAGTTATATGTGATTCTATTGGTAATTCTAATTCTATTGATTCTATTGATACTAACCCTACTGATGATTCTTTTGAGAATGTTCCTAGTGATCAGGGAGTTACCAAACGGCTTCATACAGTTAGTGACCATCCCCAAGAGCAAGTCATTGGCAACATACTTGATAGTGTCAAGACGAGATCTCAAGTCAACTATTTCGCTCATTGTGCCTTTGCCTCTTCAGTAGAGCCAAAGAATATTTACGAAGCGTGCGAAGACAGTGCTTGGATCCTAGCCATGGAGGAGGAACTCATTCAGTTTGAGAGGAATGAGGTTTGGGAGCTAGTTCCATTGCCTTCGAAGAACCACACCGTTATAGGAACGAAGTGGATCTTCAAGAATAAGACTGACGAGAACCAAAACGTTGTCCGAAACAAAGCTCGGTTAGTAGCTCAAGGCTACAGGCAAGAGGAAGGTATAGACTTCGAAGAATCCTTTACTCATGTAGCTAGATTAGAATCTATTAGGTTGTTGTTATCTTTTGCATGCCATAAAGATTTTAAACTCTTTCAAATGGATGTAAAAAGTGCGTTTTAAAACGGAGATGTTGTTGAGGAAGTTTATGTTTCTCAACCTCCGGGTTTTATAATTGAAAAGTTTCCAAATCACGTTTTCAAACTTAAGAAAGCACTTTATGGTTTAAGACAAGCTCCTAGAGCTTGGTATGACCGCCTAAAGAACTTTCTTTTGGATTTGGGTTTTAAAATGGGTGAAGTTGACTCTACACTATTTGTTAAGTATGCGAATCATGATATTATTTTAGTTCAAATTTATGTTGATGATATCATTTTCGGTGCTACTAACTTCTCTCTTTGTGAAGAGTTTTCTAATGTCATGAAGGACCAATTTGAGATGAGCCACATGGGTGAGCTCAAATATGTCTTAGGACTCCAAATTCACCAAATGCACGATGGAATCTTCATCCACCAAACCAAGTATACGGTGGAGTTGCTAAAGCGATTTGGAATGAAGAATGCTTCTGGCAAGAAGACTCCAATGAGCACTACTACACATCTTGATAAAGATACAGGCGGCAAAGATGTAGACATTCGTCTATATCGAGGTACTGCCAGTCGGCCTGATATTATGTTTGCTGTATGTGTATGTGCTCGTTATCAGTCACAACCTAAGAAATCACACTTAGTAGCGGTAAAGCGTATTTTCTGTTATTTAAGTTACACACTCGACTACGGATTATTTTATCCAAAGTCTAGCACATATGAGTTAATCTCATATAGTGACACAGATTATGCTGGATGCAAATCCGACAGGAAAAGTACTAGTGACACTTGCCATTTTATAGGAAATTCTCTTGTCTCTTGGTTTTCCAAGAAGCAGAATTCAGTATCACTTTCAACCACCGAGGCGGAATATATTACCGCCGGTGCTGCATGTGCACAGGTTCTTTGGATGAGCACTCTTAAAGACTTCGGTATAAACTGTGATACTTGCCCTATCATGGTGGACAACCTAAGTGCAATATGTCTCTCTAAGAATCCGGTACACCACTCCTATACCAAACACATAGATGTCCGTCACCATTTCCTAGATGATCATGTTGTTAAAAAAGACATCATTTTAGTGTATGTTGAAACCCATAAGCAAATCGCCGATATTTTCATGAAACCACTCAAGGAAGATTCCTTTGTGCGGTTACGTCGAGAATTGGGGATTATGGGTGAATCCGAGATTTAGGATTCATACTTTTCGATAATTCTGCATGATAATGATATTTATATGCTCGTGCTAGATTTGTTGTGTTATTTGGGATTTAAGATTGGTTTTTCGATGTGCATGTCGTTTTATGATTTTCTATGTTTTGTGGGGTAGAATAATGATGTTTGAGAGTGATTTCGATGTTATCATCCAAGTGTTCTTTGGAGAAATCTCAAAATTTCGAATTCACAAATTTTTGGACTCTCTTAGTCGGTCCCAGTTCATTTGCCGACCGACTAGTTTCAGTTCTAGTCGGTTAGTGATTGAACTCAGACCGACTAATTCATGCTCTAATTTTTGCTTCACTTGCTGTTTGCAGTTAGTCGGTCCAAGCTCATCGGTCGAGCGACTAAATTGCATTCTAGTCGGTCAGCTCTTGAACTTAGACCGACTAATTATGCAGGGGCATTTATGTCTTTTGACTCCCGAATCGATTTTTAACGCATCTGCACCGATTAGATCTCATTCTAATCGGTGCGTTATCACTCCTAAACCCTAACCCCGCGTCTCCTCAGCTCTCTCTCCGCCGTGCGTCACCGTTTTCGGCCACTATCAGTCGCCACCGGCCATCTCTCTCCATCCTAGGGTATCAGTTCTCACTCTCTCTCAGATTTTAGGGTTAATTTCCGTTCGATTTCAGTTCATTTTCGATCGTTTGTATTCGGGTTCGTATTAGGGTTTCCGATTTTGTTCGATTTCTCGTTCGATCTCGATCGTTTGTGTGTTGTCTCGTCGTGATCTCATGGCGAAGACACGCATCCCTATCCGTCCTACCGCTCCGTCTCCCATGACCGTCGAGTCTCCTCCTACCGACTCTCCTCAACCGAAACGTCGTGCCACAACCACTCGTACGCCTACTTCTCCTTCCTCTTCCTCACCTCCCCTCAAGAAGAAGAGGACTGCCATTTCCAAGCCAAAACCCACATCTCAATCCAAGCCCCGGACCAAGGTCAAAGAAAAGGTTTTGACTCCTAGACCATTCCGTGATCCCCCACCACCTGACTCAGACGATGAGTATATCCCGGAGACGCCTACCGAGAAGGCTCCTACTCCTCCTCCTCGTACTTCGTCTCGTCCGTCTAAGGGGAAGGCTCCCATGCCTTCGGGTAGGGTCGATATTTCGTTGTGTCGCGATGACCCGTTGTGTCTTGTGGCTTACTGGTCGCTCCAAAATGTAACCCAAAAGGGCGACCGTGTAGTTTTACCGCAAGCACACGGTGTAGCGGCGAGCGGGTTATCGAACACAGGGAGGACGTATGACAGTGCCTGCTCCGAACAACCTGGCTATAGGAACAGAAAAGAGGGAATTTGCCTTTTGGCGATCCTGTCACAATCGTCAGACAAAGTATGGAGATATAAAATCAAATAAAGACGTCTAGGGAATGGGGAATCCCCGCTACTCACCGTATCTCGTCAATGTGATTCATTGGTATCACAATTGCTAGGGTAGAATTTCGGATGAACTAGTTGCAACTGAATGTAAAACCTAGCTCACGCTCTTGCGCTGTTGCCGGTCTATAGCTATCCTAGGTTTGAGTCCAATCTCTTGCAAACCCTAGCCTAGGCAAGCTAGCATTAGGATCAACATCATCGTTCAATCGCGTCCCGAGCCCACTCTCGTGCAAACTCGGGCCACGACCTAGGTTGGGATAGTTCCTACCCGTCCAATCTCTTGCAAACGAGTATCTGTATGGAATTGCAACCGAGAACCCTAGTATCGGTCCAATCTCTTGCAAACCGATACTACGGAAACTCAATTTCAAACCAATTCAGATTTCTAGGGTTTCCTATCGAATTGGAATCCAATCTCTTGCAAATCCCAATCGATATGAACACCTAGCTATCCGTAGTATATCGATCCCAAACTAACCCTAATAACAATTCTAGCAATATTTCTACCAAATCATCACAAATCGGAAATTGGGCTCGTATGGTTCATCCCCACGCCCCAAGACGTAAGGACTACTCATAATTCATATCACAATTGCAAAAATAATCAATTGAAATAACAATAGAATTCATGGCAATATTCAAATAAGCAATAAAAATGAGATTTTTAATGAAGAGGGAGACAAACCAATAGAGTTCTCCAAGAATCCAACAAAAATAAACTTTTCTCTCCTCTCCAATAGCAAGAATCAAAAGCTAAAAAGTTTAATCTAAAAAGCTGCAAAAAGCAAAGGGAAAAAGCTCTCTAACCTAGGTTAGAATCAGGGGTTAAATACCCCGCAAAACTGCCCAAAAAACTGTGACCAAAATGCCCCTGCGCCTCTCTAATTTCGAGTTTTCTGCTACAGGCGATAGCCGCACTCGGCCGAGTGACAAATGTCGCTCGGCCGAGTGAGAAACCCTGAAATTTTTCAGTAAGTTCGGGTCTTCGGGGGTCTTCACTTCGGGGGTCACTCGGCCGAGTGAGTTGTCGTCACTCGGCCGATGGCTTCTATTCACTCGGGCGGTCGGCAATTTCCACTCGCCCGAGTGGGTCTTCTGCTGCTCAGACTGACGAAAAACAGTAAGTTGGCTCTTTTTGAGGGGCGTCATCTGAGTGCCACTCAGGCGGACGGGATAAGTCGCTCGGCCGAGTGGGCTTATGATGCTCGGCCGAGTGCACGCTTGGAGCATGTCCGATCTGGCCGGCCGAGCGGGGTCTCGTCGGTCGGCCGAGTGACTCCTTCACTCGGCCGAGTGGGACACTGAAAATGCCCAAACAGCTTGTTTTTGCCTCCTCGTCGCTCCTACGACGTTCTTTCTTCTTCCGCTCCTCTCCAATAACAAAATACCCCCCGGGGAAGTCGTCGGTGACACTCCGGAGAGGGTGTATCTCGGAATCACTCCAAATCGCTCCAAATCTCCTGAAATACGATAAAAACAACAAATCGTGAAAAGTATCGCAATATCGTCGATATATCGTGAAAAACATGATTTGAGCGATCTAAATGGCATGCAAACATGCGGGAAAAAAGTGTAAAATACGGAGTGATCAAAATCCCCCAAGCTTACCTCTTACTCGTCCTCGAGGAAGATAAGTAAAAGGCGAACCCGGTGGATAAAGAAAACGAAAACGAGGGAAGAAAAATGGAAAATGAAGAAGAAAGAAGAAAGCGAAGAGGGAAGCTGCTAGATCATTTTTCTCAGGACGTGGGTTTTGCTTACTCATATAACATGTACCGAATGAAAAACACATGTCAAAGATTATTATTTCGATATCATAGTTCAATAATGCAAATAGAGATAGAAAACCCAAAAATATTGATATATCATGAAAAATGGAATAATTCTAAAATTAACATTGTCTGAATCATCTAAAGCGGTATACAATATCGCAGATAACACACTTTTCAATTGGATGCTTTCTATGAGGAGTATAAGAATATCACGCGATAGAATAGAATAGAATAGAAAAGAGTGGATTTCATGAAATGAATGCTAGGCGTAGATTTCTGGATTTTGTAAAGCTAAAACAATCTCACCGAGTATAGAATATTACTTAGCCTAGGTTGTCATGCACCGTCAAGTAGTCACTCTCTCACACATCATTGGATCCTCTCCCCCAAGCTTATCTATAAGCGTGGTGGCATATACAAAACTGTTTTTACATTCCCCATTTCTTTTGTTGCTCCAAATGTAAAAGAAAATGAAAATAAAAATAAAAGAGGGAAGAAAGAGAGAGGATGAGATGGGATCGTTTATTGAGATACTCCCTCTTTTTTTTCTTTTCTTTCTTTTCTCACTTCTTTTTCTTTTTCTTTTTCTTTTTTTTCTTTTTTTTGATTGCATATATACACAATTGATCCCAAGTCAAAAGAGAGAAGAATGTACAAGGATTTTTCTTTTTCTTTTTGGTTTTGGGGAATTTGGAGCTTGGAATTTAATAACGGGGGAAATGCCAAATACTAGAATCGCTAAGGGGAGATTCACCAACGATTTTAAAATAGAGAATTGATGTTCAAGATATGTGGAGAAAGAAATAAATATGTCTCTCAGTTCACTCTATAAGACGTGCATGACAACTTCAGCAGGGTAATCTAATCTACTCGGTTTCGATCACAAAAAAGCTAACTAATCCAGATTTATCGTAGCTAACATCATTCAATCATCCTAAAGTGAAATGTACAAATAATGCAAATAGAAGTGATATAGGAAAAGAAAACGGTACTCCAGATATAAGCATCCAATGCGTGAATCTTGGTGTGTTTTCTGTGATAGCATACATATGAATATTCAGACTCAGCTAATAATAAAATTTCATCCATTTTCATGCGGAAAAAGTGTGGGTTACTATCTCTAAATGCAAGGCAAATCACAGCATATGATATCAGAAATAAAATCTAAGACATGACAAATATAGCATGCATACAGAGAAAGCTAACTCCACGTCATCATCATCACAGAAAAGTCATCTCTAGCATGAGATGAAAAAGAAGTAAAAATAAAGAGGGAAAATGAAACTAATTACAATGCATCACACAAAGAAAATAAGAAAAAACGTGATGCATGGTAAAAGAAAAGAAAAAGTGATGAAAATGAGTGCAAATGTGGAAAATGGCGTGAAAAAACTAAAAATAAAGGTGGAAAATCGAAAAGAACGTGAGAACTCACTCCACCAAGCTAAAGTGCACAGTGTCCTCAATGTGCGAAGTGTGGCACACCGAGAGACATGTAAAGTGAGGGGAAGGTGAGGATGCATGCATGAGAAAAAAGAAAATAAAAATAACGAAATGAAAAATATGAAGCGGACGTGATGCATGCAGATGTAGGAGTGAATCACATAGATAGGAGTGTCACCAAAAAATACTCACCCTCTCTCCCAAAAATGATATAGAAAGATACGATCAAAATGAGGACCCAAAACAGTAAGGGGAGGGGTGGTGGTGGGCAAAAATATCATCAGGACCCAGCAGAGACGGGCAGCACGACGGCAAAAAAGATCGATGGCATCAAGGGTGCCTAGGAGGGTGGTGCTGCGCCGTCTCCGTCCTGAGGCGGAGGTGGTGGTGGTGGGTGGGGAACATGCTGCTGGGTGGGTGTGGGTGTGGAAGCAAGCTGGGTGTGTGTAGGAGTGTGGGTGGGTACCTGCTGGGTGGGTGTGGGTACGCGAGGAAGCTGGTCGAGAATCTGAGTGAGGCAATAGTGAATGCCCGGTAGTAGGTCGAAGCGGCTGGCCATAGCGGTGACGGTGGCAGACATGGTCCTAAGGTCGCCTTTGAGGCCACTCACCGCCCCCTCAAGAGCACAAATGCTCTGAAGTACAGTGTCGGGGGGAGGTGGTGCAGAGGGACGCACCTGTCTGTGCTGTGCAGGACGGGGCTGGCGGACTCGGGTGCCGTAGTTGATGGGCTCAGCAGGCATGTGGAGGAAGGGTGCTGTGCTCACAAGTGTGGGCCGAGCCTCAGGGCGAGGCTGGGGCGCAGGCTGGTATGCGGTGGAAGCAGCAGTAACAGAAGTGGAGTATACAAGTGGCAACGAGGCGGCCAGAGAGGTCGGTGACACAGACGTGTGGACAGACGCCACGACACTCTCAGGAAAAACGGCTGCGGAGGAGACAGAGGTGGAAACCACGGTCTCCACGACGGCAGCAAAAGAGGGCTCTCCGCTCTCAACTATAGTCGGTGGGCGCTCGGGTAGGGCGGAGGAAACGGGCTCAACGGACAGGGGGCCAGCTGTGGGGGGAGTGGTGGTGGGCGTGGAGGTAGTGGAGGTGGGCTCAGCGAGGGTACTCCCGACACCGGCAGAAGTGTGGACAGAGGTATCGGGAGCAGCAGAAATATCGGGCTGTTGAGGGGCCACGGGGTCGGCGGGTGCAGCGTGTGCAGCGTGGGCCTGCTCAGCCTGCTCGGCCTCCTCAGCCTCAAGCATGTAGGCAGCGGGGATCAGGAGATCCATCGCCGGAAGCCAGTCCACCTGTGCCGGTGCTATCTGTGTCCGAGCTGGGCTCGGAAGGATCATGTAATCCGCACCGTAGGGGCTGTGCAACCAAACCCAGTGCCGTTGACCGTGTGGACGTAGCATCTTCATCCGGGCCATGACGTCTATGGACAGTGAAGTGGGGCCCGGGGCTCGTCGCAAGTCGTTTGGAAAGTCCTCGCCGGTCATCAGGGCGAGCAGGGTGATCAGACCACCGCAACATATCGGTGAGCGAGCGCCCACCGATACGATGATGCGATCCAAAAACCAGCTCACGATATCAATCACGACGGCGGGGACCAACTCGTCGCCCTCCCTAGATAGAGCTCTGGGGCGCGTCATCGTGTAGAGCATATAAAGCTCCGGCGTGGACATCGTCCCAGGCTCATATCTCACCAAAAAGGTAGTCGCGATAAGGCGCTGAGCTATGCAGAGGCAAGGGTGGATGATGGCCGAGGCCTTGGCCCTACTAGGGTCAAAGGCAGCAGGTAGACCCGTGATCCGGGCCCAGAAAGCGCCGGAATTGAAGGAAGGTGGGGGAATGTGAGTGGGGGCGTAACCACGGTCGGCCCCGGGGACATCGGGCCACGAAAAGAAAGCTCTCATCATACTGAGAGTGACCTGGCACTCTCGGTCCATGAACCTAAACGAGCATCCCTCGTTGGTCCGGGCGATAAAACTAAGCACCTCAAGTGTCGGACGGATGAACGTGTCTGCCGACACCTGGAAGAAATCTCGCCAACCCACGTTGTCATACAATGTGAGCATCCCCTCGAGTACCCCCAGGCGTCATAGGTCTGCAAGGTGTGCGAACCTGGAGGGTACAATCGAGCGCTGGGAAATGCGCTCAAAAACGACGTGGTGTGCGTCGTCCCGGAACGTAATCCCCAGCGGCCCGACAAGTGGAGCCGGTGGCGGTGGTGGTGGCTGTGGGATGGCAGGGAGTGGCTGTGCGGGGTGAACGGGCTCTGCAGGCTGTGCGGGGTGTGCGGGGTCTACAGGCTGTGCGGGGTGAACGGGGTGTGGTGGTGTAGGCGGAGGAGAGTCCTCCACCTCGTGGGAGGGGCCGGCCTCATCCGACCGCTTCCGCTTGGCGGAAGCTCTCCTCGACCGCGGCCGTGTCCGGGGCGGCATGTGGGCCCCGGGTGCTCACCAAAAGTAATAAAAATGCGGAGTGCGTAAAATAAAGAAAGGAGTATACCGCGACACGCCGCGAGAGCAAGGTAATGGAAGCGTGCGAAGACGACGCCTCCACGTAGCCCAAAACGATCCCCGGAAGCTCCCCTGGGCTCCCCTAAGCTCCCCAATATAACCTGTGCATCAAACGAAGAGATTAGCGTGTAATATTCAAAACGTATGGGGGGTTAGGGGTATAATAGATAGAAATTGAATGTAATTTGGGTTTGGGGTTCGTTAGATACACGGATCGTCGAATAATACGCAAAATAGGAGAAAACGGGTAAAATAAGGCGGTACTGGAGTTCGGCCGGCGAGGTGGTCGCCGGCGGCGACTCGGGCGAGGCGGAGGTGGGTCGGCCGGCGGTGGTCGACCGAGCGCGGCGGCGGGGACGGAGGTCGGGCGAGTGAGGAGGGGCAGCGGGCGAGGGAAACGATCGGACGCGATTTTGGGAAATTTTTCGTTTCGAAAAACGCGTCGTTCCGCTCCCCCTTTTATAGAAAAAGTTACGACTCGGCCGAGTGACAAAGTCGCTCAGCCGAGTGATCATAACGGAAATATTTTGAAAAATTCCTCCCCGCTTACGACTCGGCCAAGTGGCCTTACCACCCTCGGCCGAGTGGAATAAGTCCATTCAGCCGAGTGGCTCAAGCTACTCGGCAATGCTCGCCCTAGGAGCGTATCAGTTTTACTCGACCGAGTGAATATATATACTCGGCCGAGTGACAATTATACTGAAATCAAGAAAAGAAACAGAGAGTTGGGTACATCAGACTTCCCTCGTTCGTGAGCCGCTCGGGCGGACGAACTTATGTGCTCGGCCGAGTGACTAGTATACTCGGCCGAGTGAACCCTGTTTTCTGCTGTTTGGCTTCGTTTGGGCTCTAAACTCTGTTTTTCTTCCTCCAGTCGATTTCATCTTCCTCCTAAGCATCGAGCGCCTTCCTGGAGCGCTCCTCATCGCCTTGTTCATCCTCCTAATGATAGATATCCCTTTCTCCTCTCCTGTCAAAGAAAAATAGGACCCGTTATCACGAAATTTTTGGGCAAACGACTCAAAACACTAATAATTTCTAAAACTAAAATAAAGGAAAAGTAAAAATAAAGCGATAACCGTCGGGTTGCCTCCCGACAAGCGCTCATTTAAGGTCGTGAGCTCGACCCCCTTTGATTTTCAATTCAATGCGGGATATTGAGTGCATATGAAATGCACCCGTCAAATTTTTCGGGGAGAACGCTTGGATTCGGATGTTGCGGCTGCGTGTTCTCCCTCGGTGATCTCTCGTCTCGGGTAGTGTTGGGGGTGGCTCCCCAAGCTAGTGCTTGCTCCGGTCCTCGGCTACACCGGTGACACCGATTTCCGTATCGGTGGAGCTTTCCTTGGAGTCTTCATCTTTGAGAGCTTGCAGAGCTCTCGTATCCTCGCGACATCAGCGTCGCCTTCATCAATTTCCATGGAGAGGTCGGGGGATTCATTCATCTTCTCTTTTTGGCCCAAATCCGGGCCTTCCTCAAAATCTTCTTTGAATAGAGCGCCGATCGAATGGGGGATCGCCTCCTCAATAACCTCGTCAAGGAGGTATGAAAGATCATCCGGCCGTCCCTTAAGTAGATATATTCTATTGATTTCTCCCATCGGGACTCCCTCGGAATAATGTTTGAGCCTCTGACCATTTACTTTGAATGTGGCTCCGTCCTTGCTTTCCAACTCGAAAGCCCCTCCCGGTTGTATGTGCTTGATGGTGAAAGGTCCGGACCAACGTGACCTCAACTTACCGGGAAATAGTCGGAGCCGGGAATTATATAGCAAGACCTTGTCTCCTACTTTGAAGTCTGTAACGGTTATGCGCGCATCGTGGAGAATCTTGGTCCTTTCTTTGTAAATTCTTGAGCTCTCGTAGGCGTCTCTCCTTATCTCATCAAGCTCGTTGATGTCTAAGAGTCGCCTCACCGCCGCACTCTTGTAATCATAATTAAGGGTCTTGATGGCCCAATACGAGCGGTGTTCCAACTCTACCGGCAAGTGACAAGCTTTCCCATAAACAAGTCGGAACGGTGTGGTGCCGATGGGAGTGCGGAAGGCCATGCGATATGCCCATAGAGCATCGTTTAACTTCATTGACCAATCCTTTCTAGATCGATCCACAGTCTTCTCAAGAATTTGCTTGATCTCTCTATTTGAGACTTCGACTTGGCCGCTTGTCTGGGGGTGATACGCCATGCCAACTCTATGGTTTACCCCGTACTTCTTCAGCATGGCTTCAAACTTGTTTTCTATGAAATGGCTCCCCCCGTCGCTTATCAAGGTACGAGGCACTCCGAAGCGTGGGAAGATGTTCTGCTTGAAGAACTTTGAGACGACCCTTGCATCATTAGTAGGGGTAGCGATTGCTTCCACCCATTTGGAGACATAGTCAACTGCCAATAGGATGTATTTGTTACCATTGCTCGACAGAAATGGTCCCATGAAGTCTACTCCCCAACAATCAAAAAGCTCAATTTCTTGGATGGGCCTCATTGGCATCTCATTGCGTTTGGAGATATTCTCGGTCCGTTGGCATCTATCGCACCCCTTTACAAAGTCGTGAGTGTCTCTAAACATTGTTGGCCAGAAGAATCCGCTCTGCAAAATCTTAGCGGTTGTCTTAGAGGCGACATGATGTCCCCCGCATGGCAGACCGTGGCAATGCAAAATGATAGACGTTGCCTCCTCTTTAGAAACACACCTCCGAATAACACTATCTTTGCATATCTTGAAGAGGTATGGATCTTCCCAAAAATAGCTACGGACCTCATGCAAAAATCTCCTCTTTTGATGCGTGGGCATCCCATGCGGTTTAATTCCACAAGCCAAGTAGTTGACGAAGTCCGCGTACCAAGGTACTTCTCCGGGCCTTATGGCGTATAGCCTCTCATCCACGAATGTGTCGTCGATAGGTAAACTCTCATCCTCCTTGTCACGAATAAGCCTAGACAAATGATCCGCCACGACATTGTCCGTACCTTTCTTGTCTCTGATCTCCAAATCGAATTCTTGCAACAAGAGTATCCGTCTAATTAACCGAGGTTTGGCCTCCTTCTTGTTTAAAAGATACTTCAACGCCGCATGGTCGGTGTGGACAATCACCTTGGAACCAAGGAGGTAGGAGCGAAACTTCTCGATGGAATAGACAACCGCTAGAAACTCTTTTTCGGTAGTTGTATAGTTTTTCTGCGCGTCATCCAATGTCTTGCTCGCATAGAATATCGCATGAAGCTTCCTATCTTTCCTTTGTCCCAATACCACTCCAATGGCTTGGTCGCTAGCATCACACATTAGCTCAAAGGGAAGGCTCCAATCCGGTGGTTGTATGATGGGCGCGAAAACTAGTGCTTCCTTCAAGGTATTGAAGGCTTGCAAGCATTCCCCTGAAAAAATAAAAGGAGTATCTTTAGCGAGCAAGGAAGTAAGCGGTCGGGCAATCGAGGCGAAATCCTTGATGAAGCGGCGGTAAAACCCCGCATGATCAAGAAAGCCTCTAATGCCCTTGACATTAATAGGAGGAGGGAGTTTCTCGATTACCTCAATCTTTGCTTTATCTACCTCAATTCCTCTCGAGGAGACAAGGTGCCCGAGAACTATACCTTCCGTGACCATGAAGTGACACTTCTCCCAATTTAGAGTGAGATTGTTTTGTTGGCACCTTTTAAGGACTTTAGTAAGATTGGCCAAACAAGAGTCAAACTCACTTCCATAAACCGAAAAATCATCCATAAAAACTTCCATAATATTTTCAATATAATCGGAAAATATGGATGTCATACACCTCTGAAAGGTGGCGGGAGCATTACAAAGACCAAACGGCATCCTACGGTAGGCATAGGTACCATAGGGACAAGTAAAAGTGGTCTTTTCTTGGTCATCTTCATGCAAAGGGATTTGGAAGAATCCCGAATACCCATCTAGATAACAAAAGTATTTGTGTTTAGCTAGGCGTTCAAGCATTTGATCAATGAAGGGCAATGGGTAATGGTCCTTTCAGGTAGCTTTATTTAGTTTCCTATAATCAATGCACATTCGCCATCCCGTGACGGTGCGTGTAGAAATGGGCTCACCTTTATCATTTTTTATAACTGTCATCCCCCCTTTCTTGGGGTCGACGTGAACGGGGCTAACCCATCTACTGTCAGAGATAGGATAAATAATACCGGCGTTGAGCAATTTTAGGATTTCCTTTTTAACCACCTCTTTCATGTTCGGGTTTAACTGCCTTTGAGGCTCTATGGAGGTGGCGTCGGTATATTCCAAATGGATCCTATGTGTGCAAAGCCTAGGGCTTATCCCTTTTAGATCGGAGATAGTGTAGCCAAGGACATCTTTGTGGCTCCTAAGAACGTCTAGGAGTCTCTCAAGTTGATCATGCGTGAGGTGGGAGTTAACTATCACCGGAAAAGTTAATTTACTACCCAAAAAGGCATACCTTAGATTCGGTGGTAATTGTTTAAGTTCTACCTCAAGAGGTGCCGCTCCTTCTACTTCATCAGCTCGCATGAGTTTGGCTTCTTCCTTGTCATCCGAGTTTAGCTCATGTTCAGGTGGCGTGCTCTCATGCGAAGACTCAGACTCACTACTTAGTGAGGACGATGCATTGAAATAGGCGCTCTCCGATTCTGTGCTAGCATCGTCAAAACCTTCACTCTGCTCCGGTTCGTTCCTGGAATCAAGAAACACATCAGACGATTCATAAAAGCAAGAGTGAGTGTCATAGAGTGTAACTCCCTGAACATCGGTTTGCTCGAAAGATTCTTCGGGAGTATAGTGCTCTTCGACACTTGTTCTACCGTCTTCGAAATATAACTTGTCGTCTATCACATCAACTCTGACATTGCCCCCGATAGTCCCATCCCGGGAGACTTGATCCATCATAAAACTAGCAAACAGTTGTTCGTCGGGGTCCTTGATATCGATAGCAAAAGCTCCGGTAGCGTGGACCTCATCGACAAGCTCCTTAAGGAGGTCTGTGAAGGAGTCATAATCTTCCTGACTGAGTTCCGTTGTTGACATTGCATCCTCCATTCTACCAGTTAAGATCTTATGCAAAATACGGGGAGAGTATGCAAAAAGGGCTGGAAACAGAGTTAGAACATGATATAGAAGAAAGTAAAGAAAGAAAGAAAAATAACCGGGTGGTCGATGCCGAACACGGTCAAAATGGCCTCTCCGGCAACGGCGCCAAAAACTTGGTCGCTCCAAAATGTAACCCAAAAGGGCGACCGTGTAGTTTTACCGCAAGCGCACGGTGTAGCGACGAGCGGGTTATCGAACACAGGGAGGACGTATGACAGTGCCTGCTCCGAACAACCTGGCTATAGGAACAGAAAAGAGGGAATTTGCCTTTTGGCGATCCTGTCACAATCGTCAGACAAAGTATGGAGATATAAAATCAAATAAAGACGCCTAGGGAATGGGGAATCCCCGCTACTCACCGTATCTCGTCAATGTGATTCATTGGTATCACAATTGCTAGGGTAGAATTTCGGATGAACTAGTTGCAACTGAATGTAAACCTATCTCATGCTCTCTCGCTGTTGCCGGTCTATAGCTATCCTAGGTTTGGGTCCAATCTCTTGCAAACCCTAGCCTAGGCAAGCTAGCATTAGGATCAACATCATCGTTCAATCGCGTCCCGAGCCCACTCTCGTGCAAACTCGGGCCACGACCTAGGTTGGGATAGTTCCTACCCGTCCAATCTCTTGCAAACGAGTATCGGTATGGAATTGCAACCGAGAACCCTAGTATCGGTCCAATCTCTTGCAAACCGATACTACGGAAACTCAATTTCAACCGAATTCGGATTTCTAGGGTTTCCTATCGAATTGGAATCCAATCTCTTGCAAATCCCAATCGATATGAACACCTAGCTATCCGTAGTATATCGATTCCAAACTAACCCTAATAGCAATTCTAGCAATATTTCTACCAAATCATCATAAATCGGAAATTGGGCTCGTAGGGTTCATCCCCACGCCCCAAGACGTAAGGACTACTCACAATTCATATCACAATTGCAAAAATAATCAATTGAAATAACAATAGAATTCATGGCAATATTCAAATAAGCAATAAAAATGAGATTTTTAATGAAGAGGGAGACAAACCAATAGAGTTCTCCAAGAATCCAACAAAAATAAACTTTTCTCTCCTCTCCAATAGCAAGAATCAAAAGCTAAAAAGTTTAATCTAAAAAGCTGCAAAAAGCAAGGGACAAAACTCTCTAACCTAGGTTAGAATCAGGGGTTAAATACCCCCCAAAACTACCCAAAAAACTGTGACCAAAATGCCCCTGCGCCTCTCTAATTTCGAGTTTTCCGCTATAGGCGATAGCCGCACTCGGTCGAGTGACAAATGTCGCTCGGCCGAGTGAGAAACCCTGAAATTTTTCAGTAAGTTCGGGTCTTCGGGGGTCTTCACTTCGGGGGTCACTCGGCCGAGTGAGTTGTCGTCACTCGGCCGATGGCTTCTATTCACTCAGGCGGTCGGCAATTTCCACTCGGCCGAGTGGGTCTTCTGCTGCTCAGACTGACGAAAAACAGTAAGTTGGCTCTTTTTGAGGGGCGTCGTCTGAGCGCCACTCGGGCGGACGGGATAAGTCGCTCGGCCGAGTGGGCTTATGATGCTCGGCCGAGTGCACGCTTGGAGCATGTCCGATCTGGCCGGCCGAGCGGGGTCTCGTCGGTCGGCCGAGTGACTCCTTCACTCGGCCGAGTGGGACACTGAAAATGCCCAAACAGCTTGTTTTTGCCTCCTCGTCGCTCCTACGACGTTCTTTCTTCTTCCGCTACTCTCCAATAACAAAATACCCCCCGGGGAAGTCGTCGGTGACACTCCGGAGAGGGTGTATCTCGGAATCACTCCAAATCGCACCAAATCTCCTGAAATACGACAAAAACAACAAATCATGAAAAGTATCGCAATATCGTCGATATATCGTGAAAAACATGATTTGAGCGACCTAAATGGCATGCAAACATGCGGGAAAAAAGTGTAAAATACGGAGTGATCACTTACAACCGTATCGAGCACTGTCCGTTGATTCTCGAGCATTTTGTTCAGTTCTCCGATTTTCCTCAGCTCGCAGATCTCCTCTCCTATAGCGGCCTTCTAGATTATCTTCGCCATGATCCCAAGGCGAATCCTCATCCATATCCCAGACTCGTCAAATTGTTCTATGCCAATCAAGTACGGGGTGAGTATGATGACACTCACTGCATTGAGACCACTGTCTTGGGGACACCTATTGTCCTCACGACAGAGATTTAAGGGCAGTTGATTGGTGTCTCCTCATCTGGCCTGCTTCCTTCAGATATCTCCGTGGATAATATCCACGATCTTGACCAGTCCATGCTTACTGAGATGTTCCACGTCATTCCTCCCGCCATGATTGGTGTTCCCTCGAAATCCTTCAAGCCGAATGCATGGGTCCTAAACTTGATTCTGAAGTCATGTCTTCTACCGAAGTACAGCACCTCCAGCTTGCCCTCTCAGCCTTTCCTCAAGCTTATCTATGCTCTTTTTATGGGGAGCGAGATAAATTGGGCCCGCATCATCTTGGACAAGATGGATTCCTTTGAGTGCATAAGGAAGTCCACCAAGTCTGCCCATATTCCATATCCTTGCCTATTGACTCTAGTTTTTCGTCACTTTGGCGTCCCTCTCCCTCCAGATGATCAGCGTCCTTTGGGTCCTCCCCTGAACGCGACTGCCGTCAAGAAGTCTCTTGCGGCCTTGCGTCACGTTCAGAGGACTACCCCTTCAGCTACTCCTCCTCCTTCACTCTCTGACTTTTCTGCTTCCTTGAGTCGTCAGGAGGCTCGTATTTCTCGTTGTGAGGAGATGCTTGCTCGCATCTGCGAGTATCTGCATGGACATTGATGAGGATGATGAGCGAGATGCTTCTCCAGCTCGTGCCCCCGAGGGTACTCTGTTGGCACTTCTTTTGCTCGTGCTCCCGAGAGCACTCCTGCTGCCACCATCCCTTCGGTGGACACTTCTATTGTTCCCGAGACCACCACTTCTTCTGCACAGCCTGCTGCTGCTGTTGATCCTGCCTCCGCCTCCTGAGCTTGCGTTGGAGGACTCTCCCATGTGCACTTGGATGATCTATTTTGTCGTGAGAGAGTGGGGTAGGATAGTTGGGTGGTTATATATTTTTGATGTATATTCGTTTTGATGTCTGTTGAGACATGTGTTGTATGTTGTGCACCGATCTGATGATCGTTTATATTTGTGTTGGCGGATGTATATTTTTTTGATGTATCATGTTATATATATATACTAGTCATAACCCGTGCCCGTGGGCACGGTTCATTTATAAGATTTCCCCCGCAAAATCTTTGTTCCCCGAAAAATTTTTCACATCCAAAATTTAACATAACAATAAATTAGCGTAAAAATATTTAGCGGCACGGGCACCTTCGACGCGGAACAACAAATTAAGTGTAGGTGTCTTCGGCACGTAACAACAAATTCGACTTCAAACAACAAATTTGGTACCTGCGCTTTCGGCGTAGAATAAATTATCGTAAAAAATTTAGCGGGCGCCTTCGGCGCCCGCGCCGAACGTTCCGCAAAATATTTCCCCCGCAAAATTTTTGTTCCCCGAAAAATTTTTCACAGCCAAAATTTAACAGAACAATAAATTAGTGTAAAAATATTTAGCGACACGGGCACCTTCGACGCGGAACAACAAATTAAGTGTAGGTGCCTTTGGCACGTAACAACAAATTCGACGTCAAACAACAAATTTGGTACCGGCGCTTTCGGCGTAGAAACAATTATCGTAAAAAATTTAGCCCGCGCGGGCGCCTTCGGCAGATTTGTTTGTCTAGCTTGGCTTGAGTTTCCAGTAACTGATCGATCATTGATTGGATTTGGGAAGAATATCAACCTGCTGATCGTTTTTTGCTCTTATAAATGCACATATACAGTGCAGACTGACAATATCTTAATTATAGTGAGGGTTGATGTGTAACTTTACATGAACGCCTTCAGCGCGCAACAAAAAATTTGACGCGAATGCCTTCGACGCGGATGCATTCGATGCGGAATAACAAATTAGCATTAAAAAATTTAGGCACAGCGTCAAAGGCGGGCGCCGTCGGCACGGTTGGCACATTCGGTGTGAACGCCTTCGGCGTGAATGCCTTCGACAAAGAATATTAGTTTATTACCTACTTAAAGCCTGAAAATTATCGATTTAAGAATTAAAGAAGAAACACACTGACTCTGACCATGGGAGACATAGATTGTAGCACTTAAGGGTGTCAGATTTGGACACTTGGAAAATCTTAAGAAAATTGATTAAAATAAAATAATTCCAAATCCAATTATGATAAGTATCAAGTGAAGAGGGTCCAGAGTGCACATGGTCAAATCGTGGTGTGGTTAATGAAGAATTTCATAATGCTAGATAATTTGATTATAATTAAGATTAAAAGCCATACTGCAAATGGTACTATAATGAGAATACATCTTTAACGGTCTCTCCTAGGTCTTGCATTGGACTTGGTGGTGAACAATTCCATCATGTAAATGTTCTATATCTCATTTCTCGCCAAATGTTAATGAACAATTCTACTCGATCCTCTCTACATTTGTGCCTCCACCGTTCAAACTTTTTCGTAGTCCCACATCATGCTTCCAATTCTGGAGAGGCATACTTGAGGCGACTTCTCATTTTAGACTTGAGCTTATATTCAGTTGTGGTATGGACGATAGGTAAACGTGGGGATCTTGCCTTGATATTTACTGTGTCCTTTAGCTTACTGCATCCCACAACTGCCCACCAAAAAACCCACAAAAAAATAAAGCAAGAACTAAAAAAATTAAATCATAATCATAATCAAGAAAACTTGCATTAGATAACAACAATGATCCTTAAATACTCAAGGCCAAATAAGAAAATAGTTCGAACAGACCAAAAATTCATTACAGTAACAAAAACTGACGATTAAATAAGTAAGTTTTGCTGTTACATTCATGGTAAAAATCCCATTTTCTTCTAGATTGAATGTAGGAAACATCTAAGGCTGCGCTCAAAAACCTAGCTAATTTGTTTTACGCGAGGTGATATACACACAACGTACCACGATTCACTGCTAAGATTTGGACAAATAATTGGGAAGTTGCAACCAAAGAAAAAATAAATATATACATAATGATTCACTGCTTTGCAGGATATAAGTCCTTTCTGGGCATTGACCATTTCCTTTTGAGCGTGCTATGGCATGGCTTTTATCCCCTAACAACCATTAAATCGGTTGCCATTCTGCCATTCAAAAGGGTTAGCAGAGGCTATCCCCTAACAACCATTAGAATTGCCAAATGATAAATTATCTTCTGTAAAAGATAAACAACCCTGCGCTTCGTTATACCTAAAAAAAAGATAAACCCCAAAAAAAGATATCAAAACACCAACGAAAAAAAAGAAAACAAAAAACCAAATCACGAAATGAACCTGATGTTGTTGCCGGTCCTCATGCGGATCCAGTGAGGGATGGGCATTTTCTGCCTCATCTTCTTTGCGAGCTTCTTCTTGATCCAGTGAAGGGATGAGATCATAGAAACTTCACTTGTATCACAGAAACCATAAGAAGAAATGAGATTTTTTTTATCAAAAATTAGATTTTTATCAGAAAATTAAGAAATGTGATCAATCTTACCCTGCCAAAAATTAAGATTGTTACCTGTAGAATCATCGCGGTTTCTGCCTTGATGAACCGTCGGCTGAGGTTTTCTACCTACCCTGCGTTGCGCCTCGCGATTTCCAAAAGGTAATTTGACTGAAATGATGTGATAAACAGAATATAGAATGTTGCTTGCTAAAAGTAAGGAAACATTGCTTGCTAAAAGTAGACATAATATTAATGGTTTTACATATATATTCAATGTTATAAATAGAATATAGAATGTTATACACAGAATATTAATGTTATATTCAATGTGATAACCTATATATAGAATGTTATGAACAGAATATTAATGTTATATTCAATGTGATAACCCATATATAGAATGTTTTAAACAGAATATTAATGTTTTTACATATATAGAGTTTTTGTCACCCCTAGATTGATAAACATTGAATCAATATTTGGTGAGTTGGGAATTTAGAACGCTCTATAAGTGTCTGGTGCAGAACAAAGATAAAACTAAAATAAATTCTTAGTTCATAATATTCAAGCGAAATGAATGGCAAAAATAAACATGATAGGACAAAAAGGGAAGGAGAACAAAAATGCAAACCACAAAAGAATACCACATAAATGCCCATGTAAGGAAACATTGCTTGCTAAAAGTAGACAGAATATTAATGGTTTTACATATATATTCAATGTTATAAACAGAATATAGAATGTTAAAAACAGAATATTAATGTTATATTCAATGTGATAACCCGTATATAGAATGTTATAAACAGAATATAGAATGTTAAAAACAGAATATTAATGTTATATTCAATGTGATAACCCATATATAGAATGTTATAAACAGAATAATAATGGTTTTACATATATAGAGTTTTTGTTTCCCCTAGACTGATAAACATTGAATCAATATTTGGTGCGTTGGGAATTTAGAACACTCCATAAGTGTCTGGTACAAAACAGAGATAAATCTTTTATAAATTCTTCGTTTACAATAGTCAAGCGAAATCAATGACAGAAGTAAACATGATAGGGCAAAAAGGGAAGGAGAACAAACATGCAAACCCCGAAAGAATACCATATAAGTGCCCAAGTAATGAAACATTGCTTGCTAAAAGTTGGAATATAACCTTTATTCTCAGTAAATAATGTGTGTTCTGGGTTTGAACTTAAAACATCTAAAAGTGTATGCCAACAAATTCCCATGGTCCTCCTAGGCAATCCTTGTTCTCCTCATGACCTTCATGTGTATTAGATAAATCAATGATGTGAGGAACGAATAAATTATTATGCAAAATATTTGTGGTGATATACTGACAAACATGTCTTGCCATAGCCAATGATCAATGACCATGTCCAGTAAACTTCTCAATAATTGAGTAGACCTTGTTTTTACCATCCTCCCTGCATTTGCAATTGGCCATTATCTACACCCATGTGAAACATATATGATCAGACTTATACAATCAATTTAAATTCCAACAAATCTTGGGGGAAAACAAAGAGATGTATATATGAAGAGAGAGATACATGCTTAGGAGCACCTTTGCTGAATGTCAGCTTTAATATACGTTAAAGCAGTTCGTTTGTTAACTGGTTTGAAGGGACGCAAATGTATATACCCGATACCAGCTCTGTCCTGTGAAATAGGTATAAATAACAGTCAATTATACACTCCGCAAAATAATATAGATCACAGTAAAAAATAGAAAGTTGAAAATAAATCAATACCTCCTTTGGGTCTGCAAGCATTCTAACCATAGCAGCATCATTAGCATCCTCATTCTCAACCCTTGATGCTCTTGTAGCCAATCGGAGGACGTAGTCTTCCTCCACACCTTTGGCGAACACCTCGACCAAGCTCTTGTTTACATTCATCTTTTTAACTTCCTATCTTCTCACTACAAAGCATATTATGAGTGGTTAACTTGTTCAACACATCTTGAGAAACTAATGATCCATTGATGGGGAGAAAACTATTGTGATGTGTTAATCATAAAAGTGATACTAACCTCAAATTGTTCAAATGATCAGTATCATCCACTCGCAAGCTTCTTCCTTACAGTGCCAAAGTCCATTGGATGCTTTATCGTATCATGGCAATTTGGTCGCTGCATGGATAATCAAAATAACCATTTGCATTGAGAATCCATTAAAACCTCGCTATCCTCAGAATTCAAAACACAATACAACCTCTTCTTCATCAAGAGGCTGAGCAAACACTCCATAAGTGTCCTTCCTGTCAAATCCAAAGACCAAAGTTCACAATTTCAGGGTAAATTCAGCTCAAAGTGAAACAGACTACATAAATTTCATCTTCACACTTCTGAAGCTTATCGAGAATCATCTCCAGTGCATTCCTCTCCTTCATTGGTGTCCCTAATCAAAAAGGCACAATGGATATCTAGCTCATTGTCCAAGTTTTATCAATAAAAATGTTACTAATTAAACAATGGATTAGCATTGTCAAACCTCAATTAGCTCGAATCGGTCTCCGAATCACTTTCTCCCTGAGCACAGAGAAAGCACGAAACCAACTTTTAAACATTCATAATTTAAACAGGCAAATTTGTAGCAGTGACAACTTCACAACTCTAAGTTGACCCTAAAATAACTATTGGGAAGAAAACAAAAAAACAATAGAATAAAATAAATCATTGTAAAAAAGCAGTGTTGCTTCTTTTTTGTTCTTCTTCAATCTTTCAGTTCCCATTTAGGCCTACCAAGTTGGAAATATAAATAAATCAAGTAATAATCTGATCATATAATTACTTCCGGTATCTATGTTTCAGGGGATTTTTACCCGATGTTAGCTACTTCTGCTTTTTGAGCGGCCTACATCTTCTTTCTTTTTTCAGCTTTGCCTGCAAGTGCTGAGGAATCCACAAATTTTTTTAAACCAATAATTGACACACAGTTTGAGCAAATCCATTCAACCCACACAAAAAGGAATAAATGGGCAAAAAAATAAAAAAATTTGTTCTTTCTTCAACTTCCTATCCAACTCCTCCTTGCATTTTTGATCACATAGTTATATCATTTTAATATAAAGATCAGACAGAGGAAAATATTGTTTGTAAATTGTACTCAAATTCAATGCTTCAAATTCCATTATTTTTCATATGTACTCTATGCCCCCATAAAAATATTAGTTAAATTTGCAGATTGGTACTAAATAATTTTCACATCAATGTTAGTTCTCTATTTTAATCTCATTTTCAATAATATGGAGAAAGACGCAGGCTTCCACCTTCTAAGCTTCTTTGTTTCTTTTCAAATCATTTACAACATAACAAACAAACCCAAATGCAAGTGTGTTGCTTAATAGATTACATTTAATCAACAATCACGCATAACTGCATTTGATCATAAACACTTCATTCTTCACATTAATTCAATGGATCATCTAAAACTTTTTATAAAAATTACCCGATCATCTGAGAATTTCTCAGAAAGTGAAGAAACTAATCCCGAGATCTCAGTCTCTCCTGGGATCTTCGTCTCTCATGATTTCGTTCTCCATCACCAAGACACCAACTACTTCGATTTTCCACGATCATCACTCACCAAACCTCTGATTCAAAACCTAAGATTTAATCACCGACACATACAAAAAAATCAAAAAGATATCATAAAAATAAAAATCCAGAATGGGCAAAACCCGAAACAAAATCCCGAAATAAAACATGCCCATCTCCCAAAATCTCATCTTTAAAAAAGACCCAACTGAAGCAAACAATCGGATTAGGAAATAAATACCCTCAAAATAAAAAATAGAAAGAACAGAATCCCCAATATCAAAGCTATGAATTTTAACTCTAAACGAAAAATAATTACACATCCTTGCTCAACTATTCATTTCACAGGATTAGGGTTTGAAGATTAGGAACGATACCTGAAAGAGCCATACAACAGGCTTGGGGCTGCCATCGAGATGCAAAATTGAGAAGTAGAGTTGCTTGGGGAAGGAAAGAGATAGACCATCTGATATTTTTTTCCTCAAAGGGTCAGATCTCCCAAAATTCCTGCGGATAAGATCTTGATGAATCCAACAGCTCGTACAAAAATCAAAACCCTAGAATTTGGAGCTCGTAAAGCTGATGGTGATGGGAGAAGGGCTGAACCTTGACGACGCCCTCGTGCTCCACTACGCCGTCGAGAATTGCAGCAGGGAGGTCGTCAAAGCCCTGCTGGAGCTCGGCGCCTCAGACGTCAACTGCCCGGCCTCCATCTGATGAGTAAATGGGGGAAAATCAAAAATCAAAACCCTAGAACTTCAATTCAAACTCAATCTGCTGCTTAACAAACTCAATCAGATGAGTAAACGAAGAGCTTACCAAATGACGAAGAACTTTAATCTGCTGCTCTATTGTGTGGGGAAATGATTTTGGGGAAGAGCAAGAGCCGTTTTGGGAAGCTCTCCCCAGGAACGTATCTTTCTATTTCCAAAAAAAGTCTGTTGATATTTCCGAAAATGATTTAAATTCTAAGTTTAAAAGTCTGTGCTGTCAAATGGGACCCACAAATATCAAAAGTATGTGTTAAAATACAAACTCTTCCTCTCAAAGCTTCATCTAAACCGTTCATTCACCAAGAATTAATCCTGGCCCCTCTTTATCAACCCCTTTGTCCTAGTCAGCTTGTCCTAGTCAGCCCTAGAATTCAAAAATCACTGTCAAATGTATAATAGATATATATATATACATCGTGTTGCCATTTACTTCTGTGTGCACATTATATTTCTTTTTTTCTCTGATGTTGATTTCGTCGCTCGACGATTATATTGATTAAATAGAATTGTTTCTATGAAAACATAGAATTGTTTTCCATGCACTAAATTCACTAAGAATGTTGATATTGGAGAGTATGTTCCATAACTCAATACGTGAAATTGATTTGAGTTTTGATGATTTCATTTTTCGATTTTCGACTATGGTCTCGTTGGCACGCTTTGATTTTCTTCGTTATTTTACATTGGTGTCATTTGGACAGTGGTCGTATTCTTTGACTCTCGTGCTTTTTATTTTAGCCATTGCTGTTGTCGTTAATCTCCTCCCGCTCTTTTTGCTAATGCCAAAGGGGGAGAGAATTAATAATGACGATGTGCTAAATGATAATTTAAAGCAATTTAGGGGGAGTGAAGATATAAAAATGGATTTAGATCCTAAATTTCAATTACTGGATTTATATTTTATACTTTCCTCGTCTGCTTGATGCGTATGATTATTATTTAATACGGAATTAACGTATCATCAATGCAGGGGGAGTAAGTAAATTTCATTTGACTCATTATTATTTATTATTATTTATGTTGGTTTGTCATCACCAAAAAGGGGGAGAATGTTGAGTATTGATTCCCCGGATTTGGTTTTGATGATGAACAAACATAAATATCGTGAACTAACTCTTTGTGAGCGCAGTTATGGAGATCGTCGCCAAAATTCTATGTACATCAAAAGCGACGTCTCAAGACTTCTCAAAGCACGTGATCGTGTGCCTGAAGCTTTGTTGAAGCTCAAGGAGCATTATTGAAGTCAAAAGATTCGGATTGAAGCTTTGAAGACATTTCGTCTAGTTTATTTTATAGTCTTCTAGCTTCTTTTCGTAGAATTTTAAGCCTTGAGTAGGACTTACGTAATAATCTTCATAACGCTCATATCTTAGAGCTAGGATTATCTTAGAGGGCCATAGAAACTTTCTTGAAGCTTTACGCTTCATTTCGCGGCTTCTAGTGCATCTTAGTTGGCTCAAGAAGAAGAACCAACCGACTAGATTGTCATCTAGTCGGATAAGAATCCTTCTTGAACCGACTAGATTTCCTTGCTCAATTCAGCTAGGCACTGTTAACCAATTAGTCGGTCCAAGAAGGTTCACCGACCGACTAGTTGTCAAACTAGTCGGTTGGGAATCCTTCTTAGACCGACTAGTTATACTTTCATTTTTCCGCCTAAGCTTCTGTTGACTAGTTAGTCGGTCAAAGAACATCCATCGACCGACTAGTTGTGAAACTAGTCGGTTGGAATTTGTTCTTAGACCGACTAGTTCTCCTTGTGATCAGCCTATGATTTTCAACTACTTAGTCGGTCAAAGAACACTCACCGATCGACTAGTTGTGAAACTAGTCGGTTGGCAAGTCTTCTTAGACCGACTAGTTCTATCGCCTGAATTCTCTTTCTTGGCTGTCAACCTTCTAGTCGGTCCAAGAAGAATCACCGACCGACTAGTTGCAAAACTAATCGGTCAGTGATCCTTCTTAGACCGATTAGACTGCTTCAGAAATAGATCCGTTTACGATTTTGCTTCTCTCTTCTCTCACTCCTATATAATCTTGAAGTGCTTCTAACCTAGCATTCAAGGCTGCCATTATTGAGTTTTAGAGAATCAAAGAGAAAGCATTCAATTCTCATTTCCAAGCTCTCTCTTCTCATAAAGAATCTCTCCCCAACTCCTTGAGCCCTTATTTCCTCAAGAGAGATTCTCTTCATTGTGAGCCACTCAAGCCAAGAGCTTGATTCAAAGTCACCAACTCCATCATAGCCTTCGATCGTTGTTCATCCCGGTGGAGCTAGGGTTTGGTGACATTCTCTCCTTCAAAATCTTCCTTGCCCTAAAATCTGTAAGTTTACTCAAGGCATAGGATTTTGTTGGTCAGTGTTTTATTGTTTCATTTACTTTGCTATTAAGTTTATCTCTCGGTTGTGAGAGAAGATCGTAATCCCGGGTTGTGGGAGTCACGTTTTCATTTTTGTATGATTTGATCTTGTAGAGGTTTTCTACAAGAATTTCATAAGGCAAAACTTGGGTTAGAGGATTCTAACTCAAGTAGCCAGAGGGGATCCGGGTGTCTGGGACGTAGGATCGCCGGTAACAAGTCGGGGAGACTTGGGTGGATCCGAACCCGTTACATCGTTTGTTTGCATTGCTTAATTCTTGTTTGTCAATTTTCATTCCGCATTGTTGGTTGAGTTTGCACAATAATTAGGAATAATTATCTTGATTATTTTAAAGTACTATTCACACCCCCTCTAGTACTTGTGTAGTAGCTATCAGGGCATTACATGTTTGACAGTCTAGGTTTCAAGGAGATAGTATTATGAGGTTGCTATTGGCTATGTTACAAGCTCATATATTTGTGTGTTAAAGTTTATTTTCTTATATCACCTTTCCAGCTGAATGGTCTAATTTATTGTTTCCAACTTTGTCTGTTTTTAACTACTACGTATCGAGGAGGAACTTGGAAATGTTCGCTATGCTGGAGAAGCTTTCAGATCCCCTTAAGGTTGCATGCTTATATGAAATAAGGTACATTTTTGGAGTCGTGCAAATCAAGCAAGTGGTCTGAACATTTTTTTGTAAACTCCATCAGTTTGGATGTATCTAGAAGGCACCTGCTGATCTTTTGAGTGCCAGCAGTGGCCATTTTAGTTTGTTAGAGATGAATATTGAGTTGCAGTAATGTTTGTGCTGTTGTTTACACACTTTCAGACATAAAAGCGGTAAATTGTCACAATATTCCACTCATTTTCTGTAATCTTGTTTAATTGGTTTAGAAATTGCATTACACTTCATCTCGATTTGATATTTTCTTTCTATTATTTTGTTTCTAGTAAAATGCCATGGTATTTACCCATTCCCATCAATGTTGTATTACCTTATCACTTGTTTAATTAATTAGCATCCAAATGACAACAAAAAGCTTTGTTAGGTCCATCCTAACAGAAGAAAGAGGAGGAAGAGAGAGAGAGAGAGAGAGAGAGAGAGAGAGAGAGAGAGAGAGAGAGAGAGAGAGAGAGAGAGAGAGAGAATGAGTGAGTGGGGGAAATGATAGGCCATGGGTTTGGGCCGCTGAGCGGTATAGGGGAAAAAGAAAATAAAAAAAGAAAAAGAAAGAGAGAGAAAGAGAAATGGGTCGAAAATTTTTGGCTGTTATTTACACCCTCCCCTCCATCTTCTTCGATTCCATCATAACTTTGGAGACATGAGGCAGAGGAGGAAAAGTAGATGAGGGGAGGAAGAGGCGACGGTAGGGGAAGGGTTTTAAAAAGAAAAATTTTTGTCGGGCAAACTTGTAAATAAGTGGGATGTGTGTAAAGCAATTTGGTACGTGTGTATAGCAACTCCACTTACAATTTCATGGAAATCTTGTTTTATCTACGACTTTCTTTTGTGACCCTTTGATTCAAAGAGAGAGAGAGAGAGAGAAGCTAGACCTTGACTATTCCGTTTTATTTGTTTATTTTCTTTATGATGAATCCTCAAATTACCTTGTGAGGTGCTTCAATGATTTTTGTGATTGGCTTTGATGTAACATTTCAAAATTTAACATAAGTTCAGCCTATAGAAAAGAAGACCGAGGCAAGTTCTGCTCCTTCCTCCAAAGACTATTATATATCTGAAAAATGCAACAGTGACATGACTTTTTCTAATCAAGAAAGAGCCATATGTAGGCATTTTAAATGCTCTCATGCTCTGAACAGGTAAAAAAGGAAAAAAAAAGAAAAAATTCCTGATGCTTAACATTTATATCACTTCCTTAGTCTTATCTTTTTCAGTAATAGCATTACCGTTATTTTTTGGTGGGTCGGTGTGCAAAAGTATACCTCAAAGCTGAAAAACTTCACCAGATTACTTTGTTTTGTTGATATTGCAATGGGGACAAGTTAGATAAATAGAATATGTGAGGGGCCCTGTCTGGTGGACGTGATACTTTACACTGAACAGTTACGGTTAGCAATATACTTTCAACAAACAATTCTCTATATATGATGCAATGGAATAAACACTATGAAGTATCACAATATTAAAGATAAAATAAATAAGATAAACAAGTTAGATAAGCAAACCAATCGTAACATCGAGAAGTTATACTGGTTCGTTCTCTACATTCAGTCCCCAAGCAAATCTCGCTTGAAAAACTTGCTAAACCGCAAGAGTAGTACAAACTCGTAAATTGACAAACACTCTTGCCAATCGTGAAACCTCCCATCTCAATACCCCAAAATGGAAAATACAGCCACACTCTCTAACTGAGTAAGAACTGCCTCACAACCAAGGTAAATCTGTAAAGAGAAAACACTTGCAGTACCCCTATAGCATTCGAAGATGAAGAGCTTGTGTGTACAACGGGGCTATGGAAGTGGGTTTCTATTCTAAAGATTTTTACAATGGAGAATAGAAAGTAGTAAATTTATTCTTTTCATGGCGCACAAAAGATAAAGAAAAAACTAGGATATTTTGACCAACAGAAAAGATTTTCTTTTTTCTTTTTCATGTCGAACCCATTCTAACCCATAAGTATTATTCCCTATTTATAGAGAAGAAAATCTGTGACAGTGTACCATGTTTTGAACTAGTAGCATTTTACGTATTGGTGTATTGGTGTTTGTTCCACTTACCAAAGCGACTCACATTCTTAGTAACTCTCGCCAAATCGGACTCAACCTTTCCACATGGATATTTAATCTTTTTTGTTTGACAGTCCAGGTTTCTAGGAGATAATATTATGAGGTTTATATTGGCTACGTCACAAGCTCATATATTTGTGTGTTAAAATTTATTTTCTTATATCACCTTTCCAGCTGAATGGTCTAATTTATTGTTTCCAACTTTGTCTGTTTTTAAGCTACTGCGTATCGAGGAGGAACTTGGAAATGTTCGCTATGCTGGAGAAGCTTTCAGATCCCCTTAAGGTTGCATGCTTATGTGAAATAAGGTATATTTTTGGAGTCGTGCAAATGAAGCAAGTGGTTTGAACATTTTTTTGTAAACTCTATTTGTTTAGATGTATTTAGAAGGCACCTATTGATCTTTTGAGTGCCAGCAGTGGCCATTTTAGTTTGTTAAAGATGAATATTGAGTTGCAGTATTGTTTGTGATGTTGTTTACACACTTTCAGACATAAAAAGCGGTAAATTGTCACTGTATTCCACCCATTTTCTGTAATCTTGTTTAATTGGTCTGAAAAGGACATTACACTTCATCTTGATTTGATATTTTCTTTCTATTATTTTGTTTCTAGTAAAATGCCATGGTATTTGCCCACTCCCATCAATGCGTGTATTCCCTTAACACTTGTTTAATTAATTTGCATCCAAATGACAACAAAAAGCTTTGTTAGGTCCACCCTAACTGAAGAAAGAGGAGGGAGGGAGGGAGGGAGGGAGAGAGAGGGGGGGGGGGGGGGGGATAGGCCATGGGTTTGGGCCGCTGAGCGGGCTAGGGGAAAAAGAAAAAAAAAGAAAAAGAAAGATAGAGAAAGAGAAATTGGTCGAAAATTTTAGGCTTTTACATACACCCTCCTCTCCATCTTCTTCGATTCCATCATAACTTTGGAGACATGAGGAGGAGGAGGAAAAGTAGATGAGGGGAGGACGAGGCGACGGTAGGTGAAGGGTGTTAAAAAGTAAAAATTTTGGCGGGCAAACTTGTAAATAAGTGGTGTTTCAGAGTGTTTTCTCACTACAGAATCGTTGACCGTGGACTGCCCGGTCAACGTGGTCAAGGGGCCGATTAGGGTCCCTTGGGTGCGTCGAGCGTGTGTAGACGCGACGCGAATCGGAGATGTAGTCGACGCAGAGCACGTCAGCTGGGCCGGGTCTGGATCCTCAGCCTCAGGGGGGCTGAGGGGAAGCCTCGGCCCGGTGTGAGGTGCTCGGCCTCGGACGGTCGGGCGACGAGGGGAAGCCTCGGCACCTTGGCTTGACGCACGACCGACGCGGAGCTGAGGGGAAGCCTCGGCTCAGATGGATGCGCTCGGCCTCGGTCGGTCGGACGACGAGGGGTAGCCTCGGTCGTCTCGCTTGATGTGCGGCCGGCGTGGAGCTGAGGGGAAGCCTCGGCTCGGATGGATGCGCTCTGCCTCGGTCACTCCTGGCGTCGAGGGGTGGCCTCGATGTCTTGGCTGATGCTTGATGGCGTTCGCCTGGTGTCGAAGGGAAGCTTCGGCACTTGGATCTAACGTCTTCCTGAACAGACGAGAACACTCGTCAGGGAGGCCGTACCTTGGTTCCGGCCAAATCCCCTCCGATGCCTAAGTCAGATGACAGTCTGAAAGAGGAGGCTCGGCGGGGACGGTTCGACTCGAGAGGAGATCGGAACGATGTCCTCCGGCGCGAGCGGGGGGAAGGAGACGGAGTGGGGGAACTAGGTCGTTGATGGAGTACCTTAGGTTTTGTTACCTGAGATGCCGTCCTTTGTTCAGTCGTCCTCCTAGCCCTTTTATAGGCCTCTCGTCGCGACCACCCATGACTCACGTCCTTCGTCCGCCCCTAATCGTGCCCCCTCAATCCGCCTCCCCGTCCCCGCTCCCCGCGCCATGCCAGCACCTCCCCATAACGGCCATCAAGTGGCAGCGGGCCTGGGGGAACGGTTATCACTGGAGTGGGCGAGTGACTCGTGCGTTTCCGGGGTCGGGTCGGATCGATGTTCGGGGTCCTCTCATGGGCTTCGTTGGTTGGGCTTGGACCCCCCATGATTTCGAGTTGTAGGCTGCGCCTTTGGGCCCATGCTGTTGGGCCTCCGCAAAATAGACGTATCAATTGCCTCCATTGGTTGGGCCGATCGGCCTTGGCCGGTTCGGTTCGACCGATGTGACTCCTGGGGTTCCGATTGGCGCTTCAGTCGAGGCGTGGTCATAAATGAATGTTATGATGAGGCGGATCGATAGGACTTCCATTGGCACCGATTTCGAGACGCCGCCGGCTCTTTGAGGCTTGCCACATGTTCCTGTCAGGCGTTTTGAATTCGCCCCTGGGTCTTGTATATAAGTGCACCGGCTGCTTTGATCCCAACTTCTTCCTCACTGTTCAGGTCTTTCCACAAACTCGGAGTCTTCCGCCGCCTTCGTTCTCTTGCCTTCTCCAAATAAACAAAAAGGTAACTCCTTTCCCATCCTCATATTATGGCTGCTCTTAGGATAGGTGGCTCTGGCCAAGGGGCGATGGATCCTCCTGAGTCCAGGCGTGGCGGGCCTCGATCTGAGGGATCCGGTTCCTCCTCGGGGAGCCGTTCCCTCTGAGACAAAGGGAAGGGGAAGCTCTTTCCAGACTATGCTGGCGATGGTGTGGCATCGGTTGCCGCGCGGCTTAATGTACCTCCGGTTATCCTCAGAACACCGTCGAGGACTCCTTTTCTGGCGGCTGCGGAGATTCAGGGAAGGTACCTCTGTCACCCGTATGATGTTCGAGTCCCTTTCATCGACGAGCGGATCTGTCTTCCGAGGAGCAACGAAGTCGGCGTTTACGTCGAGATGTTCCATCTGGGTCTTCGTTTCCCGCTCAATCCCTTCTTTATCCAAGTCATGGAGTACCTCATGGTGTCCCTTTGCCAGTTTACCCCCTGTTCGGTTGCGGTTCTGACAGGCTTTGTGATGCTCTGCTGCACTCACGGTCTGGAGCCATCTCTCCCCCTCCTCTTCTATTTTTATCAGATCCAGACGGTCGGTCTAGGGTCATGGCTGCACCTCTGAGCCCGCGCGTGGAGGGAATGCCTGATCGGGCTACCCCACTGTGCGGGGGATTGGAGCTCTGGTTATGTCTTCGTAGTCTTCCTTGAGGATGCTCAGATTTTGACAGGTTGGGGTGGGTCAGGTCGGCCTTGCCGAACGCTAACCCTCTCCGAGGCTGATCAGGCGGCCGTCGCGCTGCTGTCGGCCCTCCCCTTGGAGGCGAAGTCTATCTGGCCTTTGCTGGACGACCTACTCCTGAAGGCCGTCTTGTGGTCTCTGGGTAGGTCGCTTTTTTAGTCCTGGATTGCCCCGTGGCTTACCCTGATTTCGGTTTCGCTTGCAGGAATGGCTGGTCATGAGTTCACCCGCAACGTCGATGAGCTGATTCGGCGTGGAGCCGCTCGGAGACGAGGCAGCACCTCGGGAAGGGCGCCTCGGCAGACCGTCGAGGAGGAGGTGCACCGAGCCGAGCCCACCGTGGGCAAGGTGGCGGCCGCGCCTCCCGTCTCTACTTCTGGTAGTCCCTTCCCCGGGGAGATCGCAAGCGCCGGATCCGTCCCACCGACCCAAGTGGTGGGGGGTGATGATGGGTCCGGTGCAGCTCCTCTTACGCCTGGCGCGCCCCCTCTTGTTTTCGAGGGTGGAGGCGGTACGAGGCAGAAGCGCTCCCCTTCAGCGCCCGCCGAGCCTCGTGGAGGGAAGAGGAGGAAGGAAGGCGTGGATCCCCCCAGTCCGGCGCGCTTCGTGCCCCCGGCGGTGGCCGCCGAGGATCTCCCAGTGACCCTGACGACCACCCCTGTCGCAGCGGCCCTGCCTCCATTATCGGGAATCGGTGCCCTGTTGACGAGCTGCTCGGCCTCCCTCGAGGTCACCCCTGGGGACTCGGTGTTTGTCGACCGAGCCTTGGCTCAGCAGTTGGCCGAAGGCTCCGTCCTCCCCTGGGACCGTGGTCTCCTCGAGAGGGCCCCCGCCGACAAGGTGTCAGACATCTTGGTCTGGATCCTTCAGTAGGTCTGGCTATCCCGCTATCCCTTTCTTTCCTTCGCTTTCTTCTTGGCTCATTTCTTGTCGTTCAGGGTTCAACACTCGCTGTTGAGTCGCAGCGTCGAGCTGTCCGTTTGAGGGAGCTGGAGGAGTCCTCTGCAAAGGACCACGAGCGGGCTGGGGCGACGGAGGTAGCTGCGGTGGCGGCCCAGATGGAGTCTCGGCAACTCAAGCTCCGGGTGGCCGAGCTAGAGGGACGAGTGGCCGATCTCCAGGGGGAGTTGGAGGACGCTCGGCGGTCGGCCGGGGAAGCGGCGGAGTCATTCCGCCTGGAGAGGGAGGAGTTCCAGAGGGAACTGTCGGATCGGTGTCAGGTGGCGCGGTTCGCGGACGAGGTGGAGAGGGGCGTCGTCGGGACTCTGGGGGAGAGGATCTTTGAGGTCCTCAGGGAGGCCTTCGGTAAGTATGAAGACCTTATCGGCCCCCGGATCGTCGAAGTCGTCCAGTCCTCCTTCCGGGATTGTGCGGAGCGCGTCCTGCAAGCCCTTCCGCCTGCCGATCCCCCTCGCTCTGGGCAGGGCGAGGCGCCCGAGGATGCGTCCTCCCGAGCCCGGGTCCCCTAGGTCGTCCTTCCCAGCCTGTCATCCTTGTTTTTATCCTCAAATTTCTCAGCATCCGCTTCGCTTTGGCCCAGCCTACTTGAAATGGATCCCTGACCTCGCAATCTCCATTGGCATCTTTACCGGCTCTCTGCTTCAGGGCAAACAATTGCCGATTGCAAGGATGTTCATTTAAGCCAGTAACTTTGTGTTCTTGGTCGACAAGTTTTGCTCTGCCGGCGTCACCCCAGTTTTCGTGGGTGACGAATTTTGTTGTTCACCGAGAGTGAATTATTTGTAAGGAGGTTCCTCCACTTCGATTTCCTGTAAAAAGACACACTTTTGTTCCACGGTTAACTGTTGGAAATGAAATTGACCTACTTGAATTTTTCGCACATTTTGCTTTGTTGCTGCGACTTCGGCTCCTCTGCTGATGGTGGTCGCTTGCCTCTTTCCTCCAGGAGGTCGCCCCTAGTCCCTCGAGTGGACAAGACGGTTGATGTCCTTATTGGCTGGGGGGCTGCCCCCAGTCCTATAAACAATGGAGTCGGTCTAACCGTCTTCGCTGGCTACGGGGATCGCTCTCAGTCTTATGAGCAATGGAGTAGGTCAGCGAGGGAGAAGTCCCTCGGCTTAGGACCAGTTGGCGTCTGTGCTGGCTGGGGGAATTTCCCCCAGACTTACGAGCGATGGTGTCGGTCAACGAGGGTGAAGCTCCTTGGCTTAGGACCGGTCGGCGTCGGCGCTGGCTGGGGAAATTTCCCCCAGACTTACGAGCGATGGAGTCGGTCAGCGAGGGTGAAGCTCCTCGGCTTAGGACCGGTCGACGTCTGCGCTGGCTGGGGGAATTGCCCCCAGACTTACGAGCGATGGAGTCGGTCAGCGAGGGTGAAGCTCCTCGGCTTAGGACCGGTCGGCGTCTGCGCTGGCTGGGGGAATTGCCCCCAGACTTACGAGCGATGGAGTCGGTCAGCGAGGGTGAAGCTCCTCAGCTTAGGACCGGTCGACGTCTGCGCTGGCTGGGGGAATTGCCCCCAGACTTACGAGCATCGGAGTCGGTCAGCGAGGGTGAAGCTCCTCCGCTTAGGACCAGTTTTGATTGACCCCCCGTCCGGTGAGGTGGTGGTCTTCACTCTTATGCAGCCTTAGCGAAATGTTGACTCCGTCAGAGATGAAGAAAAGAAAAGGAGTGCATTTGTACTCTTAAAGGTCCTATTGGACTAGTACATTTGGAGGAAAAAAGAAATAAAGCAAGACGGGGGGGGATGTGAACCTAGATAATCTCCTCCCGACTAGGCGGTGACTGGGGGGCCTCGCCTGCTCACTCTACGATACGGAGGGGTCCTTGGACGGCGTTGACCTTCTTTCCTTTGTCCGGCTGCTTGGATGTTCCTTCTCCGTGGGTCGGGTCATCGGTAAAGTTCTTTGCGTGCCCTCGGCTCATCAACTTCTCGATGTCCTTCTTTAGGTGCCAGCAGTCTTCAGTGTCGTGGCCGCTGTCTTTGTGGTACCGGCAATACTTTTCCTCATTTTCCCCCCTCTTTTTGTCTTCGGCGGGGGGCGATCAGCGCGCTCTTCCTTCTGCACTTGAGTGAGGACGGCGTCCGGGGTGGCGTCCCTCGTATCCTCCCTCCGCTGCTTGTTTCTTGCCCTCTTCTTTATCCGGTACCCTTCGGGGCTGCGGCGCTCGCTATCGTCGCGCTTGGTCCCTCGTCTGGCCTTTCCTGCCTCGATGGCCAAGGTCTCCTCAGTCAACATGAAGCGCTCGGCCCTCGCCATGATCCCAGCGAGATCTTTCGGGGGATCATTGTGCAGAGATATCTTCAAGCCTCTATGACGTAGCCCTTTCTTTAGGGCCGTTTGGACAACGAGGTCGGGAGGGCTGTTTACGTTCAGCCGCTCAACGTTGAAGCGGCGCATAAATTGTCGGAGCGGCTCGGTCGGGCCCTGCACTATGTTAAACAAATGTTCAGCATCAGGCATTACCTATCGCCCTGCCATGAACTGTTTGCAGAACAACTGGGTGAGTTCCTCGAAGCTGTCAATGGAGCAGCTGGGCAGGCTGCGGTACCAAGTTCTCGCTGCTCCCCTGAGGGTCGAATAAAAGCCCCTGCAGAGCAGGGTATCATCGGATCCCTGGAAGGACATGTCCCCCTCGTAGTCCATCACATGGTTCCATGGATCTCCTATCCCGTCGTATTTCCCCAGCGTCGGGATCTTGAATCGAGAGGGGACCCGCGCGTCGGTTATTCTCCGCGACAGGGGGCACCGGTCTCCGTGGATGCCTCCAGGGGTCCGACACCCGCCTACCTCAGGCTCGTTCGGTTGTGGAGGTGGCACAGGCGCTGGCTGGGCTGGCTCAACGGCCCTCGCCACACTGGGGGTGGGGCTGGTCCGGCGTTCCCGGCTCCTCCGGCGGGAGCTTCCGCTTAGCCGTGATCGGTCCCTCGAGTGGTGCCGATCACTTCTTCTGCGATGGGGTGATCGTGGCCGACGAGACGACGCGGTCACCGATTCGTCCCCCGTGTATTCGATACCCCTCCTACTCCTTTCGCGATAAGTGGAGGAGGCGCGCGATCTCGCCTGGCAGAAGCCGGGTAGTGTGAACCGACGCTCCATGTTCGGTCTTCGGTTCCGTGGTCAGTGACCATAGCGGATCGCAGGAGCGGGGGCCCCCCTCCCAATGATGGCCGTCGCCCAACACGTCTCCGTTGGCTGGCGCGGCGCCGATGAGCTGCTGTACCGTCGCGACCAGCGTCTGAATGTTCGCGTTGGTCTCTTGGGCCAGGGCACGGAGCTGCTCCTGCGTGGCCAGCTCGCTCTCGCCAGTCTCTTCGGCTGAGGGGGCGTGGTGATTGCCGTTGGGTGCGCCCTCAAGGTTACTGTTGTGTGCGCCATTTCCCTCCTCCGGGATGGGGGGCATGCGTCTCTTCCCGTTGCAGGCGTGTGCCATTGCAAGTGTGGTTTGTTTTTTCGTGGGATAGTTCGTTCCCACAGACGGCGCCAGATGTTTCAGAGTGTTTTCTCACTACAGAATCGTTGACCGTGGACTGCCCGGTCAACGTGGTCAAGGGGCCGATTAGGGTCCCTTGGGTGCGTCGAGCGCGTGTAGACGCGACGCGAATCGGAGATGTAGTCGACGCAGAGCACGTCAGCTGGGCCGGGTCTGGATCCTCGGCCTCAGGGGGGCTGAGGGGAAGCCTCGGCCCGGTGTGAGGTGCTCGGCCTCGGACGGTCGGGCGACGAAGGGAAGCCTCGGCACCTTGGCTTGACGCGCGACCGACGCGGAGTTGAGGGGAAGCCTCGGCTTGGATGGTTGCGCTCGGCCTCGGTCGGTCGGACGACGAGGGGTAGCCTCGGTCGTCTCGCTTGATGCGCGACCGGCGTGGAGCTGAGGGGAAGCCTCGGCTCGGATGGATGCGCTCTGCCTCGGTCACTCCTGGCGTCGAGGGGTGGCCTCGATGTCTTGGCTGTTGCTTGATGGCCTTCGCCTGGTGTCGAAGGAAGCTTCGGCACTTGGATCTAACGTCTTCCTGAACAGACGAGAACACTCGTCAGGGAGGCCGGACCTTGGTTCCGGCCAAATCCCCTCCGATGCCTAAGTCAGATGACAGTCTGAAAGAGGAGGCTCGGCGGGGACGGTTCGACTCGAGAGGAGATAATATATGAGGTTGCTATTGGCTATGTTACAAGCTCATATATTTGTGTGTTAAAGTTTATTTTCTTATATCACCTTTCCAGCTGAATGGTCTAATTTATTGTTTCCAACTTTTTCTGTTTTTAAGCTACTGTGTATCGAGGAGGGACTTGGAAATGTTCGCTATGCTAGAGAAGCTTACAGATCCCCTTAAGTTGCATGCTTATGTGAAATAAGGTACATTTTTGGAGTCGTGCAAATCAAGCAAGTGGTCTGAACATTTTTTTGTAAACTCTATCAGTTTGGAGGTATCTAGAAGGCACCTGTTAATCTTTTGAGTGCCAGCAGTGGCCATTTTAGTTTGTTAAAGATGAATATTTAGTTGCAGTAATGTTTGTGCTGTTGTTTACACACTTTCAGACATAAAAAGCGGTAAATTGTCACTGTATTCCACCCGTTTTCTGTAATCTTGTTTAATTGTCTGAAAAGGGCATTACACTTCATCTTGATTTGATTTTTTCTTTCTATTATTTTGTTTCTAGTAAAATGCCATGGTATTTGCCCCCTCCCATCAATGCGTGTATTCCCTTAACACTTGTTTAATTAATTTGCATCCAAATGTCAACAAAAAGCTTTGTTAGGTCCATCCTAACTGAAGAAAGAGGAGGGAGGGAGGGAGGGAGGGGGAGGGGGGGGGGGGGGGGGGGGGATAGGCCATGGGTTTGGGCCGCTGAGCGGGCTAGGGGAAAAAGAAAAAAAAGAAAAAGAAAGATAGAGAATGAGAAATGGGTCGAAAATTTTAGGCTTTTACATACACCCTCCTCTCCATCTTCTTCGATTCCATCATAACTTTGGAGACATGAGGCGGAGGAGGAAAAGTAGATGAGGGGAGGACGAGGCGACGGTAGGTGAAGGGTGTTAAAAAGTAAAAATTTTGACGGGCAAACTTGTAAATAAGTGGGAAGTGTGTAAAGCAACTCCACTTGCAATTTCATGGAATTCTTGTTTTATCGATAACTTTCTTTTGTGACCCTATGATTCACACACACACACACACACACACACACACACACACACACAGGGAGAGAGAGAGAGAGCGGGGGGGGGGGGGAGAGAGAGAGAGAGAGAGAGAGAGAGAGAGAGAGAGAGAGAGAGAGAGAGAGAGACTAGATCTTGACTATTCTGTTTTAATCTTGACTATTCTGTTTTATTTATTTGTTTTCTTTATGATGAATTCTCAAATTACCTTGTGAGGTGCTTCAATGATTTTTGTGATTGGGTTTGATGTAACATTTCAAAATTTAACATAAGTTCAGCCTATAGAAAAGAAGACTGAGGCAAGTTATGCTCCTTCCAGCAAAGACTATTATATATATCTAAAAAATGCAACAATGACATGACTTTGTCTAATCAAGAAAGAGCCATATGTAGGCATTTTAAATGCTCTCATGCTCTGAACAGGTAAAAAAGGAAAAAAAAGAAAAAAATTCCTGATGATTAACATTTATATCACTTCCTTAGTCTTACTTTTTAAAGTAATAACATTACCATTATTTTTGGTGGGTGGGTGCGCAAAAGTATACCTCAAACCTGAAAAACTTCACCAGATTACTTTGTTTTGTTGATATTGCAATGGGGGCAAGTTAGATAAATAGAATATGTGAGGGGCCCTGTCTGGTGTACGTGATACTGTACACTGAACAGTTACGGTTAGCAATATACTTTCAACAAACAATTCTCTATATATGTTGCAATGGAATAAACACTATGAAGTATCACAATATTAAAGATAAAGTAAATAAGATAAACAAGTTAGATAAGCAAACCAATCGTAACATCGAGAAGTTATACTGGTTCGTTCTCTATATTCAGTCCCCAAGCAAATCTCGCTTGAAAAACTTGCTAAACCGCGAGAATAGTACAAACTCGTAAATTGATAAACACTCTTGCCAATTGTGAAACCTCCCATCTCAATAACCGAGATGGAAAATACAGACACACTCTCTAACTGAGTAAGAACCGCCTCACAACCAAGGTAAATCTGTAAAGAGAAAACACTTGCAGTACCCCTATAGCATTCGAAGATGAAGAGCTTGAGTGTACAAAGGGCTATGGAAGTGGGTTTCTATTCTAAAGATTTTTACAATGGAGAATAGAAAGTAGTAAATTTATTCTTTTCATGGCGCACAAAAGGTAAAGAAAAAACTAGGATATTTTGACCAATAGAAATGATTTTCTTTTTTCTTTTTCATGTCTAACCCATTCTAACCCATAAGTATTATTCTTTATTTATAGAGAAGAAAATCTGTGACAGTGTACCATGTTTTGAACTAGTAGCATTTTACGTTTTGGTGTATTGGTGTTTGTTCCACTTACCAAAGCGACTCACATTCCTAGTAACTCTTGCCAAATCTGACTCAACCCTTCCACATGGATATTTAATCTTTTTTGTTTGACAGTCCAGGTTTCTAGGAGATAATATTATGAGGTTGCTATTGGCTATGTTACAAGCTCATATATTTGTGTGTTAAAGTTTATTTTCTTATATCACCTTTCCAGCTGAATGGTCTAATTTATTGTTTCCAACCTTTTCTGTTTTTAAGCTACTGCGTATCGAGGAGGGACTTGGAAATGTTCGCTATGCTGGAGAAGCTTTCATTTCCCCTTAAGGTTGCATGCTTATGTGAAATAAGGTACATTTTTGGAGTCGTCCAAATCAAGCAAGTGGCCTGAACAATTTTTTGTAAACTCTATCAGTTTGGATGTATCTAGAAGGCACCTGCTGATCTTTTGAGTGCCAGCAGTGGCCATTTTAGTTTGTTAAAGTTGAATATTGAGTTGCAGTAATGTTTGTGCTGTTTTTACACACTTTCAGACATAAAAAGCGGTAAATTGTCACAGTATTCCACTCATTTTCTGTGATCTTGTTTAATTGGTATGCAAAGGGCATTAAACTTCATCTCGATTTGATATTTTCTTTCTATTATTTTCCCTTAACACTTGTTTAATTAATTTGCATCCAAATGACAACAAAAAGCTTTGTTAGGTCCATCCTAACTGAAGAAAGAGGAGGGGGGAGGGAGGGAGGGAGGGAGGGAGGGAGAGAGAGAGTTGGGGGGGATAGGCCATGGGTTTGGGCCGCTGAGCGGGCTAGGGGAAAAAGAAAAAAAAGAAAAAGAAAGATAAAGAAAGAGAAATGGGTCGAAAATTTTAGGCTTTTACATACACCCTCCTCTCCATCTTCTTTGATTCCATCATAACTTTGGAGACATGAGGCGGAGGAGGAAAAGTAGATGAGGGGAGGACGAGGCGACGGTAGGTGAAGGGTGTTAAAAAGTAAAAATTTTGGCGGGCAAACTTGTAAATAAGTGGGAAGTGTGTAAAGCAACTCCACTTGCAATTTCATGGAATTCTTGTTTTATCGATGACTTTCTTTTGTGACCCTTTGATTCAGAGAGAGAGAGAGAGAGAGAGAGAGAGAGAGAGAGAGAGAGAGAGAGAGAGAGACTAGATCTTGACTATTCTGTTTTATTTATTTGTTTTCTTTATGATGAATCCTTAAATTACCTTGTGAGGTGCTTCAATGATTTTTGTGATTGGGTTTGATGTAACATTTCAAAATTTAACATAAGTTCAGCCTATAGAAAAGAAGACTGATGCAAGTTCTGCTCCTTCCTCCAAAGACTAGTATATATATCTAAAAAATGCAACAGTGACATGACTTTGTCTAATCAAGAAAGAGCCATATGTAGGCATTTTAAATGCTCTCATGCTCTGAACAAGTAAAAAAGGAAAAAAAGAAAAATTTCCTGATGTTGTGAGTTGAGGGAGGCCTTTGGCCTCCCTCCCCTCATCACTCTCCATTACTCCCCACTAAGTTAGTGGGGAGGCCCTTGGACTCCCACCTCAACATGAGAGTTTTATAAATATAGTACCATGGTTATTTGCCATGGTTAATCCTCTTCAACACGTTATCAGCACGAGTTCGCTCTAGAAATTTATTTTTTTTGAGCCAACAAAATTTCCCCACAAAATTTCCCTCTTGCTAAAGAATCTTATAGTTGCGGCAAAGTTTTCGCGACGACGATCAACTGCTTTCTTTCTCGGATTGCGGGAGCGGGGATTTTTATCTACGGATTTTATTTATTCTTCCCTAGATCTTTGATCTAGAGGTAAAATTCTATTCCCGTAGATAAACATTATAGACCATATGTTGATTATTTTATACAAATCAACATATCAAAAAAAATAGAATAAATAAAAACCAAAACGGTTTTTCAACCAAATTCCCCTAAATTGGGTTTATAACAGATTTTTTTAATCAAATAAAAAAAAATTTATTGTCCCCGAGTCTTCCTGGGCTCGGTCGCCCCGCCTCGCCCCCCTCCCCCGGTCGGGAGGGGGTTTCTCCGGTGACGCCTCCTCCCCTACCGGCCCTGAAGCGTCGGTTCGGCTTCGTCGGTGTTGGCCTCCTCCAAATCGCCCGCCTCGATTCGCCTCGAATCGCCGCTTCGGCTTAGTCGCCGAGTGAATTATATTGAATGGCTGGCTGATTGCTTAGAATTGAATGGGGCTTGCATGATTAAACTTCATTGCATAACTGTTATCGAAAGAAAAAAAATATATTATTAAAAGCTTAGGTAAATTTTTTGTTCATTTCCATTTAATAAAACAGCATGCATAACTGTTATCTACAGAATTCCTTTGGACGTTCTATAACGATCCATTATCATTCTCCAACTTTCAATTAATATTGATTAATGGATACATATATGAACCAAACAAATACATGCTAAATTAATACACCTCCAATTTTGCATGTCATAATCGGATATCTCAAGGTTTTTCCTTGGAAATTAGGAACGGTATTACCTTGGAAATGATGTCGGCTTATAACAGCAGCACACTCATCGTTATATGTTTAAGTCCATGTCATAATCCAAGTGAACTCCAATTTTGCCGATTACAACAAAAGATGAAACATTTGGACATATTAGAATAATAATTAATTTTGTGTTCCAATTTGGGCCTGAAGCCCAGCTTATAACAATGAAAATTAGTTTTCTATTTCTTATGGGCCCGAAGCCCCAATCAGATCAATAATTCATTTTATCTTCTAATTTGGGCCTGAAGCCCAGTTAATCCAATTGCAATATCAATTTGTTAATCAAATTTTTGCAAATGGGCCTGCAGCCCAAATATTAATAATATATTAATTTAGCCATTTTTTTCTCTTCCTTATGGGCCAGAAGCCCAGTAATTACAAAATCCTAATAATAAATTGGATAGCCTGTTTTTTTTGGCCTGAAGCCCATTTGTAGCAATGAAAATATGGTATATGGGCCAGTAGCCCCATTCATATTAATAATTAATTTTGACTTCTCAATTGGGCCAGCAGCCTAGTAAATCCAATTACAAAATGAATATGTTAATTAAACTTTTGCAAATGGGCCTGCAGCCCAAATATTAATAATATATTAATTTAGCCATTTTTTTCTCTTCCTTATGGGCCAGAAGCCCAGTAATTACAAAATCCTAATAATAAATTGGATAGCCAGTTTTTTTTGGCCTGAAGCCCATTTGTAGCAATGAAAATATGGTATATGGGCCAGTAGCCCCATTCATATTAATAATTAATTTTGACTTCTCAATTGGGCCAGCAGCCTAGTAAATCCAATTACAAAATGAATATGTTAATTAAACTTTTGCAAATGGGCCTGCAGTCCAAAACATTAAATTATTTATTAAATTATTTATGGGCCTGCAGCCCCAATAAAAATAAGAATTCATTTTAAATTCTTGTTTGGGCATGTAGCCCAATTAGTCAAATTGCTAATATTATAACACTCTCGCATTATTATTAATTTATGGAATATTAGGATTTTTTTTAAAAAACATAATTATCTTAAGGATCCTGCGACCGCTCTGCCATTAGTCAACTAACCTAACGGTGTATGTCGTCTCCCCGTGGTCCTAGAGATTATTATATTTTTTAGTCTCTTTTTCCATATTATATATGTCTGTGTTATATAAACTGTGTGGTTGCTTATTTTGTGCCTGTAGCATATTATAAACTGCGTGGTTGTTAATATAAGCTAAAATGTGATTTTTGGGATCGGCCATTTTAATACCCTTTTTAAATTCCTTGCAATTTTATTTTCTTTTTGAGAGAATTTGTAAGTGAGGATTAAATGTATTAATGCCAAAGACCGGTGTACCGATAAATGAAGACGGAGGCGAAAATTGGAAAATATAGGGACCCTTCTGGGTTTCCAAGTTGTATTTTTCTTTTATTTATGGACTGTATATTCGGACTTTGGACATTGTATGTCTTTGGGTATCTGGCCGATCCCCACATTTTACTTATTTTATTGTTTATGCATGAATTTACACTTTAATTAATTCATGCTTATTTTAAATTGAATAGATAAATGGTAAAATTGGCAAGCGTCGATTTCGAAGTTCTTGATGCTGCAGTAAATAATTACCTGAGTTGGCGAGTGGACCTGAAGTTCCACTTGCGTTCGATGGCCCTCCTTGGCTCAATTTTGGCTCCTTCATCGGTCCCAGCAGCGACCGATGCTTCTGCTAGTAAGGCCACAGAAGCGGAACAATCATCTAGCAGAACTCCTACCACCATCTCTGATGTGGATAAGGCGAAAGCCATTATCTATATTAGGAGACATATAGATCGGACCTTAAAGGCCAAATAACTAACGGTAGAGGACCTAATGGAGCTGTGGACAGCGCTGGAGGTATGTTATAAACATCAAATTGATGTAATATTGCTGCGTGCCAGTTATGAGTGGGAAAACCTCAGACTTCAGGACTATAAGTCCGTCGCTGAGTATAACTCTGCACTTCATAATATCACCTCACGCCTGAAGTTGTGCGGTGAAGAAGTGACAGAACAACGCATGTTGGACAAGACATTTACCTCGTTTCACGAGAAAGATACAATCCTCATGCAGCAGTATCGTGAACGCAACTTCACGAAATTCTCTGATCTGATCTCATGCCTACTTAGGGCAGAACAGAATCAAGATTTACTGCTAGCCCCTCATAATTTACGTCCAGCTGGCACTGCACCTATCCCTGAAGCCCACCACGTTTCTCCCCAGAAGTGGAAAAATAAGAAGAAGGCTAATAATAACAAAGGAAAAGCTGTGATGAAGAATGGACGAGGAGCAGCACCCCCGTCCAATAACAACAATACAGGAAAGAGTAACTTCACATGGAAGCAAAAGAACACTGACCAAGTGTCACTTCCTAAGAAGAACTGGGAGGATAAATGCCATAAATGCGGCATGACTGGCCATTGGTCCAGAATCTGCCGCACTCCTCGCCACCTCCAGGCACTATATCAGGCGAGCCAGAAGTCTCTGCCTGAAACAAACTTGGTGGCTGTTCAGCCACCAACGATGTTCACTGCAAAAGACTTCGAGAACAACGACCTGCTCGATTAAGCTTCATCTTTTATCTATGCATTTAAAATTCAATGTTGCTTCATCTTTAATTTGCTTAAGTACGAACTTTTTTGTCTTTTTCATTGACTTAAATAAAATTTCGTTTTGCTTATAGATGAAGTATTTAATATTGTGGACAGTGCCTCGTTGCACTGGTGTAGCATTAATATTGCTCCCACATACAACGAGACTATAAGATGCAAACTTCTCCCCTTAAACATATAGGAATTTTCCAAGTTTCAAGGATATTTCGTTTAAACGAACATAACTTGAAAACTGTGGATAATAAATATTGAATATCAATATGTAACTCGTAAAGAGGATGGCCAGAAGCCCAGCTACTTACGATTTCATTGGACCCTCGTCGGGCCCCTATAATTACAGATATTCATCCTATAGAAAGCCAACTTGACTGAGCACCAGAAGTGCCTTTCATTGCCATAGTTTTTAACTCTGGCAAAATGGACTTAGTCATCTAGGATCAGCGATGATGGACGCATCATCAAATGAATCCATTGGAGAACATGAAGATTCTTCAAAAGGTTGAGTTTCTTTGTCCCCCTTTGCCATAAGGGAAAACTTAGAGAGAGACCTTCCCTCCTGAAAGTGGGTTTAGAGTCTCCTGGCTTCATTGAGAGAATACATGGTGACCTTTTGCGGGCCTATTCACCCCGCAACTGGACCATTTTCGGTACTTCATTACTGTACTGATATATGCATCTACTAGATGGTCTTCTGTGTGCCTTCATATTCACTCGCAACATAGCTTTCTCAAAGCTAATAATGAGGATGAATTCACTACTCATATCATTCAAGACTTCTGCCAAGCAACTGGCATTGAAATTGAATATCCTGTAGCATGTTCATACTCAGAATGGGTTATCAGATTCTCTGGTAAAGAGACTCCAATGGATTTCACGTCCATTGTTAGATTCCAGTTGCCTGTTGATATTTAGGGACCAACAAGCTGCACTCCGCATCGCTTATCACGATACGGCCCGCTTGTGGCCATATCTTATTGCTGATGCCGCTTCCTTATGGTTTACCACCAAGTCTTGATAAATGTGAATTTGATGAGTAAAGTCTCATTGTAATAGGCACGCAGTCTAAAGAAGCCTGAAGCTTCTGAGACCATATCATGGGACACATAAGTCCTCATCTCGTTATGATCCGCATACTTTTTCTGTGTGACGTTGAGATCCAGAAGATCCTTCACATTCAGACTAAAGTACATCAATTGACGGATAAAATTACGGACAACCAGAAGATTGTTCGTTCACACGTCCCTGCTGCCAACACGCCAGCTAGGATTGACATTCCCAAAGATGGATGCAATCCAACGGCAGCAGAATTGGCTGTACCTCATTTGAAAAGAGGACGCCGGCCAGGTTCAAAATAAAAATTTTCTTATAATAGGAAGATTCCTGGATATATAAAAATGATCCAACCACGGGATGCTGAGCTCAGACCAGCAACCTCTCCCCTCCTAATTTCCCCTGCAGAGGAAACAACAGGAGAAACATCATTATATTACGTACGTACTGGAGAGGTACTGGACAGATATAGCACAGTCGTCGACGACAGTTTTACTTTCGCTATTGCCATTCACGTCGCTGAATACGACGATGACGTCTACCCACTTTTCTATAGCGTAAACGCATAGAATGGCCAAAGTGGGACGAGGCAATAAGAGTAGAGCTGGACTCACTCTTGAAAAGCAAAATCTTTGGACCAGTAGTCCATACACCTGAATGTGTAAAAACCTGTGGAATATAATTCGAATTTCATAAAGAAATTGAAATCAAGGAAATGTGATCATTTTCCTACTATGCCTACACTTCTCTGCAAAAGCCAATACATGCAGCTCATGGACGTTGTGACTGCATATATATAGTGCAATATAGATATATAGATCTAAATAAAACTTCCAGAAGGGTATACTCTACCCCCAGAGATGAAAGAGAAACGTAGAAACGTCTTCTCCATAAAGGCTACAAAGATCATTAGTTGATCTTAAGCAATATTCTGCCCTTGTATCTTTTTCGAAAGATCGTTGACAGGATTTGTTATATTTGCCTTACATATGGTCGACTTAAAGCTAATAGGATCTCCAGCAGAGACCATTGAGATTTCAGATAGCTTTAAAGCGTACCTTGGAAATGAAAAACCTAGGTATAACGATCATCCTGACGATGACATTACTCATCCTGAAGATGGCAATAATCAGCCTGAAGATGAACTATCATCCTGAAGATGACATTAATCATCCTGAAGATGAACTATCATCCTGGAGATGAACCATCATCTTGAAGATGACATTAATCATCCTGAAGATGAACTATCATCCTGAAGATGAACTATCATCCTGAAGATGACATTAATCATCATGAAGATGAACTATTATTAATCATGCCGAAGATGTCTCGGCTTACATATTAAACACCTTCGTGGTGGAACCCTTTCATATTCTTCATACACCTGGAGTTTATGAAGAATGATGTCCTTTTGCAACCTATTAAAAATGGATACTTATTTATGACACCTTTCAGTAGCTGAAAGAGGGGGAGGACATCCTAGGTCCCGAAGAGCCTAGCTTTAGTGTATTATCTGGCCAACTGCACGTATCTTTGATAGAACGTCTCCAGTAAAGTTGTTAACCAGATACAATGTTGTCCTGGAGAGCAACACTAGACCAAGGATAAGCTGCTTTTGCGCAACTTCCAAGGGTCAAGGAATATATATTGCATATGCAGGTTTAAAGATCATCGCAATGACTGAAACACAATAGGCTGGCCACCTCCTAAATATATACACATCATCATCCAATGTCTACATCTTCTGAGAAGCTCATCATCCAAGAAGCAAGTATTGAAAACGCTCAGCCAGGTCTAGCAGTACCTTGCAGACACACTGAAGACTGATTCAAAGAATACTTTAGTGGAGTCATCTACCAACTTCGAAGAGCATTACACTCCAGAGCGACTCTGCTTTCCAATAGCCGCTAGATGAGTGAAACTTGTGTAGATGAGTGATAATTGTATTTTTCTTTCAGAACATGATGGATGTATAGACGAATAGGAGATGATTGTATAGATACATAGGAGATCTGCAAGCCTGAAGCTTGTACATATCAGGGGGAGTCCCTCGATAGTTGTACTCTTTTCCCTTAAGCTGCTGGTTTTTCCCACTGGGTTTTCCACAGCTAAGGTTTTAACGAGGCAACAATAGTGGCTCTGGATCCAGAAGTATTCACCCCATTGGCATACTGAATCCTGAAGTATTCATATGCTTAACCCAAGGTAATGGAGAGATGAGTGGGAGTGTTGTGAGTTGAGGGAGGCCTTTGGCCTCCCTCCCCTCATCACTCTCCATTACTCCCCACTAAGTTAGTGGGGAGGCCCTTGGACTCCCACCTCAACATGAGAGTTTTATAAATATAGTACCATGGCTATTTGCCATGGTTAATCCTCTTCAACACCTGATGCTTAACATTTATATCACTTCCTTAGTCTTACTTTTTAAAGTAATAACATTACCGTTATTTTTTGGTGGGTGGGTGTGCAAAAGTATACCTCAAACCTGAAAAACTTCACCGGATTACTTTGTTTTGTTGATATTGCAATGGGGACAAGTTAGATAAATAGAATATGTAAGGGGCCCTGTCTGGTGTACGTGATACTTTACACTGAACAGTTATAGTTAGCAATATACTTTCAACAAAGAATTCTCTATATATGATGCAATGGAATAAACACTATGAAGTATCACAATATTAAAGATAAAGTAAATAAGATAAACAAGTTAGATAAGCAAACCAATCGTAACATCGAGAAGTTATACTGGTTCGTTCTCTATATTCAGTCCCCAAGCAAATCTCGCTTGAAAAACTTGCTAAACCGCGAGAATAGTACTAACTCGTAAATTGACAAACACTCTTGCCAATTGTGAAACCTCCCATCTCAATAACCGAGATAGAAAATACAGCCACACTCTCTAACTGAGTAAGAACCGCGTCACAACCAAGGTAAATCTGTAAAGAGAAAACACTTGCAGTACCCCTATAGCATTCGAAGATGAAGAGCTTGAGTGTACAAAGGGCTATGGAAGTGGGTTTCTATTCTAAAGATTTTTACAATGGAGAATAGAAAGTAGTAAATTTATTCTTTTCATGGCGCACTAAAGGTAAAGAAAAAACTAGGATATTTTGACCAATAGAAATGATTTTCTTTTTTCTTTTTCATGTCTAACCCATTCTAACCCATAAGTATTATTCCCTATTTATAGAGAAGAAAATCTGTGACAGTGTACCATGTTTTGAACTAGTAGCATTTTACGTTTTGGTGTATTGGTGTTTGTTCCACTTACCAAAGCGACTCACATTCCTAGTAACTCTTGCCAAATCTGACTCAACCCTTCCACATGGATATTTAATCTTTTTTGTTTGACAGTCCAGGTTTCTAGGAGATAATATTATGAGGTTGCTATTGGCTATGTTACAAGCTCATATATTTGTGTGTTAAAGTTTATTTTCTTATATCACCTTTCCAGCTGAATGGTCTAATTTATTGTTTCCAACTTTTTCTGTTTTTAAGCTACTGCATATCGAGGAGGGACTTGGAAATGTTCGCTGTGCTGGTGAAGCTTTCAGATCCCCTTAAGGTTGCATGCTTGTGTGAAATAAGGTACATTTTTGGAGTCGTGCAAATCAAGCAAGTGGTCTGAACATTTTTTTGTAAACTCTATCAGTTTGGATGTATCTAGAAGGCACCTGCAGATCTTTTGAGTGCCAGCAGTGGCCATTTTACTTTGTTAAAGATGAATATTGAGTTGCAGTAATGTTTGTGTTGTTTTTTACACACTTTCAGACATAAAAAGCGGTAAATTGTCACAGTATTCCACTCATTTTCTGTAATCTTGTTTAATTGGAATGGAAAGGGCATTAAACTTCATCTCGATTTGATATTTTCTTTCTATTATTTTGTTTGTAGTAAAATGCCCTGGTATTTGCCCACTCCCATCAATTATCACTTGTTTAATTAATTAGTATCCAAATGACAACAAAAAGCTTTGTTTGGTCCATCCATCCGTTATACATTAGAGGGGGACTCCACTCGGCTGTGTCCCATGTGGCATAGTCCCATCAGTCGTGGAGAATCCCCCCTTTCCCCCTAAAAGAAAACGCACACAACCCATTGTGTTTACAGGTTTGCCATTTCTAGGCGTTTTGCTTGCATTTTAACACCTTTTACCCTCCGATGCTACCGACACACATCCACGTTTCTTACTTCTTTTCGGTTGGAAGCGTTCGCCGCATCTTGTTCGTGTGGATTTTTTGTGTACCGTGCACTATGTACACCTGTTATTTCTACAACATTGCTCATTGCCAGCTTAGATCGATATTAAATATCTCTAGCATTCTCTATCACATGGTCGATAACCCTGTCCTACATGATCATAGCATTTCAACAGTTCATTGCATTGATCATATTATTGTCTTTGATATAGTAAACAATCATATCTCTCTTACGTGTAGGGCTAAAACATATATTTCATCAGATTTATCGGCTCTATGATTTATCGGCTACATACCAGGCGTGATGTTGAAGAGATGCGTTATGTTATGAGTCAGTGCAATTTAGTCATGCGTATTCTTTCATAATAATTTAGACACGTGCAAACATCTCTCTATAGGGTAAATCTTGTCTGTCAATTTGCTCTCTCCCTCTCCCTCTCCCTCTCCCTCTCCCTATGAGGTAGCAGATTCCTCACGGCCTCCTTTTCTATTCACTTCTGCAAACGAGTGGTGTCCTGTCCAAGTACTTTGTACTGGGAAAGAATCTCACATGACAGCCCACACTCCATTGTGCTCACCTAACCACTACAATCATAGAAGCTTCCCTTGAGAACACAATTATCACCCAGAAGAGCTGAAACTTGGGACCCACATGAGTAAATCAAAATTGGTGGTACCGGAGTCTTTCATTTCATGATGATTGGGATTCTCCTGGTTACTATATAAATAATTTAGCAATGAGACTAGAGGAAGCAAGCAAGAAAGCACTTGTTTGGCATTTTAATTAAGGAATATAGCTACAGCAAGCAAGCACTTTAGGTAGAATATATGATCTAAACTAAAACTAATGAGCTAAAGTCGTAGAGGTTCAAATAGGGAAATATCTTGTTGTGATCTCAATCTGCACATTGGTTATTGCTGAACTATGGCTACACGACAACTGAAAGAGGGGCAGCTTGCACTAATGTGCTCAAAAGAGAGTGATGATGGTTTCAGGAAATAGCCCTAAACCAGCCGTGATCTGCACCAAAAACACACCGACATAAAGGAGAACTTGGAAAGAGAAAAAGGATACTCTTTTTGACTGGTCCTAACCTTTTTTGCAACAATTTATTGTATATTGAGATAGATTGAATTATTTATGCCTAGGCTTTGCCTAAACTAGTTAATATGTTGGAGCTTTAACACTCCATTAAGCAACCATTTCAGCGCGTTCACAATGGCCAAACTTTGTAACAGGTTCTAAAACGCATAATAGCTGTAGGACGAACATTGGTTTTTTTTAAAAAATATTTCCATATTCTACCTGTGATCTCAAATAACCATTGGCGGTGTTACATGAAACAGTTTTAGAGCGACACAGTTCATGCAACATAGATTTCCTAATTTTATTTTAAAAAACTAATTATTCTTTATAGTTTTTATTAAACTAATTTATGAAGTTAACTAAGGGCATGCACCCTTTGGTTGTGACCTTGGCCTTCTTACTACTGTTCTTGAAAGCAATAGCTATTATGTCACATAGTAGAGTAAGAAGGAAGCTCATAATTTGTGGTGTTGTCACATTGAAAAGCAAAGGACTGCCAATTGTTTGGCATATTCCAATGATTTTTTCACTTAATAGTATTTCCGCCACCCTTTAACCACACATCCATTCACCCAATCTCGACCGTCTAAATAGAATAGAATCTTGATTATTAGAAAGATTCTCCCGCACCCTCCAACTCTAGGGTGCCTATAAATACAGGGACATTGCACCACTCTCCCTTCAAACTCAAGGAGCTCCACATACAACACTAGGAGCACTACTACTACAGTTGAAGGGAGTTTTTCCTTGGAGGCCAGCAAGCAGAAGAGAGTCGGGAGCGTGGCAATGGGAAGAGCAAGGAAGTCCTCGTTCTTCTGCTGCTTCTCTGGCTCGCGATACATGGATGATGACATTGATTGGTCTCCAAGGTATGCTAGGAAGATCCGGCCTAGCGACTACGACAGAGGCTGGTGGGTTGGGGAGCCCGACGTAGATCGCAAGGCCACAGACTTCATTGCTAATTTCCACAGTAGCCGTTTCTCCGACTAATGGAGGCTGCAGCTGTCTCTCAAATTCTTCTTCACTTCCATATCATTCTTTTGTGTTCCTTTGTATCCATTGTAGAGTTTTCCATCCTGCGTGGCTTGAATCCTAGTTGTTTGTTAGCTGTTAGTATCGTCAATCATGAATAACAAGTGGAATTTGTTTCTGTGAACAGTGTTCTCTGTACGTTGATCTTATGGTACATCTGTTTATGATATGTTTGCTAAATTCAAGCAAAATAGATAAATGGGTGGGTATTGGACTATATGTGCATCAATAACAATGTTAAAACTGTTAATAACATTTATCGTGCACTCTTTGGTCCTAATCAGGCTTTGAGTTGGCTTCATCTTTCTCTAAATGAATATTTCATAGATTTAGACCAAGAGCTGATGATTCTCGCGTGAACTTCAAAATCTAAAATCTATGAAGCAGCTAGCTGTCTTATTCTTTATCTAAGGATTGAAACCGAGACAGCAACATCTTGGTGTGGTTAAAGTTACGACAGTATGGCATTCTCAAAAGAAGTAGATACTTAACATCAAAGTTTGATGCATTTCTCCTTTAACCTTTCGTAATATTTCCAATCATTCTTATTTTAGGATGTGTTTGGTGGTTTTCCTTGAAGCATCTTGCACCTTTGTTGTTCTTTCAGTCTCCAAGTTGTCGTTTCCTTTTCTAGCTTTCTAGAGTGTCATATAACATTGTATAAATATGTAACAATCTTCCACTTAATCATGATTTGAGAGACAAATTAATTTTCTGTTCAATTCCTATAGTCAACATGCAGTTTACTTGTGCTTCATCTTTTCTTTTCTTTTCTTTCCATCATCTAGCTTCTAATTAATGTGGTTTTCTTAGTCTAAAAGAATTCAAAACTTGCGTCTTAGTTACATGAGCTTAGGTTATAATGATGCGGACAAGAGATAGCCCTGTTGAAACGTCAAAGATTCTAAAGAAATTTATGCAAAATGCATTGTACTATAGTGAATACTGGGCTCTACTTGTCTAGTTTTACATCCGTCGTGAAGTTTTGGTGTGTCAAAATAAGCATCCTATTGGTGACATACCACCTCAAAGGCACATTGGTCCAAGACAACAAAAGGCTTGCGTAACTTCAAGATTGGCTCTAGGAAAAAAACCACTCTTCAGAATCTCCCAAAAAAAAAAAATCTTTTTTTTGTTTTCCTCTCTCTGATCTAAATCCCTCACTAGCAATGCCCTCCTACTTTGTACTTCATCACAATTCATGAAATTTTCTGAATTCTTTACTCCTGATACGACTATTTTGACCGGGCCCGGAAGAGCCAAGTCAACTACGACTAGTCAACCGGCCAACTACGGCCTTGGGCTCCGGCCCAAGGATCTCACGTGCGGGTCGTACTTCTCCACCCAAGACAAAGGCCCAACAGACTGCCCACTTCAATAGTGGAGGAAAATATGACCCGACTTAATGGCCATCACTCTCTAGCCATCATGGCTCGTCAAATGTGGCAACCGCCCATGGCCATCACTCTCCAGCCATCATGGCCCGACTTCATGGTTATTACTCCCGCCATCATGGTCAGCCAATTATGGCAACAAGCCATTACGGCCCGCCAATTATGGCAATCACTCATGGCATTCATCACATCATCAAGCGGGCGCAATTAGGGGGGTCACCACTTCCCCATTTGCACGTCCCCATGAATGGCGGCCATGATATCACATCATGGCACATTATGAGGAGGATTGGCCTATATGAGGAGAGTTGATGGCGTCATCCCGGAGGACAAGATCTTCACGATCTACAACGGAGGTATCTCAATCTCCCATCTTACACCTTCTTCCACTTTACATATTTCTCCTCCATAGCTCGGCCCGAGGATCGGTGCTTGGTATCTCCGCGAACCAAGTCCGATCCCACCGAGCAACCAACAGACCAGATCTGACTTTGGCATCGGAGGGGAATCGGTCGGAACCAAGGTCTAACCCCCCTGACGAGCTTCCTCGTCTATTCAGGTCCATAAGATCCAACGATGCCGAGGCTACTCCTCTGCGTCTTCCCAGTCGGAGCCGAGCGCCCTCGTCCCCGAGTCTGCTCATCTCCACCACCAGGAGGCCATCGCTCTGCCGAGGCTACCCTTCGGCGGGCCGACACAAAGATCCGCACGTCCCTCACCGAGCGACCCCGCCTTCAACTGATCCCGGAGGTTGTCTTCCCGTCGAGGCTACCCCTCGGCCTGCCGAAGAATGGAACTGTGCCTTCCCGCTCAACCGAACGTGCCATCGGCCGACCCCACGGGTCATCTCCGTCTCATGTGACAACCACGACAACACGGGGGTCCCGCGTGTCCCCTTTGACCGCGTTGACCCCGCACCATCCATTCTATCGATTTGCGAGGAAAATCCACCCCCAAACATTTGGCGCCGTCTGTGGGAACGAGTCTACACTCACGTCGAACAACCACACCGAAGATGACTCGTCCCAATAACCAAATAATATGATTCATCATCAGCGGAGTGATGCCCGGTGGGATGATCAGTCAAGTACTCCTCAAAGGACCCGATCTCTTCTATCCGAGGCGTCACCTTCAGCACCAAATGACGCGATGTCGCGTTGGGAGAGACCCCATACCTCCACATCGCCGCAACCAAATCAAGAAAATGAGGCAATAATGAGCAAGATCATGCATTCATTTCTCGATCGTGCCTTCATTTACTACGTCGGCGACCGCTCCAGCAAAGGAGAGATCAGAGGCGTCGATGCCCGGTGTCGAACAGAGCGAAGAACCTCATCAGGACGTTCCGATCACCGTCAGGAAGCCTCGAGTCCACACGCACAAAGGAGCAACCTTTGAGCCGTCTCGCCTCTCTTATCGGTCAAGATGACCAAGGGGCCGGAGAAGATGGTCAATGAGTTTAGCTTAACGGAGGACGGCTTCCCGACGGTGCTCCTGTGACCCATCTCCTTAGGCCTGGTGCTGGATCTGGCCACCTCCTACCATTGGATCTGCTCGTGGGCCTCTACATCAGCTTCGAAGGAGACGAAAGGCGGACTGCTATTCCTCTGCAACCAGAGACGGCATGTCGAGCTATCCCCCACCGCTTCGACCATCACTGACCCAGTCTCGAAGATGATTCGACCCAGCCAGCTCAATCATCGACCCTTCGATCGGACATTTGCACGCTACGATAGTTCGATCGACCCTCCTCTGGTGATCGTTCTCATCTCCGATCATCATCTGGTCGGAGCTTAGCGGTGTTTGACCGAGAACAAGACACCCAGAGCTCCGGCCGACAGAGAACAAGGCACCCAGAGCTCCGATCGACAGAGAACAAGGAACCCTGGCAACAATCGACCAAGAATGAGGCTCCCAAGTGTCGTTCGACTGACGGTGAGGCACCCCGAGCGGCGATTGACACAGAGGAAGTGTCGACCCCCTTTCGACCCAGCCTCGAAGGGCGCTTCGACCGTCTTCGACCCAGCCTCGAAGGGCTTACCGCCGGAGTACGGTGTTCTGCCCGGTAATGGCACCGCCCACTAGATCGACGCCAGCCACCAGATCTCGTCTGTGACCGTATCCCAGCACAGCAGCACCAGCGGACATGGTGGTCGCCAGAAACCCTAGCGCCGACCTCCACAACCCGATCCGGCCTCCATTAATCCCTTCCGAGAAAGACAATGCCGCGATCTCTTCGAGAAGGCCCATGACCAAAGAGATCACATCTCGATACCTCTCCTCTTCGTCGTCGACCTCGACCGTCTTCGACCCCCTTCGACCCGGCCTCGGAGGGCGCTCTGACTGCCTCCAACTTATCCCCGAGGAGTTCGACGTTCGACCCCAGCTCCGAGACCCTAACCCCATCTCTGATCTGCATCGTCGGCCCCCGGTCCGCAGCATAGACCCGGTCTCCGACTCCAAAACCGAAGGGCGACGACTTCCACAGGGTCTCCCTCCGACAGATCTTGATCCGAGCTCACTAGTGTCAATCGAAGCAGTGAAGCTCGTAATGTGTCGATCTGACCTCAGTGGCATCGGTCGAAGCTCCCTCAACTCCCTCTTCACTTCGACGGCCGGAACCGATCGGAAGCAGAAGACCATCGCCGACCAGGGGGGCCACGAACCGGCGTGCTCGACGGCGACTTCATACTCGCGGTTGTGCCTCGTCAAGACGTCGTCAAAAGCGGATCACGACGTCAAAAGGTCCATCCGGTTCGCGCTGCTGCTGGTCAACGGCGGGAACGGCCAGAGGGAGGAGAATCACTGCAGGCGGACTCATGCTCGAGCTGCCTATCCAGCCCCGGACCGATCATCTCCAGAACCACAGCTCGCACTCAGATCCGAACGACGATTGCCATATCTAAACGTCTTCGTCCGGACTGGGTCTCTTCGTCTGAACGTCGAAGCCATCATTTCCGAGCGGCTTCGGCCCTCATTTTTAGGCTTCATGGAGTCCTGGGCTCCGATGACAGAGAACTTGTTCCCAAGTTACGATCACCGGGCCGGAGAGTGCTGGATTTGGAAGTGAACGTCGGCTGCCTCATCCTCCACCTGATTCCTACGACCAATGGGATCAACCTCCACAAATCCAGAGGCCTTCCTCCCCATGTAGCCAACAACCCAGCCGAGCAGCAATCGTCCGAAACATCTGAACATAAATCGACGAGCTCAAAATTGAGCTCATTGTTTCGATTTCCCAGATAAGTTCCTCATTACAAATCTTCACATTCGGTACGATCTTCTAGCTGATTTCTACCGCAATAACCTCTCAATTTTCGTTACTTCAATTGGAATTGGTTGGCTAGGTCCAAGTGTCCACCGTGCCATCGACCAAGAAGAAGGAAACAAGATGACAAGGAACCAGTGGCCTGGTCTGGCCCCAACTTGGCCTTCACCGATCGCCCCGCCACCATCTTCAGCCACAACACTAATGGTGCCCATTTGAAGTATGCGCAGGATGCCGGGACTTCGCGGAGGTCCCCAGCTGATCAAGGGCGGGAGGATGGACTACCCGAACACCATTAGCATTCACTTCGAGATTAATCTATCCGAACTTGAAATCGAACTACACGAGCTCATGCTCGGGTGCAAATCTCTGTCTTGGTGTTTTTCCCCGAGCTCGAGATCGAAGGCAAGTTCTTGGCATCTTTCCGAGGTCCAGACAAGGCCGACCCCGGAGGAGGCCAACCAGTCTAGACCCAGGCCGACCCATCCAAGAAGAGATCGACGAGAGGAGGCCGATCCATACAACTGACTTGGGCCAACATGATTACCAGCGACTCGAGTTCGCCATCTCCCTAGGCGAACCCGAGACGTCGAGGGGGAAAGTATAACATACACAGGAGGACCCTACAACCTTCACCTTCCAAAGTGAAGTGAGCATCTTCTCAAGAGAGAACGGCTACTTCATCTTCAGATTTGGAGTCGTGGAGGATAGGGATGCGGTGTTGTTCGGTGGACCATGGCACTTCGACGACAGGCTCATGGTGCTTCAACGGTGGAGCGAAGACGCGGGATTTAGCAGAGACCTTCTGACCGCCGTTCCGATTTGGGTAAGGCTCCCTAATCTCCCTCTCAATCTATGGACGAGAAGAATCCTCAGCACCATTACCAGTGTTATCGGAGCTCCTATTTGCTTGGACTGGGCTACGGCAAGATTGGAAAGATTGGCGTAAGCTAGGTGCTTGGTGGAAGTGAAGGCGGAGAAGCCGCTGTCGCGATCTGTTGCTGTCCAACTGGGAGACATGGATGCTATTGATATCGTCGTGTACTACGAAGGTGAGCCTCCTCGGTGCACATTTTGTATTTGTTTTGGGCACACGACGGCACAATGCCCTTCTGCCCCTCCGACGTCGAGTGAGGGAATCAAAGTCACTGAGATGACGATGTTGGATAAGCTTGGTGTTAACATAGAGAAGGGGGAATGTTCGGGGTCTATTAAATGTAACGAAGCTGTGGTGAGCTGCGTCTTACTGGAAGAATGTAATGTTGATGTGGCGAGCTGTGTCTCGACGAAAGATTGTAATGAAGAGCTGGGACTGCTCTGTGGGGAAAGGGGAATGATAGAAACTGTAATGAGGTGTTGAGCGTGCCTGGTGGAGGGGGCAGTCTGCTGAGGGTTGGAATGCTCGATAGCATTGTTCGGCCTGTAGGGGAGAGCTCTGCTACTATAGCTAACGCTGTCGAGAGGGATGTGGCATGTAAAGAAGGAGGTGAGCACTGTAAGTCTAACAGCTGTGTGTAAGGCATGCTAAAGGAGGTCGACAGTATAGTCGATGTTAGGGGATTTGGAGACGGGGTATGTAAAGAGCACTGTGATGCTCCTGGAGATGGCGATATGTTTGTTAAGGGGTCTGTCGAAGAGGGGTCTGATGGCGCTACGGATATCAGTGAGAATGCTACCGAAGGAGACATGGGCAGCCTATGTCGCAGCATTCATGAGAAGCGGATGCCTTTGGAGCAAGCTCCTGATGGAGGGGGGGCACTGGCGGACAAGGAGTGGGAGTTAAAAGATGTGTTGTAGATAAATATGTTGTACTGACTGCAGTCAGCCCATGCAAGCTTGTTAAGGGCGACCATTGTAATAAGGGCGGGGGACAGGGTAGATACTATAGCCCGTAGCTCGCACATCACAAGCACACTTCAATCGGGCATTCTACCCGCAATCACCCCGGGCTCCTATAAGCAGCCACCCTCCGCTATTATGCCCAGTAGTCTCTGTAGTCCGATCGCGAGGTCGCACAGTTACCTCCGTAGTCCGAGTGCCAACCCCTTCGACCCTTTGTCTATTGATGAGAATCAAGCTCCAGATGAGCTTGACGATATGACAACCGTTAATGAAGCATGGTATATCGAGCAAGACTTATTGGTCAAAATAGCAAAAGTAAGAAAAAAGAAAATCCTAGGAAGGGGGCTGGGATTAAAGCTGTCAGGAAGAGTGACAGAATCAAAGGGGGAGGGGTTATCCCCGCTTCAAACTGCTGAATATGGTGTTATTCATTTGGAATGCTCGTGGGCTCAACAATATTGTTAGGCGCAACGAGCTTAAAGCTCGTATTTTCAAGTATGCTCCATCCCTTGTTGGGTTACTTGAGACTAAGGTGGTAGCTGAGAATGCCCTTAGAATCGAGAATTGCTTCCCTAAGAATTGGGCCTCGATCGATAATCGCAACCATCACAAAAATGGTCGCATTGTTGTCTTTTACAGCCCTGAGAGTTGGTCTTGTATGATCGTTTCCACGTTTGCTCAGCACATTACCATGCGGCTTACTAATGTCGCTGGATTTCTTATGAGGATTACTATTGTCTATGCCCTTAATATCGCCCATGAGAGGAGATCCCTGTGGGATTCTTTAATGACCGACTCTTCCAATGATGCTAATATCCCTTGGCTGATCAGCGGGGATTTTAACTGTGTTAGATATACCGATGATAAGGTTGGGGAAGACCGGTTGATAGGCATGTGATGGATGAATTCAATGACTGCATTAATGCTTGTGGCCTTATGGATCTTAAATCCGTTGGTAACCCGCTAAGTTGGAACAATAGAAGCATTGGTGTTCAGCGCATCAACGCTACTCTCGACCGGTCTCTATGCAACAGTGAATGGCTTGACAAGTTACCTGCTTCTTATTGTGAATATGTGGCTAGCGGAACCAGTGACCATTCCCCGCTTATCATTCACCTGCACCCTATTGAGGTCGGCTCTGACCCCAACCCGTTTAAAATTTTCAACTCTTGGACTCGGGTCCCTGAGTATCAGGACACTTTGGTTAACTATTGGCATTCCGATGTGGCTGGCTGCCCGATGATTCGTTTAGTGGCTAAACTTAAAAACCTTAAATGTGGTCTGAAACGGCTTAGTGCTGATATCATTAACACAAAAAGTGTTAGTAAATGCCGTGAGGAGCTTTCTTGTATTCAGAATGACCCGGATTTGGCTTTTAATGTTGATAAGCAATTGAGAGAGCGCGATCTCATTAATCAATTGGCTGACGCTATAGATATTGAGGAATCCAATCTGAGGCAAAAAAGTAGACAGAATTGGTTACAGCTTGGGGATCACAACTCTCGCTTCTTCTACACTGCTATGAAGGTTCGTCAAAGCCATAATAGTCTGGTGCACCTTATATCTGCTACTGGCTCTTGTGATGATAGCATTAAGAAAATTAAGATTGATGGTCCTATTTACTATTCGAAGCTCTATAATCAAGAGGATTATTGGAGAGTTTTTCCCCGTCTCACTACTAAGAGAATTCTCACTAAGGAAGCCGTTGCTTGGGTTGAAAGGCCGGTCCTTGAGGATGAAATCAAGTGTGCTGTTTTTCAAATTGGTAGTGATAAAGCCCCTGGGCCCGATGGCTTCAATGCATTCTTTTTTCAGAACTCCTAGGCTGTTGTGGGTAAAGATGTTATCAAAGCTGTGGGCTCTTTTTTCAGATCTGGCAGAATCCTGAAGCAGATTAATCATACTTTCTTGACCCTTATCCCTACAAGCTCTAATGCCACGAGGTTGAGTGACTACATGCCCATTTCCTGTTGCAATGTTATATACAAGATCATTAGTAAGGTCCTCTGCAATAGACTTAAGAAGGCTGTTATGGAGCTCATATCTCCTAATCAATCTGCTTTCCTGGAAGATCGGCTTCTGGCTGATTGCGCCTTGCTTGCTCACGAGCACATTCGTGATTTTAATAATCCTATGGTGGCTCGTGCTTGTTTAAAATTGGACCTTCGCAAAGCCTTTGACAGTGTGAATAGAGAATTCATATTCTTCATGTTGCATCAAATGGGATTTAAACACAGATTTATAGGGTGGATTGGGGAATGCATTTCTACCCCCTCCTTCTCTGTTATTGTTAATGGCTCCCCCTTTGGTATGTTCCAATCAAATAGGGGGCTTAGACAAGGAGACCCCCCTATCTCCCTATCTCTTTGTGATTGTTATGGAGGCATTCTCACTTTTGATGGCCACTGCTACTGCTAGTCGGGAAATTTTGCCCATGAAAAGAGTTGGGGCTGTCACGCATCTCCTTTTTGCTGATGATCTGCTGGTTTTTTGTCGTGCCAACTCTAAATCTTTTGAGGGATTAAAAGATCTCTTATGCAAGTTCAAAAATCTTACTGGCCTTGAAGTTAATTGGAGTAAAAGTGCTGGTATTTTTAGCAAGGGGACTCGTGATCATGGTAGAATCGCCGATACATTAGGCATTCATCGTGTCCAATCCCTTTCCACTTATTTGGGTCTTCCTCTATCCACTTAATACCCCAAGGCATCAGTGTATGCTAGACTGATTGATAGATGCAAGAGCAGATTGCAGGGGTGGTCTTCTTCTTTACTATCTATCTCTGGGCGCATTGAGCTTGTCAGATCTGTGATATATGGCATGATTGTTTTTTGGATGCAAGCCTACCGCATACCTAAGTCTGTGCTGAATACTATTAAATCCGTATGCAGAAAATTTGTTTGGGGGAATTCTCATATCTGGGCTTGGGAGGATCTTTGTGTGCCTAAACATGAAGGAGGTGTGGGACTTAGGCAATTTTCGGATCTGAATATGGCTTATGGGGTCAAATTATCTTGGCGTATGTTAACGCATAATGGCATTTGGGCTTCTTTTATGAGAAAGCAGTATCTTAGTAGAATGGGGTTCTATGGGGCTGGTAGCTCTCCTATGCAATCCGGGACGTGGAAATTTATGCTCCAATGCCGCAATGTCACTAAGAAGCTCACTAAACGTATTGGTAGGAATGGGACCTCTACCCTCTTTTGGTATGATAATTGGCTCCTTTGTGGGCCGCTTTGTGATAGTCATGAGGTTCCGAATGGAGAGGGTATGAAAACTGTCAGTGATTATTGGACTGAGGATGGTTGGGCAAACCTCCATGTGCTACTTCCGGTTCTATCATCTATAGCCTCTATTACCCTGCAGACTGGGGAAGACTCTTGGAAATGGATCTCTAAGTCTCCTTCACTTCATGATATTTGGGATGCGGCTCGAGTCACCAGGCCCATCTTTCCTTTCTATAAGCTGGTATGGTTTCAGGGGCATGTGCCCAAAATGGCCATTACACTTCTCCACGCCTTCCACCAGAAATTACTCACGAGAGACAAGCTTGCCCAATGGGGAGTCCCTTCTTCCCCCTTTTGTGTTCTATGTTCTAATAATACTCATGAAAGTGTCGATCATATATTCTTTGGTTGCAATTATTCCTATTACCTCCTTTGCAGGAGTTTTCTGAAGCTCGGGATTACCACGACCCCTCCATCTTCCCTGTCTGATGTGGGTAATTTATTCCTTGCTAAGTTTCACAAAAAAGACAATTTGGGAGCTCTTGCAAAAACGGTGCTTGCTGCTTTGGTTTGGCATGTTTGGAAGGAAAGAAACATGAGGATATTTGTAGGGGAGAGCAAGATTCAGACTATTCTTTTTGAGGATATTGCTGCTGATGTCATAGTGTCTAGGAGGCGCTTAGAGGGGGAGCAGGAGGATGCGAATGGTGCCCTTGCAAATTGGGGCCTGGTTGTTTGATGTTGTTTTGTATTCTTTGATATTCTTTGATATTTGTTGATTGTAATTGTGTGGGTTTCTTGGCATAGAGAAGGTTTTTGCAGGGGCGTGGTATTGGCGCCTGTGCCTGTGCCTTGACATGCAATCTGTCTTCTGCTACCCTTGAACCTTGTACATTTTTGTTGTGATCAATAAAGATAAACGCATATTCTCCACACAAAAAATATACATATATATGTGTGTATGTATATACATATATATGTATATATGTATATATATGTATATACATGTATATACATATATACATAAACATGTATATACATACACACATATATATGTATATACATACACACATATATATGTACATATATATATTTATAAAGAATATGGGCCTGAGCTGCCAGCGCCGGAAATTTTTCCTGCGCTGACATCAATTTGGGGGGTCAAAAAATATTTTTTTTTCAAAATTGTTTTTTTGCAGTGTGTTATCCAACTTGTCAACTAGCTCCCCACCAATTTTCAAGCCAATCGAACACCGTTTGAGCCTCCGTTCATCGATTTCAAAAAAACTGCTCTAGAATTCCGAACTGCCAGCGCAACTTTTTTGAAATCGATGAACGGAGGCCCAAACGATGTTGGATCGGCTTGAAAATTGGTAGAGAGCTAGTTAACAAGTTGGGGAACACACTGCAAAAAAAATGTTTTGAAAAAATATATTTTTTGACCCCCCAATTTGCTGTCAGCGCATGAAAAATTTCCCGCGCTGACATCTCATGCCCATATTCCTATATATATATATATATATATATATATATATATTAAAACACAACTTTTTTTGAATCCTAGGGCTGACTGGGACAAGTCCCAGTCACCAACAACGATCAGGATGCATCCACATCCTTTCCATCCAAGGGTCTAAATTTAATTCAAAAACCCCGCACAATCACTACATTTGCACAGAATACCGTCACTTTCCCCTTTTTGCTAAAAAACCCTCTCATTTCACTTTTTACCCTAATACACTACACACACCCACACTTTGCACTTCCCCCATTCATTTTCGAGCGTTTCTCTTTTAGCCCGGGTTAAATTTTTTGCCGAAGGCATCCCGCTAAATTTTTTTACGCTAATTGTTTGTTACGCGCCGTAGGCGACCGCGCTGAAATTGTTGTTCCATGTCGAAGGCGTCTGTACCGCTAAATATTTTTACACTAATTTGTTGTTCTTTTAAATTTTGCCCATGGAAATAATTTTTTGGGGAACAAACATTTCGAGAGGGAAAATCTTAAATGAATTTTGTCCTACGTGACAGTTTTGTCACAGTCATATTTTAGATTGCTGACTGGGACGCTGACTAGGACATGGCCTTTTGTATTTTCTTAAAACCAAAAAAATAAAATGATATCAAAACCGTGCGTGGGACTAGGACTGTGCCAACGTGGGACGATTATTTGCAAATTGGAATTTAGTTTAAGGGAACAGATATAAAAACCTCATCCCACGTTTTGTTTGTTTTAATCCATTGCATATTAAATAACCAATCGTCTTTGCCATTATCCATCAGCTATTAAATTTATTTAACGCACGTTGGCAATGCATTTGGGGGAAACTCAAAAAATATGGTGGAAACTCACACATTATCAAAACAGTGGGAATCTCAAAAAATTCATGTTTACAAACCTGTGCACATTGACTAGGTCATGGCCGGGTGCCTTCGGCGCGCTCTGAAGGCGCCCGCTAAATTTTTGTTCTTTTAAATTGTGAATGTCCCAAAATTTTGGAGGGTAAATTAATTTTTGGGTAAACAAAGATTTTAAATGAACCGTGCCCGAGTTCATGACTAGTATATATATATGCACATCCGCATAGAATACGCCTGTGGCGCTTTGCTTCTCCGCCGTCCGATTCAATCGAATGTCACACGTGAAATTACAAGAGGCGCCAAAGCTGGAGGATATATAGTCCTTCATGAAAATTACTGACATGCCACTCCCATTCATTTGATTCAGAAATCTTCATCTCGTTCTCCCCAAGCACCCGCTCCATCGCGATCGTGAGAGCTCCACGAAAAAATCCACCTCAGTCGCGTTCAAGCTTCGTCTCCCTTGTACCCCCTTTGCGCCATAGCGCGCGATCCCCTCTCGACTTAGCTTGCGATCACCTCATGCCCTAGCTCACGATCCCCTCTCCCTCGCAAAGAACCCTCGCTAGCCCCTCTCAGTTCGTCCGATCCCAGGGTTTCGGCGGTACTCTCTTTTCCTTCTCTTGCCGATTTGCCTTCTCGCGATCATCCCCAATTCCCCACGATTCCTTTTTTTGTGAAATTAGGGTTTATGCTAATTTTTCGCTGAGGCGTATATTTATTACTTGATATCTTAATTATGATTTACTTTCAGACTTCGGGTCCTATATGTGTATGAGTTCATATGTTACTTGATATCAATAGCTGCCCATTTGTTGTTGATGGTTGGAGAGTTGTATCATGCCTTGTATGATTTTTTTCCTCAGTGTTCACATGATAAAATCTGTCAAAAATAGGCACTTCTCTACATGACTTTAGATTTCAATGGTATGAATTAATCAGATTAGATGGTTGGCTTGGAAACTATGCATCCCTTTATATTGGGCATGAAAGTATGTTCTATTGTGTTTCACATGATACTGCAGAGGTTCATTCTCAAACTGTAATCTGTACAGGTCAATAATTGAGACTAATAATGTGCATTTTTGCTGAAATTCTCCTTTAACTATAAGCTGTACAGTTCAATAAACTGTAAGCTGTACAGGTCAAGGTGACATTGTTATTGCTGGTCCATGCTGTAAGGACCCTGGCTATGGGGAAAACACTAGAAGGGGGGTTGAATAGTGTTTATGCAATTTAAAAAGATAGTTACACCAATTTAAATTCCTGACCAACAAAATAGTGCGGAATAGAGATAAACCCAAAATGAAACAAATGCAAACGTAAGGATGTTTCAAGGGTTAGGATTACCCAAGTCACTTCCCGACTTGTTCCCGGTAATCCGACGTCCCTTCCACCCGGTTAACAACCGGATACTCAAGTTAGAACCCTAACTTGAGGTTTCCTTAAAAACCCACTAATCAATATAGGTTTGTTTTAGGGTTAAAAAAATAGGAAGGAGTAAAAAAAGATTTGTATTTTAATTGGTTTAATTAGGAGAAATTTAGGGCTAATCAATATAGGTTTAAATGGGTTGTAAAATGGAAAGTTTTGAAAAGAAGAATTAATAGGTTTTATTAGGAGAATAAAAGTTAATCAATAGGTTTTAATAGGAACTAATAAGGAAAGTTATTCAAACGTTTAAAAAAGTTTAAATTCGAACTTGAATTTTGAATTGAAAAGTAAAAACAGATTTTAAGAAGAGGCATTAAAAAAATAATTATAATAAAGGGTTATAATAATATGAATATTAATAAGTATGAAAAATGGAAATGGATACGGGTACGGGGGACAACAACGTCTAATAATAGATACGGGAAAATATACACGAGAGTAAACAGATAACGTAACGATGATAACTGGTCGTTACATCCTACACACCTTATAAAAATTCCATCCTCTGAATTTCTTAAGTTAGGTAGGATCGAGGAAAAGCCTGATAGACGAAGGGTCAGAGTAGCAAGGAAGGAAGAGACATACCGAGGAATGGAAACTTCTCAATTGAATGCATCTCTCGAAACTGCTTGGCCCCAGGTTCATATCAGGGTGGTGGAGCAGCTAGTGCAGCCTGACGTCCCTGTTGGACCAGATGGTGCTGAACCTCTAGCATCTCTCTCATAACTCCAAGCATTTGGAGGATGTCGTCCTCTCCGCCTCCAGCAGCTCTGGATCCTTGTCGAGTGTTACGTCTTCCTGCCATGCTGCAAACAATCAAAGTAAACATTTGCGTACAAGGTTTATCTAGACAGTCTAGTTAATAATGACATCCATATTGTTCCGAGTATTTCGCAGAAGCATGACCTGCATGGGCCACCACTAAAACCTTTCACACCCCGCTTTCCATTAAACTTGGGAGCGAGGACGTGAACGGGTCCGCATGGGCTGGAGCGGTGAAGCCCCAACCCAATAAGCGTCTGTGTATGATTACTTGGCAGGTTCTTGCTTGCGAACAATCGAGACAACAAAATGATGTCATCATTATACTTTAACTTCCAGATTACATACACACAAAGAATTAAGGCCTAGCATGGCCATTACAACAGTTACATGGAATTTAAAATACACCTGAACGAAATACAACAACGAATATTTAACTTTAGCAAAGCTGCGAAGAGTAAGTCGTCCTCAGCAGTGGGTCTCGTGCTCCTAGTATTCTTGGTCATCCTGCTCAATCTCCAAATGAACTCTGCTCAAAACCTAACATATATTTCACACGATAGAGAATGAAATATACGTCAGCGAGGGTCGCTCGGCAAGATTTACAACGTTATTAATAAAAGACCCTCGGTAAGATAATAATATAGTACACAAAGTTTAAGGGATAAGGGACACATTATGATTCCAATAAGATGATACATAGCAGCATAAGGAAACATATGGGCATAATAATGTGTAGTGTGCAAAGCAGTGAGCATGAGTAGTGTAGTGTGTAAAGTAACGAGCATGAGTAGTGTAGTGTGTACAACAATGAGTATAGAAAGTGTAGTGCATAAAGTAACAAGTGGCATACATGGCTCTTGTAATGCACAAAGTAAAGGGCATGTCATTTGCAATGTACAAAGTAAAACATGATATGAACTTAGTTAACAGTTTATGCATTCACGATAGTAGCAGAAGTAAACTAGAGTGCCAACATGTACTTAATCTAGTGACAAGCCCAGTGTCTGAGGGGGAGGTGACTAGCATTAGACCCAAGCCAACGGGAGCTACCTGTGGCTCTATACTCACCGACCCGGCCACGTGTCGGTCAAGTTCACCAATAGAGTGCAATCCAGCTTTCCGACCTCTACTACATTGGACTACCCCACCCAAGTGTCCATAAGTGTATCCGTAGTTCAATGTTTGCCTTATGGCTAACATTCCGTAAATGTCCCGCGGGCCCAATATCTATAATTGCCCGAAGGCCCAATAGTCCGTAATTGCCCAAAGGCACAATAGTCCGTAAATTTGCCCAAAGGGCCCAGTATCACTTTTCTTTTGATAGGGCATTCATTCCACAAGAATGGTAAAACAAGGAAGTAGAACTTTTATGTGCATCATTAAAATGGCGACAACATTTGATAGTATGAACAAACCAAGCCATCAACAAAACATTACATCATTTCGAAGGTCATTAAGCAACAAACTCACAAAAATGGTTGTTTGACATTTTAGCGATGCACGTGATATCTTAAAAGTTTGTCCACGATAAAATACTTGCAATATTGAAAATTTTGAAGAAAATAATATACTTGCAAGGGGTAAATACTTGCCTGAAGCGATGCGAGTTTTGGGTGCCCACGCGATCGTACGGTTGGCACCAATTTATCTGCGTTACGGATTTGTGATATGAGCCAAAAGATCCTAAACTAACTCTAAACTATATATATCTTATAAGTTAACCATATTAGTTACATTAAGTATACTATACTGCTTATTATTTTTATAAGGCATACTTACCAACTATATTAGTACCCGCAGCATGCATACTAACTTATAAAATGTATCACACTTATATACTAATTTAACTAACAAGGCTTTAAACATATATGATATAAGCATATATATATATATATACATATATATATATATACATATACATACATATATATATATATATATATATATATATGCATCGGCCTGATGTGCGTTTATATTTCATATATTTGCGCACGTTTTCTTCCGTGTTTCTCCGTATTTACCGCCGTCTTTTATTCGTTTTCTCGGGTTTTCTTGTATTTTCTTGTTTTCTTTCACTTTTCCGTATTTTCCGTGTTTTGAAGGAGTTTGCTAGCATTTGGGACGCAAAACGACGATATCATGTGCCCCGGAGCAACGGGAGGAGTCACGCATGATCCAGGGGGTCAAACGACGAAGATTACATCTTTCAGCCCCTCACCCGGTCGGTTGGTCATCTCCAACCGATCGGGTGATGCACGCGTGCACCACCCAGATGCAGCTTGGAGCCCCCGAGAAGTCACCCGGTCGGTTCAGTGACCGGGTCAAAAGCTCAAAGTCTCTGGAAATTCGAAGCTGATTTCCAACCGATCGGGTGACCTTCACCCGATCGGTTCACCTGTAGTTGAATTTCAACAGCCAAGACTCGAAGCTCCAACCGGTCTCCTCACCCGGCCCGCACCAAGATCCAACTGGTCGGCACCAAGATCCAACCGACCGCACCAAGATCCAACCGACCGGTTCATACTGACCGGGTGAAACCCCCGCATCGCGCTGTAATTTTGTGAAGCGGCTCACCCGACCGGTTGACTTGTCAACCGATCGGGTGATGTCGTTTTCTATAAATAGAACCCTAGGTTTCCCAGATTCGGGAGTTGGTTATTTTCTACTGTTTTCTTCATTTTGTGACGGCTGTAATTTTCCTGGTTTTGTAAGTTTTCGGATCTTTGTAAAACTTTAGTATTATCTTAATTGCTCTATTACCTTTGCATTCCTATCGTCTGATTATGATTTCAACGGTCTATTTTCATTTAGATCGCTTTTTAATGAATATTGGTGAGTAGTTCCCAAATCTGGGATTTTGGCGGAAACCCCTTCGGGGGCTCTTCCTGATGCGTCCATAGGGTTAGGAAATCGTTAGGGATTAGGAATCTAACGGTTACGCGGGGTGTTTTATTGTCATCAACGGGAAAAAGACCGCCTTTGACCGTTGGGCCAAGGGGGAATAAACTTGGCGGTTGACTCCCTAGCCATAGCTCACGCCCTTAGCGTAGACGCCGAATACTAGCGCATGGGAGCGGCATGATGAGACGTTGGGAGTTATCGTTGCGAGCTTAGTGCTCTCGGAATCGATCAGTGTTAATGGACACAAGAGTGCCCACTGATCGAACCCGGGAAGTCCGATGTATCATCCTGGGCACCGACCGGAATATCGGGCCCATGGGATGCCGGTACCACTTTCAGAGGCAACATCTCACCATTAGACTCTAATTCCGATCGCCATCCTATCCGTAGGCCGTATCGGCGAGAGTCGCTCGTTGGGGTGGAAACCAAAGTCCCGGGTTTATTTTCATATTGTTCATACCTTGTATTCCTTTACCGTGACAACCCATCAACCGATCTGGGCTAGCTCGCCCACGGGGTGATTTCGGTCCTCCTTGACACAAGCACATCCTAGCCTCCCTGTGTTCGACCCCCAAGCCACACTACAACACCGTGCGCTTGCGGTTACAAATATCTAAACCCTCACACGGGTCCCCCGGCCATTTGCGGCTCGCAAACCGGGGGCACGTCAAGTTTTTGGCGCCGTTGCCGGGGAGGCAACGTGCTTGTTATTTTAGGATCTCTTGAACCCTAGTGTCTAGCTCTTATCCCTACCTCGCGATAATTTTCGCATTCTTCTTTTTCCTTTTTATTTTCTTATTTTTATTTCTTATCTTATCTGTTTCTCTCCCACTTGTCGCTTCACGGGTGTTTGTTGTTTTTCACGCAGGAGTTCAAGAAGTCTCGACAACTTGATCCCCGTTGATCAAGAGATTAACGCCACCCTTAGGCGTTTGGCCGACGAGAAGCGAAGAAGAGAGGATCCTGAAGCCATGGAAGAGAACACCCCGCCTCACAAGTCCCTGCTGGAGTACTCGATGCCTTCCATCGAGTCCACCTCCGCCATCCGTCCTCCAGCTATTACGGCCCAAAGCTTCGAGCTTAAGCCATCTTTGGTGACGTGGATCCAGCAGGATCAGTTTTCGGGTGCACCCATGGAGAGCCTGATCGAGCATCTAGACTCCTTCTTGGAGAAATGTGACACCTTCCGGATTAACGGTGTCACAACTGAGGCGATCCGACTGAAGCTGTTCCCCTTCTCCTTGTGAGACAAGGCCAAGCTGTGGCTTAGGGGGAAGGACCCAAATACATTCAACACCTGGGAGAAGCTCTCCAATGCTTTCCTGACAAAGTTCTTTCCTCCGGGGAAGACCATGAAGCTGAGGAGTGAGATCTCCTCCTTCTCCCAGGCCAGCCACGAGTCCTTGCATGAGGCTTGGACAAGGTACAAGGAGATGCAGAGAAGATGTCCCCACCATGAGCTCCCCAAGTGGCAGATTATAAATCTGTTTTATAATGGGTTGAGGGACGATTTAAAGTCTTCCATGGACGCCGCGGCTGGAGGGTCCTTCATGTCAAGAAGCGAAGAAGATGCCGGGCAAATTTTGGAAAATATGGCATCCAACAATGAACGATGGTGTGGCGAGAGAGCCACACCAAGGTCTGGGGGCATCCATAGAGTGGAAGACATCGACAAATTGTCAAGCAAATTTGACTTGCTATCGACCCAGATCTCCGCATTGATGGTAGGCGTCGGTGGCGCCGGTTCACAACAGATTACTGCGGTAGAATCCGAAGTTTTTGGAGAGTTCGACGGTGGTGACATCTCACCACCGTTGGATCAGGCGAGCGCATTGTTTTACAATCCTACGGGGAATGCTCCATTTCCACCACGAACCAACTCAAACCCGGCCTACTCTCCCAACAACCGGAATCATCCGAACCTTAGTTACCGGGCACCCTACCAACAACCGGCTCAGCAACTACAGCAGATATATCAACCGGCTAGGCCCCAACAGCAGTTTCAGCAGCAGCAATATCAGTAACAACCTCCACCACAGTATCAACAATATGCCCCTAGGAATCAGCAGCCCGCCCAGCAGCAATACGGCCAACAGAGGGCCATTTCTCCGGTTGAGTCCCTCTTGAATCAATACATAGCCAACCAGGAGAAAATCAATCTGAAGCTGGAGATGGGACAAAGAGTACTCACAGATCAGGTGACCCAGCTGGGGTTGTAAGTGGCGAACCTGCAAAGACCTCAGAATTTATTACCGCCACAACCTGAGGTGAACCCTAGGGGGGTAAATCGGACCTTGGCGCTCACACATGAGCATGAGAACGTGTCCCCCATCATCTTGAGGAGCGGGACACAAATTCCTACTAGAGCGCCGCCCAAAGAACCGGAAGCACCACTGGCCGTTGAGCGGCCAATTGAAAAGGTTAATGACGACGGTGCCCCGTCGCCAAAAATTATGGCTCCAGAAGGAACCCCCGAAGAAGAGAAGAAGAAAGAAGAAGGGAATTTGAAGGTATTCAAGCCCGTTGTGCCTTTTCCACAACGGCTCGCCAAAGCCAAAATCGATGAGAAGTATGGCAAATTCTTTGCCATGGTGAAAGATATGAGTTTGCAAATCCCCTTCCTCGAGGCCATAGAGACGATCCCCTCCTATGCTAAATTCTTGAAAGACTTGGTGACACGGGGATCTAGAAAAGAAAAGGTCGTGTTAACGGCGGAGTGCAGCGCACTCATTCAGCGTGCAAATCCGCCCAAGCTCAAGGATCCAGGAAGTTTCTCCATCCCTTGCTCTATCATGGAAGTGCAAATCCAGAGGGCGCTCGTCGATCTTGGTGCGAGCGTCAGCTTAATGCCCCTATCATTGTACAAGAGAATAGGGATGTGAGACTTAGAGCCCACCGGCATGACATTACAACTTGCTGACCGTTCGGTCAAGTATCCGGTGGGAGTAGTGGACGACCTCCCCGTGGATGTGAAAGGGGTGCATGTACCAGTCGATTTTGTGGTGATGGACATGCCGGAAGACAAGCATACCCCAATTATTCTTGGACGACCCTTTATGGCAACCACCGGAGTGTTGATTGACGTAAAGAACGGGAAGCTTTCCCTGAATGTGGGCCAAGAAAGAGTCGAATTTGACTTGGGCTTGTCGATGAAACATCCAAACCCCCCGGACGATCCTAGTATCAATGTGTTGGAGAATGAAGAAGAAAGAGCTGTTGAAACGAGTGCATGGGAAGTGCTCTCGAGGAATCCCCCCGATAGCTTGGGGAACCTTGGATAGCAAGTTAGCTCCCCTAAGAATGGAGTGTCTAATGAGGCGGTCACGTGACATGTGATCCCTCCCGGATTCCCTAAGTCTCCTCCCACGAGGAGAAAAGGAAAAGAACCTATGGACCTCACTGGCGATGAGGTCCGGATCCTGAAAAAGACGGCGGTGGACGCCAATTTGAGGGAGAAGCCCCCGGATCTTGTGAACAAAGGGAGGGTAGTCGAGCAAATCTTTTTACAGCCGTCGACTACACCAATAGCCACAACCTCTGGAGCTGAAGAGATGCCGGATTTTGGGCATCACCCGTATCGCCCACCATGAAAATCATCAACGGGCGTCGAGCTAAACGACGTTAAACAAAAGCGCTTCATGGGAGGCAACCCATGTTCTAAACTTTTGCTTCGCTTTTTAGGACTTTTTCTACTTTATTTTTATCTATTTTTATAAATAAATCCAGCCGCAACAACTCCCGTGAAGGAACTTAGACGATTTTTGGGTTTTTGCAGAAAACAAGGCCTCAACCGATCGGGTGAGTTCTCACCCGATCGGTTGGGATGTATCAGCTTACGGCCGTGTCTGTCGTCGAATGAACCGACCGGGTGGAGAATGATGAGACCGGGTGAGCAGACCGGGTGACCTGGGGGAACTCTCGGGAAAATTTCAGAATTCGTCAACCGACCGGGTGGCAAAATGCGAGACCGGTTGAGGGACCGGGTGAGAAACTCTGAGTTCTCGGGAAAATGTGTGGAGCGGCGAACCGATCGGTTGAGTTCTCAACCGATCGGGTCGCCTGTAGCATTTCTTCAGCATCAAATTTTCGACCTAAAGTCAACCGATCGGGTGAAAACTCACCCGACCGGGTCGACTTAAAACCTATAAATAACCCCCCGACCACCCGCTCACAGACCCTCGCCCGATCCCCTCTACTCGTCGTCGTTTCGTCTCCTCCAGCCACCCGACTGCAAAAATCTCTCTCCCACAACCTCAAACCCTCCATCAACCTCTCTCTCCACCTCCCCCTTGCATTTCTCCATCTCTTCCTCTCTCCCCCTCTCCTATTTCCTAATTTTCTAGCCCTAATTCCCAACACCCACCCCCACCTTCGAATTTTTCGCTGAAGAAGAGTGCCGCAGTTCCACACTTCCCCAATTGCACGGCATTGGGTCATCTACAAGCAGGGAGCTCTATTTGCTACGGGGTAACTTCGTTCCACTTCTCAAATTTCGATTTTTACCCTACTATTTGATTTGCTTGGTTTTCGGGTGTGTGCACTTTAATAGTATTTTGCACCCATTTGCATCGTCCACACACACATGGCCCGAGAGAGGGATAAAGGAAAAGGTATCTTGCGTGAGGAGGAACCGTCTCGTAAGAGACGGAAACAAACACGTCCTCCTCACCGCACACGTGAGCTGACACTTGCCCCTCCCCCGCCTATCATTCCCCTTGTGGACCCCATGTTGGGCCCGCATGGATACATATTTAGGAACCAGGAGCAGAAAGACTTCTACCACAGACTTGACACTCGGGGGCATTTATCACCCAAGTTTGCCCACTCCCAATCACTCGTCGACCTCGGTGTATTCACCGAGGTCGAGACTCTTTTTGCTAATCTAGGTTGGTTGGCCTTCCTTAATGCCTCAGCGGTATCTTACCCGTCACTCACCCTAGAATTCCTCTCCTCCCTCGTTTGTGAGTCGGGGTCGACCGTCACTTTTCGAGTGCGTAACCAAACCATTCGCACAAACCTAGACACCATCTGCGATATATTTGGTTTCCCTATTCTAGGGAATGACGCTATCCGTCACTACGGATATCGCCCGGAATTTGACGTCGATAATTTCTGGTTCCGCCTCACCATACTCCGCCGCTATCCCCGGGGGAAGGCCAAGGCCTCCTCCATCATCCATCCCATATTTCGTCTGGCCCATAGGATCATATCATCTGCATTTTTCCCGCGGGATGAGTCAGGCACCGTGACTATCCCTGATCTTTTTATTCTCTGGGCCATGACATTCCCCTTTGTTCGTGATGATGATGGAGTTAGTTTCAGGGCCCCGGTTGTCCCTGTCCATGCTGGCGATTGGCTTGTTTACAAGCTTCTCAAGATTAGCAGGGCCGGGAAGGGCAAAATCTGCTGTGGGGGCATTATCACTATCATTGTTTCTTACCCCCCGTTCAATATCCATATCCTCCATGGTCTTCCCATCGCCGTAGGACCCTCACGTCTAGATCTTGACGTCCTGCGGCACATTCACATGATTAAGCCCCGCCCTGACGGTCGTTTCGAATTCAATTACGGCCACCCCCTCGCCCCTACACTATTCTCCCCAATCCCGTTCGCATGACTGTGGCTATCGTGGCGGATTGGACTTTTCCGCCCGACCCTGAGTTCTTTGAGGGGTTGCACCTTCCTTTCCTCCCCCCTGATGCACGTAGACCTCCTTCCCCTGCCACCCACTTAGGCGAGCAGGATATTCCTGCGTCTCGGGGAGACATGGGGGCTGGCCCGAGTCGCCCTGTTTCTGTTCCTGGCCACATCACTTCTGAGCACCTCTTAGCAGCCATTTCTGGCCTTGTCTCCTGTGCCGGCATGACCACCGCCGTCGGCACCACTTCCACCTTACCTGCCGCCACCACTTCTGCCTCACGTCAGTCCACATCCTTTGGTCGTCGCCAGGTCTCTGCCCGTCTTGGTCTTGAAAGGGAGGTCGCTGCCCTCTGTGATCTCGCCATGTCCTCTGCCTCCTCGGACCCATCACCGTCCTCCTTTCTCACTCACCCACGTTTCCTCGCACTTGAGAGGAACGTGGCCGCCATTCTTCGCCTTCTCACTCACATCCACGGTCCACCTCCACCTTCACCACCTCGACGATCTTCTCCTCCACCCTCCCACACATCCCCACATCCATCACCTCCCCCACCACATTCTTCTCCTCCCTCATCTATTCACATCCCGGTATCCACTCCCCCCTCCCGACCACTTCCATCGCACCCACACTACCTCCCCCCTCCTCCTCCATCACTTCATATGTGCGTCGGAGGAAATTGCCGGTGCGCTCCAAATCTCTCCCACCACCACCCACTACTGTCACCATCACATCTTCTCCCCCATCTCTATTCCTTTCACCACCGCCTTGATCGCCGTCCTACCACCACCACCCACCTCCACCGACACTCCTCCCATCGTTCACACCACCGCTGCACCTATTCCTCCACCTCTTTCCCCAATTCTCCGCACACCCCCCGCCTCCCCCGACCACCCAGCCACACCCTCACTGTCATGTCTAGCTTGGGGGACGTCTATTTTGGTGTGTTGTCGTGTTTTGTTTTTTCTTATTTGTGTGTGTGTGTGCTTGTTTCCCTTTTTGTCGTGTCGTGTCATGTCGTATAATTTGTTCATTTTCTTTCTCTCTTTTTCTATTGTCGTGTCGTGTGGTTTTATTTCTATTTTCGTGTCGTGTGGTTTGATTTTGATTTTTCTTTATTTTCAGTTTCATCTCTGTGTTTTCCTCGTTTTTCATTTCTTTTTGTGTCGGTGCATATTCCCCCCCCATTTTCATTGCCCTCCCGTACTCACTCTTATTGCATTGAGGGCAATGCAAGATTCAGCTTGGGGGAGTCGCACTTTGTGCGTCATTTGAGTCTTTTCTTTTCCGTTTTTGTGCTGTTTTCATCGTGTTTTTATTTTTTCTTTTCTTCTTTTTATCTCTTTCTCCTAGAGATGAACCCTATGATGAATTGCCACAAAATCACACACACCTAGCATAGCATCGATAATCACATTCACTAACCCTAGGATATCGAGTCCCCTGCATTTCACGCATCGTGGGTCCACTTAGTTTTTTTTGTGAGTCGTGTGTCGTGCCTAGCCGTGTGGTGTGCTGCTACTTTGTGATTCACTTTATATACCTGTCCAGGAATGGCCCATAGATTATCATGTTTCGATATGAATATGCGGTACTTATTTCTACTGTCTGCTTCTTCTGCATGCTATATATATATATATATATATATATATATATATATATATATATATATTGCACGCTTCATTTCGCATGTGTTGGGATTCCACAACTAAGGACTAGGATAACTCCATTTAGCCCATGCTCTAATTAGCGAGAATAGTTTCCTTTGCCCAAGTGTTTAGATTCCGATTTCTTTTTTTGTTTTACTTGGTTCAAATCCCCTCGTTGTGTACCATTCTCCCACTTAGGAGAGTACACATGTGTATAGCCAATATCCCAAAAATCCAAAAAAAGAGAAAAGAAAAGAAAAACCCAAAAAGAAAAGAAAAGAAAAATTTTGTATAGCCCAAAATTCAAAAAAAAAATACAAATACCCAAAATCAAGTGTGAATATTTTTCCTATCTACCGAGAATAAAGGGAAGGCGAGAATTTGCACCGAGTGTTCTACTCCACATCATCTCAACCCCCATCGTTTTCGAAAACACTTGGCTTAGGAACTTTTTAGCTATTATCTAGGCTTTAGTGTGGTGATTTCCTTAACCATAGTTGTGGAGTCCCCGATGCATGATACGCTTCTATTCTTATACTCTTCTCATGCATGCTTGAGCTAATATTCACCGCAATTTCAAATTCGAATCGGTATTTGGGTCGTTTCCTGGATTTATGTATATCGAGCTTTATTGCACAATGTAGATAGTGACACCGACTGCTAGCGCACGACCACACTCACTCGCGCTTAACCGCGTGGGCCCACGACACTTATTTGGGTTCGTATTCCTAGGTTTAGTGATGTGATTTGGCATTTGCTTGCTTGGTGTGTCGTTTTTGATTTTGTTGGCTCTGACGGACGATCTAGGATATAGAGTTTTCTTTTTCTCTCTTTCTCTCTATTTTTCCCCTCCGAGCTCCTACTCTCACTCGTCTTCCTCGAGGACGAGGAAGAGTTCAGCTTGGGGGATTTTGACGTGCGTTTATATTTCATATATTTGAGCACGTTTTCTTCCGTGTTTCTCCGTATTTACCGCCGTCTTTTATTCGTTTTCTCGTGTTTTCTTGTATTTTCTTGTTTTCTTTCACTTTTCCATATTTTCCGTGTTTTGCAGGAGTTTGCTGGCATTTGGGACGCAAAACGACGATATCATGTGCCCCCGGAGCAACGGGAGGAGTCACGCGTGATCCAGGGGGTCAAACGACGAAGATTACATCTTTCAACCCCTCACCCGGTCGGTTGGTCATCTCCAACTGATCGGGTGATGCACGCGTGCACCACCCGGACGCAGCTTGGAGCCCCCGAGAAGTCACCCGGTCGGTTCAGTGACCGGGTCAAAAGCTCAAAGTCTCTGGAAATTCGAAGATGATTTCCAACCGATCGGGTGACCTTCACGCGATCGGTTCACCTGTAGCTGAATTTCAACAGCCAAGACTCGAAGCTCCAACCGGTCTCCTCACCCGCCCGCACCAAGATCCAACCGGTCGGTACCAAGATCCAACCGACCGCACCAAGATCCAACCGACCGGTTCATACTAACCGGGTGAAACCCCCGCATCGCGCTGTAATTTTGTGAAGCGGCTCACCCGACCGGTTGACTTGTCAACCGATCGGGTGATGTCGTTTTCTATAAATAGAACCCTAGGTTTCCCAGATTCGGGAGTTGGTTATTTTCTACTGTTTTCTTCATTTTGTGACGGCTGTAATTTTCCTATTTTTGTAAGTTTTCGGATCTTTGTAAAACTTTAGTATTATCTTAATTGCTCTATTACCTTTGCATTCCTATCGTCTGATTATGATTTCAACGGTCTATTTTCATTTAGATCGCTTTTTAATGAATATTGGTGAGTAGTTCCCAAATCTGGGATTTTGGCGGAAACCCCTTCGGGGGCTCTTCCTGATGCGTCCATAGGGTTAGGAAATCGTTAGGGATTAGGAATCTAACAGTTACGCGGGGTGTTTTATTGTCATCGGAGGGAAAAAGACCGCCTTTGACCGTTGGGCCAAGGGGGAATAAACTTGGCGGTTGACTCCCTAGCCATAGCTCACGCCCTTAGCGTAGACGCCGAATCCTAGCGCGCGGGAGCGGCAGGATGAGACGTTGGGAGTTATCGTTACGAGCTTAGTGCTCCCGGAATCGATCAGTGTTAATGGACACGGGAGTGCCCACTGATCGAACCCGGGAAGTCCGGTGTATCATCCTGGGCACCGACCGGAATATCGGGCCCATGGGATGCCGGTACCACTTTCAGAGGCAACGTCTCACCATTAGACTCTAATTCCGATCGCCATCCTACCCGTAGGCCGTATCGGCGAGAGTCGCTCGTTGGAGTGGAAACCAAAGTCCCGGGTTTATTTTCATATTGTTCATACCTTGCATTCCTTTACCGTGACAACCCATCAACCGATCTGGGCTAGCTCACCCACGGGGTGATTTCGGTCCTCCTTGACACAAGCACATCCTAGCCTCCATTTGTTCGACCCCAAGCCACACTACAACACCGTGCGCTTGCGGTTACAAATATCTAAACCCTCACGCGGGTCCCCCGGCCATTTGCGGCTCGCAAACCGGGGGCACGTCAGCCTCCTATCATGATAATAATGAAGTACTGGCTATATAACAATGCTGTTCATTGGATAATTTATAATAATAGGATTGTAGTACACTGTTTATAAAGTATGCAGTTTATATTAATATAAAATACATTGTTTATTGTTTATTATAAAGATTACGTATTTTAAAGCTCATGTAGTACTCACCTCTTCTTCTTGCAGGTGGCGACGATGGTGGGTGATCGACGACTTCCGAATGTGCAGGTGGCGGGTTGCGAAGGTAGACACTGATGGCAGTGGGCTAGTGCTCGTGGCGAGTTCGTCGGAGCCGTCGGCGGAGGTGGTGTTGGTGTGTGGTCAGAGGCGAGAGAGGTTGGTGCCCTCATTAACGGCGTCATGCGTGAGCTGAGGTGGCGCAGTCGGAGGTCTGACGGCCATCAGGAGGAGGGAGAGGGGAGGTGGCGCTCAGCGCCTTGGGTTGGCCGGAGGAAGAGTTCGCCGGCACGTAAGGGAAGGAGGAAGGCGCTGGCGGTCTACGGCGCGGTTGCTGGGCATCGAAGTTCAGGTTAGGGGAGGCTGATGCGGTGTTGGAGGCGTGACTGTGCGGCAGGGTTGCTGGGTGATAGCCGCTGCGGTGCATGGGAAGAAGAGGAGGCCGCCGGCTGTTCTTAGCGTTGCATGGATGAAGACGAGGGGGGGCTGCCGTTGAGGGTAGGGTTGTGCGAGAGGGGTGATGCAGCGAGAGCGAAGCATGGCGAGGGGGTTGTCGCGTGGGGAAGAAGAAGTTAGGAGGCGGCTGCATTATGTGTTAGAGGGGTGTAGAGAGAAAACCCCTAGGATTCTCTAGGGTTACTTATAAGCTAGCTGTTGATAGCCCTGGGTTCCTATGTGAAGAAAATAGTAGGGTTCTAATAAAATAAGCTGTGTGGGGGGTGTTGTAAAGTGCAGTACGTGAGTGGGTTAGGCCTTAGGGTTTATTATAATATAAGTTGTGTGGTTGAAACAGCACGTGAAAGATTTGAAGAGCCTATAGTTAATTTATATAAAGAATATAGGGTTGTGAGATGGGGGCTGTGAAAAGACCTAGGTCTCTTATATAAAAATAGTAGGGTTTTAAAAGTTGAAGGCTGGGTGATTGGCACACATGAGTTGAGAAATTGAAACTGGTTTGGTTTTCTTTGTGAGGGTTGGGTGCGGCTAGACCTAGGTTTGTTTTAGTGTTAACAAAAATAGGAAGGAGTAAACAAAGATTTGTATTTTAATTGGTTTAATTATGAGAAATTTAGGGCTAATCAATATAGGTTTAAATGGGTTGTAAAATGGAAAGTTTTGAAAAGAAGAATTAATAGGTTTTATTAGGAGAATAAAAGTTAATCAATAGTTTTAATAGGAACTAATAAGGAAAGTTTTTCAAATGTTTAAAAAGGTTTAAATTCGAATTTGAGTTTTGAATTGAAAATTAAAAGCATAGTTTAAGAAGAGGCATTAAAAAAATAATTATAATAAAGGGTTATAATAATAGGAATATTAATAAGTATGAAAAATGGAAATGGATACGGGTACGGGGGACAACAACATCTAATAACGGATACTGGAAAAATATACACGAGAATAAACAGATAACGTAACGATGAAAACTGGTCGTTACATCCTACCCACCTTATAAAAATTTCGTCCTCGGAATTTCTTAAGTTAGGTAGGATCGAGGAAAAGCCTGATAGACGAAGGGTCAGAGTATCAAGGAAGGAAGAGACATACATAGGAAAGGAAACTTCTCAATAGAATGCATCTCTCAAAACTGCTTGGCCCCAGGCTCATAGCGGGGTTGTGGAGCAGCAGGTGCAGCCTGACATCCCTGCTGGACTAGAGGGTGCTGAACCTCCAGCATCTCTCTTATAGCTCCAAGCATCTGGCGGATGTCGTCCTCTCCGCCTCCAGCAGTTCCGGATCCTTGTCGAGTGTTACGTCTTCCTGCCAAGCTGCAAACAATTAAAGTAAACATTTGCTTACACGGTTTATCTAGACAGTCTAGTTAATAATGACATCCATATTGTTCCGAGTATTTCGTAGAAGCATGACCTACAAGGGACACCACTAAAACCTGTCATGCCCCGCTTCCCATTAAACTTGGGAGCGAGGACGTGAGCAGGTCCGCATGGGCTGGAGCGGTGAAGCCCTAACCCAATAAGCGTCTGTGTATGACTACTTGGCAGGTTCTTGCTTGCGAACAATCAAAACACAAAATGATGTCATCATTATACTTTAACTTCCAGATTACATGTACACAAAGATTTAAGGCCTAGCATGGCCATTACAACAGTTACATGAAAATTAAAATACACCTAGACGAAATACAACAACGAATATTTAACTTTAGCAAACCTGCGAAGAGTAAGTCGTCCTCAGCAATGGGTCTCGTGCTCCTTGTATTCCTGGTCCTCCTGCTCAATCTCCAAATGAACTCTGCTCAAAACCTAACGTATATTTCACAAGATAGACAATGAAATATACGTCAGCGAGGGTCGCTCGGCAAGATTTAAAACGTTATTAATAAAAGACCCCCGACAAGATAATAATATAGTACACAAAGTTTAAGGGATAAGGGACACATTATGATTCCAATAAGATGATACATAGCAGCATAAGGAAACATATGGGCATAATAATGTGTAGTGTGCAAAGCAGTGAGCATGAGTAGTGTAGTGTGTAAAGTAACGAGCATGAGTAGTGTAGTGTGTACAACAATGAGTATAGAAAGTGTAGTGCATAAAGTAACAAGTGGCATACATGGCTCTTGTAATGCACAAAGTAAAGGGCATGTCATTTGCAATGTACAAAGTAAAACATGATATGAACTTAGTTAACAGTTTATACATTCACGATAGTAGCAGAAGTAAACTAGAGTGCCAACATGTACTTAATCTAGTGACAAGCCCAGTGTCTGAGGGGGAGGTGACTAGCATTAGACCCAAGCCAACGGGAGCTACCTGTGGCTCTATACTCACCGACCCGGCCACGTGTCGGTCAAGTTCACCAATAGAGTGCAATCCAGCTTTCCGACCTCTACTACATTGGATTACCCCACCCAAGTGTCCATATGTGTATCCGTAGTTCAATGTTTACCTTATGGCTAACATTCCGTAAATGTCCCGCGGGCCCAATATCTATAATTGCCCGAAGGCCCAACAGTCCGTAATTGCCCAAAGGCACAATCATCTGTAAATTTGCCCAAAGGGCCCAGTATCACTTGTCTTTAGTTAGGGCATTCATTCCACAAGAATGGTAAAACAAGGAAGTAGAACTTTTACGTGCATCATTAAAATGGCGACAACATTTGATAGTATGAACAAACCTAGCCATCAACAAACACATTACATCATTTCGAAGGTCATTAAGCAACAAACTCACAAAAATGGTTGTTTGACATTTTAGTGATGCACGTGATATCTTAAAAGTTCGTCCACGGTAAAATACTTGCACTATTGAAAATTTTGTAGAAAATAATCTACTTGCAAGGGGTAAATACTTGCCTGAAGCCATGCGAGTTTTGGGTACCCACGCGATCGTACGGTTGGCACGGATTTATCTGCGTTACGGATTTGTGATATCAGCCAAAAGATCCTAAACTAACTATAAAAAAAAATATATCTTATAAGTTAACCATATTAGTTACATTAAGTATACTATACTGCTTACTGTTTTTATAAGCCATACATACCAACTATATTAGTACCTGCAGCTTGCATACTAACTTATAAAATGTATCACACTTATATACTAATTAAACTAACAAGGCTTTAAACATATATGATATAAGCATATATATATGCATCAGCCTCCTATCATGATAATAATGAAGTATTGGCTATATAACAATGCTGTTCATTGGATAATTTATAATAATAGGCTTATAGTACACTGTTTATAAAGTATGAAGTTTATATTAATATAAAACACATTGTTTATTGTTTATAATAAAGCTTACGTATTTTAAAGCTCATGTAGTACTCACCTCTTCTTCTTGCAGGTGGCGACGATGGCAGGTGATCGACGACTTCCGAATGTGCAGGTGGCGGGCTCCGGAGGTAGGCACTGATGGCGGTGGGCTGGTGCTCGTGGCGAGTTCGTCGGAGCTGTCAGTGGAGGCGGTGTTGGTGTGTGGTCGGAGGCGAGAGGGGTTGCTGCCCTCGTCGACAACGTCGTGCGTGAGCTGAGGTGGCACAGTCGGAGGTCAGACAACCGCCGGGAGGAGGGAGAGGGGAGGTGGCGCTCAGCGCATTGGGTTGGCCGGAGGGAGAGTTCACCGGCACGGAAGGGAAGGAGGAAGGTGCTGGCAGTCTGCGGCGCGGTCGCTGGGCATCGAAGTTCAGGTGAGGGGAGGCTGTTGTGGCGTTAGAGGCGCGGCCGTGCGGCGGGGTTGCTGGGTGATAGCCGCTGCGGCGCATGGGAAGAAGAGGAGGCCGCCGGCTGTTCTTGGCATTGCGTGGATGAATACGAGGGTGGGGGCGGCTGCCGTTGAGGGTAGGGTTGTGCGAGAGGGGCGATGCTGTGAGAGCAAAGCAGGGCGAGGGGGTTGTCGCGTGGGGAAGAAGAAGTCAGGGGGCGGCTGCGTTGTGTGTTAAAGGGGGGTTGAGAGAAAACCCCTTGGGTTCTATAGGGTTACTTATAAGCTAGCTTTTGATAGCCCTAGGTTCCTATGTGAAGAAAATAGTTGGGTTCTAATAAAATAAGCTGTGTGTGGGGTGTTGTGAAGAGTATTACGTAAGTGGGTTAGGCCTTAGGGTTTATTATAATATAAGTTGTGTGGTTGAAACAGCACCTGAAAGATTTGAAGAGCCTAGAGTTAATTTATATAAAGAATATAGGGTTGTGAGATGGGGGTAGTGAAAAGACCTAGGTCTCTTATATAAAAATATTAGGGTTATAAAAGTTGAAGGCTGGGTGATTGGCCCACATGAGTTAAGAAATTGAAACTTGTTTGGTTCTCTTTGTGAGGGTTGGGGGCAGCTAGACCTAGGTTTGTTTTAGGGTTAACAAAAATAGGAAGGAGTAAAAAAAGATTTTTTATTTTAATTGGTTTAATTAGGAGAAATTTAGGGCTAATCAATATAGGTTTAAATGGGTTGTAAAATGGAAAGTTTTGAAAAGAATAATTATTAGGTTTTATTAGGAGAATAAAAGTTAATCAGTAGGTTTTAATAGGAACTAATATGGAAAGTTTTTCAATCGTTTAAAAAAGTTTAAATTTGAATTTGAATTTTGAATTGAAAAGTAAAAAAAGATTTTAAGAAGAGGCATTAAAAAAATAATTATAATAAAGGGTTATAATAATAGGAATATTAATAAGTATGAAAAATGGAAATGGATACGGGTACGAGGGACAACAACGTCTAATAACGGATACGGGAAAAATATACACTAGAGTAAACAGATAACGTAACGATGAAAACTGGTCATTACATCCTACCCACCTTATAAAAATTCCGTCCTCGGAATTTCTTAAGTTAGGTAGGATCGAGGAAAAGCCTGATAGACGAAGGGTCAGAGTAGCAAGGAAGGAAGAGAAATACAGAGGAAAGGAAACTTCTTAATTGAATGCATCTCTCGAAAATGCTTGGCCCCAGGCTCATCGCGGGGTTGTGGAGCAGCTGGTGCAGCCTGACGTCCCTGCTGGACCAGATGGTGCTGAACCTCTAGCATCTCTCTCATAACTCCAAGCATCTTGCGGATGTCGTCCTCTCCGCCTCCAGCAGCTCCGAATCCTTGTCGAGTGTTACGTCTTCCTGTCATGCTGCAAAAAATCAAAGTAAAATTTGCTTACAAGGTTTATCTAAACAGTCTAGTTAATAATGACATCCATATTGTTCCGAGTATTTCGCAGAAGCCTGACCTGCATGGGCCACCACTAAAACCTGTCACGTCCTGCTTCCCAATAAACTTGGGAGCGAGGACGTGAGTAGGTCCGCATGGGCTGGAGCGGTGAAGCCCCAACCCAATAAGCGTCTGTGTATGACTACTTGGCAGGTTCTTGCTTGCGAACAATCAAAACAACAAAATGATGTCATCATTATACTTTAACTTCCAGATTACATGTACACAAAGAATTAAGGCATAGCATGGCCATTACAACTGTTACATGGAATTTAAAATACACCTGAAAGAAATTCAACAACTAATATTAAACTTTAGCAAAGCTGCGAAGAGTAAGTCGTCCTCAGCAGTGGGTCTCGTGCTCCTGGTATTCCTGGTCCTCCTGCTCAATCTCCAAATGAACTCTGCTCAAAACCTAACGTATATTTCACAAGATAGACAATGAAATATACGTCAGCGAGGGTCGCTCGGCAAGATTTAAAACGTTAGTAATAAAAGACCCTCAGCAAAATAATAATATAGTACACAAAGTTTAATGGATAAGCGGCAAATTATGATTCCAATAAGATGAAACATAGCAGCACAAGGAAACCTGTGTGCATAACAATGTGTAGTGTGCAAAGCAGTGAGCATGAGTAGTGTAGTGTGCAAAGCAGTGAGCAGGAGTAGTGTAGTGTGTACAGTAATGAGTATAGCAAGTGTAGTGCATAAAGTAACAAGTGGCATACATGGCTCTTGTAATGCACAAAGTAAAGGGCATGTCATTTGCAATGTACAAACTAAAACATGATATGAACTTAGTTAACAGTTTATACATTCACGATAGTAGCAGAAGTAAACTAGAGTTCCAACCTGTACTTAATCTAGTGACAAGCCCAGTGTCTGAGGGGGAGGTGACTAGCATTACACCCAAGCCAACGGAAGCTACCCGTGACTCTATACTCACCGACCTGACCAGGCGTCGGTCAAGTTCACCAATAGAGTGCAATCCAGCTTTCCGACCTCTACTACATTGGACTACCCCACCCAAGTGTCCATATGTGTATCTGTAGTTCAATGTTTGCCTTATGGCTAACATTCCGTAAATGTCCCGCGGGCCCAATATCTGTAATAGCCTGAAGGCCCAATAGTCCGTAATTGTCCAAAGGCACAATAGTCCGTAAATTTGCCCAAAGGGCCAGTATCACTTGTCTTTAGTTAGGGCATTCATTCCACAAGAATGGTAAAACAAGGAAGTAGAACTTTTACGTGCATCATTAAAATGGCGACAACACTTAATAGTATGAATAAACCAAGCCATCAACAAACACATTACATCATTTCGAAGATCATTAAGCAACAAAATCACAAAAATGGTTGTTTGAAATTTTAGCGATGCACGTGATATCTTAAAAGTTCGTCCACGATAAAATACTTGCAATATTGAAAATTTTGTAGAAAATAATCTACTTGCAAGGGGTAAATACTTGCCTGAAGCGATGCGAGTTTTGGGTGCCCACGCGATCGTAGGGTAGGCACAGATTTATCTGCGTTACGGATTTGTGATATAAACCAAAAGATCCTAAACTAACTATAAAAAATATATATATCTTATAAGTTAACCATATTAGTAACATTAAGTCTACTATACTGCTTATTGTTTTTATAAGGCATACATACCAACTATATTAGTACCCGCAGCATGCATACTGACTTATAAAATGTATCACACTTATATGCTAATTTAACTAACAAGGCTTTAAACATATATGAAATAAGCATATATATATATATATATATAAATATATATATAAATATATATATATATATATATATATATATATATATATATATATATATATATATATATATATATATGAGGTTAATGGGCCAATGCTGACAGCGCTGGAAATTTTTCCAGCGCTGTCCGCATTTTGGGCACCCTAAAAGTATTTTTTTTGAAATTTTTTTTGCAGTAGTTAGATATACTTGTTGGGAAGCTCCCCACAAAATTTTAGCTCGATCCGACACCGTTTGAGCCTCCGTTCATCGATTTCAAAAACGTTACGCAAATCTGTCCACAGTTTTGCGCAACGATTTTGAAATCGATGAACGGAGGCTCAAAAGGTGTCGGATCGAGCTGAAATTTTGTGGGAAGCTTCCCAACAAGTATATCTAACTACTGCAAAAAACATTTTCAAAAAAAATACTTTTAGGATGCCCAAAATGCGGACAGCGTTGGAAAAATTTCCAGCGCTGTCAGCTCTTCGCCATTTTTCACTATATATATATATATATATATATATATATATATATATATATATATATATATATATATATATATATATATATATATATATAGACAACCCAGAAAAATCCCCAACCCCTCCCTCCGCCTTTGGGTATTTTTAGGAGGGTAAGGCGAGAGCCCGGCCGAGACTATGCAAACTGGGGGAAACCGCCGTGCCCCCAACGGCCCCCGGGTAAGTCCGAGAGGGGAGATGTATCCCCTGGGTAAATAATTCCACAACAAATTCCACAATAATTACCAAGTCACGGCGGCCATAGGCCTCGAACCCCGCACCCCTTGGCTTTGGAGCGGAATGACTTACCACTGGGACACCCCCTCGTGGGCATATATATGTGTGTGTGTGTGTGTGTGTGTGTGCATCAGCCTCCTATCATGATCATAATGAAGTACTGGCTATATAACAATGCTGTTCATTGGATAATTTATAATAATAGGCTTATAGTACACTGTTTATAAAGTATGAAGTTTATATTAATATAAAATACATTGTTTATTGTTTATAATAAAGCTTACGTATTTTAAAGCTCATGTAGTACTTACCTCTTCTTCTTGTAGGTGGCGACCATGGCTGGGGATCGACGACTTCCGATTGTGCAGGTGGCGTGCTCCGGAGGTAGGCATTGATGGCGGTGGGGATGGCGGTGGGCTGGTGCTCGTGGCGAGTTTGTCGGAGCCGTCGGTGGGGGCGGTGTTGGTTTGTGGTCGAAGGTAAGAGGGGTTGTTGCCCTTGTCGACAGCGTCGTGCATGAGCTGACGTGGCACAGTCGGAGGTCGGATGGCTGTCGAGAGGAGGGAGAGGGAAGGTGGCGCTCAGCGCCTTGGGTTTACCGGAGGGAGAGTTTGCGGGCACGGAAGGGAAGGAGGAAGGCGCTGGCGGTTTGCGGCGCGGTGCTGGGCGTCGAAGTTCAGGTGAGGGGAGGCTGCTGCGGCGTTGGAGGCGCGGCCGTGCGGCGGGGTTGCTGGGTGATAACCGCTGCGGTGCGTGGGAAGAAAAGGAGGCCGCCGGCTGTTCTTGGCATTGCGTGGATGAAGACGAGGGTGTGGGCGGCTGCCGTTGAGGGTAGGGTTGTGCGAGAGGGGTGATGCCGCGAGAGCGAAGCCGTGCGAAGGGGTTGTCGCGTGAGGAAGAAGAAGTCAGGGGCGGCTGTGTTGTCTGTTAGAGGGGGGTAGAGAGAAAACCCTTAGGGTTCTCTAGAGTTACTTATAAGCTAGTTGTTGATAGCCCTAGGTTCCTATGTGAAGAAAATAGTAGGGTTCTAATAAAATAAGCTATGTGTGGGGTGTTGTGAAGAGCAGTACGTGAGTGGGTTAGGCCTTAGGGTTTATTATAATATAAGTTGTGTGGTTGAAACAACACGTGAAAGATTTGAAGAGCCTAGAGTTGATTTATATAAAGAATATAGGGTTGTGAAATGGGGGCAATGAAAAGACCTAGGTCTCTTATATAAAAGTAATAGGGTTTTAAAAGTTGAAGGCTGGGTGATTGGCCCACATGAGTTAAGAAATTGAAACTTGTTTGGTTCTCTTTGTGAGGGTTGGGTGCGGTTAGACCTAGGTTTGTTTTAGGGTTAACAAAAATAGGAAGGAGTAAAAAAAGATTTGTATTTTAATTGGTTTAATTAGGAGAAATTTAGGGCTAATCAATATAGGTTTAAATGGGTTGTAAAATGGAAAGTTTTGAAAAGACGAATTAATAGGTTTTATTAGGAGAATAAAAGTTAATCAATAAGTTTTAATATGAACTAATAAGAAAAGTTTTTCAAACATTTAAAAAAGTTTAAATTCGAATTTGAATTTTGAATTGAAAATTAAAAACAGATTTTAAGAAGAGGCATTAAAAAAACAATTATAATAAAGGGTTATAATAATATGAATATTAATAAGTATGAAAAATGGAAATGGATATGGGTACGGGGGACAACAACGTCTAATAACGGATACAGAAAAAATATACACGAGAGTAAACAGATAACGTAACGATGAAAACTGGTCGTTACACTGGTTGACGTGATAAAAGATAAGTTTAGGTTGACAGACAGTCGATTGTTGGGTAACATACAGTCGCCTGTCCGTGAGACAGTCGACTGTATTATTCTCATCAGTCGACTGACTGAGAATCAATAAAATTGATGATAAAACAGAGACTACTGACAAAATTGACAAGCACTTGATGACTAAAATGCAGTCGCCTGTTGATTCAACAGTCGACTGTAAATTTTTCATCAGTCGTATGGGCGAAAGATACAATTTTCTGACAGAGAAGATAGAGTAGGGCAGTCGACTATTGAAGGAAAGACAGTCGTCTGTCCTGGTCTAAAAATGCATAGTGAGGTTAAAATCTAGAGGATATGCACCACTCACCCTAGGACCTATACTCTAGAATAAACTCATCATAAAATCAAAATCAAATGATAAAGCATTTATAACATAAATCTCTTAAAACAATCTGAAAACTCATGTAATCAAAGAAATCTCTATAGCCTTTCTTAAAACCAATATATGATATATCAAATTAAGAGAGGCAACATGATGATATGCGTTCAAAAAATGTTATAACAAGTAAGTTGAACTCCTAAATCTCAGATTCACCCATAATCCCTAATTCTCCACGCAACCTCACAAATGAATCTTCTTTAAAAGGTTTTGTGAAGATGTCGGTGATTTGTTTTTGGGTTTCAATGTACTCTAAGATGATGTCCTTCTTAGCTACATGATCATTGATAAAGTGGTGTCTCATATCTATGTGTTTGGTATGGGAGTGATGTACCCGATTCTTGGAAAGACATATAGCACTTTGGTTATCAACCATGATAGTGCAAGTATCACAATTGACACCATAGTCCTTTAAAGTGTGTCACATCCAAAGAACGTGTGCACATGCAAGACCCGCGGCAATATATTCCGCTTCAGGCGTGGACAATGATACCGAGTTCTGTTTCTTAGAGAACCAAGAAACTAGGAAATTTCCTAGAAAATGGCAAGTGCCACTAGTACTTTTCCTATCGGATTTGCATCCGACAAGGTCGGCATCACTATATGAGATTAACTCATATGTGCTAGATTTAGGGTAAAGTAACCCATAATCTAGTGAATGATTGAGAAAACGGAAAATTTGTTTAACCGCAATCAAGTGTGACTCCTTAGGTCTATCTTTATATCTAGTACACAAGCATACAGAAAACATGATATCGGGCCTACTAGCAGTTAAATAGAGTAAGCTACCGATAATACATCGATATAGACGAACGTCTACATCTTTTCCGTTCTCATCCTTGTGTTGATGGGTTGTCGTACTCATGGGAGTCCTTTTGCTTGAAGACGATTCCATCCCGAATCGCTTGATAAGCTCCAATGTATACTTGGTTTGATGTATGAAAGTCCCATCCTTCATTTGTCGAATTTGCAATCTAAGGAAATAGTTGAGCTCACCCATGTGGCTCATCTCGAATTCATCCTTCATGGACTTAGAAAATTCTTGACAAACATTAAAGTTAGTAGAACCAAATATTATATCTTCTACATAAACTTGAATCAATAGGATGTCATTTTCATAATCCTTAATGAAAAGTGTTGAATCAACTTCACCCATTTTAAAACCTAAATCCAAAAGAAAGGTCTTGAGTCGATCATACCAAGCTCTAGGAGCTTGTCTCAACCCATACAACACTTTCTTAAGTTTGAAAACATGGTTTGGAAATTTTTCATGAATGAAACCGTGAGGTTGAGAAACATACACTTCTTCATTGACAATCCCATTTAAAATGCACTTTTAACATCCATTTGAAATAATTTGAAATTCTTTTGAGATGCAAAAGATAAAAACAATCTAATAGCTTCTAATCTAGATACGGGGGCAAAGGATTCCTCGAAATCGATACCTTCCTCTTGCCGGTAACCTTGAGCTACTAACCTTTCTTTGTTCCTTGTGATGACCTCATTCTCATCGGTCTTGTTCTTGAAGATCCACTTGGTCCCAATAACTTGATGACCACTTGGAAGAGGAACGAGCTCCCAAACTTCATTTCTCTCGAATTGCATTAGTTCTTCTTCCATTGCCACCATCCAAGAGCTATCCTCACAAGCTTCTTGGATGTTTTTTGGCTCAATGGTAGAGACAAATGCGCAATGAGAGAATTCTTTAATTCTAGACCTTGTTCGAACACCCACACCAATATCTCCAATAATTTGGTCATGTGGATGGTTGCAAACGGTTGGATAAGCTTTGGGTATTCCTGCATCACTTGGAACATCTTCAACAATCTCATTTGAAGTGTTAATCTCAATAATTGAATCATTAATCTTGACATTACTAAGAGAATCACATATAGCATCTACACTATCATCAACAACATGAGGAAAATCAAAATCTTTATAAAATGATATGTGTAGTGATTCCTCGATCATTGAAGAGGTTTTGTTGTATATCCGATAGGCTTTGCTACGTGTGGAATATCCTACAAAAATTCCTTCATCGGATCTTGGCTCAAATTTATTTAAATTACCAAAGGTGTTTTTGATAAAACATTTTGAACTAAAAACTCGAAAACATTTAACTTGAGACTTTTTGTCATATAATAATTCAAAACAAGTTTTGTTCGTTCGGGGTCTCACTAGGATCCTATTAAGCACATAACATGCTATGTGCACCGCTTCTCCCAAAATTGTAGTCCAAGTTGACTATCATGGAGCATAGTACGAGCACACTCAATAAGAGTCCTATTCTTTCTCTCTACAACAACATTCTGTGGTGGTGCACGAGGAAAAGAGAAATTATGAGTTATCCCGGTGTCATCACAAAACTTTGTAAAAGATTCATTCTCAAATTCTCCTCCATGATTACTACGGATAGTGATAATGGTGGATCCTAAGAGACTCTGAATCTTCTTTGTAAATATGGCAAACTCTTCAAAATCTTCCTTCTTATTAGTTAAAAATGAAACCCAAGTAAATCTAGAGAAGTCATCAACGACAACTAATCCATAATGAGCATTGCCTAAAGAAGCAGTTCTAGTTGGCCTAAACAAATCTAGATGTAGTTCTAGGGGCCTCTTAGAAGTAATGTCTTCTTTAAGCTTAAAAGATGATTTTTTAAGTTTACCTCTTTGACAAGAATCACAAAAGTTTTTCTTACTAAAAGCAATTTTTGGAAAACCTTTGACTAGATCATGCTTAGCTAACTTATATAAGTGCTTGAAATGAACATGACCAAAACAGCGATGCCATAATAGTTGTTCACTTGTATTAGAAACTAAGCAAGGTTCTACGGTTTTAGGCATGCTCAAATAATAAATATTTTTACGCCTAATACCAGTAAATAAAACATGTGAATTAGAATCAACAATTTTACACAATCCTTCTCCAAAGTTAACCTCTTGGTGTGTTTGATGAGTCTCCACTTGAGTCATCGAATGTACCGACGAGTCCAAAGTTAACAATTTTATGCCTAATATCGGATTCGCTTGATGAGTCTCCACTTGAGTCATCGAATGTACCGACGAGTCCTTTCTTCTTATCTCTCTTATTCTTGTCGGACTTGTGGTACTTCGGAGCCTTCCACTTCTCTTTGTTTCGTAGCATTGGGCAATCCTTCTTGGTGTGCCCTGGCTTATTACACTTAAAGCAAAGAGAGGAAGTGTTATTACTAGAATCAAATCTTTTGTTAGAGGGAAATTTACCTTTGCAAAAGAAGCGTTGGAACTTCTTCGCCATTTGGGCCATTTCATCCAAGTCCATCTCATTTTCTGATTCTTCACTATCAGAGGATGAGGAATTGGCGTTAAATGCCAAAGATTTCTTCTTGGTCTCCGAAGGGTTCATCATAGCCCGAATCTTTAATCGGTTCTCCCGTCTTACTTTGTAAGACATGAGAGTGCCGATGCGATTCACGACGGTGTAGTTCTTCAAGTCATTGACCTCCTCAATGGCAATCTCTCTTCGTTCCCATTTGGAGGTCATCCCCATTATGATCTTTCTCACCTTCTCTGGTTGGGTGTATGTTTGCCCAAGAGCTTCTAGTTCATTGGTGATGTCGGTAAAACGTACGTACATCGATGCTATGCTCTCATTTTCCTGCATGTGAAACATATCGAAATTTTGCACGACAACATATAGTTTAGAAAGTTTTACCTTGTTCGTTCCCTCATGGGTAACGACGAGATGGTTCCAAATTTGATATGCACTCTTACATGTGCATATCTTGTTGAACTCATTCGGGTCCAATGTACAATGAAGAGCGTTTATTGCTTTTGCGTTGTTGACTTCGGCGGACTTCTCGGAAGCCGTCCATTTTGCGAAATCCTCTTCAGTGGGCTTGACATAATCCTTGTGGAGAGTTCTCCAAAGGGAAGCACTCCTTAGGAATGTCTCCATCTGGCATTTCCAATAGCCGAAGTTCGTGCCATTGAAACGCGGAGGACGCACCGTGGATTGACCTTCGAAAAGAGTGGACGCTCCATTACGATCGTGATTGTTGTACGAAGTCGGTGGAGGAACGTTGTTGTTGTTGGATACCATAGCTATAAATTTGCGCTCTGATACCAATTGTAAGGACCATGGCTATGGTGAAAACACTAGAATGGGGGTTGAATAGTGTTTATGTAATTTAAAAAGATAGTTACACCAATTTAAATACCTAACCAACAAAATAATGCGTAATAGAGATAAACCCAAAATGAAACAAATGCAAACGCAAGGATGTTTCAAGGGTTCGGATTACCCAAGTCACTTCCCGACTTGATCCCGGTAATCCTACGTCCCTTCCACCCGGTTAACAACCGGATACTTAAGTTAGAACCCTAACTTGAGGTTTTATTAAAAACCCACTTGTAGCAACCCTACAAGTGAAACCGAAAAATAATCGATTGACCTTGACTCCCACAACTTGGGAGCAAGCAAACCACTCTCACAAACCGAGAGTAAATCCAATAACGAAAGTTATGAAAATATGAAATTAAGCAACACTTACAATCACCTATGCCTTGAAGTAGAACTTGAAGGAGAAGTGTGTTGTGTGTTGAAAGACTCTCTTGGAAGAGAGGAAAGCCATTTCTCTTGACTGCACCAAATGTCTAGATGATTTCTATTTGGTTCTAGGTTGGAGAGCAAGAGATTGAAGATTGGAATTCTAGGGCTTTAGGATTTGAAAGCTTTGATCTTGAGAGAATGAAAGCTTGAATGTTTGAGCAAGAGATGATTTAGTTCATTATTCTCTTAATGGAATAGTAGAGGCTTCTTTTATACGGTTCTTAAACCCTTCAAACGAAATCAGCAAAAACCCCTTTGAAATCCGTGAGGAAAAACTCAACGGATAGAATCTGCGCCTGCGACAGTCGACTGTTGAATTAATCACAGTCGACTGCTGCACAGTGACAGAGGGTAGGTGAGAATTCATAACAGCAACTTACCACGTGGACAATCGACTGATGAGACAAAGACAGTCGACTGTTGAACCAACAGGCGACTGTAAATCCTACTACAGGCGACTGGCCGTAAGTTGGGTAAGTTGATGAAAACTGAAAAACGTTTGGGAGAACAGGACAGACGACTGATGAAGAGAAGACAGTCGACTGTTAAACTGAACATGCGACTGTAATTCCTTCTACAGACGACTGTCAAGACCCTGAGATTTTCCAGAGGGTAGAGTCATCAAATAGGCTCAAGGACAGACGACTGTTGAAGCATTGACAGTCGGCTGTTCCAATGGACAGTCGACTGTAAATTCAACAATAGTCGACTGGCCAGATCAAACAGAGAAATAGAATTTGGGCTAAAGATAGACATGCGACTGATTAACAAAACACAGTCGACTGTCACTAGGACATACGCCTGTGAATCGTTCATTAGTCGCCTGTGAGAGTTAAAGCTAAGAAGCCCCAAAACTAGACTGAAAAAGTTTGTGCATAACAGGTGATTGTAGAACAAAACACAGTCGACTGTTTTGGGACAGGCAACTGTAAATCATTCATCAGTTGACTGTTATAAACATAACATGCACAATCTAGAGAGAAATGAATTGGAGTCTAAGGAAGGTTGATCTAATGATATCCTAAGACTGAAATAAAGATGTGTGTGTGCTCCACCAATATTCTATTTCTAAGCTACATACTAGAAGAGAAACAAGAAAGTTACATTTGACGAACTCTCTCTTCTATCCAACACATGAGCTTGAAGTCTTCTAGGAGCTTCAATCACCATCTACGATCATGCAATCCATTTCATTTGCTTTCAATGATCTTTGAGTATCATCCATTGCTAGTAGATCTTCATAATAAGCTTAGGCTAATGGATTAACTGCAAATAGGAGATTAGTCACAAGTATTTATGTTTGCTCATCATTAACACCAGGTAGGGAGAAGTCCAATACTCAACACATGCTGATTCCTTCACTCTTAAATTCACCTCTGTTGCGGGGTAGGATCCGCGTACAATGAATTTGTATTTGAAGGGAACCAAGGGCACGGTGGTTTTAAGTAGGGGGATGATTAGGAAGGCTGTTTACAAGTAATGTTCGGATGTTGAGGCTAGGCACACTTCGGAGGATGATCTCAGGGCTAATCCTGCAAGATCACCCTTTGTTCGCTGCACTCCTTGTGTAGGTCGCCGGTTGCTCGCTGCTTGGAGGAGCTCACCTGTGCAAAGAGCAGTTCGTCAGAAAGGCCGAGTTGGGTTCCTACCCTTAGCCTCTCCGATGCCTAAGTCAGAATTAGGGCTTAGAAATGTGGATCAGACATGTAGGCCGAGCTAGTAGTAGGTTGACCTTACGTGGCGAGCTTGGGTGGAAGAACAAATATGTGGACGATGTTTGCTCTTGTGTGTGAGTTTATAATTCAATAAACCAACCTATTTCTCGATGGAAGTGGTGGGGTATTTATCGTTAATGGAGGCGGTTAGGTAGGGTTGAGTTGGTGTGCTGAGCTGGCATGTCAGACTGCAGAAGGTTCTGCCGAGGATGTCAGAGCTGTGCGTGTCAGCCATGCTTTTGTCAGACAGTGCAACGGCCAGGGGGCACTTTGTCAAAGTGTCGGAGCCAAAAGCGTCAGGCGGTCAGATGGCACAGCTGATAGGGGCTCCTTTGTCAGGTTGTCGAGCAGCGTAAGTGTCAGTGGCGTTCTCGTATAAGGACGTTTGTCGTGTTCGAGGGGCTGAAGGGTCATCAAGGTGCGTCTGAGGAGCGAGGCCACACATAGGTCGCTTGGTCACTCCCGAAGGATGATGGGTGAGCTGGTAGCTCGACCGGCAAGCTTGGAGGGGAGCAGGAGACCTATCAACGAGGCTGGGGGCGAAGTGCGACCTTCCTATTTGACGAGGCAGACTTCATGGGTGGCGAGTGGGCTAAGAGGGGAGCATGCGGCCAACCGACGAGGTTGGTACGAAGCGCGCCCTTCCCGCTGGTCGAGGCAGACTTCACGAATGACACGCGAGCTTGCTGCGTGTCTGGCAAACTTGGAGGGGAGGTCGAGGTATCACGATCTTTGGTCGTAACAATTGCCCCCGTCATTCGAGCTTGAGGCAGATGCCCAGCCTAGTTCAGATGACGTACAATCTTTCCATCTGTTCGAAAGGAGAGGGGGCGACCTTCACTTCAAATGTTTGGACACATCGGTAATTTATTTGAAAAGCCTACCCACCGCTTCGTAGCCGTCATTTGGATTTGAGAGGCGGGAAAAGATCGAGGCGTCCCAGCCATTCGGGAGGTGACGCGTGGTGGACATGACGGTGGGTGGCAATCGAGTCGTCAGAGAGTCTCGGATCCGCGCCACGTGGTAGGGCTTCGACAGTGGAGATGAATCGTCATTTGCTATAAGTAGAGGATGGGGAGATCCAATGAGAGCTTCTTTATCTTCTGAGTCCCTTCGATTTTTCTTCTCCGAGTTTTTGATCACCGCCGCTACCATCGCTGGAGTTCTTGTTTACTGTTTCGACTGCTTCATTGGATCGTCTTCTTTCTTCTAGGTATATTTCTTGCTCCTGAACATGGTTTCTCCCACTTCTTCTCGCTCCACAGCTTCGAAAGAGATAGAATGTTGGTTTAGGGGTGGCAGAGCACCGGACAGCTCCGCCACGAGCACAGAGGAGCGGGTGGAGGAGACATCACCGGCCAGGCAGGACCATCCCAAGGGTAGACTGGCGGCTGAGCTTATTGTGGGTTCCTCGTCAGCAGACCCTAGGGACCCATAAAAGGGGAAGTGGCTGGCCGTAGTGAAGCCCAGAATGTCCGCTCGGACTGTCGTGACCATGGCTGAGGCTGGGGATGTCCCTGCTGAGATCTCCGGTGTCGAGTCTGTGGCACTGACCTTCTTCATTACTTTGGCCCGTGCAAAGTACCTCAGGCCACCCTACACAGTCTGCCTTCCAACCTCCACCGAGCGGGTGTGCTTTCATAGGGACTATGAGGTTGGGGTCTACGTCGCCTGTTTCAACCAAGGACTCTGCTTCCCCCTTCTTCCTTTACTTCTCTACATTCTAAATTTCCTTGAACTTCCCCTTTTCCAAATAATGCAGAACTCCATCAGTTGCATCGTCGGCTTCCTCGTCCTTTGTGTGGGGAGCGGGATTAGTCCGACCTTCCCCTATTCTGATACTTCTTTGGAACCAAGAAGCTGGGGGCGCACTACTATCTCTCGGCGAGGAGACGTCGACCTCTAATCTTGGGCTTACCAGGGAAGATTAAAGGTTGGAAGGAGAGGTACGTGTTTGTCTAGACGCCCCAGGATCTAATGCTGAGGGTGAACTGGGGTGTGCTAAATCCAGAGGCAAACAGGGAGGTTCGACTTGATACGGATGATGCAGAGCGGGCTAGGATCTTGCAGGAAGTCCCCGCAACAGACATGAGATATGAGAATTTGGCCAAGGAAGAAATGATAGTCCGGCACATCTTGCCTGAAGGTAATTCGAGCTTTGTAGTTATCGCTCCTAATTTGCTCATCCTGATCTATGTCCTTCTTGCAGGTGAGATGACGAGCTTACCGATGGACGAGCTTGTGAGGCTGGCCTCGGAGCATGCATCCAAACAAACGATGAAGGGTGGCCCGAAGAGAGCTAGGGAGGGATCGCCTATGGCAAAGACTGAGAAGCACGTACGGATGAAGAAACTGAAGGTGGCGGACGCCACAGCTGCCTCAGGCCCTCTGACGATCGTGGCAGACACCGGTCGTCCCACTAAGAGCGCTGCTGCCAGGTCTAACCCCATTCCAATCGACGTCGATGCCAAGGAGGAGGCCCAGACCGATCCGAAAGCCCAAGGGTCTCAGAGTGAGCAACGACCTCCGATCAACACAATTCCTCTTCGGACGGCCCGGCACTAGGGATCTCCAGCCGGGTCAGGCTCCAGCGGGTGGACGGCGGTCGTAGATCGCTGGCCCTACGGTTGCCCACTGTCCGAGCTCAGAAAGCCCGCTCACCCGAGCTATGAGACAGTGCTTACGGTGTTCAAGTCCAAGAGAGACGAGCTATTGGCTTTGTTGATGGAGAATTTGTTGGCAGCATCGTACCCGATCGGCTCTACTGAGTCAGTCTTCAACGAGGTTGGAGTAGCGACGAGACTAGCCGAGAACAGTCTGCAGCCAAGAGACAGGGAGTCTTTGACGAATGTGGATGCAGAGAGATTGTGCGCCTCGACCATCTGGCACAATATGTAGTCGGTCCGCCTTCTCCCTTAACATATAGCTCCTTTTATCTGTGTGTGCTTGACCCTTCTTTCTATCTTTTGTGCAGGCGAGTGCAATGATGTTCGCCCTTAGGCGCCTTACGGCCATGATAAATAAGGCCGATGCCGTGTTGGGGAGGAAGCATGATGATCTAGAAGCCATGAAGAAAGAGGCTGAGGAGCAGGCAGCGAGGCATAGGGCCCGGTATACAAACCTGTAGGAATCTACGCCGCACAACAGGAGACGATCCAAAAACAGGAGGCGTGCTTGGAGGAGTTTGAGAGGAAGGTCCAAGCTGAAGAAGCCCACCGAATCGAGCTGGAGGGCGCTTTTGAGTGGGAGAAGGTGTGGGTTGCGGAACTGGAAGCGTTGGTGGCATCAGAGAGGGTCGAGCTGGAGGCGAAGTAGGTCAAAGTGGTTATACGCTACTAGACGACGGAACTCGTCCCGGCCATGGCGGTGATGAAGAGGGACGGCTTTTTGGAGGGATGGGATGCATGCCTCTAGAGGATCAAGGAGAGGATGGGGAGCCTTTATTCCTCAGTTGAGGTGGACTTCTCGAGGCTACAGGCCTCGAATGACGAGGAAGAGGATGAAGTGGCTATTCCGGTTGATGAAGAGGCGACGGCAGCCGAGCAACAAGCGGGGAACAGTGCTCAAGGGGGAGGTGAAGGTTCGGTGGGAGGTAACCAAGGGGAGGGCGACCATGGAGAAGGTGGCCATGGTGCTGTGTGATCGTAGGAATGGGGGTTTAGGGGCCGGTCTAGGGGCCTTGATTTAGGACTTTTTGTTTTGTTTTCTTTAGACAGAGGTTTTGGTTTTTTTGGTGTTGTCGGCTGAGGTGTGACCATTTTTTGTAAGGTCGGCACCTGGAAATACTTGTACAAATTTTTTCCATTTTGATCAATGAAAATTATTGTCCGGACTTTATTTCGTAGACTTGTGACTTGACGTTGCCTCTTAGCTTTGCCCTTATGTGTGCCCCCGACATTCGGGGTGGACGAGAACTGGGGGAGGCCATGCCAGATGTCGAGAGTATAGACCGACGCTTGCCCGTTGGAGCCTATCGAGGGGAGGGTACAAACCCGTAGCTCGGCCCTAGCCCTAGAATCCTATCGAGGGTGAAGGTCATAAGATTGCTCCGGAATTTGAGTGAGGGGAGGGTACGAGCCTGTAGCTCGGCCCTAGCCCTCCAGAGCCTATCGAGGGCGAAGCTCGTAAGCTTGCCCCAGAATTTGAGGGAGGAGAGGGTACGAGCCCGTAGCTCAGCCCTAGCCCTCCGGAGCCTATCGAGGGCGAAGCTCGTAAGCTTGCCCCGAAATTTTAGGGAGGGGAGGGTACGAGCCCGTAGCTCGGCCCTAGCCCTCTGGAGCCTATCGAGGGCAGAGCTCGTAAGCTTGCCCCAGAATTTGAGGGAGGGGAGGATACGAGCCCGTATCTCGGCACTAGCCCTCCGGAGCCTATCGAGGGCGGAGCTCGTAAGATTGCATTGGAATTTGAAAGAGGGGAGGGTACGAGCCCGTAGCTAGCCCTAGCCCTCCAGAGCCTATCGAGGGTGAAGCTCATAAGCTTGCCCCAGAATTTAAGGGAGGGGAGGGTACGAGCCCGTAGCTTGGCCCTAGCCCTCTGGACCCTATCGAGGGCGGAGCTCGTAAGCTTGCCCCAGAATTTGAGGGATGGGAGGGTACGAGCCCGTAGCTCGGCCCTAGCCCTCCAGGGCCTATTGAGGGCAGAGCTCGTAAGATTGCCCCAGAATTTGAGGGAGGGGAGGGTACGAGCCCGTAGCTCGGCCCTACCCGTCCGGCCGTCTACCCTTGCTTTACGACCTTATTCCTCACGTCTTTCCGTGTTGGTGGGAGCGTTCTAGGATATGGTCGACCTTTGCCGGGTTTCTTTTAACCTAGGAGGAGAGTCGAAATTTATTAAATGGAGGGGATAATATCTGAGAGTATGCACAAAAAGGAAGATACTTTCATTAATATTTGCAAAATTATTGGTAGTATCTAAGCAAATGTCAGCATTCCATGGCTGGGCAAGCTTGCCGCCTTCCATGGTTGCAAGGATGTAAGTAGCTGGCTCGATGATGTCAATGATTTCATAGGGGCCCTCCCATTTTGATGTGAGCTTCCCTCGGTGAGCGATCTCTGGTTTGAAGGTCGCGTCCTTGAGGACTAGGTCACCGATTTTGAAGCTACGTTTCTTCACTTAGGAGTTGTAGTGTCGAGCCATCCTCTGGCTATGCTTGATGAGGTTGGTAAGCGCTCGGTCTCTACTTCGTTGATGAGCTCGAGGTTGTGGTCAAGGCCTTCCATGTTGATGTCTTCATCGAAGTATCTGAGTCGGAGAGTCTCTTCTCCCACTTCTACTAGTATCCTTGACACACTGCTTTGTGGGCGATGGTGCGTCCGCCGTAGTGGTTTCCATAGAAGTCTTTGTGCACCTCCCGAATGACCTGTTCAGCTTGGTACGGCCCCAGACTCTTCAGATAAGGTAGGATGTCGTATCTGGCATGGTGCTTCCGATAAAGCATGTCGTCGAAGATTATGAATGATAGGGCTCGCCTCTCGACCTTCTTCGCTTCGAGCCAATATTCGGGTAGGATTCCCATCTCCAGGTAGGTCATGATCGGGCTCATCCAGGTTGTTATTTGGCTGACACACATTAGCTCGCCTTCCTCAATGGTCAGTGTCAGCAGGTTCTCGACGTAAATGGCCTTCCTAATCTCGGTCAGTGAAGAGGAGGCCAGCTTCGAGAGAGCATCGGCCCGGAGGTTATTCGATCGAGGCAGATGTTGAACCTCCGCCTTCTTGAACTTCTGAAGTTAGGCTTGGGCACACTTTAAATAACGCTTCATCAAATCCTCCCTCGCTTCAAAGCTACCTTGAATTTGTTGGATGACGGGCCTTGAGTCACTCAGTACCAGCACATTCATCACCCCCATCACCGGGCATAACTTTAACCCATTGGCAGCGGCTTCGTACTCTGCCACATTGTTTGTCACCGAGAAGTTGAAGCGGAGTGCATACTCCAGCAAGCTCCCATCCGGGGTTTCTATGATGATGCCCGGTCCACTTCCCGACCCTGTAACCGACCCATCGACATGGACAACCCATAGTTTTCCATCTCCTCCCTGGGCAGACGTCAAAGGTTCTTCTGCCATCGGCGGTCTCTGCCATGCCACGACCGATCGAGCACCCGACGGATCTTCGTGACGTTCTTCGATGGTGCATTCCACCACGAAGTTTGCCAGCGCTTGGCCTTTGATCACCGTCTTGGCTTTGTATATGATGTCGAACTCACTGAGTTCGACACTCCAGTTTAGCATTCTTCCCGATCTATCCAGTCTCTTCAGATTCTTCTTGAGGGGCAGATTGGTGTAGACAACGATGGTATGAGCTTGGAAGTACAGTCGGAGCTTTCTCATTGTCGTGACGAGTTAGTAAGCGACCTTCTCTATGGGGCTATAACAGGTCTCTGCATCTCGGAGCACCCAACTTGCATAGTAGACCAGCCTCTGTGTGCCCTTCTCTTCTTTAACGAGGGCCGAACTGACAGCTTCTTCGCTCGTGGAGAGATATAAGCCCAGATGCTCTCTCTCCTTCGGCTTTACGAGCAACGATGGATTTTGTAAGTATGCCCGCAGCTCTATAAATGCTTGGGCGCAGGAGTCGTCCCATTCGAATGCCTTCCTTGTGCCTTTATTCATGGCGAGAGTCCGCCGCAAGATTCTAAAGAATGGGAGTGATCTCTCGACGGACTTTGATAGGAACCTCCCAAGCGCGGCAATCCTCCTGTGCAACCTCTGCAGGTCTCTAATTATGCAAGGCTCCTTCATATTGACCAGGGCTGATATTTTGTCCGGGTTCGCTTCAATCCCTCGCTTCGTAATCATGAAGCCGAGGAACTTCCCTGATTGTACGTGAAAGATGCACTTCGTTGGGTTGAGCCTCAAGTTGTAGCGGTGCACTTTCTGGAAGGTCTCATGCAGATCGGTGAGGTGGTCAGGGGCCTCCATGCTATTGACCACCATATCATCGATGTAGACTTCAAGATTTCACCCGACCTGAGAGCTAAAGATCTTGTCCAACATCCTTTGATAGGTCGCCCCAGCATTCTTCAACCCAAACGGCATCTTTGTGTATCAGAAGGTCCCCTTGTCAATGATGAACGAGTTCTTCTCTTCGTCAACCTTCGCCATTGGAATTTGATTGTAGCCCGAGAAGGCATCCATGATGCTCAGAAGCTCGTAACCCGAGGCATGGTCGACCAGGTGGTCGATCCTTGGCAAGGGAAATCTGTCCTTCAGTCACACAAAGTTGAGGTCGGTGAAGTCGATGCATATGCGCCACTTTCCACTGGCCTTCTTCACCATAACGACATTGGCTAGCCACTCTGGGTAACTCACCGCCCTGATAAATTTGGCTTTGAGGAGCCGCTCTACCTCCTCACGTGCCGCCCACATCTTCTCTCCCCCGGAGCTCTTCTTCTTTTGTCTAACTGGGCGAGCTTCCGGGTCTGCATTTAGCTCGTGAGTGATCACTACAGAATCGACTCCGGGCATATCCGAGGGTTACCACGCGAAGATGTCTGCATTCTCTTTGAGGAGGTCAATGAGTCTTGTCCTCAGAGCGGCCGAGAGCTTCGTACCAATGGATACGGTCTTGCCCTCCTCTGCAGATATAGGCACCTCTTTGAACTCTTCTATCAGAGTTGGTCACTGGTCGCAGAAGTCCTCTCGCTCATCGAGGAGGTCGACTGACAAGGCCTGCTCTGGTGCCTTGTGCTTGGTGGAGCCGACGTATCAACTCCGGGACAGTTTTTGGTTTCCTCGCACTTGCCCCACCCCCTATGGGGTCTAGAATTTGATCATCTGGTGTAGCAGGGAAGGGAGAGCTTCAATGTCGGTCATGTACGGCCGCCTGATGATGCCGTTGTATGCTGACGTAACGTCGACGATAACAAATTGCATCCTGCGAGTGACGACCTTTGGCTCCTCCCCTAGAGACACATGCATGGTGATGACTCCGGTAATGGGGACCGAGTGGCTGGTGAAGTCGATGATCAAAACCATACAAGGCTTCAGGTTCACCTGCTTCAGCCCCATCTTCTCGATTGTCGACATAAACAGGATGTCGCAGGATCGTCTGGTGTCGATCAGGAGGTAGCTGATGATGGCCGTCTCGATCTGAGCTTCGATAGCGATGGCATCGTCATGCGGTAGTTTGACCCCCTCCAAGTCATCGTCATGCGGTAGTTTAACACCTCTTTTAGCCCTATTTTGTGCATACATGATACGTATTTGGTCTGTAATACGATCGTATTTAGAATACCCTTAATTATTAGAGCAAACTCTCATTTTATGTGCAAAACAGCAATATATTGAGTATTTCTACACTTTTTGTATTTTTCATATAAAAATCTCGATCTCACGATTCCAACGACTATTTATTTGTATTTTTCTGAGATTTTTGCTAATTACTGTGAATTTTTGAATGCAGAATACCAATTTAATGAAGGAATACGACCGAAATACACTTGAAATACGGCGCATATATGCCGCTCTCTCATTGCCTCATCACGTGGCGACATCTGGAGAAATCCTGCTCAGATCAGACGGACGCAGCGAAACATCGACGCGGCCCCCTGTGAACAGCTCGATCAATGATCTAACGGCTGCCATTGAATCAAATCGGAGCAGAATGGGGGCTTCTCTCTGGACACGTGGCAATGATCTAGTAGCGCCCCACCCTATCTAACGTTCCAAATTATCGGTGACGCGGTCAGTCCGTGACCGTCAGATCCAGATCGGACGGTTTAAGATCGAACTCCGATTCGAAACCGGATTCAAGCGGAGTAGGCGAGCGTGATCCTCTTAAGGAAGTCACGTGGCAAGCCCACATTAGATCCCGCTGAGATGGGCTTAAGCGCTAATGGAGCGGATTTCGAACCCGTTAAGCCTCTAAACCCCACAATGCCTCTATATAAGCGTATTTCTAGGGTTTTGATGTATTCTGGCGTATTTGGGGCTCTAGGAGCCTTATTTGGCCGTGAAATTTGGAGACCCTGGAGACAGAGGCTAGAGCTATCATCTGAAGGAGATTTGAGGCTAATTGGAAAGTTTTGGTGATATAATTCCTAACTTTACTCTTGTATTTTGCGTATTTAGCGCGTATTTTGAGACTTTGATCATGTATTTGTTTATGAATATGGTTTATTTTCTCTCCATGCATGGCTAGTACCTATTTGTGTTGGTTGTGATGTAGTTCGGCTGTTGTAATCATTGATGTCGATATATTTTCGTCATATATTCACGTTATAGTGGTATTTTATTGATTTCTGCATATATGTTATTTGGATATGTTATACGGAGACGTGGGCATGCTTGAATCGAATATGATCTTTGCAGACTTATTCGTGATGTGATCCGAGAGGATGTATTGTGACCCGAGAGGGCACTGTGCATATTTTCTTCATGAAATCGATGATATATGTGATTACTTTTTGGCACTATTTTACGTGATTTATCGCCACACCTTCTGACGTTCTCGTGCCCTAGCCAGACGAAACGTTGAGTTATAGAAAAGATATTAATAATCGTTGTTTGCATATACCTTAAACGGAATCACAACCAATGCATACTCTCCACACTAGTACCATAATATCAAATTCGTCGTAGTTATCTTAGGACTTTCTTTATTATTTTAAACCAACAACTCTGTTACTTTTATATCTGATAGCTGGTTTTTTATTATCGTTTTAGTACTCTTTATAAACTGAAATTTGTGGTTTTGCAGGTCAGTTGTCTCGTGGATACGATACCTGGACTCACTGGGATTATTACTTGTTCGATCTCCTACACTTGGGAGTATCGCTCACACATTTAAAGACAAGTCAAGTTTTTGATATCGCTTATGGCATGGCTCAATAATACACTTTCCAACATGATTTTGACAATCAATATACACAATCCATGAATATGATCAATCACATGATATTTTCTCTAATTTAATTTGAATAAATAACATGCGAGCATCGTTTTGCGCTAGCAAAAGTATAACACGTCGTTATATTCTAGTTTTCTTATTTCCAAAGAATTGACTTCTCAAAAAGATCGTTAAATCATGGGCGTTGAAGTTGCTTAGTTTATTCAAAATTTCTTTTTTCCTCTCTTTTTGTCTTTTTTGACGACTTAGAATGATCCATGTAACGAGCTTTCAGTTAATGATTCCTAGGCCAGACAACCTTCGGGCATTAGGCTTAGAAGAGCCCCTCGAACTTAATAACTCAAATCATCTAAGTTTTATTTTCTCTCTTTTTTGAATGCACTCCCCATTCATCTGTCTTTCGATGTGAATCTCCAATGCTTCCTGAGGCACGAAGACCCGCAATGAACTCAAGGGAACGATGCATTTTTTTCTTTTTCACTTTTTATTCTCTTTTTTTCGTAAGCAACTCAACACCCATAAATATGAACATAAACATTAGTAACAAAGGCCAAATTCTTCTTCAACTTGAAGATTGGTCTAACTAATTCAAGCCATAAACAATTTTTAGAACTCAATCAATGCATAATCATCCGCATTTGTGGTATATGAAGGAGTTTTAAATAATGAGAACTGGTGATTTATTCTTTTCTCTCGCTTTATTTTAAAAAAAATCCTAAGGCCTCATACACTCCCCCCAACTAAAGATGGACATTGTCCTCAATGTGGAAATGGGTACGAGTTTATTTAAAAGCAAGCATCCTAAAAAGCATATAAAATCTACACTAATGGAAAGAACACACTGTGGTAAAATGGAGGATCACAGATCTTTAATGGTGGAGGAAGTTGTTCTATATGTTACTTGTGCTCCTCGGTGAGTATTCTTCCTCCACTCGCTTCCTTATACAAGCACCGACACAACCCAGCCTATCTCCTCCATGTGTGTATGTTTTCCTGCATGAGATACGTTGTGTCAGATAAAGATGGACGAAATTGATTATCCATGAAAGCTTGCCATAATGGGTCGTCATAAACGATAAAAGATTTTAAAGCTAATTGACAACCATCTGAATCTAAAATATTTGGATTTAAAAATTTAGATTCAGAATTTTATTGCTTGAGTTCATGGTAACTTTCCTGAAAAGGATTGCTATACTTGATTTGGTACTCTGCCTCAGGAGGACGTGGAAGTGGCTGCAGAAATAGGTCTGGAGGGCAAGACAACTCAGGCTCAGTGTAGGTCATCTCGTAGTCATCTTCGTTCTCTCCACCCTTTTCATCAGTAATCGTAGGTTCTGCAGGCCTCTCGAAACTATGTGGTTCTTCCTGAAGGTCTTCTTCATGGATGATGGTTTGGTGCACATCCTGAGGTGTAGGAAATAGTGGTTGCTGAAATGCATCTGTGGGGATGTATGGCTCAGGCTCCAATGTAGTCTGTAAGCTCTCTCCCTCGCACATATCATCCCCTTTATAAAAGTGATAACTCTCGCTATCTCTTATCTCCACCACATCATCATCATCATCGTCAAAATGGAAATGCATCGTGTGACCCTCATAGTCCACATGAACCACATCACCATCTCCTCATGCTCATCCAATTGTCCTCACTCAAGCTCCTCTAATTGGTTCTGATGCTCACTCTCGTATGATTCCTCTTGGTGCTCCATAGGGTGTCATCGATAATAACTCCAAGATAACTCCCCAGGCTGTCCCTGGACATGTTAAATGTGTCCTCGAAAGGAATGCTCTGGCCATCATCTTCATATCTAGGTGATTGATCTTCAGATGGCATAGCTCTCTCATGCACTGCAAGGTCCTGCAAGTAACACCATGCATCCTCTGTCGTATATGAAAAGAATTCTCCATTGCAGCTCATCTGCACGAAATCCCGCGTAGGAGGGAGTAATCCTGTGTAAAAGATCTGCAGGAGATTATCATCATGGAAGCTATGGGGTGGGCACGCAAGCATTAAATCGTTGAACCTCCTCAAAGCCAGATAGTAGGCCTCCCCATCAGCTTGGATGAAGTTTGCAATCTGTTGCTTCATAGGTTACTGCCTCTGTGCTTGCCACACGAAAAGAGGCAAGAATCTCTTAAGGAAGTCAGCCTGAAATGATAACCAATTAGATAATGAGTCATGAGGCAAAGAATTAAACCAAGATATATCATTATTTCTTAAAGAATATAGGAAATATTTAAGACATAGTCTATCAATACCCTTGTTCCCACGAAACAAATGGTTACCTAAATTTTCAAACTCTTGCACGTGTAAATATGGGGTTTCCTTGTTCGTACCATGGAAGACTGATAGGCTTCGAGACAAATTAGAAATGAAGTTTAATATGTATGCATCACCATCCATTTTTGTTTGTTTATATTTTTTTTGTCAAAAGAAAACAAAAATAAGAAAACAACAAAAAACCTAAACTATAAGGTGGAAGGATCTCACCGAATTTTCCTCTGAATAAACTGAAATCGTGGATCACAAATGCTGTTGTCCCCGACAACGGCGCCAAAAACACGACTCGTCTCAAAATGTGTGAGCGCTACTACCAAGTGTAGGAGATCGAACAAGTAATAATCCCAGTGAGTGCAGGTATCGTATCCACGGGACAAGTGACATGTAAAACCACAAATTCCAGTTTATAAAGATTACTAAAATGATAATAAACAACAACCTATCAGATATAAAAGTAATGGAGTCGATGGTTTAAAATAATAAAGAAAGTCCTACGATAACTACGGCGAATTCGATATTAGGGTACTAGTATGGAGAGTATGCATTGGTTGCGATTCCGTTAGGGTATATGCAAACAACGATTATTAATATCTTTTCTATAACTCAATGTTTTGTCTGGCTAGTGATGTGTGTGTATATTTTATATATTCACGCATGTCTTCTTTGTGTTTTCCATTATTTTCCGCCGTCTCGTATCCATTTTCTCGTGTTTTCTAGTTTTCTTTCACTTTTCCGTGTTTTTGTGTGTTTGCAGGAGTTTGCCAGCATAGGGGACATACAACGAAGATATCATGAGTCCTCGGATCAATGGGAGGAGTCACGCACGATCCAGGGGGTCAAACGACGAAGATCGCCATCTTTCAACCCCCACCCGAGCGGTTGGACACAGCGAACCGATCGGGTGATGCACGCGTGTCCGACCCGGACTGAAGCTGAAGTGAAGTGCAAGGTTAACCGACCGGTTCACCGACCGGTTCACCCCAACAGAGCTCTCAGGAAATTGGAGCTGAATTCCAACCGATCGGGGAAACTTCACCCGATCGGTTCATCTGTAGCCGATTCTTCGAACAGACAACCCGGAGAGCTCAACCGACGTCCGCTGACCGTGCCAAAGCGACGTAAGCCTCTGTTCTTTTGGACGTATTTCCAACCGATCGGATGATTTATCAACCGATCGGTTCACCTGATGACCGCAAGATCCAAACGACGAGCCGCTTGCGCCAACCGATCGGGTCACGTGAGCGGGTGAAGTTTCTGAAGACCGCAGCAGAAGAACGTAGCAGCTCACCCGATCAGTTGATTCTTCAACCGATCGGGTGACGTTGTTTTCTATATATAGTTGCCCTAGGTTTTTAGAAACGCGGGCTGTTGTATTTTTTTCCTATTTTTCTCTATTTGTGACAGCTGGAATTTTATAGTATTATGTAAGTTTTCTGATCTTTATGAAACTTTGATATTATCTTAATAGCATTGCTACTACTCCATTTCAATTGCCTGATTATGATTTTTATGGTTGATTTTCATTTAGATTGCTTTTTAGTTATAATGTGTGAGTAGTTCCCTAATCTGGGATTTTGGTGAAAACCCCTTCGTGGGTTGTCCTTAATGCGTCCATAGGACTAGGAAATCGATAGTGAATAGAAACTTATTGGTTACGCGGGGTGTTTCATTGTCATCAGTGGGAAAAATACCGCCTTTGACCATTGGGCCATGGGGAATAAACTTGGCGGTTGACTCCCTAGCCATAGCTCACGCCCTTAGCATAGGCATCGAATCCTAGTGCATGGGAACGGTATGATGAGATGTTGGGAGTTATCGTTGCGAGCTTAGTGCTCCCGGAGTCGATCAGCATTAATGGACATGGGAATGCCCACTGACCGAACCTGGGTAGTCCGGCGTATCATCCTGGGCACCGACCGGAATATCGGGCCCATGGGACGCTGGTATCACTCTTAGAGGCAACGTCTCACCACTAAACCCTAATTCCGATCGTATTCCTATCCGCCGGTCGTAATAGTGAGAACACATGATAGGGTGGAAACCGGAGTCCTAGGTTTCCTTTTATATTGTTTAACCTCATATCTACAATTTGTGACAAACCATCTATCGATTCGGGCTAGCTCACCCATAGGGTGAACCGGTTCCTTTCTGACACAAGCACAACCACACCTCCCTATGTTCGAATCTCAAGCCACACTACAAAACCGTGTCCTTGCGGTACAAATATTTAAATCTGCTATCCCCAATCTTATAGCACATTGCATGCTCACATCTAGGGGACGTCAAGCTTTATGGCGCCGTTGTCGGGAACGCAACGTGCTTGTTATTTTAGGACCAATGAACCCTTGAGTCTAGCTCATATCCCTATCTCACGATAATTTTCGCATTCTACACTTTTTGATTTTACTTGGACATATTGTAAATATTAGTTGTATAGAATTGGTAGACTGAGTCTCCTTACTGCCATCGCTACTCCTCACCTCCCATTCATGCAACCCGTGCTTTTGACGTGTTTTCTATCCGTGCAGTTCTCTCTCTATCCTTTTCTTACAGGTTTTTTGCTCCCCGACAAGGATACTGTGTGCCGTTTCGGGCGATATCTGGGATCATTCACACCACGTCTGTTGTTTGGCACAGAGTTTGACAGCATCCCTAAGTGCTTTGAACGTTCTATCCCTTCTGTCTGCTGTTGTGGAAAATCAGAGGAGGAATCATGATATGCAGCAGCATCCAGTCACGACGACTTTCCTTCCTCTAGATGAAGTGGCGTATATTGGCGTGCCAAATCCTGAATTCAGTGGGGAATAATTGTTCACCTATGAGGAGTTTTGTCAGGAGGACCATCAGGCAGAGTCTATCGGTTACGTTGAACAGGAACCGATCTATTCCTTGTAGACTTCTATAGAGCATCCCGGATCTTGGGACAATGAGGAAGCTGGAAGTAGTGGTGGGGAACCATCGACTGTTGAAACCTGTTTTCGTGTTGAAGCCTTCTTCCCGGATAATTATTATGAGCTTGAGAAAGACCCAGTGCCTTCCTCCGTTATCCCATCGTTACCTTGCGAGGCTTTGCCATGCAAAACCACAGCTGGGAGTGAAGTTCCGGATGCCAGCTTTCAAGAGATCCACGAAGAAGTCCTTTCACTGGAGGATGCTCAGCTTGAGAAATATACGTTGGGACCCCATGAGGTTGAGATGAAAGAGTTGCCTCCGGGACTGAAGTATGAATATTTGGGGACGGATTCGACGCTGTCGGTCATAGTGAACTCCTCGCTGCCTGAAGACCAGATGACCAAACTTCTTGGTGTTTTAAAAAGGTTTAAGAGTGTTTTTGGGTATGCAATCGAAGACTTGAAGGGAGTGAGCTTATGGCTTTGCTCACATAGGATACTGCTTGAAGATGAGCAAGCCTCCTCAATTGAGCCTCAACAAAGACTGAACCCTATCATGATGGAGGTGGTCAAGAAGGAGATTGTTAGGCTTCTACATGCCGGTATCATATACCCTATCTCCGACAGTCGCTGGGTTAGCCCGGTGCATGTTGTACCTAAGAAAGGAGGAATGACGGTGATTCACAACGAGAAAAACGAGCTCATACCCACAAGGACCGTCACGGGGTACCGGATGTGCATCGACTACCGGAAACTGAACATGGCCACAAGGAAGGATCACTATCTTCTTCCTTTAATTGATCAGATGCTCGAGAGGCTGGCGAAGCATAACTACTTCTGCTTCATGGATGGCTACTCTGGTTTTCTTCAAATCCCCATCCATAATTATGACGAGGAGAAGACAACTTTTACTTGTCCATTTGGGACATATGCTTACAGGAGAATGCCGTTCGGGCTTTGCAATGCCTCGGCTACATTCCAAAGATTAATGTTTGTAATCTTCTCCGACTACTCCCAGGATATCATGGAGGTATTCATGGACGATTTTTCCGTCTATGGAACAGAGTTTGACTCATGCCTCCGCAATCTAACTAAGGTCCTAGAGAGGTGTCAAGATAAAGGTCTAGTTCTGAACTGGGAGAAATGCCATTTCATGGTCCAAGAAGGAGTTGTACTGGAAAACGTCATTTCTTCAAGAGGGATCAAGGTAGACAAGGTGAAAGTAGAGGTGATTGAAAAGCTTCCGCCTCCACTCAATCTTCGAGGGGTCCGTGGCTTTTTTGGGCACGCGGGATTCTACCGCCGCTTCATAAAAGACTTCTCCAATATTTCCAAGCCGTTGACTCAACTCCTTGTGAAGGATGCACCTTTCGTCTTCAACGACAAATGTATGGAAGCCTTCCGCCTTCTGAATCAAGCCTTGATTTTCGCACCCGTGATTCAACCACCGGACTGGAATCTACCTTTCGAGTTAATGTGCGATGCTAGTGATTATGCCATTGGAGCCGTCTTGGGGCAGAGGAAAGATAAAAATCTGCATGTTATATACTATACAAGCAAGACCCTTGACGTTGCCCAAAGAAAGTATACGACCACAGAGAAAGAATTGCTAGCAGTCATCTATGCCATGGACAAGTTCCGACAGTATCTCGTTGGTGCCAAGGTAATCGTGCACACGGATCACGCGGCTCTCAAATACCTATTGAGCAAGAAGGAGGCTAAGCCGCGGCTCATTAGGTGGATTCTCCTCCTCCAGAAATTCGACCTAGAAATCAAAGATAAGAAGGGGGCAGAGAATGTCGTTGCCGATCACTTGTCCAGAATGCCTACTCTCAATTTGAATGCTACTCCGGTTGACGACTCGCTCCCTGACGAGCACCTCTTCTCCATCTCTTCCGCTTGGACTCCTTGGTACGCCGACATCGCAAATTATCTGACATCTGCCATCGTCCCCCACAACGTGAGCTATCAGCAAAAGAAGAAATTCTTTCACGAGGTCCGTAAATTTTATTGGGACGACCCTCATTTGTACAAGACCTGTAATGATGGGGTGATACGGAGGTGCATTCCTGAAACTGAGGCGACCTCCATAATTTCCCATTGCCATGATCAGCAGTGTAGAGGCCATGCGAGCGCTTATAAGATGATGGCGAAAATCCTCCAGAGTGGATTCTATTGGCCGACCCTCTTTAAGGACACCCACGCTTATGTCCAGGCTTGCGACAAATGCTAAAGGACGGGAAACATCTCCAAGAGGAACGAGATGCCTCCGCACTACATTTTAGAGGTGTAGATCTTCGATGTGTGGGGAGTCGACTTCATGGGACCATTCCCCTTGTCCTCTGGAAATCAGTATATCTTGGTAGCCGTGGACTACGTGTCGAAGTGGGTAGAAGCGATAGCCATTCCTACTAATGATTCCCGGGTGGTCGCCAAGTTCTTCAAAAACAACACCTTCCCGCGATTCGGCGTGCCTCGAGTTTTAATCAGTGACGGATGGAGCCACTTTATAGAGAAGAAATTCGAAGCTCTCTTGAAGAAGTATGGGGTATAACACCGAATCGGGCGTGCCTATCACCCGCAGACTAGCGGCCAAGTGGAAGTTTCTAACAGGAAGATCAAGAGCATACTGGAGAAGATTGTGGCCAACTCTAGGAAGGATTGGTCATCAAAACCTTCTGACGTGCTCTGGGCTTACAGGATGGCGTTCAAGACTCCTATCGGCACAATTCCCTACCGGCTTGTCTACGGGAAGGCATGCCATCTACCCGTGGAATTGGAACACAAGGCGTTTTGGGCAATCAAGAACCTAAATTTTGACACCAAGGAGGTTGGAGGCCACCGACAGCTGCAACTTAACGAGCTCGACGAGATCCGGCTCAATGCTTATGAAAATGCCCGGATCTACAAGGAGAAGTTGAAGCGGTGGCACGATAAGCGCATCCTGAAGAGGGAATTCAAGGAAGGAGACTTAGTTCTCCTATTCAACTCGAGGCTGAATCTTTTTCCTGGAAAGCTCAAGTCGAGGTGGTCGGGACCCTTCCACGTCACCAAAGTCTTTCCGCACGGAGCTATTGAGATAATGGGAAGAGATGAGCCGTTCAAAGTAAACGGTCAGCGCCTAAAACATTATGCGGTAGGAGAACCAGCATTCTCTCCGGTCGGAATCTCAACGACCGATGACTTGTCTTCAAACGACAGAAGCGCTTCATGGGAGGCAACCCATGTTATAAACCCTCATCTTTGTTTTTAGGATTATTTTTTGCTTTATTTTTCTTATTTGGTTGAACAAATTCAGCAACGGGAACTTTTGTCGAGAGACTCCGGCTATTTGTGGACTTTTGCAGAAAACAAGCCCCCAAACGATTGGTTGATACCTTAACCGATCGGGTGAGACGTATCAGACAATGGCCTATATCTATTCTTCATCGAACCAGTCGGGTGGAACAAGCAGTGACCGGGTGGCAGGTCGTGCGAGAAGAGCTGAACTCTCGGATTTTTGGGATTTAAATCAACTGATCGGTTGATAGAAGCAGCGGTCGTGTGGCCATTCGGGTGAAAAGCACAGTGATCTCGGGAAAAATTTGGGAAGTGGTCAACCGATCGGGTGAAAACTCACCCGATCAGTTCACCTGTAGCTGTTGACCGACAGAAGATTTTCGAAACTTACCCAACCGATCGGGTGAACCCTCACCCGATCGGTTCGCTTTCACCCCTATATATACTCCCCCTCACCCGGCCTTATTCACCCGACCCCCACAATTCCTTTCGCACGTCTCCCCTCTCTCCATCTTCCAAATCGATCTCCTCCAGCAACCCCTCCACCCCTAAATCCACTCCCTCACTCATTCCCATACTCCCCCACCATCAACACCCTTTCCATCATTAGCATTCACTCACCAAACGTCGAAACCCTAACCCTCGCCCCCAAATTTTCGAAAATTTCAATTCTTGTCGGATCAGCAAGCGGCGGCTTCCCAAATCGCTTCCTCATACCACGTGTGGTATTTTGGGTGCTTGATCTTACAACATTGATGGGTAACCTCTTTCCACTCTTCACATTTCTTTCATTATATGCAATGTCTTGAATTTGAGTTTACACACTTCATCTGCTTCATCATCTTCATAGACACCATATCCCACTTTATCATTCTTCTCCCATGCTGCCACCATGCTAGGAAGGGAAAGGAGTGTTGGATATTGGACTCCCCGGATTTGGTTTTGGATGATGAACAAACATAAATATATCGTGAACTAACAATTTGTGAGCGCAGTTATGGAGATCGTCTCCAATTTCATATGAACATCCAAAGCGACGTCTCAAGACTTCAGTTTTATCTCTTAGTCGGTCTCAGTTGAGTAACCGACCGACTAGTTGTGAAACTAGTCGGTCAGCTACTCTTCGTGGACCGACTAGTTCCTTTTGTCTGAACTTCGACCGATTCTTTGTTCTAACCATTAGTCGGTCTACGTTGATTGACCGACCGACTAGTTGATAAACTAGTCGGTCAGTGGTTGTTCTTTGACCGACTAGTTACGATCAGAATAGAGCCGTTGGAGCTTTAATTGAAACGTTTTTCTCTCTCTCTTTCCTCTAACCTATATATACTTGTTGAGCTGCATTCATTGCACTTAAGGCTGATTATTGGAGAAGTTTAGAGATCAAAGAGAAAGCTATCATCTCATTTAAAGCTCATTCATTTCCCTCTCAAGAATCTCTTCCTCATTCATTTCAAAAGAGAGATTCATTGATTGAGAGCCTTCCAAGCCAAGTGCTTGATCCTAGGTCACCAACAACCCCATAGCTCTCCATCGCTGATCTACATCTTGGAGCTAGGGTTTGGTGCCTTCTTCTTCCTCAAAATCATCCTTGCCCTAATTCGTAAGTATACTCAAGGCATAGGTATTTTGTGGTAAGCTATTCTATTTCATTTACTTTCATTTTGTAAGTGTTTAACTCTCGGTTGTGAGAGTTGTGTTTGTGATCCCGGGTTGTGGGAGTCACAAATTACTTTGTGTATGATTTGACTTGGTGGAGGTTCTTCACAAGTTTTTCATAGTGGAAATCTTGAGTTAGGGTTTCTAACTCAAGTATCCGGAGGAGATCCGGGTGTTTGGGACGTAGGATCACCGGGAACAAGTCGGGGAGACTTGGGTGGATCTGAACCCAGTAATATCGTTTGTTTGCGATTGTTTATTTGTTGTCGATTATTTACTATTCCGCATTTCCGCATTAATTGGTAGAGTTTGCACGATAATTAGGAATTTGCCTCTTAATTATTTTAAAGTACTATTCACCCCCCCTCTAGTACTTATGCAGTAGCTTAGCAGGGCATTACATTTGGTATCAGAGCCAAGTCTATAGCTATGTCTGCCAATGACAACAAGACCGTTCGTCCACCTTCCGACTATAGCACCTTCAAGAACCGTGAAGGAGCGTCTTCGGTAATGGAAGGACATTCCTCAACGAGGCCTCCATTCTTCAACGGTACCAACTACGGGTACTGGAAATGCCGGATGGAAACTTTCCTCCGGAGTGCTTCACTATGGAGGGCCACGATGAAGGAGTATGTCGAGCCCGCCAAAGAAGATTTCGAGAAATGGACTCCCGCGGAGATCGTCGCGGAGGTAAGCAATGCCAAGTCAATGAATGCCTTGCAATGTGCTTTGGAGCCCGAGGATTTCAATAAGATATGCACATGTAAGAGTGCATATCAAATATGGAACTCCCTCCTCATCTTGCATGAAGGGACAAGTAGGGTAAGAGACTCTAAACTCGTTGTAGTTAATAAAGATTTCGAGTTATTTCATATGCTACATGGTGAGAAGATGAAGGAGTACTATGCTCGCTTCGTCGACATCACAAACGAGTTGAAGGCTCTCGGTAAGACCTACACCCAAAAGGAGAAAGTCTCGAAGATCATCGATGGACTTCCTTCTAGTTGGGAGAAACAGACCTTCGCTATCGAGGAAGGTAATGATATGAAAACCTATACGGTTGTTCAACTAATGGGTACCTTGATGTCTTACGAGGTACGCAAGGATAGCAAGTTGAAGTTGCAGGAAAAGATGAAGTCCTACCTTCAACAAGACGAGCCAAAGAAGAAGGCCATTGCTTTCAAGGCCGCTCCATCTACTTCCACATCAACCGATGATGAAAAATCGGAAGACGAGTTGGACTTGGTGTCCATGGCACTCATGGCAAAGAAGTTCAACCGGTTCTTCCGGAAAGGTAACTTCAAAAACAAATCGAAGTTCAATACTACTAACGCCTCCTCTTCTGTGTGCTTTAAATTCAACAAGCCCGGACACATGAAAGCGGAGTGTCCTCTAAACAAGCAAAAGGAGAAGTGGAAGGCACCGAAATTCGACAAGTCCAAGAAGTACAAAAAGGGGTACAAAAAGGGGCTTGTCGGGACTTTCACCGACTCCGATGATTCCTCAAGCGGAGAGTCGGATGATGAGCAAGTGGAGCAAGCACACATGTGCTTCATGGCTAGAGAGGAAAATGAACTAGGATCTTTCTCCGATGATAGCGACAACGAAGGCGATGAGGTAGCAATGGATGACCTTAGGAATGCTAATTCTCAATTGTGGTCTAAGTATACTAAGTTAGTAAATATTTATACTAAAGTAAAAGATGACTTAGCTAGCATTTAAACCTCGCCTAAAACTATCATCACCAACAACGACACCGTTGTTGAAGGGTTGAAGAATGAGATTGTTAATCTCAAATCTAAACTTGAACATGTTAGCATTGATGATCCGGAGGATCACAAGATGGCGGATTTGACTTCTCAAAACTCGACTTTGAGTATTGAGAATGAGAATCTTAAATCTCGTGTTTATGTGCTCACATCGTAAGTATCCAACTTGGATATTTCTATGCGTTCTCTCACCGAGAAATATGAGAACACATTAGGCCGTATTAATAAATTCAATAAGGGTAAGGACCATTTGGATAAAATCCTAAGTGACTTACTTTCGGCCAATCACCACATTGGCTTGGGGTATACGATGGGATGTTCATCCAAATCGGCCACTACTTTTGTTAGGCCAACTTCCGGTGACTCAACGAGTGGTAGCAAACACTCTATTGGTAGTTCTTCTACCAATGGTGCTTCCACCTCGTCCACACCCTCTTTCGGAAAGAAACCCACTTTGGGTGGACCTCCAAAGAAGGGCCATGCCTACATGTACACCAATATTATGCCACGTAGGAACACACATCCTACTCCACCGGCTCACACATATGATGATTTCTATGCTACACGTTCACGGGCACGTGCGCACAATGTGAGACACCCTCATGCACGTGTTCCTCCACATGCATATGTACACCCACATCATCGTATGAATAATTATCCACATGCGCCATTCCATCATGTTCCTTATGCCTATCCACGACATGCATCACGTAGAAACCAACAACGCATGCATGCACCCAATAGGATGAGGGCTCCCAAAATATTCACAATTTGGAGCCCAAAGGACACAAGCATGGATGAAAAACAAGTTTACATGAATGCTTATTTTTCGGATGTTGTGGATAATGTTAATTATGTGGGGAAGTCTAAGTCCAATTGGACTTGGCTTCCAAAGGTCTAATCTTTTGGACCCAATGACCTTGGGTACCATGATATGAAATTTTCTATCTTTAGGTACTCAAGGAAAAGAAAAGGAAAAGGAGCAACAAATTTAAATTTAGCTCCAAAGGAAATTGGATACTCAATAGCGAGTGTTCAAAACATATGACGGGTGACGCTCAATTGCTCTCCAGAGTGGTTCCCATTGCTAATGGAAACCGCGTCGTCTTTGGAGGCAACGAGAGCGGAACCATCATAGGTGTTGGTAAAGTGGGTAATCCTTCTAAACCCCTTATATGTGATGTTTACCTTGTTAAAGGATTAAACCACAATCTTATTTCAATAAGTCAACTTTGTGACAAAGGTTACAAAGTTAGCTTTGCGAAAGGAATGTGCCATATTTTAAGAAAAGATAATAATGAATTATTGTTTTCCGGCACACGCCATAAGGATATATACATCCTAGATCTTCCAAGATCACATGAACAATGTCTTATTGCCAACACAAGTGAACAACAATTATGGCATCGACGTTTTGGTCATGTGAACTTTGGAACACTATTTAATCTTTCCAAGTTAAACTCTATTAGAGGCTTCCCTAAGCTAATCTTTCAAAAGAAAAGCTTTTGTGACTCGTGTCAACGAGGCAAGCTTCCAAAATCGTCGTTTAAACCTAAGAAAAGCATTTCTTCTAAGCGGCCACTAGAGCTATTACATCTAGATTTATTTGGGCCAACTAGAGTTGCTTCATTAGGAAATGCACGATATGGGCTTGTTATCGTTGATGACTTTTCTAGGTTTACTTGGGTATTTTCATTATGCAATAAAAATGAAGCTTTTGAAAACTTCACAATTTTTGTTAAGAAAGTACAAAATCTCTTAGGAACCACCATTGTCACTATTCGTAGTGATCATGGAGGTGAATTTGAAAATGAGTCTTTTGAGACATTTTGTGATGAAGTTGGTATTACACACACCTTTTCATTCTCTCGCGCACCTCCTCAAAATGGTGTTGTTGAGAGAAAGAATAGGACGCTAGTGGAGTGTGCTCGCACTATGCTTGATGATAGCCAACTTGGCCATCAATTTTGGGCGAAAGCGGTACACACCGCTTGCTATGTGTTTAATAGAATACTTTTGAGGCCCGGCACTAAACAAACTTGTTATGAGTTGTTGTTTGGTAGGTTGCCTCAAGTTAAACATTTTCGTGTTTTCGGTTCAAAATGTTTTATTAAGAACACGTATGGTAGTTTGGACAAATTCGATCCAAGATCCGATGAGGGGATTTTTGTTGGGTATTCCTCGCGTAGCAAAGCCTACCGGATATACAACAAACGAACCTCAACGATCGAGGAATCGCTTCATGTTTCATTTGATGAAGGATTTGTTCCAACCAGAATTACTAATGATGATGACTCCATGGATGTCCTATGTGATTCAATTGGTAATTCTAACTCTATTACTTCTATTGATTCTATTGATACTAACCCGACTAATGAAGTTGTTGAGAATGTTCCTAATGATCAAGGAATTCCCAAACGGCTTCATACCATTCGTGACCATCCTCATGAGCAAGTCATTGGCAATATCCATGATAGTGTCAAGACGAGATCTCAAGTCAACCACTTCGCTCATTGTGCCTTTGCCTCCTCGATTGAGCCAAAGAATGTTAATGAAGCTTGCGAAGATAGCGCTTGGATCTTAGCCATGGAGGAGGAACTCATTCAATTCGAGAGGAATGAAGTTTGGGAGCTTGTTCATCCGGAACAAAGCATAAATATATATATCGTGATTGGCAATATCCATGAAGTTTGGGAGAATGTTGGATATTGGACTCCCCTGATTTGGTTTTGGATGATGAACAAACATAAATATATCGTGAACTAACAATTTGTGAGCGCAGTTATGGAGATCGTCGCCAATTTCATATGAACATCCAAAGCAACGTCTCAAGACTTCAGTTTTATCTCTTAGTCGGTCTCAGTTGAGTAACCGACCGACTAGTTGTGAAACTAGTCGGTCAGCTACTCTTCGTGGACCGACTAGTTCCTTTTGTCTGAACTTCGACCTATTCTTTGTTCTAACCATTAGTCGGTCTACGTTGATTGACCGGACCGACTAGTTGATAAACTAGTCGGTCAGTGGTTGTTCTTTGACTGACTAGTTGCGATCAGAATAGAGCCGTTGGAGCTTTAATTGAAACGTTTTTCTCTCTCTCTTTCCTCTAACCTATATATACTTGTTGAGCTGCATTCATTGCACTCAAGGCTGATTATTGGAGAAGTTTAGAGATCAAAGAGAAAGCTATCATCTCATTTAAAGCTCATTCATTTCCCTCTCAAGAATCTCTTCCTCATTCATTTCAAACAAGAGATTCATTGATTGAGAGCCTTCCAAGCCAAGTGCTTGATCCTAGGTCACCAACAACCCCATAGCTCTCCATCGCTGATCTACATCTTGGAGCTAGGGTTTGGTGCCTTCTTCTTCCTCAAAATCATCCTTGCCCTAATTCGTAAGTATACTCAAGGCATAGGTATTTTGTGATAAGCTATTCTATTTCATTTACTTTCATTTTGTAAGTGTTTAAATCTCGGTTGTGAGAGTTGTGTTTGTGATCCCGGGTTGTGGGAGTCACAAATTACTTTGTGTATGATTTGACTTGGTGGAGGTTTTTCACAAGTTTTTCATAGTGGAAATCTTGAGTTAGGGTTTCTAACTCAAGTATCCGGAGGGGATCCGGGTGTTTGGGACGTAGGATCACCGGGAACAAGTCGGGGAGACTTGGGTGGATCCGAACCCAGTAATATCGTTTGTTTGCGATTGTTTATTTGTTGTCGATTATTTACTATTCCGCATTTCCGCATTAATTGGTAGAGTTTTCACGGTAATTAGGAATTAACCCCTTAATTATTTTAAATTACTATTCACCCCCCCTCTAGTACTTGTGCAGTAGCTTAGCAGGGCATTACAAGGAGATCGCCTCATCGTCACGCAGCCATCCCCTATACGGCCCTTTTCCCCCTTCTTTCCTAGGCATCAACCCTTCTTCTGAAGAGCAATCCGATCGTTTGCAAGCCCTTCTTCATCGCCCGATGTGACCTTCTCTTTTCATCGATTCCCCCACTCTGGAATCTTTTGGACTCTTTCGGTGCGTCAGCGCACTTTTTCGCTTCATAGGTTGCGATTTCCTTCTGCGGACCCACGTCCATACACACATGAATCTCACACTTGAGTTCCTCAGTTCTCTCGAGGTGTCCGATCATGGTTTCACCTTCCACGACTTCAATGGCAATTTTACCATGAGTTTCGTCTAGCTCAACAATATCCTGAACTTCCCTCACCCCGATCGTCATGTTGAATGCTCAACTCACAATCGGTCTGACATCTTTTCTTACTTTCGGGCTGATGGTGTTTGGCAACGGTTCACACGATATACCACCTTTCCTTCGGTAGCCCTTGCATCCTACATCATACACCCATGCTACCGCTTCGCCCATTGCTTCCTTGCCAACACCATTTTTGCCCTCGTGAATGTTTTCACGGTGTCTAGGGATGAGCTCTTCTTTCTTTATGCCATGTCCCACGACCGGATTCATGGAAATATCCCTATGCCCATAAACACCGCTCATTGGATCATCCACGAGATCTTATCTGTTAGCCACACGACTTCTGGTTCTATCTGCTGTGGTGGGATGATTACTCTTATCGTCAGTTGTGTTTTGAGGATGCCGCCCCACCTCCCTATTGTACCGGGGCGTAGCCATATCGATCGTGACTATTTGATCGATATCGGCATGCTCACTCCTTTTGGTGAGGAGCGTGCAGTCTACCTCTATAGTCCCGCCTGCACTGCTTTTGCCATCCTCCCACCCTCATCTCCTAAGAGACTCCCCATTCGCAGTTCACATCTACCATGGGAGTTGTACCCGGATCCTTGGTATGCCACTCTCGTACATTTTCCACCCTTGGATCCTCCTGATTGGCACCCGAATGTCGGTTCACCCGGTGCGATCATTATCCACCATGATCCACCAATAAATTTCCACCATGATCCACCGGAGATCCAGCCCATTGCCCCTCCTACTCCTGTCGGCACACCCTCTCTTTCATCCTCCGAAGATTCCTTCTTCCACTATTAACCACCATCATCACCATCTCCCTACCATTTTACCGACAGCGGCTCCGATTGACTTCCCCCTCGCATATTTCTGGATCTTCATTATCATATCTTATTGCTAGCATTGTCATGTCTAGCTTGGGGGGAAGTCATTTTTCTGGGTGTTGTCATGTGATGTTTTTATGTGTGCTTGTTTATATATGTCGTGTGGTGTGATTTCCTTTATTTTTCAGTTTTGTATGTGTGTTTTTCTTGTTTTTCAATTCTTTTTGTGTCGGTGCGTATCCCCCCCATTTTCATTTCCCTCCTGTACTTATTTCTATTGCATTGAGGGCAACACAAGCTTCAACTTGGGGGAGTCGCACTTTGTGCGTCATTTGTGTCTTTTTCTTCGTTTCTGAGTCGTTTTCTTCGTGTTTTTCTTTTTCATTTTCTTCTTTTTTATCTCTTTCTCCTAGAGATGACACCATATGATGAATTGCCACAAAATCACACACACCTAGCATGGCTTCGATTTTCACTTTCACTAACCCTAGGAAGCCGAGTCCTCTTGCATTTCACGCTTTATGTGACCACTTTGCTTTTTTGTGAGTCGTGTGTCGTAGCTAGCTTTTGGTGTGCTTCTACTTTGTGATTTTGATTTATATACATGTCTAGGAATGACTCCTAGATTATCATGCTTCGATTTGAATATGCGGTATTTGCTTCTCCTGTCTGCTTCTATATGCATGCATATATATGTATATCGTATGCTTCATTTCGCATGTGTCGTGATTCCACAATTAGGACTACGATAACCCATTTAGCATATGCTCTGATTAGCGAAAAAATCTCCTTTGCCCAAGTGTTTAGAATCCGATTTCTTTTTTATTTTACTTGGTGCAAATTCCCTCGTCGTGTACCGTTCTCCCACTTGGGAGAGTACACATGTATATATCCCAAAAGCCCAAAAATCCAAAAAAAAAGAGAAAAGAAAAACCCAAAAAGAAAAGAAAAGAGAAAAAGAAAGAAAAAGATATGTATATGCCAAAAATTCAAAAAAAAAATACAAATACCCAAAACCCAAAAAATGTGTGAATATTTACCTACCTACCGAGAATAAAGGGAAGGCGAGAGTTTGCACCGAGTGTTCTACTCCACATCATCTCAACCTCCATCGTTTTCGAAAACACTTGGAATAGGGACTTTCTAGCTATTATCTAGGCGATAGTATGGTGATTTCCTAGTTCCTAGCCGTGGAGTCCCCGATGCATGATACGTTTCTATTCTTATACTCTTCTCATGCATGCTTGAGCTACTATTCGCCGCTTATTCTAAATCGAATCGATATTTGGGTCTTTTCTTGGATTTGCATATATGGAGCCTATTGCACAATGTAGATAGTGACACCGTCTGCTAGCACACGACCACACTCACTCGCGCTTCACCGCGTGGGCCCACAACACTTGTTTGGACTCGTTTTCCTTGGTTTAGTGATGTAATTTATCGTTTGCTTGCTTGGTGTGGCGTTTTTGATTTTGTTGGCCCTGACGGGTGATTTAGGATTTTGATTTCTCTTTTTCTCTCTTTCTCTCTATTTTCTCCCTCCGAGCTCCTACTCTCACTCTCTTCCTCGAGGACGAGGAATGGTTTAGCTTGGGGGATTTTGACGTGTGTGTATATTTTATATATTCACGCATGTCTTCTTTGTGTTTTTCCGTTATTTTCCGCCGTCCCGTATCCATTTTCTCGTGTTTTCTAGTTTTCTTTCACTTTTCCGTGTTTTTATGTGTTTGCAGGATTTTGCCAGCGTAGGAGACATATAACGTAGATATCATGAGTCCCTGGATCAACGGGAGGAGACACGCGCAATCCAGGGGGTCAAACGACGAAGATTGCCATCTTTCAACCCCCACCCGATCGGTTGGACACGGCGAACCGATCGGGTGATGCACGCGTGTCCGATCCGGACTGAAGCTGAAGCGAAGTGCAAGGTCAACCGACCGGTTCATCGATCGGTTCATCCCAACAGAGCTCTCGGGAAATTGGAGCTGAATTCCAACCGATCGGGTGAACCCGATCAGTTCATCTGTAGAAGATTCTTCCAACAGACAACCTGGAGAGCTCAACCGACGTCCGCTGACCGTGCCAAATCGACGCAAGTCTCTGTTCTTTTGGACGTATTTCCAACCGATCGGATGATTTATCAACCGATCAGGTCACCTGATGACTGCAAGATCCAAACGACGAGCCGCTTGCGCCAACCGATCGGGTCACGTGAGCGGGTGAAGTTTCAAATTCTGATCATACACATTGATTTCTCAAGATTCAATCCTTGCATTTTGTACCTATCTTTTTGTCCTAGTCAGTAAACACATTCAAAAGCATCCCTCAATTGTATAATAGATCATCATAACCAGTGCCATCAGGGGGACATTTCATTTCACATCTCAAAATCTTTATTTTAAATGAACAGCAATAATTAAAACTTAATAATTGTTATTTAATTCTCCCAAAAATTTTAGCTCCTCCAAATTCAGTTCACCCATTCTTTTAAAATATTCGTCTATCAAAAGATTGGATCCCCTAATTTTAAATGAACTACAATAATTAAAACACAATAATTGTTATATAGCATTCCAAAAATTTTAATTCCCCCAAAATCTAGTTCCACATTCATGTAAAATATTCCCCCTTCAAAAGCTTGGATCCCCTAATTGTAAATGAACAGTAATATTAAAGCAAATAATTGTTAATTAAATCTCAAAATTTTGTTCCCTCCAGATTTGGTTCCTATGAAAAATTTAAGGTTTTCCCCTACAGACATTTCTTCTAACCAACACGCCATATGCATGGAAGCAACCCACAAATTTATGAAGAGACAACTTATGGTTATGGACTTGTACACATTAACTAAATTCATATGTTATTGCATGCCAATGATCATCAGTGTTTATACGTATACTGGTGGAAATGTCTAAATTGCAACTAATAACACAATGTTTGAACATGTTGCTCCCACAACCAAACATCTATTAACAATTTGTTTTAGAATTTTTTGAAGTTTCATATTTGAATCAACAATGCACACCTAGAGCCAGGCCCTCTTCTATATCTACTATACATCCATATGTGATTACTACATTCGATTAAATTCCATCCGGCACTTCAATTCATCTTAATCCTTCTTTGATATTTACATGCATGAACCATAAAATACTTTACAACAATTGAAAGAGGATACAAAACGTGTCCATCAATTTTATGCAGGGCACATCATATCTACTATTTAAAGGTAGCTTGTTCATCTAGCCATCTCCGCATGAATGGAAGCCATCACTTGACCCAACCCGCTCACTCCTTGATTTCTAGTACCACCATTTGATTGCTCATCTGCATTGTTTCCATTGATGTGAATAGTTTGATCCATCTGTATGCAAACATGTACATTAATAGATTAATATAGTAATTTCTTCCCCATCCTAAAACCTTAAACATGTAAAGATATAGGTTAGTAGATCAATTTTTCCTATGTAAGTTAGCATTTTCGTCTGATTATTTTTATACTTCTACAAATAGAGATGGGATCTCCACTATTATCAAGTATCAATAAACACTACCACCACCAATACCCACCCAAAAATAGGACATGGATCAAAGCCTTAAACCTTAACAAAAAATATCCAAAACAAATTAGAAAAGAAAACCAGGATGTAATTGAAGGTTTTATGGTGGAAGAGGAAAATTAACAAACAATTTGCATACTTTGCATACCAGAGCTCTGACAATATAGGGTTTTGATTGACAGATATAGCTAGATCCTAAAAAAATAAGGTGAAATGGAAAGGATTAGAAGAAAAGATTGAGGAATAGAAGATTTAGATTAGCTTAATTTTTGGTTAAAAATAAAATGGCAAAAAAAATAATCTGCAATGCAAAAGTGATTTTAAAGTGATTTATCAAAAGTTACTGAAAAAGATGTTATTTTGGTGAAAAAAGTGATTTATTCAGGAGTTCGCTGAAAAAGTGATTTATCAAAAGGAAAAAAAGATCGTATTTTGGTAGCAAAAGCTTCATTATCCATTAGTTTCTCATAAATGTTTCATATTAGTCATTGAGGAGGGAACTCAACTGAAATGGGCTCTTGGGAATCACCGTGTACCTCAACAGTTGCCAATCAATTAAGCCACATGTAAAAACAAAAAATTATTAACAAAAAAATCAAAAGGGATGTATTGATAAAACAACAAATTCAACCACATTAATATTATCATTCAAGTGAGGTCACATGACCAATAAAATTAACTTAAACTCGTTAACATGTCAGCGATTAATTGTAGATTGAGAAAATACATGGGATATTAGTGTATGGGATATTAGTGTAAGGCCCCTGAAACTATAGATGTGTTTTGTGTAATGTACCCAAGAAAATTAAAGGAGACTAATTGAACAACAAAATAGTACTAAGTAATATTAGTTTTATTTTTATCCTGATTAATAAGCCGAATTCTTGCACGATAATCAGTCTTCCCCTCTGCAGAGTCAAGCAACAAAGTTTTAGAGTATAAATACAAAAAGTTTTGAACAGAATAATAATGATAAATACACAAATGAGTACCTCGGGCACCTCTCTTTTGCTTATATGTAACTTGAAAATGATTGAAGTTAGCCTTACAATTTTCGGCTTTGACAAATGTCTGGAGTTCACACCACAAACTTGAGTCAGTATTATACATAAACCCCCTAAAATCTAGAGTAATATATTCATAATGAAGCTTTTGACAGTTAATAGTGGGATACAACCGATGATTAAAGATAACCAAGCAGAATCTTTGAGGTTTATTGGAGTTTCTTAAGATTCAGGCAATGATCAAATGAAACAACAAAAAATAATTTTGCTTCGGATCCATCTCTCATGTTAGTGGAAAACATTAAAGCAGCCTAAAATTGCTAATTTAATGTATAAGCCATAGCAAACTGAAATGTTTTACATGCTTCACTAATTAAATAATTTGTTGCACTTACACTTTCACCCACTCCTTAACTTGTAAAATTTCACATATACTCGGCAAGTGACTCCTCCATGTATTTTGGTTCTCTTTAATAGTGATTGACGAGGTTAATGATTATGTTTTGCATTTGGTTACTGATTTATTTCTTTATTTCTGATGCTATTACATTTGTTTTCTGATTTATTCTCAAAACATTTGGAATACTTCAACAGGAACTCTAGCATCGTATCTTTTTCTGGAATTGTGTTTGATTCCTTCTCATATGAAGTTTGTTATGGTCCTATTAAATTTTGGTGTTCAATGGGACTGATGTCAGGCATTTTAATCATTTCTAATGTTGCTGTTAATATGTATGACATGCAGTATCTTTTGTATTTGTTTTCTGATCAATCCTCGAACCATTTGGAATACTTCAACAGGAACTCTGGTATCATATCTTTTTCTGGAATTAGTTTTGATTCATGCTCACATGAAGTTTGTTCTGATGTTCTAAATCTGATTTGTAGAATATGGACCCCAAGAAGATCACATTGGCAACTGGATTGAAGCTTTTGTTGGGTAAAAACATCAAACAGACTGGTTGCCCAAAAAGCAAACCAAAGCCTGCGGAAGACTCATCATGGGAGTAACTTGCTACCAAAAACGAATGGAAAGGTTGAATCAAGTGACATATAGAGCTCATTCTTAATTATAATTCAGTGTTGCTCCTCATAATATTAGTATGTGCATAATTTTATTTAGGCGTTTTTTTTGCCTTTGAGGATTTTTGTTGTAGCTCTTAGGTATTCAAGAAATGCATAAACCAAAGATCAAGTCATACACCATGTACAAACCAAGGGGAAGTGAACGATAAGCCCCGGAAAATCTAATTGAAGTGGTTTTCTTTGGCAAGAGAAGATACATAATTAAAGGTTGCTTATGATACCATATATGGCTATCTAACATTGAGATGTTTCACCCAAAGAGCTCAATATAATGTGAAATTGATATCTATGCTTATCACTGTAATTTGCAAACCATTTCAATGTAATTAAAATATTTGCAGCTGCTATTAGTGATAACCATAACCATTTAACTGTAATTAAAATATTTGCAAACCATTCACTGTAACCTAAAATATTTGCTATTAGTAAGGACCATTTCACTGTAATTAAAATATTTGCAAACCATATCACACAACACATAATCATGCTGAAAAGGGAACAAAAATTACAAAAACCAACCAATTTTAAACCATGCTTAAGGATGTCACAAAAGGGACATCGATCCCTCGCAGCATAGGAATCCAACCCCGCCTCCAGGTTCCAATCTCCTCTCAAACATCTTCATTTTTCAAATATTTTAAACTTCTATCTGATGCAGTAGGGCTTTTGTATCTTTTTAGTCACTTATGTGTTTTCTAGGTTGATGACTTCCTGAGTGTCTATAATATTACTTTCAAAAAATCTACACCTTTTTTGTGGATGATTATACTTTTTGCTGGCAATTATAGCCCAAAATTACCAGGGAATTGCTTTATGGGGGGAAAAGTTGGTTTCTTTTTTCTTTGTTTGAGGGTCACAACACTATAAACTGTACAATGTGCCTTTTTTTGTTGGTTCCTGGCATCAACAGTAGGCTATTAGTAAGCTATTAGTTAACTGTTTAAAATTACATGTACAGCTGGTCCATACACCTGATGCTCGTTTCATCCTGAAAAAAGCATAATATGTAGATCTTATCAAGTAGTTCTTGTAAATTGATCTTTGCATGGAAAATTCTGCTGAAAAGGAATACAGTATGCTTAGAGATATATAGCTAGTGCCTTGCTATTATCAATTATAAACTGAAAATATTTCAAAACAAATGATTAATTCCTCTTGCTATTATCAATTATTATCAGTTTTAAACCAAGAAATTGCAGTTAAGAACAGAAATAACAAAAAGGGATATCGTCGGCACCTTGGTTGATCTTGCTGCGTTCAGATTCCAGATTCCAGTCTTGCTGCCAGTAGAAGTGAACACCCTCAGTTATTGCGAGAAGAATGCTGTTTTAGGGAAATAGGAGATTCCTCTTGCTGTAATGGAGAAGAGTATGTTATTAAGGGAAATAGGCGATTCATCCATGCTTAAAGATGTTACTTACCTTAAGAAATGCCGCTTGCATCTTGCTGCGAGATGCCGCTTGCCTCTCCAAGGGCTCAGGCGAGAAGACAATGGAGACAGATTCCGATCTTGCGTCTAGATTCCAGATTCCGATCTTGCGAGAACTTCAGAAATGGGGCTTGAGAAATTGCTTGCGTTGAGAAATAGGGCAAAGACTGAATTACTATACTGATTAAAAATAATAATAATTAACCATAAATCCTGGAAATCAAGAATAATCTTCAGCTCACCTATTTTTTGCTATTTAATGTATAATCTTCAGCTCACCTCCTGCTCTGAAGCCCTGCTACATTGGCAAGAACAGAGGCCGGAAGCCCAAGAGGAAGCGGCGGGGGTGGTTGTACTTCTGGCCTGAAGAGCGAGAGGATTCAGAGACGTCGAGTGACCTGAAATATTAGACATTAAACAGCAAAAATAGGAGAGAATAATCTTCAGCTCGTATTAAATGGCTGATGAAATTCCCACAAACAATGAAAAAGACCACAGACGCTGCTTAGCCAAAGCGTTTCAATATCCGCAATTGATTGTTGACATGATGTGAATAAATACTTGGATGAGGACCTGAAAAATGAAGAAAACCCATGTCATTCTGAAATTATTCTCTTTATCAACCGAAGCATATTTTATTGTGAAGACCAAGTATTAAAAAACTGGAAAAAAGAATGTAACAATGCAATAATCGCTTGTATTATAGCAATAATATGCAGTAAATTGCAAATATTTACTCAAAATTAGGAGCATAGAATTGTAATTTACAACAAAATATTCATTTTGAAAAACATCTAAAGGTTATAATGACACTCTATTACCAAAACCCTCTAAGCAAGTTTTTGAGACTATAAGGTATGCATATACATCGGTATAGTTGATATAGAAAGACAACCATATGCTTGATTCCATTAAATGGTCATATAGACCAATGTCACTGATAATAAGGAAAAGAGAACTTGAAAAAAGAAATATGCAAGCATTAGAAATTGGTAAGAAAAGTATTAACGTTTGTAGATAATTCATCTCCCTAGCTATATGCCTATACTGAAAAAAGGACGGCATGTTTGTTTCAAGAACTTAATTGCACTTAATGTTTGTTTTGTAAAGTTACATGCATTTAAGTGAGCGTGCAGTTAAATGTTTGTTGAAACAAACACTTGGTGAGCGTGCAGGTTTTCCACTCAGTTCTTCATTGCAATTAAGTTTCTTAATAAAAATATCTGTTTTCCCCTCAGCACATTGGAGAAAGAGGATATTATGAATGACTAATGACTAAGGAGATCTTGGCCATTGTAAGCATACAGTTCTTCATATTCAACTATTGACAACGTATGCATGATACTTCTGCAGATAATCACATGCACATTTCTCCTTTCCATACAGAAGCGCACTGACACAAACATTAGCTACATTACTGATCTGAACCCAAAGTTTAGTTTGTTGATGAATAAACACATGATAAATCTTATTTTCTCAACACCCACCACCTAGAATTCCAACAAAATGATTAAATGGGTGGATACTTCTGATGTTGTTTTAAACACCGTTGTATTCTATGAATTCACACACACCATTCAGTTCTTGGTTGGTTGCATCCAACCTAGAACTTTTTATTGGAAGATGACTTGTTGGAACATCCATTTAATTTTCGCAATATTTATAGCAAATAGTAACATTTTAGTCCGGCGTTGGCTGGACAAATGTGGAGGGAAAGCAACCCATTGCACAATTTTAAAAACTTGCAAGGAATGTTTCATAATCTAATTGGATTATCACTTAATCGACTCGTGTTATATATAATCGTTGTCATTGGCATTTGCCAGACCCATCTCTCTCTTTTCTCATTCATTGCTTTCCCATTGAAAAATTGATGGCTATGGAGGCAATCATATCATAAAGAATAAACACATTTCAACATTCTTGGAGGCACAAATATTGAAATTGCACTTGAAAATGAACATCCCCAGAGATGTTTTATTTAGCACAGATTCATTGTAATATATTTCGAAATGTTTAATATTCCTGGAGGCACAGATTCATGTCTAAATATAAACATGCTCTCAACTTTACTTACAAACTACTGTAATAGCATCACATATTGAAGAATATATAAAATAAAAAACACCATGATTCTAACAAATAATCAATATTAAAAATTGAACACCGATAGGAAATTAAGATTGCACTCAAAAATGACTATTTTGGAGGCAAACACAATGGATCTTTTGAAAGGAAAGCGAGAATCTGTATAATACCTTTTGCTTCCCGGCTTCGAGATGCCCTAACTTCCTCGAATTGGACATGACCTGTGCCGACGCCATACGATCCGATTGCCAAATCTTATTTCCCCTAATTCATCCGATCCAAAAAAAAGTATGAATATCAGTCAAAATTCAGAGAGAGCAAGAAAATATCAGTTTTTTAGTTTTGAAGAAAGAGAAGCACCTCTCTTGCCAAACTCGGATAAAGAATAAACACATTTCAACATTCCTGGAGGCACAAATCTTGAAATTGCGCTTGAAAATTAACAGCCCCAGAGATGTTCTATTTAGCATAGATTCATTGTAATATAGTTCAAAATGTTTAATATTCCCAGAGGCACATATTCATGTCTAAATATATACATGCTCTCAACTTTACTTACTAACTACTGTAGTAGCATCACATATCGAAGAACATATAAAATAAAAAACACCATGATTCTAATGAATGATCAATATTAAAAATTGAACACCGATAGAAAATTAAGATTGCGTTCAAAAATGACTATTTCGGAGGCAAACACAATGGATCATTGAACACAGGAGAATAACATCTACTTATGCCAGTATCTTTGGTTGTGTTTAAATGAATAGTGTTAAAAGTTAGATAGGAATGCTTGAGGGGAACATTATTCGTTAGTTTATTGAGCAAAGCAGCAAATGCATCAGAGAAACCTGAGCAAAAGGGCATTTGCATGTACATGGGAATGTCACATTCCCAGTCATATTTTTTTTCTTTAGCTGTGTTTGTAGAATTATCTCCCCTACGTAAGGGAAAGGATGGTATTTACTATTTAGTTTGTTTCTTCATAAAAGAGCTTTAGAGCAACAAATATGTGTGACTCATATATCATTTTTTCAGTATCACCCCAAAAATACTGAAGTTTGTGTAAAGTTTCTAAAGTATTAACTCCCGGATTTTGAATTGCTGGTTACACACATGTCATTGGATAGAATTCACATGAACATAGTGTTTATAAGAGGATGGATGATGCTTTTGATATGGCATTGCTCAAGGAACCCACACATGTTAATTATGCTCCATGTCTCTCCCTGCATCCTTTAGTTATAGCAAAGAAAAAGAAAAACAAGAATCCTCTACTACAAGATGTCATAAACAGGACCATTTGCAAGAGGCCATCAAAAGCCATTCTCTGCTTAAGTCAAAGCTTTTAGGTCTACCCCAGTCCTTGCTCTTTATCCTTGCTCTTTATCACTCTGAATGGTCCACATGATGGTCTCCGTTGCACATGGCGAACAATCTATTAAATGATCCATTAAATTGTTCATTAAAAATGATATCATGCAATGTGACAGATTTAAAATGATCCATTAAATGATCTTAACAGTACATAATAGAAGATATTTTGGCCATATGAGAGAATTCCATCCCTGACGATGCTGAAGGGGTGCTATCATCTTCATGCATCATCCTTTGTATGCTCTCCAGGTCCCTGATTACCTCTGGCATCGAAGGCCTGGCACTTGTCTCGTCCTTGCAACACTTAAGTGCTAACGATATGAACTTAAAACTTCATTCAGAAGGATATGAGCCCAATCGGCCGCCACTAATCGGCCGCCACTAATCGATAATTAGTGATAACACCTGAACATAATGATATGCCTTGTTTACCTAGAAACAGAAAATATAAAGTTTTCATGGTGGCTTAAGGAGTAATACCCATATCAGAAACTATATAAAATTTTTATGGGTATTAATTTTTTATTACAATGTGACAGCCCCTACATTTTATTAGCCATTACTTTGATATAATAGTGGTAAATACGAAGTGTATAGGTTTTGGATACATGTGACAGCATGTATAGGCATGCCTGCCATACATTTAATATCCGAACTTAGTATCGGCAATGGAATAAATTGCCATATGATATGCCGGGTACAGTTCATGAAAAATAGATGTAGCAGGGGTTCTACCAATTCATAATAGATGAGTAGTTTCAACTCACTCTTACGTTTCAGAGATAATAAATACTACCTCTTCTAGAATCAGTTCAGGACTCCATATCTCTATAAAGGACCCATGGTAAGATATGATCCATATCTTTGCCCATCTAAACTCCCAAAAACCTATCAAATGATATTCCTCTATGGCCACAATAAATATCAAATTAGGATATGGAATTACTTCTGTTATTGTTTAGAAGGCAGAGTTTAAGCCCTGTTAAGGTTGAAAAAGGTGATCTATACAATGACGTAATTATAGGTAATACAATGTTTCTGAACAATGTGGCAGTGAACATTCTATAATTACCTCATTGTATAGATCCCTTTATCAGCTTGTTGACGGGACTATTCTGACCGGGTCTGGAAGAGCAAAGTCAACTATGATTGGTCAACCGGATTACTACGACCTTGGGGCCTCGGCCCAAGGATCTCACGGGCGGGCCGCGATTCTCCACCCATGACGAAGGCCCACTTCCTCAGTGGAGGAAATCGAGGCCCAAATCAAGGAAGCATCCGCCAAATATGGCAACCGTCCAAGGCCATCACTCTCTAGCCATCATGGCTCGGCTTAATGGCTCGGCTTAATGGCCCGACTTACAAGGCCCGCCAAATATGGCAACCGCCCGAGTCCACCACTCCAGCCATCATGGCCACCTTTAGGACATTCATCTCCTCATCAAGATGGGAGCAATTAGTGGGGGTCAAAACTTCCCACATTTGCACGTCCCCATGAATGATGGCCATGATATCACATCATGTCACATTATTAGGAGGAGTCACCTATATGAGGGGAGGGGGGCATCATCCGAAGGGAGGGCATCTCAGGTAATAAAACCTAAGGTACTCCATCAACGACCTAGTTCCCCCACTTCATCTCCTTTCCCCCCGCTCACGCCGGAGGACGTCGTTTCGATCTCCTCTCGAGTCGAACCGTCCCCGTCGAGCCTCCTCTTTCAGACTGGCATCTGACTTAGGCATCGGAGGGGATTTGGCCGGAACCAAGGTCCGGCCTCCCTGACGAGTGTTCTCGTCTGTTCAGGAAGACGTTAGATCCAAGTGTCGAAGCTTCCCTTCGACACCAGGCGAACGTCATCAAGCATCAGCCAAGACATCGAGGCCACCCCTCGACGCCAGGAGTGACCGAGGCCGAGCACATCCATCCGAGCCGAGGCTTCCCCTCAGCTCCACGCCGACCGCACATCAAGAGAGACAACCGAGGCTACCCCTCGTCGCTCGACCGGCCGAGGCCGAGCGCACCCATCCGAGCCGAGGCTTCCCCTCAGCTCTGCGTCGGTCGCGCATCAAGCCAAGGTGCCGAGGCTTCCCCTCGTCACCCGACCGTCCGAGGCCGAGCACCTCACACCGGGCCGAGGCTTCCCCTCAGCCCCCCTGAGGCCGAGGATCCAGACCCGGCCCAGCTGACGTGCTCTGCGTCGACTACATCTCCGATTCGCGTCGCGTCTACACGCGCTCGACGCACCCGAGGGACCCTAATCGGCCCCTTAACCACGTTGACCGGGCAGTCCACGGTCAACGATTCTGTAGTGAGAAAACACTCTGAAACATCTGGCGCCGTCTGTGGGAAAGAGTCATCATCCACGTCGACCACCACACCGACAAGAACTTGTCCCATTAATCAAATGACCAAAGGGCCAACGGTAGGTCCAGATGACCAATCGATCCTTTAAGGAATTGGTCGGAACCCTGCTAGCATATGAGATCAGTGCAGTGGGCATACGTTCGATCCAAAGTAAAGGGAAAAGGCCGGAACAACCAAATCATCGGGTCCCTCCCCAATCTGGGGCTCTCATTGTGAGAAGCCGTGGACCTCGAAAGGCCTAACCCTCGTGTGGAATTCTCAAATGCTGCAATCTCATCTCTTCATCCTGTCGATCCTTGCTTTGATTGTCATCCCAGCTGAATCCGCAGCTTCGGGTTTGGAGCTCAGATCTTCATTGCCCGTCGGCCCCATGGCCGTCGACGAACTCCCCGGAACCTCTGTCGGCCAATTGACCACCTTATTCGGCCGCTGTCGCCAACTTCCTTGGCTACGCCACTGAGACCCCTTCCATCAGGCGGAGAGTTGACTTGGCCGAAGGTGTGACCTAGATCACGATCTCGGATACAGAGCGCTTGATTCGTATGCTAGGGACCACCTTTTGGGGCAATGTCTCACCCTGGGTCAAGTCAAATGTCAAGTGTCATGAGTGCTCTAGCCCGTGTTAGCGGGGATTCATTTCGTGTCCTTTTCATTTCTTTCTTTTATTTCTACACTTCCACCCATATCATCCGCGTAGCTAGCACATAACCTAGGTGAGGCTAATAGCCATTCAAGCCATCCACCTCCTTGGGTTCGATAAACCCGCACCCTACACTAACCGTGCACTTGCGGTAAAACGACACCGCGCCCAAACCATAAACGGGGCGCCGGTCAAGTTTTTGGCGCTGTTACCGGGGAGGCGTTCGATTTGATATTAGCTTAGCTTGGGTTCGTTAGACTACGCAAAAAAAACAAATACAATAACCAAGAAATTTTTCCCCCACCATTATATTATCTTTTTGTTATTTTCTTGTTCTATTGATGCTCCTCTCTAGTTTTCTTGTTTTTGTTGTCCTGGTATCTTTGGTGTAACCATGTGGAGATCAAATTTCGATGCTCAGATGGGAGGATCCGATCCTTATATAGTTGTGGTTTGTGAGACTTGTGGGATGGCAGGGCACGTGCCTTATGATTGCCCATTTACGCTTGAGAGTGTCCCCTTACACCAAGGGCAAACATTTTCCCACAACCTTAGCCCAAACACCTCCCATCCATTTCCTCAACCTTATATCCCTCCACCAACACAAGAAGAATCAAGCCTCATGTCTTTCCTTGAAAGTGACATGTTTAACCAAGGCCAAATATTACAAAACTTGATGGTACCAATCACCGAGCCTACACCAAGGAGTGTGGATGAAGGAGAGGATATACCCACTTTCATGGTTGGGACCACCATCTCATCGGCCACCATAGACACATCTCAAGATGATACCCCAATTTTCCAACACTACCACTTGGATGACGAAGCATTTTTTGATGATGATAGTGAGGATGGGGCGATTTCTATAGGATCTGTGGGACAGACTTCTCGTCTTGATTTGGATACCCCACATGAGTCCTATGAGATCCCCGAGGAGTTTACAGAGCTTATGCATACCGACGAGGAGGATGTGCATGAGGACGAGGACACCACGACCACATACGAGGGATCCGCTCCACATCCACCTCCACATCCATCTCTGTCACAGCTTAATCCTTGGTCTGTGGTCAACCATGAGGATGTCATTCAGGACATCGGGCAGATGGTGGAGTATGAGCATATCGTCGAGGAGAATGTGCATGATGGCTTGGATACGATGGTCCACTTCATGGAGCCCGAGTCACATCCACCTCTACAGTCGCTCCCCATTTCTTCTGCGGCTGAGCACCTACTTGAGCATATTACCCCTATTCATGGAGATTTTCATACTCACTCTCACTCCACTTTTGAGTCTCGCTTTTCACGTCCTATTTCTTTAGACTTGTATGTTTTTGACACACCATATCTCTCACAGGACACATGATCTATTTCCCTCGAGGTATGCTACGGTGCGTCATTACCTAGAAAGCCACTTCTCATGGAGAGCGAGAAGTCGGTCGTCACTAGTACAGAGGATATCGACCCATTCTCAGGTAGTATTCGTCACCCTTTCATTATTTTTCCATCTTATTTTGATGATTATCTCTGGGATACATTTGGTTTGGGAAAAGATTTCTTGCCATTGACTAATGCACCTCGTCCTTCGCAGGTTACAGGTGGACACCTACGAGGGATGCTTGGAGGTGCATCGCTTGGGTCCATTGGCACACATGGCACATCGCTTCTGGCGGAGCCACAGAAGGAGCAGTTAGAGCAGCTACCTGCCCCACTCCAGATTCTGGATCCGCCTATGCTCAGGTGTATCCTAATCCAGTAGTGTAAAACTTTACCGCATTCTAGTTTAGATTAAAATAAACTCGTCTCCTCTCATTTGCGAGGGGAGCGTATCTACGATTTGCTTTTGCATCATAATAACCCATCATGTCGTGCCCTTCTATCACTTCTCCTGCCCACACCCCACATCCTCTACTGAGGTGGACGAGGCCACATCCTATTCTGCATTATGATTTCTTTCTTTTCCGATTTTTCCCCTAGCATATTTCTGCATCACATTGATCATATCATTTCGCGAGCATTGCCATGTCTAGCTTGGGGGAAATCGACTTTTGTGTGTTTTGTCGTGTGCTGTCATTGTGTGTCTGTTTATATGTGTCGTTTGGATGTGCTTTTGTTTCTTTTATTTATGTGTTTCTATTTCAATTTCTTTATTTTTCAGTTTCGTTCGTGTATTTTTCATGTTTTTCATTTTTTTTGTCGGTACGTATTCCCCCCATTTTCTTTGCCCTCCCGTATTTACTTCTATTGCATTGAGGGCAATGCAAGTTTCAGCTTGGGGGAGTCGCACTTTGTGCGTCATTTGTGCTCTTTTTCTTTGTTTTTGAGTCGTTTTCCATCGTGTTTTTCTTTTTTCTTCTCATCTTTTGTTCCCTCTCTCCTAGAGATGACCCCATATGATGAATTGCCACAGAAACACACACACACACACACACCTAGCATAGCTAAGATATTCACATTCACTAACCCTAGGAAGCCGAGTCCTCTTGCATTTCATGCATCGTGGGTCCGCTTTGCTTTTATGTGAGTCGTGTGTCGTGTCTAGCTTATAGTGTGCTTCTACTTTGTGATGTTGATTTATTACCTACCCTTGGTTGACCCCTAGATTATCATGCTTCGATATTGAATATTCGGTATTTTCTTCTACTGTCTGCTTCTATATGCATGCTATATATATATATATATCGTATACTTCATTTCGCATGTGTCGGGATTCCACAATTAAGGACTAGGATAACCCATTTAGCCCATGCTCTAACTTGCGAGAAATATTTCCTTTGCCCAAGTGTTTAGTTTTCGATTTCTTTTTTGTTTTACTTGGTGCAAATCCCTTCGTCGTGTACCATTCTCCCACTTGGGAGAGTACACTTGTATATATCCCAAAATCCAAAAATCCAAAAAAGAGAGAAAAGAAAAACCCAAAAAAGAAAAGAAAAGAAAGAAAAAAAATGTATAGCCAAAAATCCAAAAAAATACAAATACGCAAAACCCAAAAAAATTCCCGTGTGAATATTTTTCCTATCTACCGAGAATAAAGGGAAGACGAGAGTTTGCACCGAGTGTTCTACTCCACACCTTCTCAATCTCCATCGTTTTCGAACACACTTGGCATTGGGACTTTCTAGCGATTATATAGGCAATAGTGTGGTGATTTCCTAGTCCCTCGCTGTGGAGTCCACGATACATGATACGCTTCAATTCTCATACTTTTCTTATGCATGCTTGAGCTATGTTTCACCGCTATTTCGAATTGAATATATATTTGGGTCATCCCTTGGATTTGTGTATATGGAGCCTTATTGCACAATGTAGATAGCGACACCATCTGCTAGCACACGACCACACTCACTCGCGCTTCACTGCGTGGGCCCACAACACTTGTTTGGACTCGCTTTCCTTGGTTTAGTGTTGTGTTTTGTAGTATGCTTGCTTAGTGTGGTGTATTTGATTTTGTTGGCTCTGACGGGCGATTTAGGATTTTGATTTCTCTTTCTATCTATCTCTCTATTTTTTCCCTCCGAGCTCCTACTTTCACTCTTCTTCCTCGAGGACGAGGAAGGGTTCAGCTTGGGGGATTTTGATGTGCGTTTATATTTCATATATTCATGCATGTCTTCTTTGTGATTTTCCGTTGTTTTTCGTCGTTCCGTACCCTTTCTCTTGTGATTTTTAGTTTTCTTTCACTTCTTTGTGTTTTTGTGTAAATGCAGGAGATTGCCAGCGTTGGGGACGTATAAGAAGATATCATGAGTCCCCAAAGCAACGGGAGGAGTCACGCGCGATCCAGAGGGCCAAACGACGAAGAAATCCATATTTCAGCCCTCAACCGATCGGGTGGACAGAGCCACCCGATCGGTTGATGTACGCATATCCAACCCGGGCATGAGCTGAAGTGAAGAGCAACTCACCCGATCGGTTTAGCGATTGGGTGAGATTGACAGAGCTCTCTGTCTTTTGAGCTTAATTCCAACCGATCGGGTGATATCTCACCCGATCGGTTCATCTGAAGCTGAAGTTTCCCAAACGACGACCCGGTCACGCCATCTGTTCTCCTCAGTGACCGGTTGATGCTTGTGAAGTCCAATGGCCAAAGCGACTGTCAGCGCACCCGATCGGTTGACACTTCAACCGATCGGGTGGCCTTTTCTTCCCCTTTCGCGTCATTGAAGATCTGATATCATTCCAGAGGGATTTTGGGTGATCTCTTAATTTTCTAGCGTCGGCATCGTTGTTAGCTTTCCAGCAATAGATCGCATGCCCAAATTCGATTTTACTACATTTTTCTGGAATTTTCTGAGCGTAGCTGTGTGTTGAAAGTGGGTGCTGCCTGGATTTCCAGTTCAACCGATCGGTTGGTGCCCGTGTGGCCGTCTGGGTGAGCCAATTTTCAGCTGCAGAAGTCTCTGTTTATTCCCACCCGATCGGGTGAACTTCCACCTGATCGGGTGGGCCTGTTTTGACAGTTTTAATGGGTTTTCTGGACCTGAACCATTGGGTTTGAGAGGGGTTATTTATATGAATTTGGGGCACGACTTGAAGGGGGATCTCCCCCATTTTTTAAGCAGTTTTTCTCCCCTTTCTTGGGAGTTTTAGTTAGGTTAGATTAGGGTTTTATCTTCCAATAAACCTTGTAATGGATTGATGGGTTCAATTGCAAGCTAAGTATTTCTTTCTCTTGTTTTCCATTACTTTGTGTTGTTTTCATTTTGCTCGATGGTGAATGTGTATTTGTCACTTTTATTGATTTCTATTATGTTCTTCACCATTGAGTAGTATTTGATGAACCCTAATATGGGTTAGAGTAGGATTGATGCTTGGAAATTTACATTTGACTTGATTGCATGGTATGTGTTCGATGAAATGTGTCAATGGGGATTTCTAGCAATCTGAGTCCAATTCATATGGCGACACACTAGTGTGTTGGGGATTGGTGTCCGGTGTCTTGTCCAGTCAAGATCCGCTTTGATGTATTGCTAGAAATCACATTCGACCTATTTGGCCATTAGGGTTACGCGGGGCATTTCATTGTCATTTGTGGGAGAAAGACCGCCTCTGACCGTCAGGCCAAGGGGGAATAAATTTGGCGGTTGACTCCCTAGCCACAGCTCACACCCCTAGTGTTGACATCGAGTCCTCGCGCATGGGAACGTCTTAGACGAAATGTTGGGAGTTATCATTGTGGCCTTAATGCTCCCGGTTGCGGAAGGTGTTAATAGACATGGAAATGCCCACCGTTCGGAACCGGGTAGACCTAGTGTACTGGGCATCAACCGGAATATCGGGCCTATGGACGCTAGGGACCACCTTTTGGGGCAATGTCTTACCCTGGGTCAAGTCAAATGCCAAGTGTCATGAGTGCTCTAGCCCGTGTTAGCAGGGATTCATTTCGTGTCTTTTTCATTTCTTTCTTTTATTTCTACACTTCCACCCATATCATCCGCGTAGCTAGCACACAACCTAGGCGAGGCTAGTAGCCATTCAAGCCATCCACCTCCCTGAATTCGATAAACCCGCACCCTATACTAACCGTGCACTTGTGGTAAAACGACACCGTGCCCAAACCGTAGACGGGGCACCGGTCAGCCATCCCCTCAGGGGGTAAGTCAGTCGAAGAAGTCCTCTGGTGAGAGTTTGACTCTTCCTCCATGTGGGCTTTGTCGCGATTGGGACTGCGATTGATGGGTATGGAATTTGACATGGGTGTGACCCTAAGGTTCCCACAGATGGCGCCAATTGTTGTAGGGTAGGATCCGCATGTAATGAATTTGTATTTGAGGAGAACCAAGGGCATAATGGTTTTAAGTAGGGGATGATTAGGAAGGCTGTTTACAAGTAATGTAGGGATGTTGAGGCTCGGCGCACTTCGGAGGATGATCTCAGGGTCAATCCTGCAAGATTGCCCTTTGTTCGCCGCACTCCTTGTGTAGGTCGCCGGTTGCTCGCTGCTTAGAGGAGCTCACCTAAGCAAAGAGCAGCTCGTCAAAAAGGCCGGGTTGGATTCCAACCCTCAGCCTCTCCGATGCCTAAGTCAGAATTAGGGCTTAGAAATGTGGATCCGACATGTAGGCCGAGCTAGTAGAAGGTCGACCTAACGTGGCGAGCTTAGGTGGAAGAACAAATACGTGGACTATGTTTGCTCTTGTGTGTGAGTTTATAATTCAATGAACCAACCTATTTCTCGATGGAATTCGTGGGGTATTTATAGCTGATGGAGGCGGTTAGGTAGGGTTGAGTTGGTGTACTGAGCTAGCGTGTCAGACTGCAGAAGGTTCGACCGAGGATGTCAGAGCTGTGTGTGTCAGCCATGCTTTTGTCAGATGGCGCAACGGCCAGGGGGCATGTAAGGATCGCCTTACCCTTGCAATACTAACAACAACACACTAGAGGGGGGATACTGTAATGGGACAAATTGCGTATTTAAAAATTAAACTTGCAAATGCGAAATTATAAATGCAAGAGGAATTTAAACACCACAAAAATCCAAAGGCAAACAAAAGATGTTACCCTGGTTCCCCAAACTTGGGTACGTCTAGTCACACCAATATCCACTATAATTCTCACAAAGAAAAGTAAGTACAATATCACACAGAGATACCTCACACAGAGGATTTGGATTCTCACACAGAGAAATCCTTGCTTTCACATAGAAAGACTTTTGCTCACACACAGAGAGACTCAAACTCTCACACAGAGAGAACTCAACCAACCCTCACACAGAAGGTTATACTCTCACACAGAGAGTAACTAGCTCTCACACAGAAAGCCAGAGTTTTAATGAAATAACAAAGTAAAACAAATACTCTTACCTATGACTTGAGATGAACTTACTCATAAATGAATGCAAGGCATGGAAGAGGATCTCCAAGTGATGATATTTTCTAGAATTTCACTTGGATGATTTCCCTTGAGCTTGACTTCAATGCATGAAGGAGAGAATGAGCTCTAAGAGTGAAATGAGAGAGTTTGAGATTGGCTTAATCAATCTCTGATGATTTGCAATAGCATTAAGAAAGTTCTAATGAACTCAGCCCTCTCATATATATAGGAACCCTATATGAACTCTCAAAACCTAAGGAAATAGCCAAAAACAAAAAGCTGCAACGGCTAGAATCTGGGCAAAAACGTCATCGACAGTTGACTGATGAACAAATGACAGTCGACTGTCCAACGGCTAAATAATTCCCAATGGAAATAATCTGAGCCAAGACAGTCGACTGATGAAGACTATACAGTCGAATATAAACAGGACAGGCGCCCGTAAATCCTTCAGCAAGCGACTGCTGCAGTGGATGGAATAAAACAGAGAGATGCAACTTTTGCACTGTATGAAGACAGATGATTGATGACAAGTATACAGTCGACTGTAAACTAGACAGGCAACTGTAAATACTGAACCAGTCGACTGACTAGCAATATGGGATAAAGCCCAGACAATACAAGTTGTGCACATTCGACTGTAGAACAATTCACAGGCGACTGTTGGAAGACTGGCGACTATAAATTGACCGTCAGTCGACTGTTCCAAAAGCTTAAGTATGAGTCAATAAAAATGTTGACTTAAGCAGTGTACAATATTCGACTGTAGAAGGCTCGACAGGCGACTGGAATCACCCAGCCAACTGTAAAACCTTCTTCAGGCGACTGTTAGAGAGCCAGAGACTCCAATTGAGTCTTTGGACAAGATGAACCTATTAGGTTGGATTCTATGATAATCCTAAGGCTCACTAAGTTTGTTAAATGCATATGCATGAATGAGTAGACCATCTATCAAGGCATTACATTAAACCTAGACTCAAAAAGAGAAAAGCAATAAAGGAAATAATGCATGGATTACATTACTTTCCTTAGAGTCTATGGAATCAATCTTGAAAGCCTTGATGCTCCCCATCATCTCCAAGCTTTGGCACCCCTTGATTCCAAGCTTTGACACTGTTCCTCTTGATGTCCTCCTTGTTCCAAGTGTTTAGTCTCCAAAAATGATATTCTTGAAATTTTAACTATGAGACTAAAACAAGAGAGTCATTAGCAACAACATAATGTTGTTATCATCATCAAAATAACATTGGTATGAAACACCAATATGTAACAATCTTCCCTTTTTGATGACACACATTATGTAAACATAAAGAAAATAAAGCAAATGCTATAGAGCTCACCCTACTTATATGCACCAATTGTAAAATGAGATATACAATAGTAAATACTCATTATACCAAATGAAATTATGAGAAACCATGGTGACATATAATAGGCATGGATTACATAAACCAATTGCAATAAGAATATAACATGCACACTTGAATGGTTTATATAATCCCATATATCTCTCCCCATAGATATATATATATCTCTCTCCCTATAGATATATCTCTCTACGCAAATGCATATGTATGAAATACAAGATTTACATAATGCATATATCTCTCCCCCTTGACATCGTCAAAAATGTGGACATCAAAAGTATCCCCCCTTGTCATCTTAATCAAAGATGCGACAATACGCAAGATATATGGAGATGTATGATACCAAATTTGTAAAATTTAGTGGGTATCAATCACTATCCCATGCTCCTCCTAGATCATAAAAATGTTCAAATTTTTGACTTCTAGGATCTAATAGCAATTGTAGAGAAGGAGGTAAACGAACTCTAACAATTGAGATAATACCAATTGTAGGAAAAAAATCTTGAAAGATAATCCTATTTACCAATTGTTAATCATAATTGGAGCCATGGGCCTAAAGTGTATCAAAGCAATATATAAAAAAAATCAAGCTTTATTGATACACAATGACATTACCAAAACAAAGTATAACATGAAACATGTTGGCAATATCCAAGGGGTTGAGTTTGAGACCAAAGCTAACCAATTGAAAACAGACACCAATTGTGAAGCAATGATCCCAAAGACACCCCGAAATGAGAGTCAAAATATGTTTTAAAATTATTTTAAACATACAGCATATTAACTCACCCATTGTCATACATATTGATCAATGAATGCATGAATGACAATGTATTCCCCAAGGTCCCAATTTTCATGAAAAAATAAATTTGAAAACATTTTCAAATTCATTAAACACACACAAACAATGGGTATACAAAAAAATATTTAAGCACAATACCCATGCAATATGCATATGTGTGAAGAACCTAAACATTAAGGAACCAAACCTAAGATGAGTTTGATTTCCTAATGTAATCACATGAGATGATCACATCCCTAACTAGAGAGTTGATGTATCTATCCCTCTCTTGCACACTACACATAGTGGGAATCTATAAACTCAAGGATTTCCTAGGCAAGGGGTTTGCCTTTGCAAGAGGGATGGAAGTGGCATGTTTAGGTGTAGAAAATAATTTCTTGGCATGCATAGAATGAGGATTTTGCTTCTTAGCAAAAAATGAAGGATTTACATTTTTCCTCACCACTTTGTGATTTACATGCTTCTTGTTGGTGTTGTTGTTATACAAGAAGGCATGGTGATTCTTCTTAGGTGCTTTTGCAATATTTCTTGTATTTGCACCATAAGAAGAAATAGAGGTGGGTTTGGTAACCACCTTTGGAGTGTATCCCAAACCTCCTTTATGGTTTGTCGGATGTTGTTTTTCAAGAAAACCGTGGAGTGAATCCCTACAATAAACAAAGCTTTTGAGCTTTTAGGATTCCTCTTTGCATTTCAACGAAAGTTGTTGAGTGCGAGATTCTAAGCTAAGATTTTGAGCTAATAATTTTTCATTAGAAATGCTCAAATCCTTAACTTGAGAGAGAATTGTCTCTCTCTCACTAGTGTCGCAAACATGCAAAGCATCATTGTTATTTACACTAGTAGATTCTAAGGCATGCACCATATTCATAGCATTCTTAAATTTTGCTTTCAATTTATCATATGAGTCGATGCAGTTCTTGCCACATTGGAGGCCACATTGAAGCGATACTCAAGCTCCTCATATGGTAGCTTTGGCTCCTCCTCTTCTTCACCATCGCTTTACTCCTCGCTAGAGCTTGACGAAGACTCTTCCCCATTAGCCATGAAGCACATTTATTCGTTGGAGTTGAGCCATGCCTCTACCTCTTCATCACTTGATCTTGAGAAGATTGATAAAGAATCATCAAAAGTCACGAAGCACATGTGAGCTCGCTCCTTGTCATCCTCTTCTTCATCACTTGGTGTGTCCTCATCGGAATCATCAAATGTGCCGACAAGCCCCTTCTTTTGGTTATTGAATTTGCACTTGCCTTTCCAGTGCTTCTTTCCTTTCCCTTTGTAAGTCTCTTTGTCAGGCTTGGAAGGGCATTCGGTAGAAAGATGACCTTTTCCTCTACAATTGAAACAAATAGAATTGTTAGACTTCGAGGCAAACTTTGACAAAGATTTACCTTGCTTGCCCTTGAGGAATGCCTTGAATTGCTTGGCAAGCTCGATAATGAAATCATCATTGCCAACATTATCTTCTCCATCATCTTCACTCGGAGCTTCCCGATGGAATTTTTTTCTCCACTCGATTGGTTCCTTCTCGGCATGGAATGCAACCCCCTTTTGCTTCTCGGGCTTCGTTGGTTGAATCTCATTCTTATGTTGAAGCTTTATTTCATATTCCATGAGATTCCCAATGCACTCCTCAACAACGTATTTTGACATGTCATTTGACTCCAAAATTACGTTGGCCTTAGACTCCCATTGAGATGTAAGCAAGTCTAAGATCTTATCCACTCGATCCTATTGGGAAATCACCTTCCCAAGTCCTTCCAAAGAGTTCACGATAACCGTGAACCTTGAGAACATTTCTGAAATGCTTTCTCCTTCATGCATCTTAAACATTTCATATTTAGATCTAAACACAGTTTGTTTAGATTTCTTTACCTTTGAAGTCCCTTCATGACATATCTCCAAAGTATGCCAAATTTCGTTGACCATTTTGCACATGGAGATGCGGTTGAACTCATTTGCAGTGAGGGCACAATGGAATGCATTCATAGCCCTCGCATTGAATTTGATTGAGTCCTTCTCTGCCTTTGTCTTTGAAGCCGCGAGTGTAGTAGGCTTCTCAAATGGCAAGTTCGTGATGTCCTATAGGTCTTGACCCTCCATGTAGATCATCATCCCGATCGTCCAACTTGGGTAGTTGGTTCCGTTGAAGAGTGGGGGTCGAACAGTAGAGTGACCATATTCATGAGACACAGATGTAGCGTTGAATGCCATCGTTGTAGTATGTTATAACCTCGCTCTGATACCAATTGTAAGAATCGTCTTACCCTTGCAATACTAACAACAACACACTAAAGGGGGTAAATAGTGTAATGACACAAATTGCATATTTAAAAATTAAACTTGTAAATGCAGAATTATAAATGCAAGAGGAATTTAAACACCACAAAAATCCAAACGCAAACATAAGATGTTACACTGGTTTCCCAAACTTGGGTACGTCCAGCCACACCAATAACCACTATAATTCTCACACAGAGAAGTGAATACAATCTCACACAGAGATACGTCACACAGAGGATTTGGATTCTCACACAGAGAAATCCTTGCTTTCACACAAAAAGACTTTTGCTCTCGCACAGAGACACCTCAACCAATCCTCACACAAAAGGTTATACTCTCACACAGAGAGTAACTAGCTCTCACACAGAAAGCCAGGGTTTCAATGAAATAACAAAGTAAAACAAATACTCTTACCTATGCCTTGAGATGAACTTATTCATAAATGAATGCAAGGCATGTAAGAGGATCTCCAAGTGATGATATTTGCTAGCATTGCACTTGGATGATTTCCCTTGAGCTTGACGTCAATGCATGAAGGAGAGAATGAGCTCTAAGAGGGATATGATAGAGTTTAAGAGTGCCTTAATCAATCTTTGATGATTTTCAATAGCATCAAGAAAGTTCCAATGAACTCAGCCCTCTCATATATATAGGAACCCTTTATGAACTCTCAAAACCCAATGAAATAGCCAAAAACAAAAAGCTGCAACGGCTAGAATCTGGACAAAAACGTCATCGACAGTCGACTGATGAACAAATGACAGTCGATTGTCCAACGACTAAATAATTCCCAACGGCAATAATCTGAGCCAGGACAGTCGACTGATGAAGACTATGTAGTTGACTGTAAACAGGACATGTGCCTGTAAATCCTTCAGTAGGCAACTGCTGCAGGGGATGGAATAGAACAGAGAGATACAACTTTCGCACTGTATGAAGACAGACGACTGATGACCAGAATACAGTCGACTGTAAACTAGACAGGCGACTGTAAATACTGAACCAGTCGACTGACTAGCAATATGGGATAAAGCCCAGACAATGCAAGTTGCGCACAGTCGACTGTAGAACAATTCACAGGCGACTGTTGGAAGACATGTGTGACTGTAAATTGACCGTCAATCGACTATTCCAAAAGCTCAAGTACGAGTAAATAAAAATGTTGACTTGAGCAGTGTACAACAGTGACTGTAGAAGGCTCGACATACGACTGGAATCACCCAGTCGACTGTAAAACCTTCATCAGGCGACTGTTGGAGAGCCAGAGACTCCAATTGAGTCTTTGAGCAAGATAAACCTATTGGGTTGGATTCTATGATAATCCTAAGGGTCACTAAGATGGTTAAATGCATATGCATTAATGAATAGACCATCTATCAATGCATTACATTAAACCTAGACTCAAAAAGAGAAAAGCAATAAATGAAATAATACATGGATTACATTGCTTTTCTTAGAGTCTATGGCATCAATCTTGAAAGCCTTGATGCTCTCCATCATCTCCAAGCTTTGGCACCCCTTGAGTCCAAGCTTTGGCACAATTCCTCTTGATGTCCATCCTTGGCACCAAGTGTTTAGTCTCCAAAAATGATATTCTTGAAATGTTAACTATGAGACTAAAACAAGAGAGTCATTAGCAACAACATAATGTTGTGATCATCATCAAAATAACATTGGTATGAAACACCAATACTCAACAGGGTGCTTTGTCAGAGTGTCAAAGTCGAAAGCGTCAGGCGGTCAGACATCGCAGCTACCAGGGGCTCCTTTGTCAGGCTGTCGAGTGGCGTAAGTGTCAGTGACATTCTTGTACAAGGACGTTTGTCGTGTTCGAGGGGCTGAAGGGTCATCAAGGTGCGTCCGAGGAGCGGGGCCACACATAAGTCGCGTGGTCGCTCTGGGAGGATGATTGGCGAGTTGGTTGCTCGATCGACGAACTTGGAGGGGAGCAAGCGACCTATCGGTGAGGCTGGGGGTGAAGTGCAACCTTCCTGTTTGACGAGGCAGACTTTATGGGTGGCGAGCGGGCTAAGTGGGGAGCAGTCGGCCAACCGGTGAGGTTGGGACGAAGCGCGCCCTTTCCGCTGGTCGAGTTAGACTTTACGGACGACGGGCGAGCTTGCCGCTTGTCTGGCAAACTTGGAGGGGAGGTCGAGGTATCACGATTTTTGGTCGTAACAACCTCTAACTGGCATCATATTAGAGAAATTGTGTGTGCCTAAAATATTGTGTTGGTCAGGATTCTGCCATGTTAGTATTCACTATTCACTCATATTTTCAGGAAATATGAAATGCGTAGAAATTAATGGGTTCGTGTCTTATTTTACCCAACGTTAGCAAATGAGCTAATGTAGTATTCCTTTAAACTTGAATTGTTCTCTAATGTGCAGCATATATACGAGACAAAATGCAACATCCCAATTTCTCAAATCTTAATTGTTCTTAACATAAATAGCCACGTATCTTAGTACAGTTTCTACAAATAATTGAGGACAAAAGAAATGTGTTCTTGTCTTTATTGTATCATGCAAGGATTTATCTTCCTATTTGTGATTAACAAATAATTAATTTATTTATGTTTCTAATTTAGAAAATGGACGAGAGTGAACCCTTTTGTGCATGATCAGTAGATGCCAAATCAATCCAACGAAGATGACTTGGATAATCAAATGGATAATCAAAGTGTTAGTTATATTGGAAAAGGCATACCACATATTGGGATGCAATTTCATACAGTAGAAGAAGCTTGGGATTTTTATAATGTATACGCAGAAAGAGAAGTGTTTTCTATTCGTAAGTCAACTAGTGAAAAGGGAAAAAATGGTACTATCAAGAATAGGCTCTATGTTTGTAACAAAGATGGTTATAAAAGCTTAAATGATAAGAGGGAGATCGGAAGGAAAATCAAGCAAAGGAAAAATGAGAGAGAAGGTTGTATGGCTCGAATGAAGGTTCATAAAATGAACGATGGAGTATGAGTAATCCAAACCTTTGATGCTAGTTATAATCATGAGTTGCTTAGAACCCCTTCGTAGATCCAGTTTTTACAGTCTCATAATAAATCGTATCTGGATGTAACATGTAAGAGCTTAGTTGATCAGTTTCGTAGTTGTGGTATTGGCCCTTTAAAGTTTGCACGGCTTCTAAATGCCACGAGTAGTAGTGATGTAAATATTACTTCACAGCAATGTAGTGATCATTTAAGAGTTAAAAGGATGAAAAATATTGGGCATGAGTGCATTAGAGTACTTGAAAATTTTCTTACTAGGCGAGCATGAGTTAGAGGTTCATGGCATGCATGAAGAACAGACCAGACTTTCGTGGCATGCATGAGTTAGAGGTTCATGCTGCAAAGGTTTATACAAAAAGGTTATTCTCTCTCTTTCAAATTCGGTTCAAAAATATATTATATTGCCGGTATGAACGTGTGTGCACTGAAGGGGATACCACTACTATAATGTAACAATGAGGATTGATGGAAATAGTTATATGCATGCTGTACAATACAATATGTCTACAGGAAAGTTTATATGTTCTTGTGCAAGGTTTGAGAATGAAGGGATGCTCTGCACACAAATTTTATACATAATGAAGCAAAAGTTTGACATGCAAGCCATCACTGAGAGATATATTTTGCCAAGGTGGACACTAAATGTAAGCCATAGCATCACGAGTCTTGGGTGCTGTTCAACTAGCACAGTCAATTCAGTGCATCCAAATCAAGTTGCTCCACTTCAATCCTGCAGACTTTGGGCATCATTCGATAAAATCATGGAGGCAGTTACAAGAGATCCACATCTTTATAATGTCGCCGTTGGGTTAATAAACAATTTCTGGGAGCAACATAGGCTGCGGATCCAAGCACAAAATGAGTCTGAGGATCCAAGCACTCGGGTGGGGTCCAATGCACCTATAACACATGAATTGGTATTACCTGATATTATTATTAATGATCCTGCAAAAGCAAAAACTAAAGGCCGACCTCGAGTGGCATCAAGGATTCAGTCAGGTATACAAGCATCACATGATCTTACTCAAACAAGAAAAAGAACATGTAGTGTTTGTGGCGAAAAAGGTCACGACATGAGAACTTGTAGTATGAACACACGTATTAGTAGAAACAAGGTATCTTTGCTCCATTCTCCCTATTTTATATACTAGTGTAAATTATTTAATCTTCAGTGCTTTGTATATTCTTCAGAAAAAAATCTTCGCACGAGGAATTTACAATGCTTTGATATGAAGATATTGGCAAAAGTATAAAGAGGTGCAATGAAAATTATTCATTCCTTCTACGTTTGAAATTAGGTCTACTTGAACATTAATTATGACAGTGATGTAAATTTTCATTTATTTCTTTGTTTTTTCTTTATATTTAATGTAATGTCTTACGGTTTGTAATGTCTTAATGATAATTATAACAGTGTTGTAACTTAGAACTCTGTACTTTATGATAAATTTGATATTTGATATTGGTATTTTAAAAATTTCTACTTGGTCTCAATGTACGTTTCATAGTTCTAAGTAATTTTATAAAATCATGTCAAGGCAAGTTTTATAAAATCAAGCCAAGCTTAGAATAATTCCATCATTTTAAGTCCACATTGATCAACCCCCTGTTAAAAGGAAGGTATGTAATTTTAAGTCCAAGCTCTTGTGAAGATTATGTGGTGTGCTATATGGATTCTCCTTTGCTCTCTGATTGTTGGGCCAATAAATCTTTTATGTATAGCTTCTTCTTTGTTAAGTAAATTTTTCATCTATTTCAGGTTCCATTATTTGTACTATCTGGGAATGTTGATGTTGGTCATATCTCACAACGAATATATGTTATATATGTTTTTTGTCATTAACATGTCGCCTGCACTTCCCATATCACTTATATGGGTATCATTTGTGTGCTTATGCATATCTTTTTCTTGATCAGATGAATTCCATTGCCTCTGTTTTGTTGCCATCATAAAGCCTTCTTTTTCAAACCGATTTCAGGTACAGTATGGGGATTAGGCAAAAAGTGGCGGAGGAGTTTGGTTCTACTCCTAACAAGAAGGGAAAGGTTGGAAGACAGCATGCAGAGAATGTAATAGTTACCCCAGTGCGTACAACTAGATATTATGAAGAAATCTCAAGCTCTGTTTTTGTCGGGTTTTACCTTGGGATGGCTGGAGCGGACGTATAAAGGACATTATGCTCCAAGGGTGCATTCCAGTGATTTGCTAGCTTTCTTGTTGTGCATAGCTAGCTACAGATTTATGATGGCAACAAAACCCATCATTCAGTCAACAAACTAGCAATGGTTTCTCTAAATGCTGTCGTTGTTGTTCAGGAATTCTTGAATCACATTCTTGTTGTTGTTGTTATTTATTATGGGTAAATTTCTCTAAACACAGATAAACTAGCAAGCAAGGTTTTTGGGCTAGGCCATGCCGATGATGATGTATTACATATGAATATGAGCCTCTTTCTCTATATCATATTACATTTTTCATCTTTGATTTTTATCGTTCTCTATCACTCAATTTTTAAGAAGCCAATCAGTTTTTTTCTATCGTCATCATAACCGATGTCTATGCTTACAGACCCATCGGACTTGCCAGGTAATAAGCTCAGCAATCAAATTCTTAAATTCTACTTCAGTTGATTGATGTGTTTACTATGTTCATCTCACATAGAAGGTTTTGTTTGGACAAAGGGAATGATATGGAATTTTATTGAGATCATTAATATTTTAATGATCCCAAATCAGATCAATTAACTTATTGATGTCAAGGAATTATGAAGTTGAGTTCATGTTAGCCGATAATTCGATAATGAAGTTAGTGTTAATAAATTTTCAACCATTAGCTCACTCATGTTATTGATTTATCTTCTAAACATTGATTTGACGGAAAAATTTGTGTAGGTCTTCCAGGTCTATCCGGGCACATGACAATGTACTTGAGGGAACCGATTGTCCGATGAGAGACTGCGACACGAGCGAAGAAGGGATCTTGTGTACCAGGATGGAACTATGGATCAAAACACTAGGATGATATGCGACAACAGTGGAAGAAGGAAAACGATAGCAGCATAATCATCAATATCAGCAACATCAGTGACATCATAGAAAGCATCAAGAGCAACTCTAGAAGCGACGGTGGCAAGAGTAGGCTTGATATGTTTGATTACTTTGGAAGTTCTATTCCCAAGGAGAGACATCGTCAGCTTAGGGTAATGCTTCCCCTTCAACGAAGACATTCCAACTAGCTATCTGATATATTCACTTGGTTGATATATCTTGAAAAGATATGGCCTGTTGTGAACGAGAAACAGGTTTGGAGAAGGTTGAGGCTAGGAAACCCCTAGCCTCCTTTATATAGTATTCATAATGGTTACTCATGTGGGTGGATACCCAATAGGCCCAATGGGTCCTATTCATAACACTTCCCCTTATCCAACCAACGTGGTATACTCGACTTATGAATACTGAATGATTCATTAGTACTAATGAGTATCTTAAAGGGTGGATACTTCTAGATCCAAGTTAAGGGTAACTGCCTCGTTAAAAACCCTTAGCTATGGAAAACCCTGTGGGAAAAAACCGATAGCGAAGGGAAAAGAGTACAACACTCAATAACTTCCCCTGATTTGGGGATGTGTCGAGGGGTGGATACTTCTGGATCCAGAGTCAATGTGGTTGCCTCATTAAAACCTTGAATATGGAAAACCCTGTGGGAAAAACCACTAGCCAAGGAAAAAGAGTACAACTCTACAGTTGACTCCCCCTTATCTGATCAAGCTTCAGGCTTACAGATATCCTATATATCTATACATTTATCTCCTATATGTCTATACATCCATCTCATCTACAACATTCCGAAAGCAAAAGTAAAGTACAAGCATCACTCATCTATACAAGTTTCACTCATATAAGGCAGTAGCTGAAACTGAAGGAGCGCTGTGAACTTGGTAGACAGCTCCACGTCTCAATCGTCATTGTCTGCAAAGGTACTTCAGGACCTGGCTTTGTATGTTCTTGAACTGCTCCTTGGGTGATGAGTTTCTCGGGATGGTAGAAGGATGTAGACTTGAGAGGATTCTGTGTAGATCTTCAGGAGGTGGACGTCCCTTTTATACTATTCATCGCGATGATCTGTAACCTGCATATGCAAATACATTTAACATGGAGGATTTTTCCTCGACCCTTGGAGATAGCGCAGAAGCTACATATCTCTGGTCCAGTGGTGCTCTGCAGGCGCTGCACTGTACCTGGCTAATAGCTATACTGCTAACGCTCAAAAAAGACGCATACAGTTGGCCAGGTAAAAGAGTGTTACAAAGACACTTAAGGTACTTCTGGACCATATATATTCTTCCCCTCTTCCAGCTAACGGAAATGGGTCTTTTAATGTATATCCATACAACCAAATAGGTGTATTGTATATCCATATATATTCTTCCCCTCTTCCCCTTGAATGATTTTAATGTTTATTCATCAATCGTCATTGTATGAAGTTTTCATCTTCGGGATGATTAATTAATGTCATCTTCAGGATGATAGTTCATTTCCAGGATAATAGTTCATCTTCAGGATGATAGTTCATCTTCAGGATGATTAATGTTATCTTCAGGATGATTGTTCATCTTCGGGATGTTTGTTCATCTTCGGGATGATTGTATTCTGTAGGCCAAGAATTTATGCCTAGCTAGGACTTTCATATCATATCATATCTGATAGATAGGCTTTAACAGATATTTCGGTATTTTCTCTTCAGGAGATCCGATAATATTTTGAGTTATTAAAATAATCTCAATTCTTTTAATTTGCTCTCTTAAGAACAATGCTGTTTTTAAGAGGTGCAAACAACAACCTTTTTGTATGAGTCCTTTAAGGATCTCCGTCTAGGTTGTCTTTCCTTTAATATATGTCTCAAAAGGAAAGGAAAGTAAAGAAAAAATTTGTACATACAGTTGAAGAAATTTTATATTGGTAATGTTGTCACATCCAATAGCAACATCAACCAAAAATTCCCTCCTTTTGCCATTCGTTGGGTTACGCCTTGACATAAACCAGTCGATGCATCAGATTCATCTTGTAAGTGAGTTCAGCTCATCTTACTTGATTACTTCCTGGTTTGAGCGATTTAGACCTCTAAAGCTATAGCAAATTAAAATGCTTATAGCTAACAATTTTATTTTAATTCTTCTTCAATACTCAGTTATCCCACAGGATTTGATATCATTTTTGATACCATGACTTCAGGTCCAACACCTCATATTTCATAAGTGAGTCCAGCTCACCTTATTATTGCCTCATTCCACATTATTATAATTTGGCCAAATCTCTATCTTTGCTTTAGGCAAAGCAGAGTTGTGGAATCGATATTTTATATTTACATGGCAAAGTGAAATATGAGAGAATTTGTCGACAAAATGTGTTCTTTCTTGCCCAAAACTCACCCCGTACGTACTATAATCATTTGATTTCTCCCAGAGGTGTCTCATTCACGACGCGTTAAAGAAGTGAAGGTTCTGGGACGGGTAAAGAATATGGACAGATCCAGAATTGGTCCTTAGCAACCAAGTTGCAATAAGATTCTGGATTTAAGCTCACTTTCCTGTGGTGGTATTGCTTTTTCGGTCTCCAGGAGTAGATTTCTCTCTTTGGAGCCTAGTGGTATGTCCTCTCATCTCTTAAGGACATCCACTTCTGCTACTGGTGGATTGCATCCATTTTATTTGGTATGTCAATCCTAGCTGTATTTTTAGTAGCAGGGATGTGAAAGTTTTTACAATTTTTTAAATTGTCAGTCTGATTATAATCAGATCATATGTATTTACTTTTTAAATGGTCAATTTGAGCTTCAGGCTCATAGATGATTTGAACCAAATATGGAATTGAAGAATCTTCAGGATCCTTTTTACCATCAACACACAATCTATAAGACGTGTATAAATGCCTTACTCATACGAGATTTTGGAATCTATTCATCAAAGTTGGTTAGTCCTGATGAATGTGTTCTCTTTGTGGCATCATGGAAGTTTATGTAGTGTTGCTTCAGGAACACATACACAGCGTTGCAGACGAACCACTCTTTTAGATGTGCTCTAAACCCATTCTTAGAAAATGTTTATATTGAGTTGATCAGACTCATATAAAAGGGTTCTAATGGTGTGTTTAGCTGAGTGTCCGCAACCACTGTTGCTAATTATTTATGATTTCCCATTTTTATCCAAAATTACCACTATTTTAAAAAATTGTGGTTGGATAATGACCATTTTTAGAGGATATATTGATGAGTACACCAAGGGTACATCATCAGTCCAATTAAGGGAGTGGACGAAGCCTATTTATATCCCTTAAATACTCTCAAGAGACCTAAAGGTCTTCATTATCTTTAATGATGATAGTATATCATCTTAAATTCCTTTGAGGAAGTGTGGAGAGTCATTGTCCATATGAATGGAGATGATCTCATTATCATTTTTACCTTTTGAATAGGCCAATGAAAGTTTCACCCTTTTTGAAGAATCTTCGGGTTCGTCTGGTTGATGATGTCTTGCATCATAAATCCCGGGTGATATCGATCCAAAATTGGTCGATTCTGGACACTTTTGGTGTTCCAAAATAATTCCTCTTTTTGAATTTATGTGGGACTTTTGAAAAGTCCATTAAAATGCTCAAGTTAATTTTATCCGGTAATAGTTGAACTGTGTTTAAACTGTGAAGGATTACTCTTCACATTGACTATTGTGTGGATCATTATGGGACAAAGCTTCAGGCTTCATTTATTTCTTGAGTCATTTAGGGATTTCGTTTTGACGAATATCCTTTGAAACTGTATAAGTTTCAGAGAGTATATGGCATCCTCGTTTTATTTTTAGGGGTATTCAAGATAGCAAATCATTCGCAGTAAAATAAAATGTATTAAAACTACAAGAGAATAATACTGATGATTTTGTTAAGTCAACAAGTGACATAGTGTGATGTGTGCTCTTGAAAATATACAACAATAATCATGCTCATTAAAACTTATATTATGACAACAGATTATATTTGATTTCAAAGTTTATTTGTCCTCGGGGAGTAGCTAAATATACATAAGGTCAATTAGACTTTCGTTGTTTTGACTAGATATGTATGCATTTTTATATGGCATAAGTTAATGCACATTCATGTTTGCAAAAACATTATGGTTCTTATCAAAACTTCTGGTCTGATATTGGCTTGTCATTGCTTACTCCATGTCGAGGTATATCATATATTCCCTTTCCCATTTAATTCCAGACTTCCCCTGTTTTAAGTTTTCCTTATTTTTATTTCATGTCTGTTTGATCCTGAACTTCCCCTGATTTCAATATTCCTTATTTATAAAGGACAATGAAAATTAGTCTTTCTACGGAGACATGAGCAGGGGTTTGAGCAAATTATTTTATACTTCCACTTTTCTAATTAATTAGAGACTTTTAAAAAGTCTATTTGAATGCTCGAGTATAGCTTCAGGCCATTTACTTGAGTCGTTCAAATTTTATGTGGATAGTTTATCATGCTCAGAGGGAAAAAACAAATACGTGGCTACGAAATTTATAATTTCTCACTTATCTATTAAGTCACGATTTTGGGCGTACACTTAAAAGTAAGGGGTAGATTCAAGAATCATACATTGTAAAGTGAGATGACTCTAAAAGAGTTTAGCGGTGTTATGACAACTGTTGGTGTCAATATTCGATTATATAGACAATAAGTGTGAAGGTCTACATACCGCAAAATGTGTATCTTTAAAAGATCGCATAAATAGTTTTCGCATAGTCCATCATATTTGTTAATATTTATTTTATTAGGGTGAAAGGGTGTTGACTTTTGATTTGATTTTGAACTTCAGGTTCATTTCGTCAAAGTGGATATGATGTTAAACTTTTTGAAATCATGATTGTCTTATTGTCATAAATATCGTCATATCATGAGCCCATCATACATATAATGTAAAGCTTGTAAACTAAAAATTATGCTCAATTAAACTGAATTGAAACAAGCATGATGTATACACATGCTATTTATATGCTGCATGCATTTAAATAATCTCATCGCAGATATATATAGTCTAGCTATAGGCATTAAACTATATCAAAGTGATTTTAGCATGCTTTTTAACAGTTTCATTGTAACATTAACATAGCATGAAAATAGTTAACATCCACGCATTTAATGTATAACCAATGAAAAAATAACTTAGGACTAGGGGGATCAGCCAGCCAACACCGAAAAGAAAAAGACAGTCCGAAATTCCATCAAAAGTTGCATGAAAGAATAAGTACAACTCGAGAACTTCAGAGAGAAGCCACTTTCATCTTTGTGCATACGCCTTCAGCTCCTTTTTGGTGTCCGCCGGTCTTCTTTTTACATTTATATCCCCACTTGCAAATTTCTCTTAAAAAAAGGAAAAAATTGCAGGAAATTAAAAGTGTCGGAAACCTGGCTGATCCCTAAAAAACATAGCCTAATTCGCACATCTACGCAGATTATATATGGAAAATATACAACCACGCAGATAATCATATCACATGCATGTAAAGATTAATTAAATAATCTAAATAGTGTGTGACGTGCTTAAAAATTATTTTTGAAAAACTTTTTACCTTTGATCCATATTTTTAATGTTTTGTTTACCGCTTTAACCCTTTTAATAAAGTTTCTTTAATTATTTTGGGCTTTTGGGGCCAAAAATAAAACAGGAAAAATTATTTGTGTAAATGGGCTAATTTTCTGGCTTTTGGGCCATGAAAACAACCCATTAGGGTTAATTGGGCCTCCCCCAAAAAATTGGCCCGTTTAAGTGTAACGACTGCTTTTCATGTATCTGGATTTATTATAATATAATATATGTTTTGGTGGATTTTCTCCTCATGTGTGGTTTTCATCTCCGTGACTTTCATTTTCGATCGTTTCGTCGTGATTTCTCGTTTCTTCCTTAGGATCGTCGATTTTGAAGTATGTCATTCGTGACGGGCTTCATAACGGTCGTATCTTACTATTAGATCTAGCCTAGGAGTCTTAGGAATCGATCCCGGGGCCCCGCGCTCCGTATCGGTACTTTTGGTGCTTATTAGCCGGTATAAGAAGGGGCACCGACCGACTAGATGACGATCCAGTCGGTCGGCAATCCTTCTTAGACCGACTAGTTGGCTTTTCTAAATTATTCAGGAGTTACTGTTTATCATTAGTCGGTCTAAGAACGTTGGTTAATCGACTAGGTTGCAAACTAGTCGGTCAGCAATGCTTCTTTAACCGACTAACTCTTCAACTTATTTTAGTATCAATACTGTTCACTCTTAGTCGGTCTAAGAACGTTCATCGACCGACTAGATGTTAAACTAGTCGGTCAGTTTTGGTTCATGGACCGACTAAATCTAAATCCTATTTTCGTTCAGAAGTTACTGTTTACACTTAGTCGGTCTGCGTTGGTCGACCGACCGACTAGTTGCCAAACTAGTCGGTCAGTGGTTGCTCTTTGACCGACTAATCTGTGTTAAAACCCTAATTTCTGGGCAGCCGCCAGCCCATCCTATTTAAACCCCTCCCAAACGTTTTCTTCTTCCTCCACTCGACCCAAAACCCTAAAATCTCCCCCATTGAGCCCCCATCTTCCTCCAAGCCTTATTCCTTCATTCCAAGCTCTAGATCCATCATCTAAACCCTCCATCAACTCATTCTACCTCTCATCTTCCCCAAATCTCCATCAAATCCCCAAAAATCCCCAAAAACCCTAGTTTCCCCAAACTTCTCCATTGGTTTCCAGATCTGGTCCTAGGGTTCTCCGGAGTGTTTCTTCCGCCTCCACTCGGTAATAAATCGATCTCTCGATGTTTTCATAACCTATTTGTATTTTTATGAAACCCTAATGAAATTTCATGTTGTTTGATGATTGTTTCCCCATAACAGCGATTTTCCCCCCGTAGATTAGCATCCGCGAGACGAACCTTCGTGATCGTCATCCCCGGTGCTAGGCAAGTGAAACTTGCCACTTAGGGTTTAGGCCATGTTTTAGGCCATTTGCTTGTTGTAGGCGTAAAAGAGACTAGGCGACGAAATGATACTCGCCTAGGCGCAAATTGGGGAACTAGCTTGACAACGAAGCTAGTTCCGACATTTAGCATGTTGCACAATTACCATGTCATGTTTACTTTCCATTAACGGTACGCAATTTAATTGTCATGTCATTGCATTCTTTAAGTGATCCCGTGAATGCATAGCATCGCTACAATACTTGTGTTTCCTGGCTCGTGACCAGAAGCAAGTATAATGAGTTGCTAACCCCAACGCTCGATATTGAATTGTGAACTAAGAAACAAGCTCCCGTGCGGGGCAACCCTGGCTCACTTGCTGGGCTCATGTACAGGGACCCTGGCTTGTTTACGTGTGGGATGGGGTAAGGGTTAAGCGGCCATTCAACTGGGAGTCTGCCCGATCAGCAACTGCAGTTGTAAGGCGTAAACTCTGGGGTGGGGTAGTGTTTAGTGCCGATCAGCGTGAATGATGTACCATTCAGCTGAAGGGCGTAAACATCTACAAAACAACGTGAAACGTGAATAGCGAATTGATTGAGATTGTTAGTAGCTTGGCTACCCTTGTCTTGTCCCGATAAATGTTCTCTTGTACTTGTTGTTCACCATGTCTTATTTGTGCACTCATGTTATAACTGCCATGTCATGCATACTAAAACTGCTAGGTTGCTAGTTGCCTTACCTTCAGTTTCCTTGCCCAAGTCTTTTAGACTTGCTGACATGTGCCCCTTTACTCTTTTGGGTGACACATGTTAGATCCCGAGCCTGAGTACCTTGTTGAGGACGAGGTGTTTGCTGACGCCGAGCCCGAGCTTGTGTTTGACGGGGAGTACGTGGACACTGGGGACCAGTCCTAGTGTCTTCGTTGTGTTTTCCTTTTGTTTAGACTGTTATTTTGTTGTCGGTGCGTAGCACCTATACTTTGTCTTGTCGTTGCTTTTGTTGGCCTTGTTCTGGGCCTTTAGACTCTTTCTTTTAGCCTGGTGGCTTTTCTGGATGTTGGACTTATTTTCATGTTGGACTATTTGTGAGATATGAGATTGTATTTCCGTCTCTCCTTTTATTATTATTGTTGCTCCGTTGTGGTTACAGGGACCTGCTTATGTTTTATTGACGCTTATCGGGTTTGGGGCTTCACAGCTTCACTCTCGTGCGGACCTTTTCACGTCTCGCCTCCATTTTAGGGAAGCGGGTCGTGACATTAGGGCTAGGGTTTCTGAAAAACCCTAGGGGGGCCCGCGGGGCGCGCCGCCGTGACGGTGGGCTGCGGCAGCGTGGCCGCGGCCTACCACCGCCGGCGCTCGTAGAGCACCGCCGTTTAGCCCTTCGGGCGTGCGGGGTATGGATCAAGGTTGGGGGGTAAAAAACAGATTTTTCAAGCATTTAGATCTCTAAAAAACTGATTTTTATTGTTTTTAGACATGTGGATCTAAAAAAATGTGATTTTTACCGTGTTTTTAAACTTTTTGATCCTAAAACATGCAGATCTACGTGAAACACAAGTTTAGATCTAAAAAGTTTTGATATTTACCTCTAGATTCGACGAGGGAATATAGACAACGGTTGGTGAAGGATACCCTTTTCGCTCCACGTTGAGAAGATTACGATCTTCTTAGATTGAGCGGTTGATGGATCTCCTTCCTCGCGCGTCGCCGCCTTTTCCAACGAGCGTGATCGTGCTGATAACGTGTTGTGAACGAGAAACAGGTTTGGAGAAGGTTGAGGCTAGGAAACCCCTAGCCTCCTTTATATAGTATTCGTAATGGTTACTCATGTGGGTGGATACCCAATAGGCCCAATGGGTCCTATTCATAACATGGCCAAATTTTAAGTTGGTTTATTGCTTCCATGATTTTCCATGGCGTGGATGCTTTTTAATTCTGGATGAACTTTGATTTTAGGAATATAGTTGATAAACAAATAAAAAAGAACACTCTGAATATTATTGGTCCAGCAATAAGATGTGTTGCTGATGTGTCCATATTTTCTACTATTTTCATATCATTATTTCATTGCATCTCATGCTATTTTTGCATCCAAATCCCTCATTTTACTACAATATTACATTTCTAACGATATCTTCGAGTTTCGTAGTGTTTTGTGAGTTTTCAGGGATTTTGGAGCGATTTGGGACCCCACTTGGGTATGGACACATCAGACATGCTCGTGAGCTCATTGGCGAGGCTCTGGAGGAGCTCGCCATGCTTCTGGAGCCATTAGAGGAGACGAGAGAGAGCAGAGGAGAGAAACAGCCCCCAGCAGCTCCCAAGACAGTTTACCAGAAAATGCTCGGTCCAAGCAGCTCAGCTGCTCGACCGAGTAACTTCAATTGGAGAAGAGAGCTGATACGGGCTGACTCAGACCAAGCAGTTCATCTGCTCGGTCGAGTAGCCTCAAATTCCACAGCTGAAGCAGCCCAGTGACACGGCCCGAGTAGCTGACCAAGTCGACCCCTACTCGGACCGAGCAGAGCTGACTCGGTCCGGGTAGGCAGAGCGGAAATTTTGAATGCTCCATATTTCCTGTAGCGCTCGGTCGAGTATCTCATCTACTTGGTCTGAGCGACCGAACGAGCGGCCTATTGCTCGACTGAGTCACCTACTCGGTCGGTAATTCCAGTGTCATTTTTGGAATGTTTTCTGAAGCCGCGATGCGCACGATCTTTGGCGACTGAAGCTGGGAGCTGTGCGAGAACTGGGGGGCGACTCAATTAGGGACTTTTTGAATAGTTTTTGACAGGAGCTCAGGCGATTTTTGGGTAGTGATTCTAGGTTAATTTTTGTAAGAGAATTTTGGATCAAACTTGGAGATTATCAATTTCATTCTGGATTGTTTTTGTGCTTGTGAATCTGGAGCTATTTCTAGATCTATAAATCGCAATTCTCTTCATTCTTCGCTATAAGTTTTTATCTCTATTTTATTAATCCGCGATGATGTGTTCGTATCTAAAAATTGCATTTTTATCCGTCACTATCGCTATGTGTGAGTAGAATCTTTCTAGGGTTGATGGGTTAGCCCTAAGATCCTAGTGAAAAATGTAGATCTTGATCCATACATTGAATTGGGGACTTTGGGAAGTATTTCGGTAGATCCTACCGAATCCGTAGATAACCCGTACTGAGATTATGCCCACGGTCTATGGAATTGATGTGCTTAAGGGGTATCTAGGGATTCGAATAGGGAAATCGGTGGATCCAACCAAGGCTCGTGACCATGCCCGGCTCGCGACTTGGGGGGATCTATCGACGAACTATACCGCTACGTTGACGGCTACCGTCATTGCGTCAACGAGAGCCACCGAAATAGCCCGTAATTCTAACCCACGAGAGTGGTATGAATTGGGGGATTAATTCCCTAGCCCTAATGCAATGTAAGGATCATATTCCAACGTCAACCCCCAACGGTCCTAGTGGTGATCCCTAACGCCCTAGTCCCTTTTATTAGTATTACAACAACAACTCCCCAACCAAATCTTTTACCCCGATAGCTATCTCACTTCGAGATTTAGAAATAAACTGAGAATCCATTGACACTATCTTCGTCCCTGTGGGATTCGATATCTTTTATACTATAACTCGACACCGTCCGCTTACGGATTGAGCCCGGAATTGAAGCCTAGGGGCCATACCACGCCTGGCGATCGTGACACCGCCAGGTGGAACCTAGGTGTAGGTTCCGGGTGCGTCAGTTGCAGCGCGAAATAATGTTTCTAGCTGAGTTTTGCTTCTTGATTACTACTAATATTGTGATATGCTATGGTTAATGTTTTTAGTTACTGAATGTGCTTCTGAGCTTAATGTGGTTGGATGCTTTGTGGCTTTCTATTCGAAATTTAAGGTTGTTTAGTTGAGTGAAGATCTGGAGGAATCATCTTGATTAGGTTTGCCTTTTGAAGCTCTACACTTTTTGAAGATCTATGTTCTAAGTTCCTTTTGAAGCTTTGTTGTGCTCTTCTTAGTTTGAGTATGGAAATTTTACAGTAACCTTTTGAAGACTTGCTGATGGCTTCCAGGATCCTTTTCTCAGTTCATTTTGAAGCTTTGTTGTGCTCTTCTCAGAATGAGTATGAAAATTTTGAAAAGTTTTGGGTTTGCAAGAGATTGGCTTGCAGTAACCTTTTGAAGACTTGCTGATGGCTTCCAGGATCCTTTAAGACTTGCTAATGTCTATTTATGATTGTAAATCTTGTGAATTGTCATGCCCCGCTTCCCAAGTATGGAAAGCGAAACGTGAGGAGGTCCGATCAGATGTGGAGCTGTGAAGCTGTAATCTGATAAGCGTCTGTGTAAAAACAAATAGCAGGTCCTTGCATAGCGACGAAACAACAACAATAATAATAAAGCAGACATAAAAGAAAACATCCACCAACAACATCCAGAAATTATTCCAACATCACAGAAAAGTCACAAAAGTACAAGTGCGAACAAAAGGCCTAACGCATGGCCGAAAACAAAAGCAAAGAGAGACAGGTGCTACGCATCGAAACCTAACCTCAACTACTAAAAGCAACAACTAAGAAGACTCCAGGTGAGTCTAGGACTGGTCACCAGTGTCCTCGAACTCAGTATCTGCAGGTACCTTGAACTCAGCGTCCACGAACTGCTCGTCCTCTGTGGCTAACTTTGACTCAGAACCTGACTGTGACATCCAAAGAGAAGAGGGCACATGTCAGCAAAAGTCTCCCAAAAGAAAACGGAGAATTTTTGTGCAAGGATACAAATAATAGAAAGACGACTAGCAGTTCAAATATAATGAAATGACATGACATTTAAAGTATGCAACAATTTAAAATGACATGATGAACAAGAATGCACGTTGTAGCAGAAACTACGAAAAACATTATTTCACGAATCACGATCACTATCTTTTCACATTGTGCACATGGTTTACTCCTTACAGCTGAAGGAGCAGATCAGGCATTCTTCTACGCTGCGTGATAGCTTAACCCTATCCCTCCACGTGTATCGAGCTTTGGTTTCCCAACAACATTGCGCTCGCTTCTGGATCACGAGCCAGGAAATGTTTTTTAATATGGCATAGGGTTGTGCCCGCAAAAGCAGGTGCCTAGCCTCAATAGTTACAATTTTTGTACCGTATGCTACGCAATCACGATGAACCTGATGCATGACATGACATGGCAATGAGCAATTAAAGTACGTACCATTAATTGAAATTAAACGTGACATGGCAGCATGAATGAAAAGATGGTAAAAAGTGTCGGATCTAGCTTCGTTGTGAAGCTAGATCTAGTAAGGGCGTCTAGGCGACTATCATTTCATCGCCAAGTCTCTTTTACGCTACTACATAAGTTGGCCTAAAACGTGGCCTAAACAATTACTGGCAAGTATCACTTGCCTGAACAATTACGCTGAAGTCACGATCAACCAGAGTCCAATAACTACCTATGTGCTCACAACGCAGTCCAGCCTACAGTCCCAATTATTAGTCTTGATTAGTGAGTTACAAAAACAATTAGAAGCTACGATTTTTAGTTTGATTAACAGGCGATGTGGGGGTTCCTACGGAGCGGGATTTACCTTAACACGACGCGAGAGCTACTCTGACTTCGGGTAGCAACGTCAGGGGTTGGATTCCGGTAGCACGAACAGTATGGAACGACCGGTTCTCTGTTCGATTAAACACGTGTATGAATTAGGTTCATACGACGGAACTAGATTATTCAGCAATCCTGAAGACGTCTAGTGATCCAATTTTATTAGGTTTTCTATCCTGGGTGGGGTTCATAACATAATATAATATTACTAGCATGCTAACTAAGTTAATATACCGTTCACATCTATTAGCAAACTGATATTAGGGTATTCTAATGCACATATACTAACCGATGTGACGAGTAGTTCCCCTACACAGCTACCGGGTGGTTGATGCACAACGTCAGCGACAGACAGAGGTGGAGGGACGTCGTAGAAGCGTGAGTGAAGGCCGACAACAGCCCAGAAGGCAATCACGCATCGCTGCCGTGCGTCGGGGGCCTACTACCGTGAAGAGTAGCGGTCTGCTGCTGTCAGGCCTGGGTGGCACCGCTGTCATAGCCTGGGCGGTGCTGCTGCCGTCTAAGGCGGCGCTGCTGTGTGTCTGGAGGGATTCCGGCAGAGCTCAGGGAAGCAGACACCGGGGGTTTGGTAGGAGAGAAGGCCGATGGAGAGGGGCTGGGCGGCTAGGGGTCTGGTCGGAGGGGTGGGGCGAGAGCAACGTCGGAAAACTCAAAGGAGATGGCGACGCAAGAAGAAGAGAACGCGATGGATAAATTAGCCCTAGGCTGCCTCGAGGTTTTAATGGGTTGGTTTTTCTATATAGGGTTGGTTTGGGGAGTGCAATTAAGGGGTTAGAAGAGAGAGAAAAGAAGGATTGAGTGGACTTAAGGGTGGTGAATAGCCAAAATCAGATTTTTGGTTTGATACGTAAGGATGAGATTCCTATTGCTATATAACTTGGGGTTTGGGTAGTTTGAGGGTAAGGGAAGAGAGTGTGTGTGAGAGCAGGGTACAGATAAGGGAAAAATAAGGTGAGCCTAGCTTAGGGATTAAATCATATGAAACTTAGGATATAATATAGTTTAATTGGGAAATTAGTGTAAAAGTGGGTCAAATGGAGCCCGATAATTATGAGAAAAAATACCGGGGCGATCGTGTCGACGAGAGAATAAAAACTAAGAAGATCGGTCACGGCTAGGGCGACGAAAAAGGGAACTAAAAATAAGAAGGTCTAACGACAAAAGTGAAAACTATGACACCTCTTCAAACAAAGTTAATTTGTGGGAGAACGACCCGTGAAATGACGTTCCAAAATAATTCCACAAATAAGGACTCTTCTAGAGGGTCACAACGGCATATCATATCATAGGGTTCGGATACAAGAAGAGATCAAAATAAATACGTGTACGAACAAAAGCACGCGCGCGAAAAACGTACGATCGAATAGGGACCGTGACATCCTACCCACCTTATGAATGATTCTGCCCTCGAAATCAACATCAACCACTGCTCTTAAATAAGTGCGGGAAGAGCTCTCTCATATCATCCTCGCGCTCCCAGGTGGACTCCCCAGGTGAACCATGACACCACTGCACTCTAACTAGGTCGACGGTCTTATTCCTCAACTGCTTCTGCCGTCGATCCAGAATCTCAACTGGTTGCTGATCATAGGTCAGATCGTGACGAACCGTGATCTTCGAGAAATCCACAGTATGAGATGGATCACTGACGTATCGACGTAACTGAGATACGTGAAACACGTTGTGAACTCCCTCCAGCGAAGGCGGCAACGCCAAGCGATACGCCACAGCTCCAACTCTCTCCAGGACGTCAAAAGGTCAAATGTACCTTGGACTAAGCTTGCCTCTCTTTCCAAATCGAATAACTCCTCGATTCGGAGAGATCTTGAGAAAGACATGGTCTCCAGGCTGAAACTCCAATGGTCGTCGTTTAGCATCTGCCCAATGCTTGAAACAGTCCTGAGCGATCCTCAGCTTCTCCCTGATGTTCCTCACAACATCCACTGCCTCTACAATCATATCTGGCCCTAACAGCTCCCTGTCTCCAATGTCATCCCATCTCAGTGGCGATCGATATTTCTTCCCATAAAGCGCGACAAATGGCGCCATGCCAATACTTCCCTGGTAGCTGTTATTGTAGGCAAACTCCACATGATGAAGATGATCCTCCCAAGATCCCTTTAAGTCCAACATGCACGCTCTCAGCATGTCCTCCAAAATCTGAATCGTCCTCTCTGACTGGCCATCCGTTTGCGGGTGGTACGTGGTACTGAAACTCAGACTCGTACCCAGGCTCTTCTGCAGACTCTGCCAAAACTAAGATGTGAATCTCGTGTCTCTGTCCGACACGATTCTCACGGGGACTTTGTGAAGTCGCACGATCTCCTGCACGATTCACGTTACATGTAACGACTGGTTTCCTTGTATATGGATTTATTATATTATAATATATGTTTTGGTGGATTTTCTCCTCATATGTGGTTTTTGTCTCCGTAACTTTCATTTTCGATCGTTTCGTCGTGTTTTCTCGTCTCTTCTTTAGGATCGTCGATTTCGGAGCAAGTCATTCGTGACGGGCTTCATAACGGTCGTATCTTACTATTAGATCAAGCCTAGGAGTCTTAGGAATCGATCCCGGGGCCCCGCGCTCCGTATCGGTACTTTTGGTGCTTATTAGCCGGTGTAAAAAGGGGCACCGACCGACTAGATGACGATCCAGTCGGTCGGCAATCCTTCTTAGACCGACTAGTTGGCTTTCTAAAATTATTCAGGAGTTACTGTTTATCGTTAGTCGGTCTGAGAACGTTGGTTGACCGACTAGGTTGCAAACTAGTCGGTCAGCAATGCTTCTTTAACCGACTAACTCTTCAACTTATTTTTGGTATCAATACTGTTCACTCTTAGTCGGTCTAAGAACGTTCATCGACCGACTAGATGTTAAACTAGTCGGTCAGTATTTGTTCATGGACCGACTAAATCTAAATCCTATTTTCGTTCAGAAGTTACTGTTTACACTTAGTCGGTCTGCGTTGGTCGACCGACCGACTAGTTGCCAAACTAGTCGGTCAGTGGTTGCTCTTTGACCGACTAATCTGTGTTAAAACCCTAATTTCTGGGCAGCCGCCAACCCAACCTATTTATACCCCTCCCAAACGTTTTCTTCTTCCTCCACTCGACCCAAAACCCTAAAATCTCCCCCATGGAGCCCCCATCTTCCTCCAAGCCTTATTCCTTCATCCCAAGACCTAGATTCATCATCTAAACCCTCCATCAACTCTATCTACCTCTCATTTTCCCCAAATCTCCATCAAATCCCCAAAATCCCCCAAAAACCCTAATTCTCCAAACTTCTCCATTTGTTTCCAGATCTGGTCCTAGGGTTCTCCGGAGTGTTTCTTCCGCCTCCTCTCGGTAAGAAATCGACCTCTAGATGTTTTCATAACCTATTTGTATTTTTATGAAACCCTAATGAAATTTCATGTTGTTTGATGATTGTTTCCCCATAACAGCGATTTTCCCCCGTAGATTAGCATCCGCGAGACGAACCTTCGTGATCGTCATCCCTGGTGCTAGGCAAGTGAAACTTGCCACTTAGGGTTTAGGCCATGTTTTAGGCCAATGCTTGTTGTAGGCGTAAAAGAGGCTAGGCGACGAAATGATACTCGCCTAGGCACAAATTGGGGAACTAGCTTGACAACGAAGCTAGTTCCGACATTTAGCATGTTGCACAATTACCATGTCATGTTTACTTTCCATTAACGGTACGCAAATTAAATGTCATGTCATGCATTCTTTAAGTGATCATGTGATTGCGTAGCATCGCTACAATACTTATGTTTCCTGGCTCGTGACCAGAAGCGAGCATAATGAGTTGCTAACCCCAACGCTCGATATTGAATTGTGAACTAAGAAACAAGCTCCCGTGCGGGGCAACCCTGGCTCACTTGCTGGGCTCATGTACAGGGACCCTGGCTTGTTTACGTGTGGGATGGGGTAAGGGTTAAGCGGCCATTCAACTGGGAGTCTGCCCGATCAGCAACTACAGTTGTAAGGCGTAAACTCTGGGGTGGGGTAGTGTTTAGTGCCGATCAGTGTGAATGATGTACCATTCAGCTGAAGGGCGTAAACATCTACAAAACAACGTGAAACGTGAATAGTGAATTGATTGAGATTGTTAGTAGCTTGGCTACTCTTGTCTTGTCCCGATGATTGTTCTCTTGTACAAATTGTCTTGCCATGTCTTATTTGTGCACTCATGTTATAACTGCCATGTCATGCATACTAAAACTGCTAGGTTGCTAGTTGCCTTACTTTCAGTTTCCTTGCCCAAGTCTTTTAGACTTGCTGACATGTGCCCCTTTACTCTTTTGGGTGACACATGTTAGATCCTGAGCCTGAGTACCTTGTTGAGGACGAGGTGTTTGCTGACGCCGAGCCCGAGCTTGTGTTTGACGGGGAGTACGTGGACACTGGGGACCAGTCCTAGTGTCTTCGTTGTGTTTTCCTTTTGTTTAGACTGCTGTTTTGTTGTTGGTGCGTGGCACCTATACTTTGTTATGTTGTTGCTTTTGTTGGCCTTGTTCTGGGCCTTTAGACTCTTTCTTTTAGCCTGGTGGCTTTTCTGGATGTTGGACTTATTTTCTTGTTGGACAATTTATGAGATATGAGAATTTTATTTCTGTCTCTCCTTTTATTATTATTGTTGTTCCGTTGTGGTTACAGGGAACTGCTTATGTTTTATTGACGCTTATCGGGTTTGGGGCTTCACAGCTCCACTCTCGTGCGGACCTTTTCACGTCTCGCCTCCATTTTAGGGAAGCGGGGCGTGACAGGTGTTGTTGGTGGCCGATGCAGGTCCTTCTGTAACTGCGATTTTTGAAATAGTGATAATAATATTAGAATGTCCAATAAAATAAGTTCGACGTCCGATTCATAAGCTAGGAGTCTAATCTGATTCGTTCTCTGTGTCACTAGATGGCAGGAAGACGATTCACCCGTGGTGGGGGTAGTGGTGCGCTCCCTCATGATGAGGAGCCTGAGCGGGAACCCACCAACGGTGAGATGATGCGGATGATGCTCCAGATGATGCAAGTGCAGCAGGGCGTGCTCCTGCAAGTCCAGAATGCTCCACTTGCTCGAGCTGCCCGGCTTCTTCCGGATGCCCCTCGCTCTGAGCCAGGAGCAAAGCAATTTCGGGAGCTGGGTCTCGCATATTTTGATGGGTCTGAGGGTCCTCTGGCTACCGATGAGTGGATTCGGAACATCGAGGACAATCTGAAGATGGCCAAGATCACCCCGGCTGGATGGGTTGATTTGGCGAAGAGGCAACTCAAGGATAATGCTCGGAATTGGTGGGATGCGGAAGAGAAGATGCTGGTGGAGCTGATAGCTTGGGCTACCTTCAAGGCCATATTTGAGGGTGAGTTCTTCCCGAAAGCTGCCAGGGAAGAGATGCTGCAGCGTTTTATCGATTTGAAGCAAGGGAGCTCGTCGGTGGACCTATATCACCAAGAGTTCATGAGGCTGAGTCGGTTCGCACCAAAGATGGTGCAGGACGCTGAGTAGAGAGCTCAGAGGTTCCTGCAGGGACTTGCTTCGGAGCTCCAGAGTTTTGTGACCTCTTCTGACCGGGAGTCTTATCAGAAGGTTCTAGTAGCAGCCAAGAGGCAGGAGCTGCTCGTGAACCAGAGGAGGGGGTCTATTGTTGGTGCTGGGAAGAGGCCTGTGGAACAGGCGAGAGCTGTGGTTAGACCTGGATTCAGGCCTAATCAGTCCGCTCAGTTTAAGAGGCCAGGAGGGCCTATTCTGAAGACTTGCCATTTCTGCGGTAAGCCTGGCCACATCAAGGATCAGTGTCGAAAGTTTTTGGGCCAGTGTCTGGTCTGTGGTGATGCTTCCCATGTCGCGAAGGATTGTCGGCATGCGGGTCCGCTGCGGAGGGCACCTGTTGCAGCTCAGCCGTTGCAGCAGCGAGCGTCTGTTCCTGCTGGTCGTGGAGCAGCTCTTGTTCCGCAGAGGCAGGCTTTTCAGCAGGCTGTTCCACCGAGGAGGCAGGCTTTTCTGATGACCGCTGTGGAGAACGGAGCGGTGGATGAGGTTATCGCAGGTAATCCTCACCTAGCTGTTCCTTCTTGTTTGGCTTGTCTGTTAGATTACGTTGTTTGCTTGGACATGATTATTTGCTAGACTAGGGCTTGATTGTTAATTGCTTGTTAGGTGTGATTTTGGTGTGCACATTTCCTGTACGAGTCCTCTTTGACTCTGGTGCATCGATGTGCATTATTTCTCGGAGCTTCGTGGAGAGGCATTCCTTGTCGACGTCCCCTCTTCCCAAGAGTTGGAACATCGTTACAGGGAATGGCGTGGTCTCGGTGCATCGTGGTTGCAATTCTTGCTCGTTGGTGGTCTGTGGACATGAGCTTTTCGCTGATTTCATTGTCCACGACATCATCAACTATGATGCAGTTCTTGGGATGGACTGGCTTGCGAGCTTCTATGCTACGATTGACTGTAGGAGGAAGAAGGTGGTGTTCGAGATTCCCGGACATCCAGTATTTGAGTTCCGTCGTGGTAGCAGTTCGCTTGGTCCTGTCAGATTTCGGGCCAGGCCGATGGAGGTTGTGGCTATGCGGATGGAGCTGGAGTGGCCAGCTGTGGTGCGTGATTTTGGCGACGTCTTCCCCGAGGAGATGTCTGGTTTGCCACCTGATCGAGCTCTAGAATTTTCTATCGATCTTGTTCCAGGCGCGCAGCCGATTTCGAAGGCGCCGTATCGTATGGCACCTGCAGAATTGGAGGAATTGCGGAAGCAGTTGGATGAGCTTTTGCAGAAGGGTTATATTAATCCTAGCGTGTCTCCGTGGGGAGCACCGGTGTTGCTGGTGAAGAAGAAGGATGGTTCGCGTCGCATGTGCGTGGACTATCGGGAGTTGAATGCGGTGACCATTAAGAATAAATACCCGTTGCCCCGCATCGATGATATTTTTGATCAGCTTGGAGGTTCGAGGGTGTTTTCTAAATTGGATTTGAGGAGTGGTTACCATCAGTTGAAGGTGAAGAAGGATGATGTTCTGAAGACATCGTTCAGGACGAAGTATGGACACTATGAGTTTGTGGTTATGCCTTTCGGCGTAACTAACGCGCCCGCAGTTTTCATGAATCTGATGAACCTGATTTTCTACGACTTTTTGGATAAGTTTGTCGTTATCTTCATTGACGACATTCTGATCTATTCGAAGTCGGAGGAAGAGCATGCCTCGCACTTAAGGACGGTGTTGGAGATTTTGAGGAAGCATCGTTTGTATGCTAAGTTTTCGAAGTGCGAGTTCTGGCTGGATAGAGTTGCTTTTCTCGGGCATGTGGTGACTGGAGATGGTATTTCAGTGGATCCCGAGAAGATTAGGGCCATCAGAGAGTGGCCTGTTCCGTCGTCTGCGTCTGAGATTCGGAGTTTCCTTGGACTTGCTGGTTATTATCGGCGATTCATTAAGGACTTTTCCCGTATTGCTGAGCCGATGACCAGGTTGACGCGGAAGGATGTTGCTTTTGTTTGGTCGGGTGATTGTGAGAGTGCTTTTGGTATTCTGAAGGAGAGGTTGACGACTGCCCCTATTCTTTTTGTGCCTGATCGCAGCGGTGGATTTGAGATCTTTTGCGATGCTTCTGGCAAGGGTCTCGGTTGTGTGTTGCATCAGCATGGGCATGTTGTGGCGTATGCGTCTCGTCAGCTTAAGGTTCATGAGAAGAATTACCCGACGCATGATTTGGAGTTGGCTGCCGTTGTGTTTGCTCTTAAGATTTGGAGGCACTTCCTGCTGAGTGAGAAAGTGAAGATTTTCACCGATCACAAAAGCTTGAAGTACATTTTCACTCAGAAGGAGCTCAACATGCGACAGCGTCGATGGTTGGAGCTTATGGCGGATTATGAGATTGATTTGCAGTATCACCCTGGCAAGGTTAATGTGGTTCCAGATGCTTTGAGTAGGCTTCCAGCGGTGATGATTTTGACCTCGCAGTGGAGATTGCAGCAGGATTTTTGCGAGTCTGGCGTGGAGATTGTTCTTCCTGGGGAGGATTCATCGTTGATGTACATGCAGGTACAGTCGACGATCGTGGATCGGATTAAGGCTGGCCAGGCTGAGGATCCGAAGCTGGTAAAGATTCGGGAGCAGGTGGAAGCTGGTCTGCGGACTGACTTTTTGATTCATGAGGATGGCTCGCTGAGGTTTGGAGCCAGGTTGTGTGTGCCGGATGGGGATGTTAGAGAGGAGTTGATGGTGGAGGCACACAGTTCGCCGTATTCTGTGCATCCTGGTGGCACCAAGATGTACCAGGATCTTCGTCTGAATTATTGGTGGCATGGCATGAAGAGGAGTGTGGCTTGGAGTGTAGCCAAGTGCTTGGTTTTCCAGCAAGTGAAGGCGGAGCATCAGCGTACGGCCGGGTTGCTACAACCGCTTCTGATTCCGGAGTGGAAATGGCAACACATCACTATGGATTTCGTGACTGGACTACCTCGGAGTCCGAAGCAGAATGACGCGATTTGGGTGATCGTAGATCGATTGACCAAATCTGCGCACTTTATTCCGTTCCGAGTGGGACAGCCCACTGAGGCGCTAGCGAGGAGATATATGGAGGTAAAATTCTTTTACTCTCCGTTTTTATTTCCTTTTCCTAATTTGGATAGTGATGTAACGTGAATCGTGCAGGAGGTCGTGCGACTTCATGGAGTCCCCGTGAGTATCGTGTCGGACAGAGACACGAGGTTCACATCTCAGTTCTGGCAGAGTTTACAGAAGAGCTTGGGTTCGCGTCTGAGTTTCAGCACGGCGTACCATCCGCAGACGGATGGCCAGTCCGAGAGGACGATTCAGATTTTGGAAGACATGCTGAGGGTGTGCATGTTGGATTTCAAGGGTTCGTGGGAGGACCATCTACATTTGGTGGAGTTCTCTTACAACAACAGCTTCCAGGCGAGTATTGGCATGGCACCTTTCGCCGCTTTTTATGGAAGGAAATGTCGATCGCCATTGAGTTGGGATGACGTTGGCGATCGGGAGTTGTTGGGACCTGAGATGATTGTGGAGGCTGTGGAGGTCGTCAGGAATATTCGGGAGAGGTTGAGAATTGCTCAGGACCGTTTTAAGCATTGGGCGGATGCTAAACGCCGTCCTTTGGAGTTTCAGCCGGGCGACCATGTGTTCTTGAAGATTTCCCCGAATCGCGGTGTGATTCGTTTTGGGAAGCGTGGGAAGTTGAGCCCGCGATACATTGGACCGTTTGACATTTTGGAGAGGGTTGGCGAGGTAGCGTATCGCTTGGCCTTGCCGCCATCTTTGGAAGGAGTTCACAATGTTTTCCATGTGTCACAGCTTCGTCGATACATTAGCGATCCATCTCATGTTGTGGATTTTTCGGAGATTACCGTTCGCCCCGATATGACGTATGACCAGCATCCAGTGCAGATTCTGGATAGGCGTCAGAAATCGCTTCGGAACAAGATTGTCAATCTTGTGAGGGTGATGTGGCGTCACGGCTCACCTGGAGAGTCTACTTGGGAGAATGAGGATGAGATGCGAGAGCGTTTCCCACTTTTGTTTCCGGACTCGTGAGTATTCGGAAATTCCGAGGACGGAATTTTTCTTAAGTTGGGGAGGATGTAACGACTGGTTTCCTTGTATCTGGATTTATTATATTATAATATATGTTTTGGTGGATTTTCTCCTCATATGTGGTTTTCGTCTCCGTAACTTTCATTTTCGATCGTTTCGTCGTGTTTTCTCGTTTCTTCTTTAGGATCGTCGATTTTGGAGCAAGTCATTCGTGACGGGCTTCATAACGGTCGTATCTTACTATTAGATCAAGCCTAGGAGTCTTAGGAATCGATCCCGGGGCCCCGCGCTCTGTATCGGTACTTTTGGTGCTTATTAGCCGGTGTAAGAAGGGGCACCGACCGACTAGATGACGATCCAGTCGGTCGGCAATCCTTCTTGGACCGACTAGTTGGCTTTCTAAAATTATTCAGGAGTTACTGTTTATCGTTAGTCGGTCTGAGAACGTTGGTTGACCGACTAGGTTGCAAACTAGTCGGTCAGCAATGCTTCTTTAACCGACTAACTCTTCAACTTATTTTTGGTATCAATACTGTTCACTCTTAGTCGGTCTAAGAACGTTCATCGACCGACTAGATGTTAAACTAGTCGGTCAGTATTTGTTCATGGACCGACTAAATCTAAATCCTATTTTCGTTCAGAAGTTACTGTTTATACTTAGTCGGTCTGCGTTGGTCGACCGACCGACTAGTTGCCAAACTAGTCGGTCAGTGGTTGCTCTTTGACCGACTAATCTGTGTTAAAAACCTAATTTCTGGGCAGCCGCCAGCCCAACCTATTTATACCCCTCCCAAACGTTTTCTTCTTCCTCCACTCGACCCAAAACCCTAAAATCTCCCCCATGGAGCCCCCGTCTTCCTCCAAGCCTTATTCCTTCATCCCAAGCCCTAGATTCATCATCTAAACCCTCCATCAACTCTATCTACCTCTCATTTTCCCCAAATCTCCATCAAATCCCCAAAATCCCCCAAAAACCCTAATTCTCCAAACTTCTCCATTTGTTTCCAGATCTGGTCCTAGGGTTCTCCGGAGTGTTTCTTCCGCCTCCTCTCGGTAAGAAATCGACCTCTAGATGTTTTCATAACCTATTTGTATTTTTATGAAACCCTAATGAAATTTCATGTTGTTTGATGATTGTTTCCCCATAACAGCGATTTCCCCCGTAGATTAGCATCCACGAGACGAACCTTCGTGATCGTCATCCCCGGTGCTAGGCAAGTGAAACTTGCCACTTAGGGTTTAGGCCATGTTTTAGGCCAATGCTTGTTGTAGGCGTAAAAGAGGCTAGGCGACGAAATGATACTCGCCTAGGCGCAAATTGGGGAACTAGCTTGACAACGAAGCTAGTTCCGACATTTAGCATGTTGCACAATTACCATGTCATGTTTACTTTCCATTAACGGTACGCAAATTAAATGTCATGTCATGCATTCTTTAAGTGATCATGTGATTGCGCAGCATGCTACAATACTTATGTTTCCTGGCTCGTGACCAGAAGCGAGCATAATGAGTTGCTAACCCCAACGCTCGATATTGAATTGTGAACTAAGAAACAAGCTCCTGTGCGGGGCAACCCTGGCTCACTTGCTGGGCTCATGTACAGGGACCCTGGCTTGTTTACGTGTGGGATGGGGTAAGGGTTAAGCGGCCATTCAACTGGGAGTCTGTCCGATCAGCAACTGTAGTTGTAAGGCGTAAACTCTGGGGTGGGGTAGTGTTTAGTGCCGATCAGTGTGAATGATGTACCATTCAGCTGAAGGGCGTAAACATTTACAAAACAACGTGAAACGTGAATAGTGAATTGATTGAGATTGTTAGTAGCTTGGCTACTCTTGTCTTGTCCCGATGATTGTTCTCTTGTACAAATTGTCTTGCCATGTCTTATTTGTGCACTCATGTTATAACTGTCATGTCATGCATACTAAAACTGCTAGGTTGCTAGTTACCTTACTTTCAGTTTCCTTGCCCAAGTCTTTTAGACTTGCTGACATGTGCCCCTTTACTCTTTTGGGTGACACATGTTAGATCCTGAGCCTGAGTACCTTGTTGAGGACGAGGTGTTTGCTGATGCTGAGCCCGAGCTTGTGTTTGACGGGGAGTACGTGGACACTGGGGACCAGTCCTAGTGTCTTCGTTGTGTTTTCCTTTTGTTTAGACTGCTGTTTTGTTGTTGGTGCGTGGCACCTATACTTTGTTATGTTGTTGCTTTTGTTGGCCTTGTTCTGGGCCTTTAGACTCTTTCTTTTAGCCTGGTGGCTTTTCTGGATGTTGGACTTATTTTCTTGTTGGACAATTTATGAGATATGAGAATTTTATTTCTGTCTCTCCTTTTATTATTATTGTTGTTCCGTTGTGGTTACAGGGACCTGCTTATGTTTTATTGACGCTTATCGGGTTTGGGGCTTCACAGCTCCACTCTCATGCGGACCTTTTCACGTCTCGCCTCCATTTTAGGGAAGCGGGGCGTGACATTACATCACTATCTAAACTAGTGAAAGGAAATAAAAACGGAGAGTAAAAGAATTTACCTCCATGTATCTCCTCACTAGCGTCTCAGTGGACTGTCCCACCCAGAAGGGAATAAAGTGCACAGATCTGGTCAATGGGTCTACTATTACCCAAATCGCGTCATTTTACTTCAGGCTCCGAGGTAGTCCAGCTACGAAATCCATAGTGATGTGTTGCCACTTTCACTCCGGAATCAGAAGCGGTTGTAGCAACCCAGTTGTACGCTGATGCTCTGCCTTAACCTGCTGACATACCAAACACTTGGCAACGCTCCGTGCCACACTCCGCTTCATACCATGCCACCAATTGTTCAGGCGAAGGTCCTTGTACATCTTGGTGCCACCAGGATGCATAGAATACGGCGAGCTATATGCCTCAACAAGAAACTCCTCTCTAATATCTCCAGCTGGCACATAAACTCTAGCTCCATATCTCAACGAGCCATCCTCATGAATCAGAATGTCAGTCCGCAGACCGGCTTCTACCTGCTCACGGATCTTCTTCAGCTTCGGATCGCCAGCCTGACCTGCCTTGATCCGATCCACGATCGTCGACTGTATCTGCATACACATCAACGAAGAAACCTCTCCAGGAAGCACAATCTGAATACCTGACTCACAAAACTCCTGCTGCCACCTCCACTGTGAAGTCAACATCATAACCGCTGGAAGTCTGCTCAGCGCATCAGGAACCACATTCACCTTGCCAGGGTGATACTGCAAGTTGATCTCATAATCAGCCATGAGCTCCAACAATCGACGCTATCACATGTTGAGCTCCTTTTGCGTAAATATATATTTCAAGCTTTTGTGATCAGTGAAGATCTTCACCTTCTCACTCAGTAAGAAATGCCTCCAAATCTTGAGCGCAAATACGACTGCAACCAACTCCAAATCGTGCGTCGGGTAATTCTTCTCATGCGCCTTAAGCTGCTGAGAAGTGTACATGACCACATGCCCATGCTGATGTAAAACACAACCGAGACCTTTGCCAGAAGCATCGCAAAAGATCTCGAAACCTCCACTCCGATCGGGCACAGCTAGAACAGGTGCAGTCGTCAACTCTCCTTCAGAACAGAAAATGCCTCCTCACATACATTGGACCAAACGAAAGGCATATCCTTCCACATCAGTCTAGTTATCGGCTCTACAATCTGAGAGAAATCCTTAATGAAGCGCCGATAATATCCTGCTAGCCCCAGAAAACTTCTGATCTCAGATGCTGTCTGCGGAGTCGGCCACTCTCTGATAGCCTTGATCTTCTCCAGATCCACGTCTATACCATCTCCTGACACCACATGCTCAAGAAAGGCAATTCTATCCAGCCAAAACTTGCACTTGGAATACTTCTCATACAACCGATGCTTCCTCAAAATCTCCAGAACACTCCTCAAGTGCTCAGCATGCTCCTCCTCCGACTTCGAATAGATCAAGATTTCGTCAATAAAGATAACGACAAACTTATCTAAGAAGTCATAGAATATCAGGTTCATCAAGTTCATGAAAACCGCGTGTGTGTTGGTCACACCGAAAGGCATAAACACGAACTCGTAGTGTCCATACTTCGTTCTGAACGCTGTCTTCTGCACATCTTCCTTCTTCACCCTCAGCTGGTGATATCTGCTCCTGAGATCCAGTTTAGAGAATACCCTCAATCCTCCAAGCTGATCGAAAATGTCGTCAATCCGTGGTAAAGGATACTTGTTCTTGATGGTGACAGCGTTCAACTCTCTGTAGTCCATGCACATACGACGCAAACCATCCTTCTTTTTCACCAATAGAACAGGTGCTCCCCACGAAGACACACTCGGATTAATATAACCCTTCTGCAAAAGCTCGTCTAGCTGTCTACGTAGCTTCTCCAACTCTGCCGAAACCATACGATATGGTGCTTTCGAAATGGGCTGCGCTCCCGGAATAAGATCAATCGAGAATTCGAGAGCTCGATTGGGCGACAGTCCTGAAATCTCCTCGGGGAAGACATCATCAAAATCTCTCACCACAGCTGGTCTACTCACCTCCATCTGCATAGCCACAAGCTCCCCTACTGGCTTGGCCCGAAATCTGATAGGCCCAAGTGAACTGCTACCACTACTGAACTCGAAGGTCGGATAACCAGGAATCTCAAACACCACCTTCTTCCGTCGGCAGTCGATCGTAGCGAAGACGCAACTAAGCCAATCCATCCCAAGAACAGCAACATAATTGGTAATGTCGTGGACGATAAAATCGACATAAAGCTTGAATCCACAGACTACCAAGGGACAAGATTGACATCCAAGGGACACTGAGATCACACCATTCCCTGTAACGATATCCCAACTCTTGGAAAGAGGGGAAGTCGTCAGAGAATGCTTGTCCACGAAACTCCAGGATAAGATGCACATGGATGCACCGGAGTCGAAGAGAACCCGAGCGGGACAAGCATAAATAAGAATAACCCCTAACAAACAAACTAGCAATCAAAATCTATTCTAGCAAACAAGATATAATCTAACATGCAAGATTAACTAATGAAAAGTAAAGACTAGTGTAATGATCCTAAGTGAAAATACCAGTATCCCTCCTTCCAGTGTAGGGAAAATTCGCACACTGACCACTAATTGGGACCAAGTTACGTGCATGCCCAACTAGTTTGCTAATACACCCAAAGAGGGGTATTTATTAATAAGGACATGAATGAAAATGGCATACTTGTAAATAATTAAAATTATGAACCAACCAAAATTAGTGATGGCAACTTTGTTATTAACCCAAATTAGAGGCTTATGCATGGCACATTTGTAAATAAATTAAATCCTTGAAGATAACTCTCTCATTTCTTCTACAAGTTTCTATTTTGTTTTTCTTTGACTTTTTTCCCTTCTCTCATCAATTTCGTTGGTTTCCTTGGGGGAGGGCCGAAACCTGGAAACACTACACAAAAAAGAGAAAGAAAACAAAAGCAAAGAAAAGAAAGAAAAAGAGAGGAGGAGGGGAAAATTGGAAGAAGGGAAGGAAGCACTTGCAACCACAACATCATTAGTCCTCCTACAAACATTCCAAAGCATTAGCAAGGTGGGATTCTCACCATACTCCCCATACTTGGTTTTGAGTAGAATTACATGTTTTTGTTCTTCCTTCTTTGGTAAAATTGTTATTTGAATCAAATTAGTTAAGGGGTTAAGCTTAACCTGTAACGCCCCGCTTCCCAAAAACGACGGAAGCGAGAGCGTTACTGGGTCCGCTTGAACCGGAGCGGTGAAACTCAGGTTCATTAAGCGTCTGTGGTAAAACGCAAGGGCAGGTCCTTTGCACTCTTTTCAGAGAAACCAGAATTATTCATACATTACAAGCCACATCCAGAAAATAGACGTCCGTACACGAAATAAAAACAACAAGCCTCAGCTGGGCTGAAATACAACAAAGATAACATACACCAACAACAGCAGAAAGCAACTACGGTAAGCAGCAACGGAATAGCCCACTAGTTCTCCGCAGGAAGAAACTCGGCGTCTACAGCGAACTCCTGACTCTCCAAGTCAGGTGTCTCGTAAGGAACCTCCAGATACTCAAGCTCGGGATCTGACATACATCCAAAAACATGAATGTATGTCAGCAAGGGTTTGCTAGAAGATGTTAGAACCTAAGGCAAGATATACAAATTTATACTGGATTTAAGAGGCAATTTTAAATTAAACGAGATAACAATAAAAGTTGAAGCATGCTGATTTTAAAGTAAATACATCCTATCATGCAGTTCTAAACAATCTGACAAGTAAAGTAAAGCATGTCAATTTCACTGAGATAACAATTTCACATTGCAAGTTTCAAGTTAGCATTTCACGATTTGTTAGCATGTCATGTCTATAATAAGGTTCTCGCCTTTAGGACATGATGAGTGAGTCGTTCTTCTCACGGGGGCTTACCGTGATTGGCGCTAACCCACCGCATACGGGTGGTGCCCTTGAAGAGAGTACTCGTTCATACGCCTAGCAGTCGCTCACCCTTACCCCACCCAAGATTTGTGCTGGAACACGAGCCAGCCTAATTCACGATTTACAAGCACGAATTTGTCAACTTACATGACATCACGAAAATCACGATTTCGCCTTCGAGGCGCACGATTTCACGATGTCTCACGTTAGTTAATTATTTCATGGCACGCAGCAATTAAATAACAAGACCAGTTATCTTTATAGAACAATTTCCATGGTTACGAGAGTAACGAGCAACATTTACATACACGAGACTAATTTAGCATCCAATTCGTAAATTCATTATAAATCGTATACTTGCATGATGTCGATGATTTTGGTGCCGTTTGGTTCGTCTCGACGGGTACTTTGTTACAGTGGTAGTGGTTCACTGTTTTAGTTAAACATATCAATGAATTAGAAATTTTGCGAAATACGCGCAATATTAAAATAACACCCAAATTGTGTTCGCCTAATTTTATCAAGCTCTCTGACTAGGGTAACGTTTATATAGGGATACTAACATGGTACGCCTTATTTTATACTAGTTTCATTACACTAATCATCATTTATAAAGTTGATACATGCTGAAGTAATTATTAACATTATCAAGCTAATAATAATTTAACAATGACTTAAGCTAATCATATAGTTAGACATATCATTAAATAATTCACACACTAATTTTTGACCTAGGGGTAACAAGTAACATGTTAACATATAATAATATATAAGCCTATCTAACTCTCTCCCCTTCTCTCTTCATTTCTTTAAATAATTAACCCACATGCTGTCAACCACCCACCAATTCTTTATTCCTAAGGCTAACCCCTTTAACATTCATTTTCCCTGTCACCCTTTATTCCTAAGGCCAACCTCTGTCACCAGTTCTTTATTCATTAAACACCCTTTTCATTAAACTCCCAACTCTCTCTCTCTCTGTCCTTGGCTGCCTCTTCTTCCTCTTTGTTATATATATATATATATTTTGTTTATCATTCGATTGCAGCAAGGCAAGGAGAGCTCCTCATGCACAAATGAAGGGGAGAGAGATCTCACCTACGCACGGCGACGGGGAGGAGCTGAGGGTGAACGGCGGCGCAGGGTACAGCTCCGGCGGTCGATCCGGCGGTCAGGGGCGTCGAGCGGCGGCGCTGGTGGGGTTCTCCGGCGGGCGACAGCCTGAGGCGGCCCAGGCGGCGGTGGCCGGCGGCTCAGGGCCTCGGGCACGCATAGGTGGGAGGAAGGGTGGCTGGCCTAGGGTGAGGGAGGAGGGAGGAAGAAGATAGGATTAGGATGCTGATTTTGTTCTTGGGTTTTCTTGAAAGAATCTGAAATTTGTGTTGGTGTCACGCCCCGCTTCCCAAAAATATGGAGGCGAAGCGTGAGAAGGTCCGCTCAGACTTGAAGCTACAAAGCTGCAAGTCCGATAAGCGTCAATCAACTTTAATTAGCATGTCCTTGCAACGTGAAACGAAACAAAGATAATAATAAGGAAATGAGACAAAAGAGAAATCTCAGAATATCCATAAAATAAGTTTCAACATCACAGAAAAAGCCACCAGGCTGAAAAGAAAAAGAGTCTAAAGGCCCAAACATGGCCAACAAAAGTGCAACGTACAAAGTAAAGGTGCCATGCACCGACAACTAACAATAATCCTAAAATAAAGAAAGCTCAGCAAGGTCACTAAGAATGGTCACCGGTAGCTACAAACTCCTCCTGGGCAGACATGGACTCAGGCTCAGCGTCAGCAAAACACCACGTACTCAGCAACGGTCTCTGGCTCAGGGTCTAACATGTGACACCCAAAAGAGCTAGGGGCACATGTCAGCAAGTCTTCAAGAGACTTGTGCAAGGAAACTGAAAGTGCAGGTAAACAACCTAGCAGTTTTAGCATGATGCAATGACATGGCAGATATAACATGAGTACAACAAGTAAAGTAAAGTAAAGTAAGGTACATCATGGCATTTAAATCATGGCATGGATGACAAGTTTTTCATGAACAAATTACAAGGACAATTACAAGTATAGTAAGCACGTCGTGTACAGAGATTACGCCTTTTGGCTAGAGTGGCTGCGCGGCCAACTCCTAGCTCAAGTGATCTCTTATCCCTACCCCTCCACGTGTATCGAGCCAGGGCCTTACCCCCGAACACGGAATGCTCGCTTCTGGATCACGAGCCAGGAAGTGTTTTTCATGATGGCATAGGGGTGCACCTAGCCTCGGCAAGGAAGTCGGGCATTGGCTTTTGACCAACACATGTGGCCTGCTTCTGGATCACGAGTCCAGGAAGTATTTTCATGATGGCATAGGGGTGCACCTAGCCTCAGCAAGGAAGTACAAGTATTGTAGCGTGTGCTACGAATGCAACAATCAACTTGGATGACATGTAAGATGCAATGCATGGCAGTTAAAGGTGCATACAGATAAGGAATTTAAACATGACAGATATCAATGCATGAATGACATGGCAGGGTGACAGATCTAGCTTCGTTTTCAAGCTAGATCTTAAAGTTGCGTCTAGACAGCTATCATTTCACTGTCTAGTTTCTTTTACGCTAAAAACAAGGAAGTGGCCTAAAAACATGGCCATAAGCAAAAGTTGGCAATTTTCACTTGCCTGCAAGTCAAACGTCTGAAAAACATCATCCAATGGATCCAAGGTCACAAGTAACCTACGTGCACAAGTCCACCGGCCTCAACACGACACGAAAGCTACACTGGCGTCAGGTAGCGATGCCAGGGGTTGGAATAAAAGAACGTGCTCCAAGTGTAGATTCTAAAATAGATTCCTCGCTCGAATGATCTGGGCAGCAACCAAAACAACGAACCAAGATCCCAAAGCTAGCACGTGCGATGAAGAGCTACAACTTGTCGCAATGTCAAAATAGTCCAACGGCGAAGAAGAAGCACTTGGGTGGGGCCCACAGTAGTTCTAAAGGCCAATGGGGGACCCACAATACCTCTGGAGAACTTGGGGGCCCACGGTGGCAAGCTGTGCGAGAGTTGCGACGTTGCGACGAACGTCGCTCGGTCAGACACGGTCGGTGCGGGGGATTTCCTCTGTCAAACAATGCGGACGGCCGCTGTGCAGTGCAGAGCGGCGATGCGGGGTCGGCGCTCTCGGTCGGTGCGGAGCGGGCCTTCGGTCGGACACAGCGGATGCGGGGGGTCGGGTGCTTGGCGGGGCTTGCAATGTTGCAACATTGCAACGGTGCGGGCGAGAGCGGGCGAGAGCGGGGATCCTTCGGTCGGTGCGGGCGGGATGCGGGGACGGTGCGAGGCTAGCAGAGCGGGCACTGCAGCGTTGCGGAGCGGAGTGGGTGCGGACGAGATCTCTCGGTCAGACCGAGGGAACGGGGGCGAATTCCTCGTTCGGTGCGGGCGGCGGCTGCTGCAACGTTGCGACGAATCGTCGCAAGCAAGAAGTTGGGTTTTGGGAGCGGCTTGGGTTAATTTCTTGCGAAAATGAGTCTTCCTAGGGGTTGTTTATATAGTATAGTGGGGTTGACTTGGTCTAGGGCTAATTCTAATAGGATTAGGATTTTAAAATAATTTAAAATTCAAAACTCTCTCTCTCTAACACACGCATGGCTAGGGTGCGGCCAAGATGGGCTAGGATTTGGCTCAAAATTCGTTTGAAACATTATAAACTTAACAAAATTTTATTGGCTCGAAAATAATTTAAAACTTGGTATTTAAAAAGTATTTAAAACTTTGCTAAAAATATAAAATAGGTCAAATAAACTCCAAAAATTGTAAAATAAATATTGGGTGATCGGGACAACGAGAGAAAGGTAACTAAGAAGACGGATCTCAATTTCGACGTCGAGCGACGAAACTAAAAATAGAAACGTCTCACGTCAAAAGTGAAAATCACAACGTCTCTTCGAACAAGATCAAATCGTGGGAAAACGACCCGAGAAATGTCGTTCCAAATTAGTGCCACAATTTAATACTCTCAGAGACGTTCACAACGACATATCACACCATAGTGTTCAAAAGCAAGCAAAGTCTAAAACAAACACGTGCACGGTCAACAGCACGTGCACGAAGAAGATACGATCGGAAAGCGACCGTTACATCCTCCCCACCTTAGAATAAAGTACGTCCTCGGACTTTCTAACCTATCTAGTCGCTCTAGTAACTACCCCAATCATGTCTCATTATAATTTAACCCATGTATAGCTATTACAAGTGCTTATATATGCACTAGGTAGTCAAACGATACTCTGCTAACATGCATATATATATATATATATATTCATTCTTGCACATAGTTTAATCATATATATATGCATACATCCCTTATATAACTACTACTAACCTAGCACAAACAATAGTTCAGATACTCCAATAAGATTAGTCTCACTCTAGCAAATACAATCATTGCTCTACGTATAGATAGCTACCTATGCACAAAACAAACACGGGTATACTACTCCCTAATATTTCCTAGTATACATCCAATACCAAACACATCAACTCATGTAGTCACACCATACCATAATTAAATCAAGTTTCACTATATCTAATATGCATTCACCACTGCTATAATTTCACAATGCATAGCCATTCAAATGCATGCAAATATTTCACCATATATTCACATCACCTACGGTCCTATAACTGGATTTACGACATGCCACATATACCATAGTCACCAATACCTATAACTAAGCACATACTTACCCGTGCATGGTGCACACCCATACACGCTAATATTTCATTCATATATACCAATCATACCATTATATATCCAGCACATCTACACACCTAGTGACATAGGGAAACGACTAGGCTCAAGGCTTATGACTCGGATGTTGCAATTTATTTAATGGACATTCCATAGTTATTATCGTTGTTCCGATAGTTCGCGGTTGCAAGACGGACCTGCATGGGCCACCAAAAAAACATGTCACGCCCCGCTTCCCAAAAATATGGAGGCGAAGTGTGATCGCTCCGGATATACACCCAAAGAACGGTTGTAGTTTTACCGCAAATGCACGGTGTAGCAGCGAGCGGGTATCGAACACAGAGAGGACGAATGACTGTGCTTGCTCCGAATCAACCTGGCTATTTGAGAATAGAGAAAATTGCCTTGGGCGATCCTGTCACAATCGTCAGACAAATGTGCGAAATATCAAATCAAATAAAGGACGTCTAGGGAATGGGGAATTCCCGCTACTCACCGTACTTCATAAACGTGGTGCGTCGGTATCAAAATTGCTAGAAAGAGAATTCGGATGAACTAGTTGCAACTGAATGTAGAACCAAGCTCACGCTCTCACGCTGTTGCCGGTCTATAGCTATCCTAGGTTTGGGTCCAATCTCTTGCAAACCCTAGCCTAGGGAAGCTAGCATTAGGATCAACATCATCGTCCAATTGCGCACCGAGCCCAATCTCTTGCAAACTCGGTCCACAATCTAAATTAGGATAGTTCCTACCCGTCCAATGTCTTACAAACGGGTATTGGCATGGAATCGCAATCGGAAATCCTGGTATCGGTCCAATCTCTTGCAAACCGATACTTCGAAAATCCGACTCCAACCCAATTCGGATTTCTAGGGCTTCCTATCAAATTGGGATCCAATCTCTTGCAAATCCCAATTGATATGAATTCCTAGCTATCCGTAGTAAATCGATCCCAATCTAGTCCCTAATAGCAATTCTAGCTCAATTTCTACCAATTCATCACAAATAGGAAATAGGGCTTGTAGGGTTCATCCCCACGCCCCAAGACGTGGAGAATACTCACAAATAATAGCAATAGCACAAAAATAATCAATGAAATAAGCAATAGAATTCATCACAAATATTGAGATAAACAATAAAAATAGAATTTTTAGGGAAGAGAGATGCAAACCAATGGAGTTCTTCAATTTAATCCAACAAAAAATCCAAGTTTTTCCTCTTCTCCAATCACAATAATAAAGCTAAAAAGTAATCTAAAAAGCTGCAAAAAATCTAAGAGATGGCTCTCAAAACTAGGGTAAAAACAGGGCTTAAATAGCCCCAAAAATCGTCCAAAAATCGTGACCAAAATACCCCTGCACAGCCTGTTTTCCGCAGTTTTCGCTACAGGCAGCGCATCGCACTCGGCCGAGTGACAAAAGTCGCTCGGCCGAGTGAAAACCCTGCAATTTTCCAGAAAGTCGGGGCTTTCAGGGGTCTTCAGTTCGGAGGCGGCTCGGCCGAGTGAGTTGTCGTCACTCGGCCGATGACTTCACTGCACTCGGGCGGACGGGATTCTCCACTCGGCCGAGTGGGTCTTCTGAAGTTCAGGCAGCCGAAAAACAGAGACTTCGATGTTTTGGAAGGGCTTCGTCTGGGCGCCACTCGGGCGGACGTGGTATCGTCACTCGGCCGAGTGGGTCTTCTGTGCTCGGCCGAGTGCACAGGTAACTCGTGTCTGAACTGGTCGGCCGAGCAGTGTCTCGCTGGTCGGCCGAGTGGCTCCTCCACTCGGCCGAGTGGGACACAAAAAATGCCCAATCTGATTGTTTTGGCCTCCTCGTCGCTCCTGCGACGTCCATTCTTCTTCCGCTCCTCTCCAACAGCAAAATACCCCTCGGGGAGGTCGTTGGTGACCGTCTAGAGTAAGCGCATCTCGGGATCACTCCAAATCGCGCCAAATCACCTGAAATGCGACAAAAACAACAAACCGTGAAAAGCATCGCAAAATCGTCGATATATCGTGAAAAACATGATTTGGGCGATCCAAATGGCATGCAAACATGCGGAAAAAAGGTGTAAAATAAGGAGTGATCAAAATCCCCCAAGCTTGCCTCTTACTCGTCCTCGAGGAAGATAAGTAAAAGGCGAACCCGGTGGATTCGGAAAATGAAAATGGCGAAAAACGAAAAACGAAAAACGAAGAAGAATGAAAATGAAATGAAAATAAAGAAAGAAAGAAAGAAGCGAAGAGGTAGGATGCTAGATCACTTTCTCAGGACGCGGGTTTCACTTACTCTTATAGCATGCACCGAATGAAAAACTCATGTCAAAGGATTTTATTTTGATATCATAGTATAATAATGCAAATAGAGATAGAAAACCCACGAAAAACGATATAATCATGAAAAACGGAATAATTTTAAAATTAACGTCGTCTGAATCATTTAAAGCGGTATACATATCACAGATCGCACACTTTTCAATTGAACGCTTTCTATCTGGAGTATAAGAGTATCACACTATAGAGTAGAGAGAATAGAAAAGTATGGATTTCATGAAATGAATGCTAGGCTTAGATTTCTGGATTTCATAAAACTAAAATAATCTCACCGAGTATAGAATATTACTTAGCCTAGGTTGTCGTGCAATGTCAAGTAGTCACTCTCTCACACATCAATGGATCCCCTTCCCCAAGCTTATCTATAAGCGTGGTGGCATAAAAAATATTTACATCCCCATTTTTTTTATACATATAGCTCCAAAAGCAACGAAAAGAAAGAAGAAAGAAAGATGGTGAGATGGGATCTTTTATTGAGGATATTTATTTTTATTTATTTTTTCTTTTTTTCTTTGCAATAAGCAAACATATACACAACGATCCCAACTCAGAGAGATATAATGATGTACAAGAATGTTTTTCTCTCTTTTTTTTAGAATAAGAGATTTGGAGCTAGAAATTAGTAGTGGGGGAAAATGCCATAAAATAGAATCACTAAGGGGAGATTCACCAATGATTTTTAAAAGTAGAGAAATGATGTTCAAGATTTGTGGAGAAAGAAATAAATATAACTCTCGGCTCACTCTATAAGACATGCACGACAACTTCAGCAGGGTAATCTAATCTACTCAGTTTCGATCACAAAAAAGCTAACTAATCCAGATATATCATAGCTAACATCATTCAATCATCCTGAAGTGAAGTGTACAATTCATGCATATAGAAGTGATATAGGAAAAGAAAGTCAGTACTCCAGATATAAGCATTCAATGCGTGAATCTTGGTGTGTTTTCTGTGATAGCATACATATGAATATTCAGACTCAGCCAATAATAAAATTTCATCCATTTTCATGCGGAAAGAGGTGTGGGTTACTATTCTAAATGCAAAGCTAGTCATAGCATCTGATATCTGAAATAAAACCTAAGACATGACAAATATAGCATGCATATAGAATAGGCTAAATCCAATGTCATCATCATCACAGAAAAGTCATCTCTAGCATGAGATGAAAAAGAAATAAAGATAAAGGGAAAATAGAAACTATGCAATGCGGCACACAGGAAAATAAGAAAAACGTGATGCATGGCAAAATAAAAGAAAAGTGGTGAAAAATAAGTGCAAAAGCGAAAAAATGGTGTGAAAAACTAAAAATAAAGGTGGCAAATCAAAAAAGAACGTGAGAACTCACTCCCCCAAGCTAAATGGCACAGTGTCCTCAATGTGCAAAGTGTGGCACACCGAGAGACAAGCGATGGGAGGGGCAAGTGAGGATGCATGCATGGAAAAATGAAAAGAAAAAAGTAAAAAGAAAAGAAATGAAAATATGAAGCGGACATGATGCATGCACAGATAGGAGCGGTACATATATATAAGTGTCACCAAAAACTCTCCCTCTCTCCCGGAAAAGATATAAAAAGATATGAGCAAAAAGAGAATACCATAATAAGTGAGGGGAGGGGGGGTGGACAAAAAGTGCAACAGGACCCAGCAGAAACGGGCAGCACAACGGCAGGAATGGATCAAGGCATCAAGGGTGCCTAAGAAGGTGGTGCTGTGCCGTCTCCGTCCTGAGGCGGAGGAGGAGGTGGTGGTGGTGTAGGCTGCTGAGCTGGGGTGGGCGTGGAAGTGGAAGCAGGTCTAGTGTGGGTGGAAGTGTGTGTGGGAACCTGCTGGGTGGGTGGGGGTACACGTGGGAGACGCTCTAAGACCTGTGTAAGGCAGTAGTGGATCTGGGGGATCAGCTCGAAGCGTCCAGCCATCGCAGAGACGGTGGAGGACAGGGTCCTAAGGTCACCTCTAAGACCACTCACCGCCAACTCAAGAGCACGTATGCTCTGCAGTACAGTGTCGGGCGGGGGTGGTGCAGAGGGACGCACCGGTCTAGGCTGTGCAGGGCGAGGCTGGCGTACACGAGTGGAGTATGTAACGGGCTCAGCAGGGAAGGGGACAAAAGGTGCCGCGCCTGCAAATGTGGGCCTGGCCTCAGTGTGAGGCCGGGGCACCGGCTGGTGGGAAGTGGAGGCAGCGGCAGCGAAAGAAGTGTGCAATGGTGGCAACGAGGTGGCCAGAGAGGTCAGTGGCACAGAAGTGTGGACAGACGCCACGACACTCTCGGAAAATACAGCGGGGGTGGAGACAGAGGTAACTACCGCTGGGGCGGAACTGTGTGGACCAAAAGGCGCAACCCCAGCGGAGATCATGCTAGCCATGGTCTCCACGACCGCGGCAAACGAGGGCTCTCCACTCTCGAGAAAGGTCGACGGGCGCTCAGGGAGAGCGGAGCAAAGAGGCTCCACGGACAGAGGGCCAGAGGTGGCAGTGGGAGTGGTGGGGACAGCCTCGGAAGTGGTGACAGTGGTGGAAGTGGGCTCAGCAAAAGTACTCTCGACACCCACAGCGGTGTCAGGAGTAGCGGAAACATCTGGTAGGGGCTGAGGGGCCACTGGGTCAACAGGGTCGGCGGCAGGCTCGGCAGGGTGTGCAGCAGGGTCTGCGGGGGCAGCGTGGGCAGCGTGGGCCTGCTCGGCCTCCTCGGCCTCGAGCACGTAGGCGGCGGGGATGAGAACATCCATCGCCGGGAGCCAGTCGACGTGGGCTGGTGCAATCTGAGTCCGAGCAGTGCTCGGGAGAATCATGTAGTCGGCACCGTAAGGGCCGTGCAACCAGACCCAGTGACGCTCACCATGCGGACGAAGCATCTTCATCCGGGCCATAACGTCTATCGACAGAGAAGTGGGGCCCGGGACGCGTCGCAGGTCGTTAGGTAGGTCCTCGCCGGTCATCATGGTAAGCAGGGTGATCAGACCTCCGCAGCAGATCGGTGAGCGAGCGCCCACCGATACAATGATGCGGTCTAAAAACCAAGCCGCAATGTCGATCACGACGGCGGGGACAAGCTCGTGTCCATCCCTAGATAGAGCTCTGGGACGTGTCATCGCATAGAGCATGTAGAGCTCTGGCGTAGACATCGTGCCCGGCTCATATCTGGCCAAAAAGGTGGTCGCCATGAGGCGCTGGGCAATGCGTAGGCAGGGGTGGACGATGGCCGAGGCCTTGGCCCTACTAGGGTCAAAGGCGGCGTGGTGGCCTGTAATCCGGGCCCAGAAGGCACTGGCGTCGAAGGAAGGTGGGGGAATATGGGTGGGGCCGTAACCGCGATCGGCTCCGGGGACGGCGGGCCACGAGAAGAATGCTCTCATCATATCGAGAGTGACCTGGCACTCTCGATCCATGAACCGGAATGAGCATCCCTCATCGGTCCGGGCGATCGAACTCAAAACCTCAAGTGTCGGGCGGGTAAAAGTATCCGCCGACACCTGCAGAAAATCTCACCAGCACACGTTGTCGTACAACGTGAGCAGCCCCTCTAGTACCCCCAGGCGTCCTAGGTCAGCGAGGTGCGCAAACCTGGAGGGTACGATCGAGCGCTGGGAGATACGCTCGAAGACGGCGCGGTGTGCGTCGTCTCGGAACGTAATCCCGAGCGGCCCGACCAGTGGAGCCGGTGGTGGTGGCTGTGGGTCGGCAGGGAGAGGCTGTGCGGGCTGTGGGTGCACTGCAGGCTGTGCGGGGTGTGCGGGGCCTGCAGGCTGTGCTGGGTGTGCGGGGTGTGTGGGAGACGGTGGAGGAGAGTCCTCCAACTCGTGGGAGGGGCCGGCATCATCCGACCGCTTCCGCTTGGCGGAAGCTCTCTTCGACCGCGGCCGTGTCCGGGGCGGCATTTCAGCCCCGAGCGCGCGCCGAAAAGTGAAAATAGCGCGGTGCGTGTAAAAGAGTGGAAAGAGTATACCAAAACACGCCGCGAGTGCTAAGCAATGGAAGCGTGCGAAGTCAACGCCTCCACGAAGTCCGGATCAGCCCGTAGGAGCTCCCCTGAGCTCCCCTAAGCTCCAAAAAGCAACCTGCGCATGAAAAAGCGATATCAGCGAGTAATAATCAAAATGTATGGAGCAATAGGGGTATAATGGATAGATATAGAAATTGATTTGGGTTAGGGGTTCGATTAATACACGGATCCTCGAAAAATACGCAAAAAGAGGAGAAAACGGGCAAAACAAGCTGTACCGGAGGTGACCGGAGACAAGGCCGCCGGTGGCGACTCGGGCGGGGCGCGGTGATGGTTGGCCGGCGGTGGCTGGCCGAGCAGCGGCGCGCGCGGGCTTGGTCGGGCGAGTGAGGATGAGAATGAGCGGTATCGGGCGAGGGGAATCCGAGGGGTCGGGCGATTTGGGAATTTTGCGGTTTCGAAAAACGCGCCCCCCCCCCTCGGTCCTTATATAATAGAAGTTACGACTCGGCCGAGTGACGTGGTCACTCGGCCGAGCGAGACCAATGAAAATTTCCTCCCCGCTATCGCTTCGGCCGAGTGGCTTTGCCAGCCTCGGCCAAGTGGAGTAAGTCCATTCGGCCGAGTGACTCAAGCTACTCGGCATGACTCGCCCTAGGAGGGTATCCGTTTCACTCGGCCGAGTGAACATATATACTCAGCCGAGTAGCAGTTATATCGAAATCAAGAAAATAAACAGAGAGTTGGGTACAGCAGACTTCCCTCGTTCGTGAGCGGCTCGACGTGACGAACTTGTGTACTCGGCCGAGTGACTAGTATACACGGCCGAGTGAGCCTTGTGTTCTGCTGTTTGTCTTCGTTTTGGCTCTAAACTCTGTCTTTCTTCCTCCAATCGATTTCATCTTCCTCCTAAGCGTCAAGCGCCTTCTTGGGACGCTCCTCGTCGACTCGTTCATCCTCCTTATGATGGATCTACCTATCTCCTCTCCTGTCAAGAAAAATAGGACCCGTTATCACAAAATTTTTGGGCGAACGACTCAAAACACCGAAAATATCTAAAACAAAAATAAGGGAAAAGTAAAAATAAATCAAAAACCGTCGGGTTGCCTCCCGACAAGCGCTCGTTTAAGGTCGTGAGCTCGACCCCCTATAATTTTCAATCAATGCGGGATGTTTGGTGCATATGAGATGCACCCATCAAACTTTCCGGGGAGCGCGCTTGGATTTGGATGTGGCGGCGACGCGTTCTCCCTCGGTGGTCTCCTATCTCGAATAGTGTTGGGGGGAGGCTCCCCCAAGCTAGCATTTGCTCCGGTCAACGGCTTTGCCGGTGGTGCCGATTTCCGTACCGGCGGAGCTTTCTTCAGAGACTTTAATTTCGAGAGCTTGCAGAGCTCTCGAATCCTTACGACATCAGCGTCGCCTTCATCATCTTCAGCGGAGAGGTCGGGGGAATCATCTTTATTCTCTTTATGGCCTAAATCCGGGCCTTCTTCAAATTCTTCATCAAAAAGAGCGCCAATTGAGTGAGGAATCGCCTCCTCTATCACCTCATCAAGGAGGTCCATGTAGTCAAGTTCCTCGTGATAAGGCATATGCTTCATAGCCTTAGGAATGTGGAGCTCCACCTCGATGTTTCCGACGTTTAAGGTTAAGGTACCTTCGCGCACGTCGACGATGACTCCGGCGGTGGCGAGGAACGGGCGTCCAAGTATCAACGAGGTGTCTCCCTCCTCCTTAACGTCCATGATCACAAAGTCACATGGCAAGCATATTCCACCCGGGACTTGAAGCGGTATGTCTTCGGCGATCCCCACCGGCCTTGTTATCCGTCCATCGGCTAATTGAATGCGCATGTCGGTGGGTTTCAACTTTGTCCCGGTGTTTAGCTTTAAGAACATGGAGAGGGGCATGAGGCTCACACTAGCCCCAAGATCAACCAACGCCTTTTGAAGGGGAACTCCGCCCAAGGTGCAAGGAATCCGAAATCTCCCCGGATCTTTAAATTTCGCCGGCTCCTTCTCTCTCTTGGTGAACCAAGAGCCCTCCTCGGCTAGCATGATCTTCTCCTTCCTTTTCCTCCTCGAAATCAAGTCCTTCAAAAATTTAGCATACGTGGGGATCTCGACGATGGCGTCAAGGAAGGGGATGTTAAGGCTAACTCCTCTTAGGTACTCGAGAAATTTCGCTAGCCTTTTCTCCATTTTCGCCCTAGCGAGCCTTTGGGGGAATGGGACCGGTGGCATGAAGCGCCTTTCCTCAATTAATTGTTCCGCCCTAGATTTCTCCTTGTCTTGTGGCTCCTTCTCCTTTTCAACTTCAACTATCGGCTCAATCGGCTCCAAGCTTTCCTCCACGGCCTCCTCGGTAGGAATCATAGCGGGGGTGGTGTCCTTCCCGCCTCTAGTAGTAACGGCAACTACGGCGTTGATGTGGCCGGTGTTGCCCCGTGGGTTTTGCTCCGGTTGCGCCGGCAATCGTTGAGTGTTCCGATTGAGCAACGCTAATTTCTCCGATATTTGAGCCACTACGGTATTAAGAGAGTCTTGCCCCGCCTTCAAAGTAGCATTCACCTTATTTTGCTCGACCATGAACGCCTCCACTCTAGTTTCGAAATCGGACCGTTGTGGAGCTTGCGGAGGGTTTTGATTTTGATTCCTCCACCCTTGGTTGTAGCCGGGCGGCCTATAAGGTGGAACTTGTTGCTTCGGTTGAAATTTTTGTTGAGTAGGCCCCCTCGGTGGATAGTTTTGTTGTTGGGGTGGTGGTGGTCGAGCTTGTTGAGGTAGTGGTTGAGGCGGGTTCAAAGCTCCTTCATTGTTGGCGTAGGAGAATCCCGGATGATTTCTTGCGGCCGGATTGGACCAATACCCTTGGTTCCCCGCAACATATTGTACTTGCTCCAAGGATCCTTCTCCTTGCTCTCCTCCCGAGTACATGGCTTGAGATTGGTCTTGCCAATCACACATTTGGTTGGATGGAGCGGAGGTGGAAGGGCTTCCTTGGGGCTCCGTGATGAACTTCTCTAATCTCTCCACCACCTTGTGGAGAGAATCAAATTTGCTCGTGAGCTCCGCTACGGCCTTCGCCTCGTAGATGCTAGTTGGCTTTAAGGAGGACGTGGAGTGTCCTCGCTCATCGCCCCATTGTTGTTTATTTGAGGCCATCTCCTCAATTAGGGCCGTAGCTTCTTCGGGAGTCTTTGACAAGATTGCACCATTCGCCGCGGTATCAATAATTTGTTTGGTCCCCGGTTGGAGACCGTTGTAGAAGCTATGAACTAGTTCCCAATCTTCTATACTGTGGTGCGGGCATTGATGCTGCAAATCCTTAAAACGCTCCCAAGCTTCATAGAGCGTCTCCTGTGGTCCTTGCTTGAAGGACATGAGAGCGCTCCGGATCTTCACCGTCTTGGATGGCGGATAGAATTTGTCAATAAATGCACCCGCCAGCTCGTCCCAAGTGGTGAAGACTCCGTCAGCCTGCGTCCTCAACCAATAGAGTGCCTTGTCCTTAAGCGTGAAGGGGAAGAGACGCAGTCTGATAGCATCGATGGAGACCCCCGGCATCTGGAATGTGGCGCACTTTGACAAGAATAATTGGATGTGGTAGTGGGGGTTCTCATGGGCGTTCCCATGAAATGGGTCTTGTTGCATCAAACCCACCAATCCAGTCTTCAGCTCGAAGTTCTTGTCAGCCGCCAACTGCGGCACGGCAATGGACGAGGTAGTAGAAGAGGTCTTAGGCCGAAGCCTATCGCGAATAGAAATTATCCTCGCCATCCTTGCCGCCAATTCTTCAGGAGTTTCCGGGTTGGTCATATACCTCCCTTCCGGATCTTGTCTTCTTTCCGCCCTAAGTCTCCGCGCCGTACGTTCGATCTCGGGATCAAATAATAAAGCTTCAGGGTCTGCCGTAGATCTCGTGTACATGCACAGGGGAAACAGAGTTTCAAAGAAATGGTTAGCACCGTGGAAGGGTTAGGTAAGAAATAAGAAATAAAAATAATGATAATAGTAATAAAAAAAGGAATAGCTAGGGTGAGAAAGAATCAAACGCAATCGCCTCCCCGGCAACGGCGCCAAAAACTTGATCGCTCCGGATATACACCCAAAGAACGGTTGTAGTTTTACAGCAAGTGCACGGTGTAGCAGCGAGCGGGTATCGAACACAGAGAGGACGAATGACTGTGCTTGCTCCGAATCAACCTGGCTATTTGAGAACAGAGAAAATTGCCTTGGGCGATCCTGTCACAATCGTCAGACAAATGTGTGAAATATCAAATCAAATAAAGGACGTCTAGGGAATGGGGAATTCCCGCTACTCACCGTACTTCATAAACGTGGTGCGTCGGTATCAAAATTGCTAGAAAGAGAATTCGGATGAACTAGTTGCAACTGAATGTAGAACCAAGCTCACGCTCTCGCGCTGTTGCCGGTCTATAGCTATCCTAGGTTTGGGTCCAATCTCTTGCAAACCCTAGCCTAGGGAAGCTAGCATTAGGATCAACATCATCGTCCAATTGCGCACCGAGCCCAATCTCTTGCAAACTCGGTCCACAATCTAAATTAGGATAGTTCCTACCCGTCCAATCTCTTGCAAACGGGTATTGGCATGGAATCGCAATCGGAAATCCTGGTATCGGTCCAATCTCTTGCAAACCGATACTTCGAAAATCCGACTCCAACCCAATTCGGATTTCTAGGGCTTCCTATCAAATTGGGATCCAATCTCTTGCAAATCCCAATTGATATGAATTCCTAGCTATCCGTAGTAAATCGATCCCAATCTAATCCCTAATAGCAATTCTAGCTCAATTTCTACCAATTCATCACAAATAGGAAATAGGGCTTGTAGGGTTCATCCCCACGCCCCAAGACGTGGAGACTACTCACAAATCATAGCAATAGCACAAAAATAATCAATGAAATAAGCAATAGAATTCATCACAAATATTGAGATAAACAATAAAAATAGAATTTTTAGGGAAGAGAGATGCAAACCAATGGAGTTCTTCAATTTAATCCAACAAAAAATCCAAGTTTTTCCTCTTCTCCAATCACAATAATAAAGCTAAAAAGTAATCTAAAAAGCTGCAAAAAATCTAAGAGATGGCTCTCAAAACTAGGGTAAAAACAGGGCTTAAATAGCCCCAAAATCGTCCAAAAATCGTGACCAAAATACCCCTGCACAGCCTGTTTTCCGCAGTTTTCGCTACAGGCAGCGCATCGCACTCGGCCGAGTGACAAAAGTCGCTCGGCCGAGTGAAAACCCTGCAATTTTCCAGAAAGTCGGGGCTTTCAGGGGTCTTCAGTTCGGAGGCGGCTCGGCTGAGTGAGTTGTCGTCACTCGGCCGATGACTTCACTGCACTCGGGCGGACGGGATTCTCCACTCGGCCGAGTGGGTCTTCTGAAGTTCAGGCAGCCGAAAAACAGAGACTTCGATGTTTTGGAAGGGCTTCGTCTGGGCGCCACTCGGGCGGACGTGGTATCGTCACTCGGCCGAGTGGGTCTTCTGTGCTCGGCCGAGTGCACAGGTAACTCGTGTCTGAACTGGTCGGCCGAGCAGTGTCTCGCTGGTCGACCGAGTGGCTCCTCCACTCGGCCGAGTGGGACACAAAAAATGCCCAATCTGATTGTTTTGGCCTCCTCGTCGCTCCTGCGACGTCCATTCTTCTTCCGCTCCTCTCCAACAGCAAAATACCCCTCGGGGAGGTCGTTGGTGACCGTCTAGAGTAAGCGCATCTCGGGATCACTCCAAATCGTGCCAAATCACCTGAAATGCGACAAAAACAACAAACCGTGAAAAGCATCGCAAAATCGTCGATATATCGTGAAAAACATGATTTGGGCGATCCAAATGGCATGCAAACATGCGGAAAAAAGGTGTAAAATAAGGGGTGATCAAAGCGTGAGAAGGTACGCTCAGACTTGAAGCTACAAAGTTGCAAGTTCGATAAGCGTCAATCAACTTTAATTAGCAGGTCCTTGCAACGCGAAACGAAACAAAGATAATAATAAGGAAATGAGACAAAAGAGAAATCTCAGAATATCCATAAAATAAGTTTCAACATCACAGAAAAAGCCACCAGGCTGAAAAGAAAAAGAGTCTAAAGGCCCAAACATGGCCAACAAAAGTGCAACGTACAAAGTAAAGGTGCCATGCACCGACAACTAACAACAATCCTAAAATAAAGAAAGCTCAGCAAGGTCACTGAGAATGGTCACAGGTAGCCACAAACTCCTCCTGGGCAGACATGGACTCAGGCTCAGCGTCAGCAAAACACCACGTACTCAGCAACGGTCTCTGGCTCAGGGTCTAACATGTGACACCAAAAGAGCAAGGGGCACATGTCAGCAAGTCTACAAGAGACTTGTGCAAGGAAACTGAAAGTGCAGGTAAACAACCTAGCAGTTTTAGCATGATGCAATGACATGGCAGATATAGCATGAGTGTAACAAGTAATGTAAAGTAAAGTAAGGTACAGCATGGCATTTAAATCATGGCATGGATGACAATTTTTTCATGAACAAATTACAGGGACAAGTACAAGTCGGGCATTGGCTTTTGACCAACACATGTGGCCCACTTCTGGATCACGAGTCCAAGAAGTATTTTCATGATGGCATAGGGGTGCACCTAGCTTCAGCAAGGAAGTACAAGTATTGTAGCGTGTGCTACGAATGCAACAATCAACTTGGATGACATGTAAGATGCAATGCATGGCAGTTAAAGGTGTGTACAGATAAGAAATTTAAACATGACAGATATTAATGCATGAATGACATGGCAGGGTGACAGATCTAGCTTTGTTTTCAAGCTAGATCTTAAAGTTACATCTAGACAGCTATCATTTCACTGTCTAGTCTCTTTTACGCTAAAAACAAGGAAGTGGCCTAAAAACATGGCTCTAAGCAAAAGTTGGCAAGTTTCACTTGCCTGCAAGTTAAACGTCTGAAAAACACCGTCCAACGGGTCCAAGATCACAAGTAACCTACGTGCACAAGTCCACCGGCCTTAACACGACGCGAAAGCTACACTGGCGTCGGGTAGCGATGCCAGGGGTTGGAATAAAAGAATGCGCTCCAAGTCCAGATCACAAAATAGATTCCTCGCTCGAATGATCTGGGCAGCAACCGGAACAATGAACCAAGATCCCAAAGCTAGCACGTGCGACGAAGAGCTACAACTTGTCGCAACGTCAAAATAGTCCAACGGCGAAGAAGAAGCACTTGGGTGGGGCCCACATCAGTTCTAAGGGCCAATGGGGGACCCACAATACCTCTGGAGAACTTGGGGGGCCCACGGTGGCAAGCGGTGCGAGAGTTACGACGTTGCGACGAACGTCGCTCGGTTAGACACGGTCGGTGCGGGGGATTTCCTCAGTCAGACACTGCGGACGGTCGCTGTGCAGTGCGGAGCAGAGATGCAGGGTTGGGGCTCTCGGTCGGTGCTGAGCGGGCCTTCGGTCGGACACGGCAGATGCGGGGGGGTCGGGCGCTTGGCGGGGCTTGCAATGTTGCAACGTTGCAACGGTGCAGGCGAGAGCGGGAGAGAGCGGGGATACTTCGGTCGGCGCGGGCGGGATGCGGGGTCGGTGCGAGGCTAGCGGAGTGGGCACTGCAGCGGTGCAGAGCGGAGCGGGTGCGGGTGAGATCTCTCGGACAGACCGAGGGAACGGGGGCGAATTCCTCGTTCGGTGCGGGCGGCGGCTGCTGCAACGTTGCGACGAATCGTCGCAAGCGAGAAGTTGGGTTTTGGGAGCGGCTAGGGTTAATTTCTTGCGAAAATGAGTCTTCCTAAGGGGTTGTTTATATAGTATAGAGGGGTTGACTTGGTCTAGGGCTAATTCTAATAGGATTAGGATTTTAAAATAATTTAAAATTCAAAACTCTCTCTCTCTCTAACCCACGCATGGCTCGGGTGCGGCCAAGATGGGCTAAGATTTGGCTCAAAATTCGTTTGAAACATTATAAACTTAACAAAATTTTATTGGCTCGAAAATAATTTAAAACTTGGTATTTAAAAAGTATTTAAAACTTTGCTAAAAATATAAAATAGGTCAAATAAACTCCAAAAATTATAAAATAAATATTGGGTGATCGGGACAACGAGAGAAAGGTAACTAAGAAGACGGATCTCAATTTTGACGTCGAGCGACGAACCTAAAAATAGAAACGTCTCACGTCAAAAGTGAAAATCACAACGTCTCTTCGAACAAGATCAAATCGTGGGAAAACGACCCGAGAAATGTCGTTCCAAATTAGTGCCACAATTTAATACTCTCAGAGACGTTCACAACGACATATAACACCATAGTGTTCAAAAGCAAGCAAAGTCTAAAACAAACACGTGCACGGTCACCAGCACGTGCACGAAGAAGATACGATCGGAAAGCGACCGTTACAGTTTGATTTTGGAAGTTTGTTTTCAGATTTTGTTTTGGTTGTTTCTGATTTTGGGGAAGAACTTGTTGGGGGCTGATTTGGTTTGGGGAGAATTTGGTTTTGGATTTGATTTTTGGCTTGTGGAATTTTGCAGGGAAGGATGATTTGGGGAGGGCTTGAGTTGTAGACTTTGGTTCTGTGAAATCTGTTTGGGAAGAAGGTTGATGTTTGAGGGATTGGTTTGATTTGGATTTCTGCCTGTTTGTTTTGGCTTGTAGAGTTTGCAGGGAGGAGAAATTTTGATGGGTTGTAGTGGGGAAGAAGGTTACAGGGAGATTGTCGTTGGCAAAGTTCTTTGCTGTTGTTGAAATACAACAATGGAGGAGGATACAAATTGAAGGGAGAGGAGCTGTATGTGGGGGGAGACATCAATTTTCATGTTAGATCTCACCAACATGTAGAGGGGGATTCAATAGGGGTTTAATCAGTTGGGGAAGATTTCAACCAATAGTAAAGAGTTAATCAGTAATTAACTTTTAATTAGGCAATCAAGTAAAATGTAATTATTAAAATAAATAAGGTAATTAGTGAAGTTAAACGTGATTAAAAATTTGTAATTAGTGAGATAATTAAATTAAGGTGATTAGTTAAACATTGATAGTCAATTAATATTGGTATGGTAGAACGAAAAACGAATACGTGCTCGTGTGACGCACCAACATAGAACTCACGCACGAAAACATCCGGATAGTCGAAACGAAAGTACGGGCACACACAATAATATGCCTAGAAGAATACCGGCCGTTACACTCTACCCACCTTAAGAAAAATTCCGCCCTTGGAATTATTATCCACTAAAGAGCAGGAAACAAATATGGATAACGCTCCCGTATCTCATCTTCCCGCTCCCAGGTAGACTCTCTTGGCGAGTCGCGACGCCACATCACTCTGACCAGATCAACAGTCTTGTTCCTGAAGACTTTCTGACGTCGATCTAGGATCTCCACTGGTCGCTGTTTGTACGTCAGATTCGGTCGAACTGTAATCTCAGAGTAGTCCACAGCATGAGAAGGGTTGCTGATATAACGACGCAGCTGGGACACATGGAAGACGTCATGCACTCCCTCCAAGGACGGTGGTAGTGCTAAGCTATAAGCTACCTCTCCAACTCGCTCTAGCAAGTCGAAAGGTCCAATATATCTCGGACTGAGCTTGCCTCTCTTCCCAAATCGACTCACTCCTCGATTCGTAGAGATCTTCAGGAACACATGATCTCCCGACTGAAACTCCAAAGGACACCGTTTAGCATCTGCCCAATGCTTATAACGGTCCTAAGTGATCCGAAGCTTGTCCCTGATATCACGCACAACATCAACTGCTTCCACAATCATCTCTGGCCCCAAGAGCTCTCTATCACCGATGTCATCCCAACTCAGTGGCGATCGACATTTCCTCCTGTAGAGAGCAGCAAATGGCACCATGCCAATGCTCGCCTGATAGCTGTTGTTGTAGGAGAACTCTACCAGGTGCAGATGATCCTCCCACGAACCCTTGAGATCCAACATGCAAGCTCTCAACATATCCTCCAATATCTGAATAGTGCGCTCCGACTGTCCATCCGTCTGTGGGTGATACGCAGTAGTAAATTTCAGACTGGTACCCAGATTGGTTTGCAGACTCTTCCAGAATTGAGATGTGAACCTCGTATCACGATCTGATAAAATGCTCACAGGAACTCCATGCAAGCGCACGATCTCCTACAAGACATAATTCACATCACGACTAGTATTAGAAGGAAATTATTAGTGTATGAGTTGGGTCATTACCTCCATATACTTCCTTGCCAATATCTCCGTGGATTGCCCAACTCGGAAAGGTATAAAGTGCGCAGACTTGGTCAATCGATCAATGATGACCCAGATCGCGTTGTTCTGCCTGGTGCTCCGAGGTAAGCCAGTCACGAAGTCCATCGTGATGTGCTGCCACTTCCACTCCAGAATTGACATGGGTTGTAGTAGTCCAACAGTGCGATGATGTTCAGCCTTCACTTGTTGACATACAAGACACTTGGCAATGATCCGTGCCACACTTCTCTTCATCCCATGCCACCAGAAATTCTGACGAAGATCCTTGTACATCTTCGTACCTCCAGGATGAATAGAATAAGGCGAACTGTGAGCCTCATTCATCAACTCCTCTCTGATATCTCCTGCAGGCACGCAGACCCTACTACCATATCTCAAAGATCCATCCTCGTGAATCAAAAAATCTGTCCGAAGTCCTGCTTCAACTTGTTCCCTGATCTTCTTCAACTTAGCATCTCCATCTCGGGCAGTCTTGATCCGATCCACAATCGTCGATTGAATCTGCATGCTCATCAATGACGTTGTGACTCCTGGTAGGACAGCTTCAATATCCATCTCTCACAGATCCTGCTGTAATCTCTACTGAGCTGTGAGAATCATCACTTCGGGCAGTCGACTTAAGGCATCCGGTACGACATTCACCTTTCTTGGATGATACTGAAGATCGATGTCGTAGTCTGCCATCAATTCCAACCATCTGCGCTGCCTCATATCAGCTCCTTTTGGGTGAATATATATTTCAAACTTTTGTGATCAGTGAAAATTTTCACTTTCTCACTCAGTAAGAAATGCCTCCAAATCTTCAATGCAAAGTTGACGGCAGCTAACTCCAAGTCGTGAGTTGGATAATTCTTCTCGTGGATCTTCAACTGTCGAGAAGCATAAGCGACTACATGACCGTGCTGATGCAGAACACAACTGAGTCCCTTGCCCGATGCGTCACAGAAAATCTCGAAGCCTCCGCTTCTGTCTGGAATAGCTAAAACTGGTGCAGATGTCACTCTCCCCCTCAAAGTAGAAAGAGCTTGCTCACAAGAGTCTGACCAACTGAACTTAAGATCCTTCCTCGTCAATCTCGCCATCGGCTCAGCTATCCTCGAGAAATACTTAATAAATCTGTGGTAGTATCCAGCCAATCCGAGGAAACTCCTGATGTCCGAAGCCGATCGAGGTGTAGGCCAATCGTTGACTGCTCTGACCTTCTCCGGATCCACTGAGATACCAGCTCCTGATACTACATGCCCAAGAAATGCAACTCTGTCCATCCAGAATTCGCATTTGCTGTACTTGGCATATAATCTATGATGACGGAGCGTCTCCAATACCATCTTTAAGTGCTCTGCATGCTCCTCCTCGCTCCTCGAGTACACCGGGATATCATCTATAAAGATCACCACGAACTTGTCGAGGAAGTCGTAAAAGATGAGGTTCATGAGATTCATGAACACAGCAGGAGCGTTGGTCACACCCAACGGCGTGACAACAAACTCATAATGCCCGTACTTAGTACGAAAAGCTGTCTTGGGCACATCTTCCTTCTTGACTCTGACTTGATGGTATCCGCTTCGGAGATCCAACTTTGAAAATACTTTCGATCCACCAAGCTAATCGAAAATATCATCAAAACGGGGTAGCGGGTACTTGTTCTTCACTGTGACATTGTTCAGCTCCCGATAATCCACACACATCCTCCTCGAGCCATCCCTCTTCTTCACCAGTAAGACGGGTGCATCCCAGGGAGATACGTTGGGATGAATGAAACCCTTCTGTATTAGCTCATCCAACTGCTTCCTCAGCTCTTCTAACTATGCAGGGGCCATACGGTAAGGCGCCTTTGAAATTGGTTGGGCTCCTGGCATAAGATCGATGCTTAACTCCAATGCTCGGTCGGGCGGCAATCCAGAAATGTCTTCAGGGAAGATGTCTTTAAAATATCTCACTACTGCAGGCTTCTCTGGCTCAGCTATCATGGATGCAATAGTCAAACTGTACGGCTGGGCTCGGAACATGATAGGTCCAAGCGAACATCCTCCGCTGACAAACTCGAACACTAGGTGGTCAGGAATTTCGAATACCACTTTCTTCCGGTGACAGTCGATCGTGGCATAAAAATCTCCTGACCAATCAATGCCGAGAACAACATCAAAGTTGGGTAGATCGTGGACAATGAAGTTGGCATACAATTCGTGTCCACTAACCACCAACGGACATGGTCTACATCCCAGTGCAACCTTCAGAACACCGTTCCCAGTTGTAATATTCCAACACTTGGGAAGTGTATAGGTGGGTATCGAGTGTTCGACTACGAACTTCTGAGATAGGATGCACATGGAAGCTCCAGAATCGAACAGGGTTGTCATGACCCGCTTCCCTAAAATGGAGGCGAGGCGTGACGAGGCCCGCTCAAGCTTGGAGCTATGAGGCACCAGCCTGTAAAGCGTCTGGAATAACCACGTAAGGTCCCTGTAATGCGAATCGGAACAAAGATAACAATGATAGAAAGAGCAAATAAATAATTTATTCAACTCAATGTCCAATAAAATTGTTCAACAACCAGAAAAGCCACCAGGCTAAAAGAAAGAGTCTAAGGCCCAGCATGGCCAACAAAGAAACAACTAACAAAAGATGGAGCTACCCACCGACAAGCTAATAACAGACTAACAAGGAAAAACGACGAAGGAACACTAGGACTGATCACAGGTATCCTCGTACTCCACGTCAGCAACGGAATCAGGCACGAACTCCACGAACTCGTCGCCCTCAACCACGGTCTCTAGCTCAGCAACTAACATACGGCACCCAAACAGAAAGGGGCACATGTCAGCAAAGTCTACAAGACTTTGTGCAAGGAGACTGATAGAAAGGTAAAAGCAACCTAGCAATTCTAAAGTGTGTATGACATGGCATATATATGAGATGTGCAGCAAATAAGTAAAAACAACAAGTATGACATGGCAAGTAGTAAACATGACATGGAAGCAAGAACATGACAAGAAAAACAAGTATACATTCACAAGGACAAGTACAAGTATAGTAAGCACGTCGTGCACAGAGATTCCGCCTTTTGGCTAGAGAGGCTGTACGGACCAACTCTTACGCTCAAGTGACCGTTTATCCCTACCCCTCCACGTGTATCGGGCATTGGTTATCAACCACACATGTGGCCCACTTCTGGTTCATGAGCCAGGAAGTGTTTTTAACAAGTATGGCGTTGGGTTATGCCCGCATAGCAGGTGCCTAGTCAGAAACACGGATTGTACAAGTATTTTGTAGCGTGTGCTACGATGCAACATGCAAATCAGATGACATGTAAAGAATGCAAATGCATGGCAGATATTCAAATAAAAATGCGTACCATTAGAGAAATTAAACGTGACAGGCAAATGCATGACATGACATGACAAAAAGGCAGTTCTAGCTTCGTTGTCAAGCTAGAACTTGAAATTGCGCCTAGACCGCTATCATTTCACGGTCTAGTCTCTTTTACGCTAAAAGCAAGGAAATGGCCTAAAGCATGGCCTAAAACAAGGTTGGCAAGTTTCACTTGCCTGGTTCCGGTGCTGACGGTCGACGAGAGTTCGTCTCAAAATCGCTACTCTTCGGGGAAATGGGTTCGCTGTTATGGCCAAAGCAGAAATCAGAACTGAAAGATCTAATCCAGATTTGTAACCGAAATCCTACGACGTCTAGTGATCCATTTTTATTAGGTTTTCTAAATTATAGTGTGGGTTATGGAAAATTTAAAGGTAGATCACTAACTGTATACGAAGCAGAAGAACGACGATCAAGACGCCTACGAATCTGCAGGTAGGAGAGGATCTCGACGTATCCGGTTTGCCGTTGCCAAATCGGATCTAGCACGGCAATGGAAGAAGCGATCCCGGGAAAACTACAGCTTAAGAGATCTCCTGACGGCTGATATATAATGGATCTGGAGAAGGGAGAAAGTAGGGGAAAACCTGGAGCAAAAGGAGAATTAGGGGTTTTAGGGTCGGCCGACGGCTCGCGGGGTGGTGCTAGCGCAATGGGGGTGAGAGAGAGCACGGGAGGATGAGGAAAGGCAAGAGGAAGGTCGGGGGATGATTGGGGAAGAAGGTTGGCTAGAAAAGTAAGGGATGAAGTGAAAACGTATAGAGTTTAAATAGAAATAAAAAGAGGCGGCTGCAACTTAACCTAGGGTTTCTGGGTAGATTAGTCGGTCAGTGAAGAGTGGTCGACCGACTAGTTTGGGAACTAGTCGGTCGATCGTCCAACTGTGACCGACTAAAAGGCAAACAGTGAACAGGGTCGATACAGGGTAGACAGATTTAGTCGGTCTGTGAAGGCTCGTCAACCGACTAGTTTGGAAATTAGTCGGTCGGTGAGTGTTCACTGACTGACTAAGGGTTGAATATGGTAGAAAATAAGTACTGAGAGTTAGTCGGTCTGAGAGGAAACTCTAACCGACTAGTTTCTCAACTTGTCGGTCGATAGTCGTTCTTTGACCGACTAACTGTAAACAGTAACTCGGCTGTCAGAAAGAACTCAGAATTAGTCGGTCTGAGAAGAAGTTCTAACCGACTAGTTTGGGAACTAGTCGGTCGAAGGATGTACTTAGACCGACTAAGGGTAAACAGTAACTCAGCTGAAATAATCAAGATGAACTAGTTGGTTCCTGAAGAGTTGTCGACCGACTAGATCGCAATCTAGTCGGTTGGTTCTCCTTCTTGAACTAACTAAGATGCACGAAAAGTCTCGAAATGAAGCGTGAGGCTTCGGGAAAGGTTCATATGGCTTCTAAGATCACTCTAGCTCTAAGATGCGGTCAAGATGAAGTTCATCATGAATGACTTACCCCAAGCTCATCGTTCTATAGAAAGGAACTAGAAGGCTATAAAGAACTGAGCGAAAACGCCCAACCACAGAAACAAAAAAACATACAAAGGAGAGATCAACCAACATATATATATAATAGACAAAAGCCAGTCGTTACATCCTACCCACCTTAAGAAAAATTCCGCCCTCGGAATTTCCTAACACTCACGTGTCAGGGAACAAAAGTGGGTATCGCTCTCTCATCTCATCTTCTCTCTCCCAAGTAGACTCTCATGGCGAGCCGTGTCGCCACATCACCCTAACAAGATCGACTGTCTTGTTCCGGAGTGACTTCTGACGCCTGTCCAAAATCTACACTGGCTGCTGGTCATACGTCAGATCGGGGCGAACGGTGATCTCCGAGAAATCCACAGCATGAGATGGATCGCTGATGTACCAACGTAGCTGCGACACATGGAAGACATCGTGAACTCCTTCCAAAGATGGTGGCAAGGCTAAGCGTTAGGCTACCTCGCCAACTCTCTCCAGAATGTCAAACGGTCCAATGTATCTCGGGCTCAGCTTCCCTCGTTTCCCAAAGCGAATCACTCCTCGATTCGGGGAAATCTTCAGGAACATATGGTCACCTGGCTGAAACTCCAAAGGACGCCGTTTAGCATCTGCCCAATGCTTGAAACGGTCCTGAGCAATCCTTGGCTTCTCCCGTATGTTCCTCACAACATCCATGGCCTCCACAATCATCTCAGGTCCTAACAGCTCCCTGTCTCCAATGTCATCCCAGCTCAATGGCGATCGACATTTCTTCCCATATAGCGTGGCGAAAGGTGCCATGCCAATACTCGCCTGGTAGCTGTTATTGTAGGCAAACTCAACATGGTGGATATGATCTTCCCAAGATCCCTTGAAGTCCAACATGCACGCCCTCAGCATGTCCTCCAAGATCTGGATCGTCCTCTCGGACTGGCCATCTGTCTGTGGATGGTACGCCGTGTTGAAACTCAGACTCGTACCCAAACTCTTCTGCAGACTCTGCCAGAACTGAGACGTGAACCTCGTGTCTCTGTCCGACACGATACTCACAGGGACTCCGTGAAGTCGTACGATCTCCTGCACGATTCACGTTACATCACTATCTAAACTAGGGAAAAGAAATAAAACGGAGAGTAAAATATTTACCTCCATATATCTCCTCGCTAGCGTCTCAGTGGACTGTCCTACTCGGAAAGGAATAAAGTGCACGGATTTAGTTAATCGGTCCACGGTCACCCAAATTGCGTCATTCTGCTTCGGACTCCGAGGCAGTCCAGTCACAAAGTCCATAGTGATGTGTTGCCGCTTCCACTCCGGAATCGGAAGCGGTTGTAGCAACCCTGCCGTACGCTGATGCTCCGCCTTTACCTGCTGGCAAACCAGACACTTGGCTACACTCCGAGCCACACTCCTCTTCATACCATGCCACCAATAGTTCAGGCGAAGATCCTTGTACATCTTGGTGCCACCAGGATGTACAGAATACGGCGAACTGTGTGCTTCAACCAACAACTCCTCTCTGATATCTCCAGCTGGCACACACAACCTGGCTCCAAATCTCAACGAGCCATCCTCATGAATCAAGAAGTCAGTCCACAGACCGGCTTCTACCTGCTCCCGAATCTTCACCAGCTTAGCATCTCCAGCCTGTCCAGCCTTGATCCTATCCACGATCGTCGACTGTATCTGCATACACATCAACGAAGAGGCCTCTCCAGGAAGAATAATCTCAATACCAGACTCGCAAAAATCTTGCTGTAATCTCCACTGCAAAATCAACAACATCACCGCCAGAAGCCTACTCAGCGCATCCGGAACCACATTCACCTTGCCATGGTGATACTGCAGATCGATCTCATAATCTGCCATGAGCTCCAACCACCGACGCTGTCGCATGTTGAGCTCCTTCTGAGTAAAAATGTACTTCAAGCTTTTGTGATCGGTGAAGATCTTCACTCTCTCACTCAGCAGGAAGTGCCTCCAAATCTTCAGCGCAAACACGACTGCTGCCAACTCCAAGTCGTGCGTCGGGTAATTCTTCTCATGAGTTTTAAGCTGACGTGAAGCATACGCTACCACGTGCCCATGCTGATGCAACACACAACCGAGACCCTTGTCGGAAGCATCGCAAAAGATCTCGAATCCTCCACTCCGATCAGGCACAGCAAGAACAGGGGCAGTCGTCAGCCTCTCCTTCAGAACACCAAAAGCCTTCTCACAGCCATCAGACCAAACAAATGGTATCTCCTTCCGTGTCAGTCTGGTCATCGGCTCAGCAATACAAGAGAAGTCCTTAATGAACCGCCGATAATAACCTGTAAGTCCAAGGAAACTCTGGATCTCAGATGCTGACTGCGGAACAGGCCACTCCCTGATAGCCTTGATCTTCTCGGGGTCCACTGAAATACCATCTCCTGACACCACATGCCCGAGAAAAGCAACTCTGTCCAGCCAAAACTCGCACTTGGAATACTTAGCATACAACCGATGCTTCCTCAAGATCTCCAACACTGTCCTCAAGTGCGATGCATGCTCCTCCTCTGACCTTGAGTAGATCAGAATGTCGTCAATGAAGATAACGATAAACTTGTCTAAAAAGTCATAGAAGATCAGATTCATCAGATTCATAAATATGGCGGTTGCGTTGGTTACACCGAAAGGCATAACCACGAACTCGTAGTGTCCATACTTCGTCCTGAATGCTGTCTTCGGAACATCTTCCTTCCTCACTTTCAGCTGATGATAACCACTCCTCAGATCTAACTTAGAGAATACCCTCTATCCTCCAAGTTGATCAAAGATGTCATTGATACGAGGCAACGGATATCGATTCTTGACGGTCACCGCATTCAACTCCCGGTAGTCCACACACATGCGACGTGAACCGTCCTTCTTCTTCACCAGCAAGACCGGTGCTCCCTACGGAGACACACTGGGATGAATGTAACCCTTCTGAAGAAGTTCGTCCAGCTGCTTCCGCAATTCTTCCAATTCTGCTGGTGCCATGCGATAGGGAGCCTTCGAGATAGGCTGCGCTCCCGAAATAGGATCGATCGAAAACTCGAGAGCTCGATCGGGCGGCAATCCAGACATCTCCTCGGGGAAGACGTCGTCGAAGTCACGCACCACCGCAGGTCTACACTGCTCCATCTGCATAGCAACGATCTCCACCAGCTTGGCCCAAAACCTGACCTGACCAAGCGAACTGCTACCACGGCTGAACTCGAACACCTGATGGCCTGGAATCTCGAACACCACCTTCTTCCTCCGACAATCGATCGTGGCATAGAAACTCCCAAGCCAGTCCATCCCAAGGACGGCATCATAGTTGATAATGTCGTGGACGATGAAATCAGCGTAGAGCTCATGTCCACAGACCACCAAATGGCAAGAATTGCAACCACAATGCACCGAGATCACGCCATTTCCTGTAACGATATCCCAACTCTTGGGAAGAGGGGAAGTCGACAAGGAATGCTTCTCCACGAAGCTCCAGGAAAAAATGCACATCGATGCACCAGAGTCGAAGAGGACTCGTGCAGGAAATGTGCAAACCAAAATCACACCTAACAATCAATCTAACAATCAAATCCTATTCTAGCAAACATAACAAGCAGCCAAACAAATTCCAACAAACAAGACTAACTAAGAAAAGAAACAACTAGACTAAGGGTTACCTGCAATAACCTCATCCACCGCCTCAGTCTCCACTGCAGTCATCAGGAAAGCCTGCCTCCTCGACTGCACGGCCTGCTGAAAGGCCTGCTTCTGTGGAACGAGAGGCGCTCCACGTCCAGCAGGTACAGGTGCCCTCTGCTGCAACGGCTGAGCTGCAACAGGTCCCTTCCACAGCTGCTTGGACTTCGGGCAGTCCCTCATGACATGCGCTGGATCACCACAAACCAAGCACTGTCCCAACATCTTCTGGCATTGATCCTTAACATGTCCAGTCTTGCCACAGAAATGGCAAGTCTTCTGAGTAGGAGGTCCTCCTGGCCTCTTGAACTGTACCGGCTGATTGGGCCTGAACCCTGGTCTCATCACTGCCCTGGCCTGCTCCACACGCCTCTTCCCAGCTCCAGAAGCACATCCTCTCTTCTGGTTCACAATCTGCTCCTGTCTCTTCGCTGCAATCAGAACCTTCTGATAGGACTCCAAATCAGAAGAAGACACAAAGCTCTGAAGATCCAAAGAAAGCCCCTGCAGAAATCTCTGGGCCCTCTCATCAACATCCTGCACCATCTTCGGTGCAAAACGACTCAGCCTGGTGAACTCCTGGTGGTACTGGTCCACCGTCATACTCCCCTGCTTCAGGTCGATAAAGCGCTGCGCCATCTCCCACCTGGAAGCCTTCGAAAAGTACTCCTCATTGAATCTGGACTTGAAAGTAGACCAAGATATCGGCTCCTCCAGCATCTCCTCCTCAGCATCCCACCAGTTCCGAGCATTATCTCTAAGCTGTCTCTTCGCTAAGTCAACCCATCCAGCCGGGTCGACCTTCGACATCTTCAGGTTGTCCTCTATATTCATGGTCCACCATCAGCAGCTAGAGGTCCTTCGGTCCCATCAAAGTAAGTGGGGACCAGCTCCCGAAACTGCTTCGCTCCTGGCTCGAAGCGAGGGACATTCTGGACTGGCTGCGCTGCTCGAGCGGGCGGAACATTCCGGGCATTCTGAAGCATGCCTTGCTGCACCTGCATCATCTGATGCATCATCCTCATAATCTCCCCGTTGGTGGGCTCTCGGTCCGGCTCCTCGACACGAGGGGGCACACCACCAGCAGCAGCTCGGGTATTCCGTCTTCCAGCCATCTAATAACACAGAAAATGAAATAATTAAACTCTTAGCCCAATGACTCGGGTGTCGAAATTATTTATCGGGCATTCTATAATTCTTATCGTTGTTCCGATTAAGTCACAGTTACAGAGTGGATCTGCATGGGCCACCAACAAAACCTGTCACGACCCGCTTCCCTAAAATGGAGGCGAGGCGTGACGAGGCCCGCTCAGGCTTGGAGCTGTGAGGCTCCAGCCTGTAAAGCATCTGGAATAACCACATAAGGTCCCTGTAATATGAATCGGAACAAAGATAACTGATAGAAAGAGCAAATAAATAATTTATTCAACTCAATGTCCAATAAAATTGTTCAACAACCAGAAAAGCCACCAGGCTAAAAGAAAGAGTCTAAGGCCCAGCATGGCCAACAAAGAAACAACTAACAAAAGATGGGGCTACCCACCGACAAGCTAATAACAGACTAACAAGGAAAAACGACGAAGGAACACTAGGACTGGTCACCGGTGTCCTCGTACTCCATGTCAGCAACGGAATCAGGCACGAACTCCACGAACTTGTCGCCCTCAACCACGGTCTCTGGCTCAGCAACTAACATGCGACACCCAAAGAGAAAGGGGCACATGTCAGCATAGTCTACAAGACTTTGTGCAAGGAGACTAATAGAAAGGTAAAAGCAACCTAGCAATTCTAAAGTGTGCATGACATGGCATATATATGAGATGTGCAGCAAATAAGTAAAAACAGCAAGTATGACATGGCAAGTAGTAAACATGACATGGAAGCAAGAACATGACATGGAAAACAAGTATACATTCACAAGGACAAGTACAAGTATAGTAAGCACGTCGTGCACAGAGATTCTGCCTTTTGGCTAGAGAGGCTGTACGGGCCAACTCTTACGCTCAAGTGACCATTTATCCCGACCCATCCACGTGTATCGGGCATTAGTTATCAACCAACACATGTGGCCCGCTTCTGGTTCACGAGCCAGGAAGTGTTTTTAACAAGTATGGCGTAGGGTTATGCCCGCATAGTAGGTGCCTAGCCGGAAACACGGATTGTACAAGTATTTTGTAGCGTGTGCTACGATGCAACATGCAAATCAGATGACATGTAAAGAATGCAAATGCATGGCAGATATTCAAATAAAAATGCGTACCGTTAGAGAAATTAAACGTGACAGGCAAATGCATGACATGACATGACAAAAAGGCAGTTCTAGCTTCGTTGTCAAGCTAGAACTTGAAATTGCGCCTAGACCGCTATCATTTCACGGTCTAGTCTCTTTTACGCTAAAAGCAAGGAAATGGCCTAAAGCATGGCCTAAAACAAGGTTGGCAAGTTTCACTTGCCTGGTTCCGGTGATGACGATCGACGAGAGTTCGTCTCAAAATCGCTACTCTACGGGGAAATGGATTCGCTGTTATGGCCAAAGCAGAAATCAGAACTGAAAGATCTAATCCAGATTTGTAACCGAAATCCTACGACGTCTAGTGATCCATTTTTATTAGGTTTTCTAAATTATAGTGTGGGTTATGGAAAATTTAAATGTAGATCACTAACCGTATACGAAGCTGAAGAACGACGATCAAGATGCCTACGAATCTGCAGGTAGGAGAGGATCTCGACGTATCCGGTTTGCCGTCGCCAAATCGGATCTAGCACGGCAACGGAAGAAGTGATCCCGGGAAAACTACGGCTTAAGAGATCTCCTGGCGGCTGATATATAATGGATCTGGAGAAGGGAGAAAGTAGGGGAAAAACTGGAGCAAAAGGAGAATTGGGGGTTTTAGGGTCGGCCGGCGGCTCGCGGGGTGGTGCCGGTGCAATGGAGGTGAGAGAGAGCACGGGAGGATGAGGAAAGGCAAGAGGAAGGTTGGGGGATGATTGGGGAAGAAGGTTGGCTAGAAAAGTAAGGGATGAAGTGAAAACGTATAGGGTTTAAATAGAAATAAAAAGCGGTGGCTACAACTTAACCTAGGGTTTCTGGGTAGATTAGTCGGTCAGTGAAGAGTGGTCGACCGACTAGTTTGGGAACTAGTCAGTCGGTCGTCCAACTGTGACCGACTAAAAGGCAAACAATGAACAGGGTCGATACATGGTAGACAGATTTAGTCGGTCTGTGAAGGCTCGTCAACCGACTAGTTTGGGAATTAGTCGGTCGGTGAGTGTTCACTGACCGACTAAGGGTTGAATATGGTAGACAATAAGTACTGAGAGTTAGTCGGTCTGAGAGGAAACTCTAACCGACTAGTTTCTCAACTAGTCGGTTGATAGTCGTTCTTTGACCGACTAACTGTAAACAGTAACTCGGCTGTCAGAAAGAACTCAGAATTAGTCGGTCTGAGAAGAAGTTCTAACCGACTAGTTTGGGAACTAGTCGGTCGAAGGATGTACTTAGACCGACTAAGGGTAAACAGTAACTCAGCTGAAATAATCAAGATGAACTAGTCGGTTCCTGAAGAGTTGCCGACCGACTAAGGGTAAACAGTAACTCAGCTGAAATAATCAAGATGAACTAGTCGGTTCCTGAAGAGTTGCCGACCGACTAGATCGTAATCTAGTCGGTTGGTTCTCCTTCTTGAACCAACTAAGATGCATGAAAATTCTCGAAATGAAGCGTGAGGCTTTGGGAAAGGTTCCTATGTCTTCTAAGATCACTCTAGCTCTAAGATGCGGTCAAGATGAAGTTCATCATGAATGACTTACCCCAAGCTCATCATTCTATGGAAAGGAACTAGAAGGCTATAAAGAACTGAGTGAAAACGCCTAACCACAGAAATGGAAAAACATACAAAGGAGAGAACAACCAACATATATATATAATAGACAAAAACCAGTCGTTACAAGGGTCAAGGCCGGGTGAGATGAAACTAAGATGACACCTAAGGGTAACATGCAACTAGATTAAACATGGATATAACTAATCAAACATAATGCATAAATAAGGAAGACTAGTCTAGGGGTTACCTGCAATCACGTCGTCCTCAGCTTCAGCCTCAACAGCTGTCATACTGAAAGCTCTGCACTTCGGCAGATTGGCCTGCTGAAAGGCCCGAGCCTGTGGAACCAGAGGTGGTCCACGTTGTCCAGGTGCCGGTACGGTCCTCTGGGCGGGTCCAGTGGTCGAGAACCATGGGTGCAATCCTTCACAGTATGAGTAGGCGATCCACAGATCAAACACTGATTCAGCATCCTCCTACAGTCTTTCTTCATATGACCAAGCTTGTCGCAGAAATTAGAAACTAACTCAGCTCGGTTGGGGACAGGTGCAGCTGGCCTTTTGAACTGTGTGGTCTGAACAGGACGAAAACCAGGCCTAGGTGCACTCCTCTATAGCTCCATCGGGTGCTTGCCCATCTGACGTGCCCGCTTCTGATAAGCTACCTGCTCGTGCTGCTTCGCAGCTACTAGGACTTGCTCATGAGTAGTAAAGGTGTGCCCGGACAACACACCCTGTATGTCCAGATCTAAGCCCTATAGGAAGCGGTGTGCACAGTCCTCCTCGTCTGCTACCTGTGTAGGGGCGAATCGACTCAGCATGGTAAATTCAGCCTCATACTCATCGACTGTCCTGGTGCCCTGCTCCAGGTTGATGAAGCGCTGCTGCATCTCCCTCTTTGCAGCCTTCGGAAAGTACTGGGCATCAAACCTCTGACAGAAAATAGCCCAAGGAATCGGCTTGATCAGCCTAGCCTCTTCAGCATCCCACCAGTGACGTGCATTATCTGTCAGCTGCTTCTTGGCGAGATCCACCCAATCGTTCGAATTGACTCAGGCAAGACCCAAGTTATCCGCAGTGTTGCGAAGCCATTCCTCGGCCGCTAGTGGGCCCTCTCGTCCAGATAAGTTCGTCGGGTGCATCTCTCGGAACTGCTTGGCTCCAGGCTCATAGCGAGGAGGTGGAGCAACTGGTGCAGCCTGACGTCCCTGTTGGACCAAATGGTACTGAAATCAAGCATTTCCCTCATGACTCCAAGCATCCGGCGGATGTCGTCACTTCCACCTCCAGCAGGTACGGGTCCATTTTGGGTGCTTCGTTCCTCAGCCATTCTGAGATAGGAAAAACCCGAGTTAACCCCGCGTATGTGATCTTCTAGATGTTTGGCCGATGAAAATATTCTCATTGTTCTGAATTCGCAAATGCAAAGAGACGGACCTGCGTGGGCCACCACTAAAACCTGTAACGCCCCGCTTCCCAAAAACGACGGAAGCGAGAGCGTTACTGGGTCTGCTTGAACCGGAGCGGTGAAACTCAGGTTCATTAAGCGTCTGTGGTAAAACGCAAGGGCAGGTCCTTTGCACGCTTTTCAGAGCAACCAGAATTATTCAAACATTACAAGCCACATCCAGAAAATAGACGTCCGTACACGAAATAAAAACAACAAGCCTCAGCTGGGCCGAAATACAACAAAGATAACATACACCAACAACAACAGAAAGCAACTACGGCAAGCAGCAATGAAATAGCCCACTAGTTCTCCGCAGGGAGAAACTCGGCGTCTACAGTGAACTCCTGACTCTCCAAGTCAGGTGTCTCGTAAGGAACCTCCTGATACTCAAGCTTGGGATCTGACATACATCCAAAAACATGAATGTTTGTCAGCAAGGGTCTGCAAGAAGATGTTAGAACCCAAGGCAAGATATACAAATTTATACTGGATTTAAGAGGTAATTTTAAATTAAACGAGATAACAATAAAAGTTGAAGCATGCTGATTTTAAAGTAAATACATCCTATCATGCAGTTCTAAACAATCTGACAAGTAAAGTAAAGCATGTCAATTTCACTGAGATAACAATTTCACTTTGCAAGTTTCAAGTTAGCATTTCACGATTTGTTAGCATGTCATGTCTATAATAGGGCTCTCGCCTTTAGGACATAATGAGTGAGTCGTTCTTCTCACGGGGGCTTACCGTGATTGGCGCTAACCCACCGCATACGGATGGTGCCCTTGAAGAGAGTACTCGTTCATATGCCTAGCAGCCGCTCAACCCTTACCCCACCCAAGATTTGTGCTGGAACACGAGCCAGCCTAATTCACGATTTACAAGCACAAATTTGTCAACTTACATGACATCACCAAAATCACGATTTCGCATTCGAGGCGCACGATTTCACGATGTCTCACCTTAGTTAATTATTTCAAGGCACGCAGCAATTAAATAACAAGACCAGTTATCTTTATAGAACAATTTCCATGGTTACGAGAGTAACAAGCAACATTTACATACAAGAGACTAATTTAGCATCCAATTCGTAAATTCATTATAAATCGTATACTTGCCTGATTTCGGTGATTTTGGTGCCGTTGGGTTCGTCTCGACGGGTACTTCGTTACAGTGGTAGTGGTTCACTGTTTTAGTTAAACATATCAATGAATTAGAAATTTTGCAAAATACGCGCAATATTAAAATAACACCCGAATTGTGTTCGCCTAATTTTATCGAGCTCTTTGACTAGGGTAACGTTTATATAGGGTTATACTAACATGGTATGCCTTATTTTATACTAGTTTCATTACACTAATCATCATTTATAAAGTTGATACATGCTGAAGTAATTATTAACATTGACAAGCTAATAATAATTTAACAATGACTTAAGCTAATCATATAGTTAGACATAGCATTAAATAATTCACACACTAATTTTTGACCTAGGGGTAACAAGTAACATGTTAACATATAATAATATATAAGCCTATCTAACTCTCTCCCCTTCTCTCTTCATTTCTTTAAATAATTAACCCACACGCTGTCAACCACCCACCAATTCTGTATTCCTAAGGCTAACCCATTTAACATTCATTTTCACTGTCACCCTTTATTCCTAAGGCCAACCTCTGTCACCAGTTCTTTATTCATTAAACACCCTTTTCATTAAACTCCCAACTCTCTCTCTCTCTGTCCTTGGCTGCCTCTTCTTCTTCTTTGTTATATATTTTTTTTGTTTATCATTCGATTGCATCAAGGCAAGGAGAGCTCCTCACGCACAAATGAAGGGGAGAGAGATCTCACCTACGCACGGTGACGGGGAGGAGCTGAGGGTGAACGGCGACGCAGGGTACAGCTCCGGCGGTCGATCCGACGGTCAGGGGCGTCGAGCGGCGACGCTGGTGGGGTTCTCCGGCGGGTGGCGGCCCAGGCGGCGGTGGCCGACGACTCAGGGCCTCGGGCATGTGCAGGTGGGGGGAAGGGTGGCTGGCCTAGGGTGAGGGAGGAGGGAGGAAGAAGATAGGAGGATGATGATGATTTTGTTCTTGGGTTTTCTTGAAAGAATCTGAAATTTGTGTTGGATTTTGGAAGTTTGTTTTCAGATTTTGTTTTGGTTGTTTCTGATTTTGGGGAAGAACTTGTTGGGGGCCGATTTGGTTTGGGGAGAATTTGGTTTTGGATTTGATTTTTGGCTTGTGGAATTTTGCAGGGAAGGATGATTTGGGGAGGGGCTGAGTTGTAGACTTTGGTTCTGTGAAATCTGTTTGGGAAGAAGGTTGATGTTTGAGGGATTGGTTTGATTTGGATTTCTGCCTGTTTGTTTTGGCTTGTAGAGTTTGCAGGGAGGAGAAATTTTGATGGGTTGTAGTGGGGAAGAAGGTTACAGTGAGATTGTCGTTGGCAAAGTTCTTTGCTGTTGTTGAAATACAACAATGGAGGAGGAGACAAATTGAAGGGAGAGGAGCTGTATGTGGGGGGAGACATCAATTTTCATGTTGGATCTCACCAACAGGTAGAGGGGGATTCAATAGGGGTTTAATCAGTTAGGGAAGATTTCAGCCAATAGTAAAGAGTTAATCGGTAATTAACTTTTAATTAGGCAATCAAGTAAAATGTAATTATTAAAATAAATAAGGTAATTAGTGAAGTTAAACGTGATTAAAAATTTGTAATTAGTGAGATAATTAAATTAAGGTGATTAGTTAAAAATTGATAGTCAATTAATGTTGGTACGGTAGAACGAAAAACGAATACGCGCTCGCGTGACGCACCAATATAGAACTCACGCACGAAAACATCCGGATGGTAGAAACGAAAGTACGGGCACACACAATAATACGCCTAGAAGAATACCGGCCGTTACAGAACATTACTTTAATAAACTAATATTGGGGACCTTGGTGCAGTGTTGTGAATATGGCTTGTGTGGTTGAGTTTTCTACTTGACACGCTGTGACGTGCCCCTTTTCCCCACTCCCCAGGTACAGGTTCCGGGACGACAACACCCCTGCCGGTCTACCGATGCCCTGAGGGCGATTCTTCCAGGCCAGGAGCCCAGAGCAGTTAGTTAGGACACGGGTGTAGTGGATTGGGGATATTTTCTTTGTGAGCAGTTACTTTTGTTTTCCCCTTCAGCTTTTGTACCTCGTGCCTATTATGGTGGTTTATGTACGGTATATGATGTTGTGGTGTGTAGTTAGTTGATGATCTGTGTTGCACACACGTACGCTCCCGCTTGTTGTTTATCACTGCCTCGATGTACCTCCTTGTGTTGTGCTGGAGCTTTACAGTTTGTGCTTTACTTTTGCACCTGCTTAAATTTCCTGTGTGTTGTTCTAGCAGTTACAGTGGCTTGCTGAATCTTTCCTTGTAGCGCCATTACGCTTGGTACTTCCGTACCGCGGCCGTCACCCCTACCTCTTTTGGGCACCGGGGCGTGACAACTAGTCTGAGGGTTACCTGCAATAACGCCATCCTCAGCCTCCGCCTCTACTGCGGTCATCGTGAAAGCTTGCCTCCTAGGCTGAACGGCCTGCTGAAATGCCTGCTTCTGGGGAATGAGTGGCGCTCCATGTCCAGCGGCTACAGGTGCTTTTTGTGGCTGTCTAGCAAGCGAGCAATCCTTCACTGAATGCTTATCGTCACCACAAAGTAAACACTGGCCCAGAAATCTCCTGCACTGCTCCTTCATATGGTCGGTCCTGCCGCAAAAATGACACGTCTTCTGAATAGGCCCGCCTGGCCTCTTAAACCGTACAGACTGATTAGGCTTCATCACTGGCCTAACCACGGCTCTGGTCTGCTCCATAGGCCTCTTCCCAGCACCTGAAAACTGCCCTCTCCTCTCATTGGCAATCAGCTCCTGTCTCTTGGCAGCTATCAGCAACTTCTGGTAAGAATCTAAGTCTAAAGAGGACATCAGACTCTGCATCTCCAAAGATAAACCATGCAAGAACCTCTGAACTCGATCTTCAGCGGTCCGAACCAAAGTTGGCGCAAAGCAGCTCAGTCGGGAGAACTCCTGGTGGTACTAATCCACCGTCAGACTCCCTTGCTTCAGATTGATAAACTGCTGCATCAGCTCCCTCCTGGCAGCTCGAGTGAAATACTCCTTATCAAATATTGCCTTGAAAGTTGCCCAGGGGATAGGCCTCACCAGCATCTGCTCCTCAGACTCCCACTTTCTACGAGCATTATCCTTCAGTTGTTTCTTCACCAAGTCAACCCATCCAGCCGGGTTAACCTTCGAGAGAAGCATATTATCCTCTGTATTCTTCATCCACCCGTCCGCAGCTAATGGTCCTTCTGACCCGATGAAATATGTCGGGCCCAGCTCCTGAAACTGCTTCGCTTTCAGCTCGAAGCGAGGGGCATTCTGAAGCATGCCCTACTGAACTTGCATCATCTGATGCATCATCCTCATCATCTCAGCCGTGGTGGCTTCTCTATCTGCATCCTCAACGTGTCCTGCTCCACCACCAGTTCCAGATCCACTACCAGCTTGAGTGATGCGTCTCCCCGCCATCTAAGACAAGGAAACGTTCAGATTAGACTCAATTATGACTCGGATGCTCCGAATATTTAATTGGATGTTGTTTATCATTATTGTTGTTTCGATATTTCACAAATGCAAAGAAGAGGACATGCATGGGCCACTAACAAAACCTGTCACGCCCCACTTCCCAAGTATGGAAAGCGAAATGTGAGGAGGTCTGCTCAGACGTGGAGCTATGAAGCTGCAGTCTGTTAAGCGTCTGTGTAAAAACAAATAGCAGTTCCTTGCATAGCGACGAAACAAAAATAATAATAAAGCAGACATAAAAGAAAACATCCACCAACAACATCCAGAAATTATTCCAACATCACAAAAAAGTCACAAAAGTACTAGTCTGAACAAAAGGCCTAAAGCATGGCCGAAAACAAAAGCAAAGAGAGACAGGTGCTACGCACCGAAACCTAACCACAACTACTAAAAGCAACAACTAAGAAGACTCCGGGTGAGTCTAGGACTGGTCACAAGTGTCCTCGAACTCGGTCTCTACAGGTACCTCGAACTCAACGTCCACGAACTGCTCGTCCTCTACGGCTAACTCTGACTCAGAACCTGACATGTGACACCAAAAGAGAAGAGGGCACATGTCAGCAAAAGTCTCCCAAAAGAAAACGGAGAACTTTTGTGCAAGGATACAAATAATAGAAAGGCGACTAGCAGTTCTAATATAATGAAATGACATGACATTTAAAGTATGCAACAATTTAAAATGACATGATGAACAAGCATGCACGTCGTAGCAGAAACTACGAAAAACATTATTTCACGAATCACGATCACTATCTTTTCACATTGTGCACAGGGTTTACTCCTTACAGCTGAAGGAGAGGATCAGGCATCCTTCTACGCTGCATGATAGCTTAACCCTACCCCTCCACGTGTATCAAGCTTTGGTTTCCCACCAACATTGCGCTCGCTTCTGGATCACGAGCCATGAAGTGTTTTTCAATATGGCATAGGGTTGTGCCCGCAAAAGCAGGTGCCTATCCTCAATAGTTACAATTTTTGTAGCGTGTGCTACGCAATCATGGTGAACATTCTGATGCATGACATGACATGGTAATGAGCAATTAAAGTGTGTACCGTTAATTGAAATTAAACGTGACATGGCAGCATGAATGAAAACATGGTAAAAAGTGTCGGATCTAGCTTCGTTGTCAAGCTAGATCTAGTAAGGGCGTCTATGCGACTATCATTTCATCGCTCAGTCTCTTTTACGCTACTACACAAGTTGGCCTAAAACATGGCCTAAACAATTACTGGCAAGTATCACTTGCCTGAACAATTACGCTGAAGTCACGATCAACCAGCGTCCAATAACTACCTATGTGCTCACAACGCAGTCCAGCCTACAGTCCCAATTATTAATCTTGATTAGTGAGTTAGAAAAACAATTAAAAGCTACGATTTTTAGTTTGATTAACAGGCGATGTGGGGGTTCCTACGGAGCAGGATTTACCTCAACACGACCTGAGAGCTACTCTGACGTCGGGTAGCGACGTCAGGGGTTGGATTTCGGTAGTGCGAACGGTATGGAAAGACCGGTTCTCTGTTCGATTAAACACGTGTATGAATTAGGTTCATACAACGGAACTAGATTATTCAGCAATCTTGAAGACGTCTAGTGATCCAATTTTATTAGGTTTTCTATCCTGGGGTGGGGTTCATAACATAATATAATATTACTAGCATGCTAACTAAGTTAATATACTGTTCACATATATTAGCAAACTGATATTAGGGTATTCTAATGCACGTATACTAACCGATGTGACGAGTAGTTCCCCTACGCAGCTACCAGGTGGTTGACGCGCAATGTCAGCGACGAACAGAGGCGGAGGGACGCCGTAGCGGCGTGAGTGAAGGTCGACAATAGCCCGGAAGGCAAACACGCGTCGCTGCCGCGCGTCGAGGGCCTACTGCCGTGAAGAGCAGTGGTCTGCTGCTGTCAGGCCTGGTCGGCGCCGCTATCAAAGCCTGGGTGGCGTTGTTGCCGTCCAAGGCGGTGCTGCTGTGCATCTGGAGGAATTCCGACGGAGCTCAGGGCAGCAGCCACCGGGGGTTTGGTCGGAGAGAAGGCCGACGGAGAGGGGCTGGGCAGCTAGGGGTCTGGTCGGAGGGGTGGGGCGAGAGCAACGTCAGAAAACTCGAAGGAGATGGCGGTGCAAGAAGAAGAGAACGCGATGGATAAATTAGCCCTAGGCTGCCTCGGGGTTTTAATGGGTTGGTTTTGCTATATAGGGTTGGTTTGGGGAGTGCAATTAAGGGGTTAGAAGAGAGAGAAAAGAAGGATTGAGTGGACTTAAGGGTGGTGAATAGCCAAAATCAGATTTTTGGTTTGATACGTAAGGATGAGATTCCTATTGCTATATAACTTGGGGTTTGGGTAGTTTGAGGGTAAGGGAAGAGAGTGTGAGAGAGAGCAGGGTACAGATAAGGGAAAAATAAGGTGAGCCTAGCTTAGGGATTAAATCATATGAAACTTAGGATATAATATAGTTTGATTGGGAAATTAGTGTAAAAGTGGGTCAAAAGGAGCCCGATAATTATGAGAAAAAAAATACCGGGGCGACCGTGTCGACGAGAGAATCGAAACTAAGAAGATCGGTCACGGCTAGGGCGACGAAAAAGGGAACTAAAAATAAGAAGGTCTAACGACAAAAGTGAAAACTATGACACCTCTTCAAACAAAGTTAATTTGTGGGAGAACGACCCATGAAATGACGTTCCAAAATAATTCCACAAATAAGTACTCTTCCAGAGGGTCACAACGGCATATCATATCATAGGGTTCGGATACAATAAGAGATCAAAATAAATACGCGTACGAACAAAAGCACGCGCACGAAAAACGTACGATCGAAAAGCGACAGTGACATGAATGCTTAGGCTCAATGAATGTTTGAACTTTCCATTTTGTGTAAACACAATTCTTCTGCATGCTCAAATATGTATCGGTCCTCCACTAATTCACTAGATTTTTCATGAATCAGTCTAGAAGGGGGGTGTGTGTACTATCATTGTCATGTATTCCATAAGGAGTCTAGTGCTAATCAAGGAAGAGATAAGATATCCACAGGTTAAAAGACCAAAGAACAACGCTCTATCCAGAAAAAACTAGGAATTCCTCAAAAGGGTTATCTTATCTAAACCAATATCGTGAATCTAAATATCAAACAACAAATTAATCTGACACAAACTTGTCAATAAACTTTTGCTAAAACATTAATGTCGCGAACGTTACTATGATAAAATTTTTTGAATACAAATTGCTTGTATATTTGTTGTGTGTTGCAATCATTTTACAACATATTACAATCATATTCCAGAAACAACAATATAGTGTGTTGCAAAAAATGAAACAAAGGGCTCTACATTACAATTTACAAGCATACATCAAATTAGTTATTTGTATCAATCAGCATGCTTCTCGATCAGCATACATAAAATCCGTTATTTGAGTCTTGCTCTGTATCCTGATGTAACCGCTGAGCTTTCCATCAACATGCTTCTCGATGCTAACATTCACAAATGGCGTCCTCACCGAACACGCTCTTTGCATACATATTAGCTGCAAGAAATCCGCATTCTCCATCTAGGCAGAGCTGACAAAAAACACAACCATTTTAAGTAAAGCAATGCTAGAAAAATACACAAAACCAAAGTTTTTGCCCATAACTACAGTCATCTTCATGAGTCTACGGAATGCTAGAAAAATTCACAAAACAGGATTACATCAATCAAGGTGCCCCGAACATTTATGATGCAAAGCAAACACTGCTCATAGAACTCGTGAGTAGCAAAATGTGGGATATGTAATTTTTTTGGTCAGTCACGCAAGGAAACAAACACAAACTAATCAAAAAACAAAAAGGATGGTAGCAATAGAGCAAATAACTTCCTAGAGTACTAGTGTACCCCTGAATAACTAAATAATATGATGCTAAGTTTTCAATTCTTTCTTGTCAAAGTTCATCATTTTTTATATAGATGATCAAACTGATCAATGGAAAATAATTTCTGAGGGGTTTATTTGACTATACAGAACCTGGCTAAACTTGGAAAGTCATTTTTGTTCTTTTTGACAAATTTAACAGGTTTCATTGAATCAAATAAATGTACCAGATGAAGATGATGATAGTAATAATAATAATAATAATAATAATAATAAACAACAACAACAACAACAATCATTATTACTACTATGTTTAATAATACTTACGGGGAAGTGAGGCACTTCATATTTGTTGATTAAATGATATGATTCAAGAATTCCTTCTCATCCTGAATTACAGTGTTTAATGCCACCTGAAATACATACACCATGTATTTGTCACTTGATATTCAAAAAAAAAGAGAGGTATGCTATGGTGGAAATCAAGGCACACTGATTACTTCAAAGCAAATAGCAAGATAACAACAACGTAAGAACAATTGGTAACAACAAAGAACATCCAAAACAACTAACATGAAGTGCCTAATACATTGAGAACATAGAATTTTTGCACTCAACACAGCTCGTAGAGTTGGAATAGCTTTATAACTGAAAATAGAAATTTCCATACAAGCTTTCTAATGGTCGGTATCGAATTTGATATGTGACTGCAGAACTTTATCTTATGCAGATAATTTGCAAGTTGCTGAAGAATTGAAGAACACATGAAAATTGCAAGGGTTTCTTTTTTTCTCTTACACATGAGACTGTCATGCCTCACTTCCCATTGTACTTGGGGCGAGGACACGAGCGTGTCCGCATGTGCTTAAAGCAAGGAAGACGTACTCTTTTTCTTTCTTCCTTGACTTATATGTGTGTTAAGCTCGGCAGATTCTTGCTTGCGAAAATCAGAATAATAAGAATATCATTATTACATCTTCAAGTCCGGATCATATGTACACAAATAAATTAAGGCCTAGCTTGGCCGTTATAAAACAGTTACACAAAGTAAAAGGACACCTAAATAGAATACAACAACAATATTAAATTTATTACAGCACTACGAAAGTACGTCGTTCTTCAGCAATGCTGCAGTGGTCACTGTGTCCTGGTACTCCTGGTCAGCTAACTCAGCTTCAAGATATGTTCCTCTGCAAAATTTGTCTCAGAACCTGACGTATATTTCACAAGATAAACAGCAGAAAAATATACGTCAACGAGGGTCGCTATGCAAGTTAAAACGTTAGAAGGTGGACCCTCGACAAGATAATAATAATATAGTCTACAAATCTTTAAAAAAACAAGGGAAACACAACGGTGCACAATTAAGAAAGTATGGTAGCGTAAGAAAAACATGCGAGTATAGCAAGGTGTAGTGTACAAAGTAGTGAGCATGTAATGTATAGTGTGCAAAGTAGCGAGCAGGCAAAGTGTAATACGCAAAGTGGCGGACACGGCAAGGTGTGGTGTGTATAGTAGACATGTCAAGGTGTGGTATACAAGTGGTCAGCGTGGCAAGTGTGGCGTACAGAGTAATGAACATGGCAAGTGTAGTGCATATATAGTAAGCAAGGTAACGCGTAGTAAGCATGGTAAGACAAGTTAGCAGGTTACATATTTATAATAGTAACAACAGGAGTAAATAGTGCAGCATTCAATCTTCTAATCTAGTGACAGGCTCATTGTCTGAGGGCAGAAGAAACAACAATTACACCCAAAACAACGGGAGTTACACGTGGCTATGTACTCACCGACCCCATCCGGGAGACTGTCGAATTTACCGGTGGGGTGAAATCCCGAATTCCGCACTCTACTACAATGGACTACCCCACCCCAAAGTGTCGATGTATGTCTGTTCAGTTCAATGTATGCCCCCAAGGGCTCAATATTACGTAATTTTCCCCAAGGGCCCAATAGTCCGTATATGCCTGAAGGCCCAATGTCACCTTTCATTAGAGGTGTACGTTCCACAAGCAAGGATATGACAAGTAACAGAGGCATTTTATGTACATTAGTTAAAAGAACATTTTGATAGTGAAAGCAACCAACACATCATCAGTTCATTAGGTAACATACTTTCAAAATAGGTTATTTGCAACATTTATAATTTTAGTAATTACATCTGAGCAGTGTAGCTTAAAACATTTAGATGATAAATACTTACTTGAAGCAACGCGATTTTGGTGCCCACGTGATCGTAAGAGATGTGTGGGTCTATCTGCGTCAAAGGATTTTTAACATTAAGTTACGAGTTAAAACCAATGTATCATATGGATTATATATATACGTATACCATATATATATATACACACACACACACACTAGGCAATACCCGTGCCCAAAGGGCAGGGTTCATTTAATATTTCACCCCGCAAAATCTTAGTTCACCCCAACATTAAATCACGATAATTGTTTTTAAGTTCCCCCAAAAATTTTAGTTCCTCCAAAATATACTTCACCCAGAGAATTTAGTTCCCCCAAAAATTTTAGTTCCCCAAAAAATTATTTTCTTCCCGATTTAACATACATATGTGCCTAAAGGCACTGTTCATTTAAAATATTCTCCCTCAAAATCATAATCGCCTGATTTTAAACGAACAACAATAAGTAAAGCACAATAATTGTTATTTAGTTCCATCAAAAATTTTAGGTCCCACCAAAATTTAATTCTCACCAGAGAATTTAGTTTCCCAAAAAATTTTAGTTTCACCCTCAAAATGTAGTTCCCTCAAGATTCAAACTATGCCATATGGACACTATTCCTTTAAAATATTGTCCCCCTCAAAGGCTTGGATCCTTACCTTTCAACGAACAACAATAATAAAATAGCAATTATTTTTATTTAGTTCACCCAAAAAATTTAGTCCTCCCAAAATTTAGTTAACATCGATCTTTTAAAATATTTCTCCATTAAAACCTTGTATTCCCTAATTATAAAAGAACAATAATAATTAAAGTGCAATAATTGTTATTTAGTTCATCCCAAAAATGATCATGCCATTGTTAGGATCCAGAGTTTATTATAGCACATTGTTTCTGGTTTGAATAATTATGATGAAAACTTTAAAAGTGCAGGTGATATATGGTACTTAGAACCTAATATTCATACTTCATCCAAAGATTTAGCATTTTAAGGTTTAAAAAAGAGAACATAAGTGCCTTAGTCTGCTAGGTTGATCAATGATATCAGCATGAAGTAATGCCTCTTACTTGCTTGGCAGTCGACCTAATAGAATTTGGATGGTCAATGTCGGACCCATAATGTCGTATGGGAACCATTATGTCCATTCCATGACTACCAGCATAATGAGGTTCCGTTAGTCCTACAAACTGGCAGACCTGAAAACAATGTAGAGGAAAGACTCAGAATGGGAACAACATGCAATAAAATACAGCTCCGATAAAAGCCACATATAGCATGCAACAATCTTAGTATGGATTCAGCACCTGAGCACGACATCTTCCACTAATAATAGTTATTGGAACAACATGCTAATGTACTCTTAAAAAGCAGCAAATGATAATGTATAGGTGTGCAAATTTGAGAAACAGTACAACAATCCAAAACAAAAAAATTTAATCTGAAAGCCACATTACTGGGAAACAGTACAACAATCCAAAACAAAAATTTCAATTGCAAACATGATAATTATTAATAGAATTATAAAACCGAGAAGGTTTTAATTTTTAATCAAGATAATTTTAATCTGAAAACCACTTCACTGGATGCTGCATTACAAAACATCGAATAATTTGCAAAATGAACTATGTTATAGAAAGCCACTGATGATTGAACTGCACATGGATTTCTTTGTGAATTCAAAATATATTTAGGTGCAATTTTCCCTATACATTTAAGCTCTACCAACCATTATGCCCAATATTTAGGTGCATAATGCTTCCGGTTGCAAAAATGAAGCACCCCTCTGGAAAATCCCAGTTATCATCCTCCTCATCCTCGCTCTTTTTGGCAGCATCAACATCAGCTTGGGCAGAAGATGCATCAATTTTTGAATTGGATGTGTCATCTTTGGCGATGTAGAAAAGAATGCAATCTCAAGGATGAAGAATTATCAAAGATTCAAGCCCTTTGGAACCACCCAGTTGGCCCCAAAACCAGTTTTGTCTTCTTCTCCCTCTGTCACTCTTATTTCAAGTTTATCCTCTTACATGCCAAAATCAGCAAAAGACTATGACTAACATAATTAATCAAACAAATATGAATGTGGATGTAGTTGTTAATGCACGAAAAACAAAATGAAATCCATGGCACACAAATTACATCAAATTATAACAATTTCCATGGGATCTTGAGTAAGGCAAGACAAAAATAGTTGACCATGTCTAAGTAAATTCTAAATTCAAATAACATATGCACACATTTCTTTTTCTCCATGTATCAACCCCAAGTAACCCTTTATTGAAACTATTAACATATTTGTAGGGCTCTTGCCCAATTATACTGTGATGGCTTGTCACCCTGTAATTTAAATCAGGATGTGCGCAGTATGTGATCATGATATTTTGATACTAATATAGGTAGAGCAAAAAAACTCCAGTTCCATTGAGCAAAAAAATCTCCAGTTCCAGGATGTGCGCAGGATGTTTTTTAAATCCTGAGCACATGTTTTTTATTAGCTAATGTTGACAGGATCAAAGTTGACAGGATGTGCTCAAGATGTTTTGATATGTTGACAGGATCCTGAGCACATTTTAACTTTGATCCTGTCAAAAGTTTTGAAATGTTAACAGGATCCTGAGCACTTTTAGAAAGTTTTTTTTAAAGTTTTGACATGATCCTGAGCACAAAGTTTTTTAATATAACATCAACATTTAATCCCAGTTGAAATGTGCACAAATTTGAAAATGCTTAGGATCCTGTTAACATATCAACTTTGTGCACATTTCAACTTTGATCCTGTCAACTTTGATCCTGAGCACTTTTAAAAAACTTTCATCCCGAGCACATTTCAACTTTGATCCTATCAAAACTTTAAAAAAAACATGTGCTCAGGATGTGCGCAAGATATACTTTGAGCAAAAAAATCGCATTACCTCCTCATTGCAACATGCAAGAAATTGAAGATCAAGGGTCCATCTATCTTGTGGTACTGGGTAGAATATGACATCATAAAATGTACATCATAAAATGTGAATGTGTTTTAACCCTCAAGAATTCCAACTAAAGAACTTATAGGCTGAGATTATAGAGCTGAATGCAAGGGCAAAGAATGCAGGAACGACATGGCTATGGAGCCATCAATCATTTTTGTGAAGGCATCGCTTCCAAAGTCCAAAACCCAGTCATCGTTTCGGGAGGCTGCTGACGATGATGCAGACATCAAAAGATAGGCTAGTATCTGCAATGATACATGGATTTTTAGAGCTTTACAGTCTTCAACACCAATTAATAATTATTACTAAAAATGAAAACATTACTGCGATTTTATGATTTATATCCAGTTCTTTTCACATTTAAAATGAAGATAAATTCTCCCTACCAAGAGATCAAAATTAATATTTTGAGTTTAAATGGTTAGGTTTTTTTATAATTGTTTTATTTTATGGCAGCAGCTGACATCACCTATAAATTTTTCATTCCCATTTGCTAATGTATAAGGAAAAATCACGCTTAACATACGCATTTGATGTTAACTAGTTCACAATATATATGTAAATGAATGGTTCTTTATAAATGCACAGATCAGAAGCACCATAGCTTGAAATAGTTGGAAAATTATTGAAACTGGAATTTGGTCAGCACCATGGTAAACTCTCCAGATATTTTGAAAGATTATAAAATAAATTGTTGGAATAAAGATGTAGATAATATTGGAGTTGCATGATTTTATTCAATGGAAACATTTTTGTTGTTTTATGTTACTGTCTTGGAATTTTATAAGTCGCAGATTTTATTCAATGGAAACATTTTTGTTTCTTAAACAAATATTCATGTGATGGATTGAATACACAATATTTAAATTCCACCAGAAGGGATTAATAACCTAAAATTTAAACCTCATTTTACTGTTTTATTCAGCAAGGGGGTTTTAGTTTTCTTCACTATGGTTTCACTATGGTGTTTGATGATATGAAAGACACCAAGGGAATCACTAGAATGTGAGCACTCTAATGTTCTTCTAGACATTTCATCAAACACTTGACAAATGCTTGCAAATATAAAAAAATTAACCCATGTCACCAAATAGAATCGGAAACTTGAATGAAGTGGACATAATAAGCATTATGAACTGAGCATAAACTGAGCATGCTGAACATGCTCAGTTCATGAGTCTGTAAGAATCCCATTAACGTCCTTAATATACCATCCCAATAACACAATACATTTATTGGGATGCTGAACATGAACTGAGCATGAACTGAGCTTTAAAACTGAGCATTATGAACTGAACATGCTGAAATAAACACCAAATAGCTATCAAATAATAGCTCATTTACCATTCAAGAGGCAACAATCATCTCCATTTCTAAATCTACAAACAAATTCCCAAGTTTACAACTATCAGAAATTGAGCAACACATCCAATAATAACAAAGCCAGACAATGATGCGAGCAAAACGCCCACATTCCATCATCAGCTCGAAGCCTCAAGTAAGAGTGAACCCGTTCGGTAAAATCAACAAACATGATGCGAGCAAACAAAATATGAAAAGATCAAGAGGCCGACATAGTGTGAAATTATTACTGATTCCATCGACATCCTCCTTCCTCGTGAAGTATCGATTTCTCGCCTTGTCCACGCATGCCATGGTTTTTGCGATGAAAAATCCCTTGAGCTTCGACAAAACCTTCGACATTTGTGTTTCTCTCCTTTTCAATCAATCCCAGTGTTGCGGGTTGTGGCAGGGGCTTGAGGGTTGCGGCAGAGGTCTGAGGGTGCTCGGGGTGGCCGTGGGGCTAAGGGGTGGCTGCGCAGGGGGCCGCGGTGCAGGGGGTCGGGCTCACGGCAGGGGAGAGAGAAGGGGTTCGGGGGAGTGAGAACCTAAATATTCCCCCCAAAACAATAAATAACGCTGGGGTTTTTTGGGAGATGAAATTTGTATTTTAAAATGTTGGTTCCCCCCAAAACACTTTTCTTCCTCTCCAAAATTTAATTCCCCCCCCCCCCAAATTTTGTTTCAAACTTAAAATTTCAAACTCAATTTCTCTTCACTTATTCAATTTCTCTTATCTTATCCAATTTCTCTTATATTATCCAATTTCTCTTAACAACATCCCTCATTTATACCAAATTTCTCATCTCTTATCAAAAACTCTTATCCAATAACCCATGATAACATCCCTGTTTTATAATATAGATATACATACATACATACATACATACATACATATATATTGAAAGATAAAGGTAAATCTATATAAACCAAAATTATACAGTCATATACAAGAGGATTCTAAATTAGGATATCAGGAAATGTTAGAAAGAGGAGAGGGCACAAGCGCCGTCACTCTTTACTAACAGTTCCTTATATCCATCATCCCACAAAGCTATCATATTAGAGTTACAAAAGTTCCCCTCCTAGCCGTTATCGCATATCTCCCAGTTTGACATGGCTTCTGCAGCTTCCTCGTCTTCTCCATCTATGTTTTACAGAGCAATCCTAAGATCAGCCGCAATGTCTTCAAACAGTCTTGCCTTGCATCTTTTTGTATTTTCAAAAATCCTTCTGTTTCTCTCCCTCCATATATGCCACACCATTCCCGCCAAGGCAGTTTTAGCTATCAAACTCAAATCCTTCTTATTCCCGAACCTGTTTAAGTAGAAATCCCCCACCTCTGCAAGTATGGGGTGGATATTTGTTGATATTCACAGCTTCAGAAGGCTTCTACGAAGGATGTAGCATGAGTACTTGCATTTAAAAAAGACGTGTTTGATGCTCTCCTCCTCGTTGCCATCGCAAAGCACACACTCCCCTGATGTACGTACACCCCACTTAAGCAAATTGTCTTTGGTTAACAGTTTACCTCTAAACGCTCGAATAAGGGACATAGACATCTTGGGCACGTGGTGTTTGTACCAAATCAATTTGCAGTAAGGAAATGCTGGGCCTTGCTGTCGGCTGCTTTCCCATGCATCCCGATACCTGAAGTCTGCCCCCAGTACCCAGTTCTACGAATCTGTGCCATGCGTGAGTTTTATCTGCTGCAGCAGCGGCCGAAACTACCGAATCTCAGGATCATCAATCCATCCAACACCATTCCAGTAGTCCGCCACTACCTTAAGGGAAGAACCCGCTGGTATCTCATGCATCGACTTAAGGGGCCCATCCGATATCCAATTATCATACCAGAAGAATGTCATTTGCATGTTCCTGACTTCTTTCTTAATGAGTTGTTTCGAGATGATTCTACAATGCAACAGCCTCTTCGATGTTCCAGATTGCGTGAGTTTCACCTTAGCAGCAAAGAAGAAGTTTGGGTGACTATCGTTCTCTCGCATGTAATTAGCCCAGAGTCCCTTGCCGAAAAAATAACGCCATGTTAGTCTGACCCGCGAAGCCATGTTGAGGTCAGATAAAAGCCTTAGTCACACGCCACCTTCAGTTTTGGGGGTGCACACATCTTTCCAAGACCAGATTTAGGAAGAGCCCCATATAAATCTTCTACAAGCGAAAGAGATTGTACGAACAACGGATAGAGGTATATGGAAGGCTTGTAACCAGAATGAGACCATACTGTAGATTACGGGTCTCACCAATTTCAATACGGCCTGAGATTGATAAAACAGAGGAGCTCCATCCCATATGTTTTTTTTGCATTTATTAATCAAACTACTAAACATTGTGGATTTAGGGTATTTGGCGGAAAGAGGGAGTCCAAGATAAGTAGTAAAGGATGATGCTTGCTTAATTCCAAGGTATTTTGTAAGACTGATGCATTTTTGGCTCCCTTGCTGAAGATGCCCGCACTCTTGTCCCAGTTTATTTGAAGCCCTGTTTGCATTGAGAAATCTTCAAGGAGAGATTTTAGACCATAAAAGGAGTGGCTATCTTCCCTGCAGAAAACCAAGAGGTCGTCAGCAAATAAAAGATGGGAGAATGAACCTGCTCGACGCATGGGGTGAATTGCACGGCTAGTGAAGGCTTTTCCTATCATGAGAGAGAATTCCTCCATCACAATACCGAATATGTATGGGGAGAGGGGATCACATTGCCTTAGTCCTCTGTTACCCTCAAAGTAACCCATCGGGCTCCCATTTACCATAACAGAAAACGTGAGCATCGATATGCATTCCCTGATCCAGTTGATGAAGGTGTGACCGAACCCCATTTGGTGCATACTGAAGTAGACAAATTCTCTATTCACACTATCAAACGCCTTCCTTAAGTCCAATTTAATGCAAGCTCTGGCTCCTATGGGGTTGTTGAAGTCTCTAATTTGTTCGTGGGCCATCATGGCACAGTTTGAGAGGAGCCTCCCCTTTCAAAAGGCTGCCTCATTTGGTGAAATCAGCTTATGGATAACCTCTTTAAGACGATTGCATAGTACTTTGCTGATAATTTTATAAAGTACGTTGCAGCATGCTATTGGTCTATAGTCACCCAGCCCTGTAGCATTTAAGTTCTTGGGAACCAAAGTTAGAAAAGTATGGTTTACATGCCGTACCAGGGTCCGGTCTTGAAGAAGGAGTGGACAGCTTTAGTGACATCCTCACTAATCAAGCTCCAGTTGTGGTGATAAAAATAGCCATTATACCCATCTAGACATGGGGCTTTATCTGCCCCAATTTGGAATACAGCAATCTTCACTTCTTCTTTAGAGACCCTTCTATCGAGCCACATTTTCCCCTCAATTGAGACCTTGCGTTTAGGAATAAGATTTGGAAATACCCGTCAGTAATGATCTTGAGAGTATAATTCTTTATAGAACTTGACGGCCACCTTTTTAAGTTCCTCATAGGATTTATTCTGTTTCCCTCTCGCATCCATAAGCTGATATAGATTATTATACGCGTGCCTTGTCTTCATAGTGGAATAGAAGAACTTCATGTTTTTTATCTCCCAAAACCATCCAGTCATGTCTGCTCTTCTGGCGGTACATCTCTTCTTCCATCCCCAGGAGGTTAGAAAGTTCATTCGCAAGTAGTTTCTCTCTAGATTGTAGCTCCATGTTGTTATAGATGCCGCCCTGCATTCTGATATCTTCCAGCTTGCGCCTACAATTTGGGATACTTTGAGCGGTAGATTTTGAACAAGCCCATGGCCGTATTTCCTTCTTAAGCCGTCGTACTTTTTGAGTCATGCAGTACATTTGGGTGCCAAAAATATACTGGTTCCAGTTTGATTCCAAAAGCTCCTTATATCCTGTCCAACGCGGACATCCAATGATTGAAGAATTTAAAAGGCTTGGGGTCTGAAGGTACCTGGGGATGCAAGTTAATCAACATAGACGAATGGTCACTTGTGTGGGGGTCAAGATATTCGACATAAGAATCAGGTAATCCGGAAGTCCACTCCTCATTGCAAAAGACTCTGTCAAGTTTATACGTCAAAATGATACATGTTGCACCTATATTAACCTATTTAAACATCTAACATATACCATGTTATATAACATTAACTATATTTTATAATATATTAGTATATAGCATACTATAACATAATATATATAATTCATGTTCCACTTAAGTAATTAGTATATTACACAGTACAATTAATTATTATACTACAAACTGTGCTGTTTTTATAAACTAATGTTATAAAATTATTAATACAAGCTAACGGTGCTACACATTAATATAATAACTATCAGTTATATATTTCTATCAAAGCACGTGAAGAGCACGTGAAGGGGGTGGTTCGAGATTCGTGGCGATTGCGTGGATAATGTTGTTACGAAAATAAGGGGAGAAGAAATCGTGTGGGTTGGTTGATATAAGGGTAATTAGATATTAATAATTAGGGAATTTAGTTTTAATCAAGATATTAGAAGCTAGTTGTTAGGCTTTATTTAGGAGATTTAATTAATAGTTAGAATTTGATTAGAAGTATCAAAGATATCTGGCATATTTGGATTCGATCGAGATATAATCTGGTTAATGTGTTTAGATATTTGCGATCTCAGTTCGATTAGAAAAACTATCTTGGTTAGTATAATTTTTTTATGATTTGATTTAGAAGGTTAAGATAATTGAGACATTATAATTAGTCAAATTAAGATATTAGAAATTAGTTAGGATTTTGAATATGATTCGGGTCAACTATTCTTGAGGTATTTTGTTATAAGGAATAGTTAAGGTAACATGAGATCTTGGTCGGGATATTTGATCGGTTTAGTTAACATTTGAAGAGTCGAGATCGTTAGGGCAAGATGTGATTTAGTAACCTGTTTCGGTTAGGATTAGATTTGATAAAATTGACCTTGTTGAGATATTTGGATTATGGAGGTAGACTTGGTCACAATTGATTTTGGAAATCGATTCGATTCAGATTTGATTGATTTTAGGGAATCAGTTCAGTTAAGATCTTATTAAGGAAATCGATTTATTAAGATTTTGGGGTAAGATTTGATTCGGAGGATCATCACTCGACCGAGTGAGATTGTCGCTCGACCGAGTGGGATAATTCAACAGTGTTAAGTTTTTTATTTCCATGTTTAATATTCTCACTCGGTCGAGTGAGAGTCTCCCTCAATCGACTGAGAGTCTCCCTCGGTCGAGTGAGAGTCTTGTAAGGACCCTGTCTATGGGGAAAACACTAGAAGGGGGGGTTGAATAGTGTTTATGCCAATTTAAAAGGAATTTATGCCAAATAAAATGCAATCCAACAAATAGTGCGAAATAGAAAAACAACCCAAAATGAAACACACGCAAACGCAGAGATGTTTCAAGGGTTCGGATTACCCAAGTCAACTTCTGACTTGTTCCTGGTAATCCTACATCCCTACCACCCGAATACCATCGGATACTCAAGTTAGAACCCTAACTTGAGGTTTCCTTAAAGCCCACTTGTAGCAACCCTATAAGTGCAATCAAATACAATCGATGTCCTTGACTCACACAACCAGGGACCAAGCAAAACCACTCTCACAACCGAGAGCACAACTCAAATAACGAATGTTATGAAATAATGAAAACAACACTTATAATCACCTATGCCTTGAAGTAAAACTTGAAGGAGGAGTGTGATGTGTGTTGAAGAACTCTCTTGGAAGAGAGGAGAAAGCCCTTTCTCTTGACTGCACCAAATGCAAATATGATTACTCTTTGGTTCTAGGTTGGAGAGCAAGAGAACAAGATTTGGAAATACTTAGGGCTTTGGATTTGAGAGCTTTGATCTTTGGAAATGAAAGGTTGATAGATTTTGCAATGAATGAGTTGATCACTTTCCAATGGAACAGTAGAAGCTCTATTTATAGATTTCTCAAATCCACAAAACAGTTTAGGCAAAAACCCAATTGGAATCCGTGAGAAAAATCTCAACGGATAGAAACTGCACCCGCACCAGTCGACTGATGAAGACACCTCAGTCAACTAATGCACAGTCAGCACAGGTAGGTGAGAATTCATAACCGTAACTGTAAAATAGGGGATTAGTCATAAGTATTTATGTTTTCTCATCATTAACACCAAGTAGGGAGAAGTCCAATACTCAACAAGTCTCACTCGGCGGAGTGAGACTGACTCCTCAGCTCATCTTTTTTGATGATCTTCATCTTTTTCCTCGCATTCTTTCTCCAAATTTCTCCTTCTTTTCACGTTCAAACTTCTCCATGGCATGGATCTCCATTGTTACTTGTGCTCTCCATCAATTTCCTCATTGTTTCTTATCCATGTGATCTTCTTCCTGCAGATAAAATATCGTCCAATATCAGAATTTTTCTAACTTTTGATTTTCGATTTTTTATATTTTCAAACAAACTAAAAACTAAAAACGAATTAAAACAAAGATAGAAATGTCGGGTTTCATCCTGATAATCGCTTGTTTATGGTATTGAGCTCGAACCCTGATAATTTGAATTCAGCACGAGATATTCGGTGCATAAGAGATGCTCTTGTCAAATTTGGCTAGGAGATTGGTGGACTTGGATCGCTCAACATTGTCTTGCTTGGTCTCCTTATGTTGCCCCTCCTTCTGCATGTTGGTGGGAGCAAACTTCCCAAAATCTTTGCTTCTAACATTCAAAGGCTTCTTTTTCTCCTTCGGTGACGTTGGTTATGGCTTCACCGGTGACATTTTCTTCTTCGGATGCTTCCCGGAAGAGAGTTTACAGAGCTCTCTTAACATAACGACGTCAGTGTCGTTCTCCTCTTTGTCAGTGAGAGGGTCCAGGGTGTCTTCAATATGAGTACTTTCTTCGGAAATCGGATTCCCATCAGAATTCTCTATAAGCATGGCCTTGATTGCATATGGCGTAGCTTCTTCTATCACCTCTTCAAGTAGATCGACATAGTCATTTTCTTCAAACGTCGACCAGTTCTTCATAGCCTGCGGGAGATGAAATTCAAATTCAATATTTCCAACGTTGAGTGACAATGTTCCCTCTCGTACGTCAACAATGACTCCAGCTGTGGCCAAGAACGACCACCCAAGAATAAGCGATGTATCACCAACTTCCTTTACGTCAATAATGACAAGTCACATGGCACGCAAAGTCCTCCCGATATTTGCAATGGCACGTTCTCAGCTATACCAATCGGTCAAGTAATGCGTCAGTCAACAAGTTGTATCTTCATATCAGTTGGCTTCAGATCAGTCCCCGTATTCAACTTCTTAAACACGGTGAGCGTCATAAGACTGACACTTGCCCCCATGTCAACTAAAGCCTTCTGTAGGGGGACTTCGCCTATTGTGCATGGAATTCTAAAGCTACCAGGGTCCTTGAGCTTCTTTGGCTTGTTGTCTTTATTGATGAAACATGTCCCTTGATCGGCTAGCATAATCTTTTCCGTCATTTTTCGTCCCGTTATTAAGTCTTTTAAAAACTTGACATATGTCGGGATCTCTATGATGGCATCTAGAAACGGAATATTCAAGCTAATGCCTCTCAGATACTCCAAATAGCGAGCAAACTTCTTTTCCAATTTATCTTTTGCCAACCTTTTGGGAAATGGAATAGGTGTCGTATATACTCTCTCTTTCTGCTGCTCAATCCTTTTAGTTTCATCATCTCCATCTATAACCAATGTGGGTCCCTCTGCTTCTTTATCTTCTTCAATCTTAACCGAAATAGCATGTTTAGAAGTTGGAGCTTGAATCATGACGGGTGTTGTGTCCTTCCTGCCTATAGTAGTCACCGCCACCACTGCATTAATTTGGCGGTGTTGCTCCTTGGGTTCACTTTCGGCTGTGCCAGTAATTGATTTTGAGCTCTAGCCAACTGAGTCATTTGTTCTGCCAGCTGTGCAACAACCGTGTTGAGATTCTTCTGGCCTGCTAACAATTCAGTATTGATCTTCTCTTGCATAGCCATTAACTCCTCAACCTTAATCTCATGTGCAGACTTTTGTGGCGCCTTTAGTTGATATTGCGGCCGTCAATTTTGACTATAACCAGGGGTCTATAAGGCCATGCATGCTGTTTCTGCTGGTATTGTTGTTGCTATGGCCTCTACTGATATTGTTGCTGCTGAGGCGGTGTGTGAGCTTGTTGTTAATGGGGTGGTTGTTGTTGAAGAGGAGGATTCAAAGCTCCACTACTGTTTGCATAAGAAAATCCGGGGTAAGCCTTCCAAGCTGGATTCACCTAAATTGAATTGTTTCCACTCCCCGGCTAATAATCTGTAACATACTAAACCTGGTCTACATGTTTCTCAACTGCCTCAACTCCCACATACATGACTCTGCTTTGACCTTTCCAGTCACTCAAATTCGCATCAGATGATTTATTATGAGCACTAGATGGCTCGCTCAGCTTCTTTTCTATTCTCTCTACTGTTGGGGTTTTGGCAGACCCTCAGAGCTCGGGTCTGTGTCCGTCCTAAGTCGGACGGACCACAGGGGCATAAAAGCGCAGCGGAAAAACAAAACAAAACTTTTAGGCTAGCTAAACAATTTAGCTAGGCTCTGAGGGAGCCAGAACCTAGCCCGATCTATGCCAACTTGGGGTGGATCTGACCACCCCAAGAGGGATCTATTCTACAACGACAAAATTAAATCTACACTAAAAAACTGCTTAACCACATACCCGGAATCATGGCCCTGGAGCAGGCAAGATGTACCGCACCGCCTTCTGATGCTCCTCGTAGCCGAGCCGCTTTGACTCGATCCGCCTGAGCCGTCTCGCACCCTCGAACCGATCCGCCCGAGCCGACTTTCGCCTCCAAGCCGATCACACACGGTAGAAAGTTTCACTTGAGAAGAACCCGCGTCTTAGACGTCTGGATCCGAATCCAAACCCCCTTCGTAGTCTTGCTAGGACTACTCCGGAGAATAGGAAGAGAGAGAGAGAATAGTTTAGTCACCGATCGAGCTTGCTCTAAAATTCTGGAGCTACTCGATCAAGGACTTGGTGCATCTTTCAACGAAGTGAGTGCACCCTTATTTATATAGGGAGTCGACACTCCTTCTTTCGTTGCGAGCAGTGTGGGACAATAGCTAAATTGAAGAGAATACAATTAAGCTAATTTAGCTTAATTTGAATTTTATAGAGCTTTTCATAAAAGCAAACTTCAACGAATTAATTCTCTTCGCTCATTAAACTTTAGACACCAAACAAGCTATCAATCCGAAGGGCTTCGAATGGTGAACGCGTAGGAACCAACGGCGACTTCGTTTGACCCCTCAAACAATTGCCCAAAGTTGGGCAAAAAAATCAACTTTCGTAGCCGTCTTTTTGGGGTTTCAAAAACCCTAAAATAACTTAAGTTGTGGGCGCGCCCGCTAGGCTTAGCGAGCGCGCCCGCCCAAGGCAACAGAGGCAGGCCGCCCGCCCGCTGGGCAGTGGGCGTGCACCCGCTGCCGTAGCGGGCGCTGGCCAGCGGGCTGCGCCAGCTGCAGACAGCGGGCCACGCCCGCTGTACAGAAGGCGTGAGCCCGCTGCGGCCAGCGGGCCGCGCCAGTTTTGCTTCTACGGATGGGCTTGTAAGCCCAGTGGGTCTAACCCACCTTGCCTTGAACTATTTTCGCGTTTCTGGGCTCGTTTGAGCTCCGATTTGGACGCGGTTTGAACCTGCGTTTAGACCGGGACGATTCCGTCATCTAGATAACCCTTTCCAATATATTTGTTCCTACTAAATTTGTCGTAACCAATTTACGACACGTTTAATCTTTGTTTGCATCAAATGCAACATTGTCCCTATTTGCTATTACGACTAACTTTCACAACAAGCTTTGTGAATATTAACTATTTAATATCATCAAATGATTTTCTCTCAATTAATCTTCCTATTACTAAGACACGAACACTACTCGGTGTGAGACCCTGCAGCCTGACCTTACTATAGGTTGGGGATCAGAACCCCTAGACGACGGTCACTACGAGCAGTAGTTGTCGTCCCTGTTTCAGAATCATCATAACATGATCGAACCTTTGACAAAAGCATCATTGGGTTTACATTGGCTGTGTCAGTGATGAATGTCGTTAGCTATAGTCCCTTCGTCAAGACTGTGTTCCTGTTGGCCTAGGGTATGGTTTACTGTCAACCCTATCAGACAACATTGGTCAGTATACGACGGTCTTTGTTGTATACACATGGTACTTCTTACAACGTACCCCGGCCAAGGATTAACATAAATATCGTACTGAGCCTGTAACACTAACTTCCCTTTAACGGAAGTGACGAATCACATCTTAGTCATCTACTCACCTCGAGAGCTTCATGTGCAACCCAATCCTAAGATCTTTCAGCAGGCCTATCCTCAAAGCTAGATCATGGGTCTAAGCTACACCGTTTGCTCACATGTTGGTACAAATGACTTCAGGTCTTAAGGACCAGCTTACCTATCATCACCCTAGAGTTATTATAGATAGTTTAGTTAAAGTTAACCATTTAATAACTCTAATTTGGTCGTTCAGTGAACTCATTCTCCAATGAGCACCTGTATCTCGTCTCCGACTTCACCAAGTCGAATGACTATGAGATCATCATTACCCTATGGTAAGACTATGACCTAGTGGTCTATCCGATGTGTCGATATCCAGTTCTCGACACATCTATGACCACGAACCGTTTAAGACTTACGTTTCTATTCGGTCGCTTACTTACTCATAATCGAGATCTCATCTAGATACGTAAGGACCAAACTATAAGTCTATGGACATTATCTAAGTATATTAATACAATCGATTTCATACTTAGGATAATGGATACCATATACAGTATGAACAAGACGTATACTTTAGGATAAATCGCCTTATGGGCACATATCCTCCTACATCTCCCACTTGCACTTAGGCTATTTATCTCGGTATCCCATACCGCTATAGCATATCAGTCACTTTGACATTTATATGACAAACCTAAGAGTGGATTTACTAACGAGTATCTACAATGTATTTTAATGAATTATTTATATATACATCTCTTGATCACACTAGGTTGATCCTTTTGAAAAATGATTTAAATCAATTTTTCCTTTCTTTGTATAGCTAACAATTAGCTTATACAATCTAGATGTAAGGTCTAACATTTCTATAAGTCAGTCTCAGCTCATTCCACTTTTCTTGTGTCAATATGTTGAGTACATACATGACACCCTAAGTCTCTATATATACGATTAAATCAAAACAATTTTGATTCAATGTTTTATATAGATGATTCATTTAAGGTGGAAATCCTTTTTACTTAGTCCGAAAGACCGGAACTAAGTATACGAGCTGGCTCCCACTGACTTTAAGAATTACCTGGTTAAGTGCTTCAATATCATATCTAAATCATATTTAGATTTATATATGAAGATATAACCATTTGGTAAGTGCTTTAGATGGAATGTACTAGTGTCAGGTGCAGTTTGATGAATGAGTCAGTCAAGATCGGTTTAAGGAATCTTGACATTGACTCACTCAATCAAACGTCCTATACTGTACTTTTCCCTTAACCACATTTAATATTAACTCTTTAATAACTAAATGCAGTTTATTTAGAATTAATCTTAATATGCGTATAATTATGATCGCACACAATTTATACGCCCATGGAACCTATATTTAACTACCGATTGACTATAACATTAAGTCAGCTCCAAAAACAACATTTTCCGAATCTTCACATCATAATTCGAGAATTTTCGCAACCATCTCAGAAAGCCACAATCACAGAAAATTTAAGCCAATCTCAATCAAATTTTAATTTCAACAGAAAACGTAATTTCCGAGACATTCATTTAAAAACAACGGATTCATAAATATGAACCGTAATATGTTTATCAAATAAACTTTGAGTGTTGAACACTCAATCATTGTTTTCACTTGGAGGAATTGATACATTTTATTCAACTAAAATTGAGTATCAGCTCTATCTTGATCATGTCTCTCGAAGTCTTTGAACGGCCCCAGCAGCAACGATTGCTCAGATTGCCGACCGTCCTCCGCACTTCTCCCAATCTTCGCTTCATATCAGCCACCTGTATACATTACACAGATGTCTCAGTATCTCATACTATATGATTGGAAATAATTACGCTTTATTGAATTTAATTTGTTGTACCTGAGGTAGAGGCATCAGTATGTCCATTCTTCTTCTCTGCAAGATAGATCTTGCAGTTCCTCTTCCAGTGGCCAATCTTATGGCAATGGAAGCACTTAGATTTTGATGGGGCCCCTTTGGCCTTTTTCTTCCCTTTCTTCGCCTTCGCAGGTTGCGGGACCTGCCTCTTCTTATCCTTGCCTTTCGGCTGGTCAACCAATGCAATCGGCTTCTTCTCAATCTCCTCAAACTGCATAAGCATATTGAGGAGACCAGGAAGATCCGTTTCAAGACTTTTCATTATAAAACCAGTGATGAAAGGCTTAAATTCAAGAGTTAAAGACTTAAGGATAATGTCCACAGACATCTCATTGTCCAGGACAAATCCTAACTGGGCGGCGTCCTCTACGTACCTGATCATCTTGATAACATGATCTTGTATGGGCCCTGCCTCCATCTTTGTGCCCAGAGGTTGCTCGTGGCTTCAAACTTGGCAGCTCGAGATTGCTTTCCGTATAACTCTTGTGCATTTAGAAGCATACTTTGAACATCCATATGTTCATGCTTCCTCTGCAGTTCATTACTCATCGAAGCCAGAGTAAGGCACCTGGCCTTCTCTGCATCCCTCCGGTATAGCTTATAGGCTTCCTTTTCCTCGAAGGTCGAATCTTCATCGGGCTTCTCCGGAGCGTCCTCGAACAGTACGTATCCAATACCGGCTAGGGAAAGGACCAACTTAATGTTCCTAAGCCAGTCTTTGTAGTTCGTTCCATCAAGCACGTTCTTCTCTACCATATATCTAAGACCCGAATCCGTTCTGCATTTTTATAGATACTTTAGTCAGTATATGTTCGTAGTATAGTTTTAATGGTTTTTAATAAAACTATATTCTCCCACTAAATTTATTAAAGCCATGATAATAAATAATTTATTATATAATAACATTTGTGAGAGAGGGATCCGACTACCCTGTGTCTGACAACCTTGAGTGTGTCCCAACAAGTTGTCCGACTCTGCAGTCGGTAGACGAACTCATCATCAATCATATTAAATATGATTCCCTATCGATTTTACCCCTAGTCATTTGTGATCATGATTGTGCTCATCCGGATCACAATGGCTAGCCTAGTCAGACCCTTGTTTTCGTGTCTAGCCTGACTTGCCCCGCCGCTCGGTGTATGCACAACACGTCGGTTTGGGTCAGGACTTAGACTACATTCTTGGTTAGACTTACGCCGATGGTCAGAGGATGAGACAACGGTTTTAGTCAGGTCAAGATGTCAATCAAGAAATCGGTTTCTATAAGATTGACATGTCATGGCTTGAGTGTAGCTCAACAACTGTAACATGTTTCTTACAGTTGCCAACTCCTAAAACAAGGAGGGCTACGATTTATGTTGAACAAGATTATTATCGTATTTGACTTAGGTATAGTCGATGGACTTACACAATCATGAATCGACTCCTTGCGGTCCAGCGGACGCCGCCAGGGAATTGACTAAGCCAGGACCACTTGGTACCCAGACAAGCTAGGTTGGTCCAGCAAACTTAGCCAAGCATATTGACCGACATCATGATCCATTGAAGGAGTTTTCATCAATCCTATGTTCGACCAACAACTAAATGGCTTTTAATTAAAAACCAGTTAATCCTTATCAACTAGTGGATCCTAAAATTCGAAATTTTTTGGATTGGTTGAACAATTTTTATTAAGTCCTTATCAACTATAAGGTTCATTCGTTCAACGTGCTACCCCAATCTAATTAGGATTTTAATAAAAAATTTACAACATATTTCAAAAATAGTCTTTTATGAAAATCATCAATTAAACGATTTATTGAAATGATTTACAAACAAAGGGACTACCCTAATCTGGTATTAGGTTTTGATGTTGTTTTGTTTATAAAACATAGCATGTCACTAGTTTATTAAAATTTCATCTTATAAAATTTTAATCATTTAATGGCTAACCTAAAAGGGTTCATGAATACATTATTCAACATGTCCATTAAAAGAAAATGAAACAACTAATTTATCCGCATAAATAAAAGTTTCATTTAGTGACATATAATGAGAATTTACAAGTTAAAATTATCTACATAATAAATAACACGCAAATGTAAAATTTAACAATTAAATTTAAAGATCAAAAATTTAAAGCTTAAAATATTTTTATCACATAAAACTAGGTTTTATAAAATTATCAAATAATTTTAAAACCTAGTCTTTAAAATTTTAATCAAACATTTCTAAGATTAAAATATCGCATAAATAATCTAGAAATATATATGTAATTTAAAAGAAAATCATTTATCATTTCATCTTATGAAAATAAAATATTTCTTTTAATGTACATATCCATTAAAGCAATTTTAAAACACTTTTAAAATCATTATAAATTGTTTTAAAAGCTTTCAAATAAAGTTTTAAAATTTCTAACCTTTATGTAACTTAAGAAAATTAAATTTCAAAAATATATCCTTAAGGTTACAGAAACTTTAAAACTTTTAAATGCTCGGAAAAATTATTATATCTCATAACAAATTTTATAAAGCATTTAAACATTGGAAACCCATTTAAATTATCACATAAAATTAAATCGTCCCCAAAAAAAATTTAATGTTGCAAAAACAATTTTTAAAACACAAAACAATTTTAAACTAATTTTAACATAAAGCTAAAATAGTTCGTATGTTAAAATTAAGCAATATGAAGATTTAAAAAACGTCGCTAAAATAGATCTATAGCATAACCGTGGCTCTGATACCACTGTTGGGGTTTTGGCGGACCCTCAGAGCTCGGGTCTGTGTCCGTCCTAAGTCAGACGGACCACAGGGGCATAAAAGCGCAGCGGAAAAACAAAACAAAACTTTTAGGCTAGCTAAACAATTTAGCTAGGCTCTGAGGGAGCCAGAACCTAGACCGATCTATGCCAACTTGGGGTGGATCTGACCACCCCAAGAGGGATCTATTCTACAGCGACAAAATTAAATCTACACTAAAAAACTGCTTTGCCACATACCCAGAATCTTGGCCCTGGAGCAGGCAAGATGTACCGCACCGTCTTCTGATGCTCCTCGTAGCCGAGCCGCTTTGACTCGATCCGCCTGAGCCACCTCGGACCCTCGAACCGATCCGCCCGAGACGACTTTTGCCTCCAAGCCGATCACACGCGGTAGAAAGTTTCACTTGAGAAGAACTCGCGTCTTAAACGTCTGGATCCGAATCCAAACCCCCTTCGTAGTCTTACTAGGACTACTCCGGAGAATAGGAAGAGAGAGAGAGAGAGATAAAGAATAGTTTAGTCACCGATCGAGCTTGCTCTAAAATTTTGGAGCTACTCGATCGAGGACTTGGTGCATCTTTCAACGAAGGGAGTGCACCCTTATTTATATAGGGAGTCGACACTCCTTCTTTCGTTGCGAGCAATGTGGGACAATAGCTAAATTGAAGAGAATTCAATTAAGCTAATTTAGCTTAATTTGAAGTTTAGAGAGCTTTTCATAAAAGCAAACTTCAACGAATTAATTCTCTTCGCTCATTAAACTTTAGACACCAAACAAGCAACCAATCCGAAGGGCTTCGAATGGTGAACGCGTAGGAACCAACGGCGACGAATTTCGACTTCGTTTGACCCCTCAAACAATTGCCCAAAGTTGGGCAAAAAAAATCAACTTTCGTAGCCGTCTTTTTGGGGTTTCAAAAACCCTAAAATAACTTAAGTTGTGGGCGCGCCCGCTAGGCTTAGCGGGCGCGCCCGCCCAAGGCAACAGAGGCGGGCCGCCCGCCCGCTTGGCAGCGGGTGTGAGCCTGCTGCGGCCAGTGGGCCACGCCCGTTTTTCTTCTGTGGATGGGCTTGTAAGCCCAGTGGGTCTAACCCACCTATTCTTGAACTGTTTTCGCGTTTTGGGGCTCGTTTGAGCTCCGATTTGGACGCGGTTGAACCTGCGTTTAGACCGGGACGATCCCATCATCCAGGTAACCCTTTCCAATATATTTGTTCCTACTAAATTTGTCGTAACCAATTTACGACACGTTTAATCTTTGTTTGCATCAAATGCAACATTGTCCCTATTTGCTATTACGACTAACTTTCACAAAAAGCTTTGTGAATATTAACTAATCAATATCATCAAATGATTTTCTCTCAATTAATCTTCCTATTACTAAGACACGAACGCTACTCGGTGTGAGATCCTACAGCCTGAGCTTACTACAGGTTGGGGCTCGGAACCCATAGATGACGGTCACTACGAGCAGTAGCTGTCGTCCCTGTTTCAGAATCATCATAACTTGATCGACCCTTTGACAAAAGCATCATTGGGTTTACATTGGCTGTGTCAGTGATGAATGCCATTAGCTATAGTCCCTTCGTCAAGACTGTGTTCCTGTTGGCCTAGGGTATGGTTTACTGTCAACCCTATCAGACAACATTGGTCAGTATACGGCGGTGTTTGTTGTATATACGTGGTACTTCTTAGAACGTACCCCGGCCGAGGATTAACATAAAGACCGTACTGAGCCTGTAACACTAACTTTCCTTTAACGGAAGTGACGAATCCCATCTTAGTCATCTACTCGCCTCGAGAGCTTCAGGTGCAACCCAATCCTAAGATCATTCAGCAAGCCTAGCCTCGAAGCTAGATCATGGGTCTAAGCTACACCGTTTGCTCACCGGTTAGTGCAAATGACTTCAGGTCTTAAGGACCAGCTTACCTATCATCACCCTAGAGTTATTATAGACACTTTAGTTAAAGTTAACCATTTAATAACTCTAATTTGGTCGTTCAGTGAACTCATTCTCCAATGAGCACTTGTGTCTCGTCTCCGACTTCACCAAGTCGAATGACTATGAGATCATCATTACCCTAAGGTAAGACTAAGACACAGTGGTCTATCCGATGTGTCGATATCCAGTTCTCGACACATCTATGACCACGAACCGTTTAAGACTTATGTTTCTATTGGGTCGCTTACTTACTCATAATCGAGATCTCATCTAGATACGTAAGGACCTAACTATAAGTCTATGGACATTATCTAAGTATATTAATACAAACGATTTCATACTTAGGATAATAGGTACCATATATAGTATGAACAAGACATATACTTTAGGATAAATCGCCTTATGGGCACATATCCTCCTACATGTACCAACTTAGATAGAGTATCAAATTTCCCGGTCAATTCTGCCACTACTTTGGCCTCATAGATACTAGCTGGCTTGGGTGATGACGATGATGATTGGGCTCTCTCATCGACCCATTGTTGATTATTAGAAGCCATTTCTTCAAGTAATGGTGTGGCTTCTTCTGGAGTCTTCGCCAAGATCGCCCTATTAGCGGTGGCGTCTATAATCATCTTTGTATCTTGTTTCAATCCATTATAAAAGCTATGTATCAACTCACAGTCCTTGATACTGTGGTGGGGGCATTGGTGTTGAAGATCTTTGAACCTCTCTCATGCTTCATATAAAGATTCATGTGCCACTTCCTTGAATGACATTAAGGAATTCCTTAGTTTGACAGTCTTTGATGGTGGATAAAATTTATTGATGAATGCACCTGCAAGATCATCCCATGTGGTGAAAGAACCGTCTGCCTGTGACCTTAACCAATATAAAGCTTTATCCTTGAGTGTGAAAGGAAAGAGCCGTAGACGGATGGCATCCTCTGATACGTTGATAACTTGGACAGTGGCACACTTTGCCAAGAACATCTCGATATGGTAATGGGGATTCTCATGCGCGTGCATATAGAATGGATCTTGTTACATCAGCACTACTAGTCATGTCTACGGCTCGAAATTCTTGTCAGCTGGCACTTCAGGCATAAGAATAGATGATGTTGCAGAGTTGTTGGGAGTGAGCCGGTCCCGAATAGAAATAACTCAGACATTCCTTGCAGCATTATTCTTGGCTGCCATTTTGCTATCCTCTAGAATTTACCTCTTCTCTGCTCTTAGTTTCCTTGCAGTCCACTCAATTTTAGGATCAAAGTGTATCAAGATGTCCATGGCCCTTGAGCATGTGTTCATGCACAGAGAAACAGAACATGCAAATAATGTTAGCACAGTATAGGAAAAGAAAAAAGTAACCAAGAAAAATACAGTTGCCTCCCCTGCAACGACGCCAAAAATTTGATCGTGTCCGGATGTATTCAGAAAACAATGTATTTTTACCGCAAGTGCACGGTTAAGTGGTGTGCATGTATCGAAGTAGGGGAGGCAGTTGGTATTATCTCAGTTGTCTAGATGTAACAAAGATAGTGAATAATGGTGTAGGAAGTGTGTCAAGAATTGTAATGGTGTCGGTTGTAATTCAATTAAGATGTCTAGGACTAGGGAATTCCCACTATAGATTTTCAATTTTCAATGTGAATATGAACTCCTAATTACTAACTCTTAATTTAGGGTGAAATTTTTGCAACTATGTTGTGAACCGGTGCATGCTCTCGCACTACACGAGTCTAAAATAACTCAAGCTAGAGTGTCACTCTCGTGCAAGCCTAGTTGAATTATTAGCATTAAGATCGATAATATATTTCAATTCATACTTATGTCCACTGTCTTGCGACATGAGTTCGAATCTAGATTATGATGGTTCGTATTCATCTTACTGTCGTATAGATGAATATAATTATAGAAATATAATAAAGATGCTAGATTTGGTCACTCTCATGCACCAAATTTAGGATATCCAATTATAGATCTAAATCAAATATCTATGGCTCTTTATAGAACAACAGCCTCTCTCGAGCTCTGAAGATCTAAGTAGAAATCCCTAGCTATTTGCAGTTAATCGACCATAATCTAACCCTAAAACAAGTTTAGCAACAAGGGGTTCAATCGATTTCACATATCAACCCCTAAATCTATAGGGTTCATCCCGTTGCCCTAGAGCAAAGAGACTACTCACTAATAAACATGATCATGACAATAAGATTCATGGAAACAACAATATTCATCATTGCAAAGAGATTTATACAAGAAATATTCATTAAAACAAATAGATCAAAATTTTAAACAAACCGGTGTTCTCCACGTCTTCAAAAATAACAAGAGAAAATTAAGAACTAGGGCTTCTCCAATCATTAGCAAAAGCAAAAGAAATAAAAATCGTGTCTTGCGCCGTCTCCTTAGCTGTTTCGTTAGTCGTCTCTAGCAATGACTGCCTTATTTTCTATTTATACAAGTTCAAAAACCTAAGAAAAAGTCAACCCAAATACCCAAAACCCGAGTTACAGCTTAGTTTCCAAATTTTGGCCGCAATCTCACTCAGTCGAGTGAGATTTTCTACTCGGTAGAGTAGGAATTCCTGTAGCAGCTCCAAAAATCAGCGTTCAGTTCTTCTCTTCAATCGGTCGAGTGTCCAATTCACTCAGTCAAGTGAAACTGCTACTAGACCGAGTCAGCTGCTCTAGCTGAGGAAGGAATTGGCCGACTGTCTTAGGATTTGACTGGTTGTCTCACTCGATCGAGTGAGTTTGTGCACTCGGCCAAGTGACCTTGATATACTTTGACACCTTGGGATGGGTTGGCATCAGCTTCACTCGGTCGAGTGGATTACTCCACTCAGTCGAGTGAGCTGCTTCTTCAACTCTTTCTTCTCCTTCTTCAATTCTTTCTCCGTCTCCTATCTTCTTCTTGTTTCTTCTTCTCTTCAGCACCATAAGCTCCTCAGTACCATAGCCACTGATGCTCAGACATGCATGCATATGCTCATAGCTCCAATTTGCTACTGATTGCTCCATATTCCCTGAAAATCCAATAAAACCTAGAAATAGTGAAATTCATCCAGAAATCGTCGTTTAAACTTCAAATATGCAATATGGGCTATCGATATGACATGAAAATATGCAAAAATAAAGTGTAAAATAGGAGCATATCATCAGCAATATTAATAAGTATGTGAGCTAGCCCATGTGGCTCATCTTGAACTCATCCTGCATTAACTTTGCAAACTCTTGACATATATTTTCGTTAGTCGATTCAAAAATAATTTCATCTACGTAAACTTGAATAAGTATGATGTCATCATTAATTTTCTTAATAAATAATGTTGTATCTATTCTTCCTATATTGTATCCCGAGTTGATTAAGAATTTTCTTAATCTCTTGTACCAAGCCCTTGGAGCTTGTTTCAAGCCATAAAGTGCTTTATTCAATTTAAAATATGGTATGTTTCTTTTCATGTTCAAATCCAGTAGGTTGTTTAACGTAGACTTCCTCATTAATATAACCATTCAGGAATGCACTTTTTACATCCATATGTATAATTTAAATTGTTTAAATGATGTAAATGCAAGTAATATCCTAATCGATTCTAATTTAGCAACATGTGAAAAAATTTCGTCGAAGTCAATACCTTCTTCTTGCAAGTATCCCTGAGCTACTGACCTTGCTTTGTTTCTTACCACATTTCCATTCTCGTCTAGCTTGTTCGTGTATACCCACTTTGTGATGATGGAATGATTTCCTCGTCAAGGAATTAACTCCCATACTTTATTCCATTTGACTGGAAGGAGTTCTTCCTACATAGCCTCGATCTAGGAGGCATCTGTAAAAGCATCATCCACCTTTTTTGGCTCAACATTAGAAACAAATTGATGTGCCCATATTTTTTCATGTATTTACAGCATCATTTCATATCATATTTGCCATCCAAAGTTCATATTTATATATATTATCGCGCTTCTAACGTTATATTCGAGTTTCGTATAGAAATGTGGATTTTCAGGAACTTTGGAGCGAATTGGAGCATTTATAGGACATGGACACATCTGAGACGTCTATAGCATTATTGGCAAGGTTCAACAGGTGTTCGGCAAGGTGAGAAAGAAGATTAGAGGAGTAGAGGAGAAGAGAACAAGAGTTGAGAGCTCTAGGGGCACTTGGAGCTAATTTCCCAGTCAGCTCGGTCGAGATGATCAGCACTCGACCGAGCTGATACTCTCATAACTCCAGTAGAACTTATACGCAGCACTCGACTAAGCAGATCTTCTACTCGACCGAGCTGACTTCAAACAGAACGACTATTTCGACCCACTCTCCTAGCACTGTAGCTCGACCGAGCAGGCATGGAGACTCAATCGAGCAGAGCTTCTACTCACCGAGCACAATTAAAAAAGAGCAGTGTTTTGAGGAAAATTTCGGCCTACTGTAGCTCGACCGAGTGAAGGGGGTACCCGACCGAGTAGCCCGCATCAGCCTAGAGCCAAAGCCGCAACAAAGCGAAAGCCGCATGTCAGCTCGACCAAGCAGCACCGCTACTCGACCGAGTAGGGTGCCGCGGCCATACAATTTGGTGGGCCCAAGTGCCCATATCTTCTGATTTTTATGGGGGTCCATACCCCTTCTATATAAGCACTATTTTTACCCTATTTTAAGGAGGCTACTATTTTCCTTAGTTTAGTTTTCTAGTTTAGTTTTAGAGCGAGATTTTCTTAGCCATCGCCAATTTTATAGAAGTCAAAGATTGGATTTTTATCTATTGCTTTTTCTTGGAATTTGAGTCCTTAATTCTCTACGATTGTCTATTGCGCTGCAATGTTTTGGTAACGATTTCTAATCTTTTAATGCTTGCTTTAATGTCTTCTATTGCGATGGTGATCTCTATTGTTTTTATTGAATTCTTTATTGTTATTTCCATGATCCATGAGTAGTCTTATCTAGGGCTGTTGGATTAGCTCTATGATCTTAGGATTTAGATGTACAGTTAGGATGTTAAGGTTGTTTTGGTATAAATTGGATGTGATTTGGTTGATCCATCCAAGTTTGTATGAGGTTCCATATAGGGTTCGTATTCCCACAAGGTGACACGAACTTCTGACGAATATCCTATGGACTTAATTAGGTATGTTTGGGGATCCAATTAGGGTTCGTATTCCCATGAGGTGGCACAAACTTCTGACAGGATCTACCGGCATTCCTATATTACTCATAAGAGCCATCAAGTCACATATCGAGCTCTAATTCCCACGATGTGGTATGAGCAAAGATTCAGTATAGTTGTCGAGCATAATGCATGTATCGTGTGAGAGTCTATCCATGAGGTGGGGCTAACATGTGATACGTTAGACGAGTGGCACAACGATAGTTGGCCATGAGTTCTACATTTTTAGATGTGACAATCTCTCCCTAATAAAGCCAATTCAACGTAAAAGTTCTAGCCTAGCATCGACATCTGACGATCTTAGTGGTGACTCCTAATGCCCTAGTCTTTTTATATTGTTTATAATCCTTGATAAGAGATATTTGTGACAACCAATTTGAGTATGCCCGCTGACAACGTTCTAAGATCTAGAAAACACCCAAGTCTATTAGCATTACCTCCTAGTGGGATCGATATCTTTCTATATTACAAAGCTTTGACACCGTGCACTTGCATTAGTCTCCGGGGTTATATTCGGAGCACACCTGGTCATATCTAGGTCGGTTTTGGAGTTGATTCTGGGACGCATCAAGCTTTTGGCGTCGTTGCCAGAGAGGTAACTGTTATTACTTGGGTTTATTTCTTTATTAAAGAATTTGTTAGCAACTCTTACGATCTCTCATCTTTCCATATTTTTATTCTTCTTTATTCCTTTGCAACTGACGTTTTTCTCTGAGTTTGTTGTTGTACATGAACATTGGCCTCGAAGGTTTTAACGATCCATTACTATTTAACCCCGAGATTTAAAGAACAACAAGGAGACTCAGAGCTGAAAAGAGGAATCTTATTATTTTTGAACCAATGGCAAAAGGCAACGCTAATATTCCTCCACGTACTGGCTTTATTCGGGATCACTTAAATCCCAATTTATATAGTACATCTTCTATCCTGAGACCGTAGCTGATGGTAGGAAGCTTTGAATTGAAGACTGGCTTGATCAATTTGATGCAGCAGGACCCATTCCTTAGGCACACACACGAGAACCCTAACCATCATATAGACCTCTTCCTGGCAAAGTGTGATACCTTCCTGGTAAAGGATGTGAGCGGCGATGCATTAATGCTCAGATTATTTTCGTTCACCCTACGAGACATGGCCCCTTATTGGTTGAGGCCACACCCTACGAATACCTTCACAACTTGGGAATAGTTGGCTTTGGCCTTCATTAATAAGTTCTATGCATCGTCCAAAATGGTGAGGATCAGAGGGGCGATCACCAACTTTAAGCCGCTTCCTCAGGAGTCTCTATATGATGTATGTGAGAGATTTAAGGACTTGCAACATCAATTCCCGCGCCATGGTGTCCCGAAGTGGGACCTTATATAGAGTTTCTACGATGGGCTCAAGCTAGATACCAAGATGATCATTGACGCCTCCGCTCATGGCGCCTTATTATCTAAGCCACCTAAGGAGGCCATATATTTGTTAGAGCAAATGGCCTCCAACAACCAACAATGGATCGATGAAAGCTCGATACTTAAAGGTACAAATTCAGAGGTGAAGATTACTACACAGCTTGAGGGCCAGCTTGAGACTCTTTGTAAGCAGGTTGCACGAATTGAGCAGAGGTTAGACACTATTCCTACTACTTCTAGAGCTCCAGTTTATGCTACACATGAGGACTACGCCGAGCATGGGTACGCCTCAATAGAAGGGTCCTGTGAAGGAACAGGCTTATCGACGGAGCAAGTAAATTTTATAGCTGGAGAGGGGAGAAATCAGTGGCAGAATCCGGCGGCGAGAAATCATCCCGGATTTTCTTATAGCAACCCCAATGGAGCATTGCAACCTCCAATCCAACAGAGGCCACAACAACCTCCTTAGCAAAAGGACCGCCTCCATAGCAACAACAGTATGGGTTTAGGCCATCTGAGCCTTATAGACCGTCGGGGTACTACAATCGCCCACCGCAACAACAACCTTAGCAACAGTACCCATTGGCGGTCCCAAAATCAATTTGGAGGCAACTTTGGAAGCTTTTATTAGTGACCAAACGAAGACTAATGCAAAAAATTCAGCAACTTTTAGGAATCTTCAAGCCGCCGTTGATGGACTGAATACCCAAGTGTCTAAACTTCTGAAGACTCAAGGAAGATTGCCCTCTCAACCTGAGCCAAATCCTAGGGGGCAAGTCAATGTGGTGGTAGCGGTCACTACAATAGGAGGAAAGAGTACCGACACTATAATGGTGCCGGTTTCTAAAAATGTGGGCAAACAATCATCGACTCCTACTCAAGAGGAGGATATTACTACATCTGAACATATCGTGGCTAAAAACGAGGAGAGAGCTACGGAGGGGCCACATACCAATGGAGAGAGGGAGGCTTCACCATCCACATTTTCTATTACCACTACGGCACCGGCAGATGCTACTATTTCTGAAAAATCTATTCCAAAGGATACCGCCAAGGACAAGGGACGTTGACCAGCACCTCCATATCCCCAGAGGTTAGCCATGGCAAAGCTAGAGGCCAAGTATGCTAAGTTTATAGAACTTCTCAAGGGAATTCATCTAAATATCCCCTTCATGGATGTGCTCACGGAGATCCCCACGTATGCTAAATTCTTGAAAGATCTAATAGCGGGGAAGCCTAAGCAAGAAGTAGTGAAACTAGTGAATAGTTTCACCTCTATCATAAAGAACACCCTACCAAAGAAGTTGCCGGATCCCGAAAGTTTCACGGTGCCGTGCTCCATAGGCGGCACCCCTATTGGTATAGCATTGATCAACTTTGGGATGAGCATTAGTTTGATGCCGCTCACTATTTTCAAGAGGCTCAATATGGGGACGGAACTTGAGCCTATCTGCATGAGTATTCAACTAGTGGACCAATCAATTACCTACCCGGTCGGCATTGCACGTGACATTATCTTGCAAATACCGAGAGGGTTATTCGTGCCAGTAGACTTCGTGATTATGGATATGTCGGAGAAAGGGAGTTCTCAGATTATATTGGGGCGTCCATTCATGGCCACGTCTGGAGTCTTGATCGACGTCCGTGAGGGGACGTTATCTATGAATGTAGGAAATATTGAGATCGAGTTCCATTTGCAAAAGACGACGAGAGACCGATTCCCACGCGGGGATGCAAGCTACCTTGAGCTCATAGAGGACAAAGCTACTAATGAATACACCATGGAAGAAATCTCCAAAGATCATATGAGGACGAGCATAGAAGACGATGGTGATGTCATACACAATAAGGCGTTGGCTGCCTACTTGCAAGTACTAGACAAGGAGCCGCCCGGTTTACCATTGCATGATCAACAACCGAAGGCTATGATCTTTTTGGCTGCTGAAGGCCAACAAGGAGAGGTGCGCCAACTTCCACCGCAAGGCCTCATTGGGAAGCACGTTGGGCGTATTTCATATGCGCCCAACATCATCGAGCGCAATTGAAAATCTTAAGGGAGTCAAGCTTACGACTAAAAACAAGCGCTTATCGGGAGGCAACCAGAATTTTCTTTATTTTAGTTTTATTTATTTCTTTTTATTCTTCTTTCTATTCAGAAACCAAAATAAAAACGTATTTTTATTCCTTAGAAAATCATAAACTATAAAAATATTAAAATTTCTGATGTCTTCTTTCTTGTTCAGGTGAGGAATAGAGAGAGCGTGCAAAACGATGGAAAAGCATAGAAGGAACGAAAAGGAGCCGAATAGAAGAGCCATACTTAGCTTAGAGAGCAAGAGGAGGCTACTCGACCGAGCAGCTACTCTGCTCGATCGAGCAACAGTCAGCTGAGGAAAAGGTAAAAAGAAGCACTCTGTTTCTAACTCGACTTGACCAAGCAGCTACCCTACTCAGTCGAGCTACATTCGAAGCTCAAAAATGCTGAAAACGTCACTCTGTTTCTAATTCGACTCGACCGAGCAGCTATCCTACTCGGTTGAGCCACAATCGGAGAAAAAGGAGCTGAAATCACTACTCTGTTTTTAATTCAGCTCGACCGAGCTGATTAAGCAGCTCGGTCGAGTAGCTGGGCACAACCTGGGGAATTCAAATTTTAAATTTCAAAATTTTCCTATCTTTTGAGCTCAATCAAGCAGTCTGCACTGCTCGATCGAGCAACGATTAGTGGAGAGGGACCCACACACTTAATTCGAACCGAACTCAGCTTATTTAAAACCAAATCCGACTCGACCCACCCCAAACTCCTAATCACCCCCCAAATTTAACCTAGCTCCCGAGATCCCGAGCCCTAACCCTACCCTACTCGTTCCGATTTACTCACCGGACCGCCGCCGCACCCGCCGCCCGACCCGTCGCCCAAGCACCACCGCTCCCAAAGCTTGGTCTGACCCTCCAGCCCCATCTATGCCTCCTTTCATCCCCCCTTCTCTCCAAATCCCTCTCTCTCCATTCTCCTAATTTGAACCCCTAAATTTAATTTTTTTTCTATTTTAGAACCCTAAACCAAAATTAATTCAAAACCCGCTTCTAATATTATCTTCTTAACCTATTGCATGTACATTTGGAGCATCGCAAGGAGACACTTGGTTTGGGATAGCTTGGGAGACATCTTGCTTTGAGGCACCGCGCTTACTCTCGTATTTGCTTTCGCCGCAACTGTCGATATTGGTATACTCTTTCCATTCTTGTTTTATAATACTGTGTCACTTGTTCGCGTCGCTTAGCATCACACCTACACGATGCCCCCTAGATTTCGACCTAGGAAGCCCCAGCTAAAAAGAAGAATGCTGCAGCCCTCGGTCCCTCCTCTTCTAGGCATACATGCTGCCGACGCCGATCAACTTCTCCCAATGAGCATTTGGACGTCACCACGTCCTCGCTCACATCATCACGGTCGCCATCCCCCATGTCTCTAGCACTAGAGGCCCCACCCAACACAGCCACTCACATTCCCACAGCAGCTCCCCCTCCTCCATCGCCTCCACGGCCACCCACCGGCACTTTGAGTACATATGTCATTGTCTTCAGGGATGCTGCTCACCACACACGATTCGAGATCGTATCGTGCCACCCCATCATCCCCACCCGCTTCGCATCCATCACTGCCCTCACGAGCCTGGGCATCTTCAGGGTGTCCAGTGATTCTATTAGACCATAGCCTGGGACCACTTCCTGACGATGCATGCATGCACATTCACTTGCCACACCTATGAGGCGATGAGTTTTATCTTCAGGGAGGGGGATGGAATCTGTTTTTGGCTGCTGGATCGTGACGTTGTCGTCACATACGCCATGATCTGTGCCTACTTCCATTTCCCTCGTATCCCTGACCCAGACCGAGCCTACTTCCTGACGTTGAGCTTGGCTCATTTGATGCCGAGGAGTTTTGGCGTTGGATATCAGGTCTTCACGGCTTCAGCCCTAATAGGGTGAAGTCATCCTTCATTATCCACCCCTGCCTCTGATACGCCCAGCACCACATCGCCACCATCGTTTTCTCCTGACCTGAGGTCGGGACCCTTTCCATACCAGAGCTTGCACACCTTATAAGGATGACCCATGCTAGTAGACTGTGGCCCTTTGGCACACTCCACCCATTCTTACTATCCGACACAGCCTATTGGCTATGCCACCGCCTTCTTCTCCAGGCCTTCGCTGCCACAGAGCTCTGTTGCGGTGGTTTCTTCACCAATTTTTCCTTGATGCCCGACCTTGCTCTTCCAGCCGATCTAGTGGTAGCACCCGGGCCTACCATACTTGACACAGTGTGCTTGCTCACATGCACATCATCAGGCCCCCATGGTAAGCTCCACTGGATTTATCTTCTAGACACCTGCTGCGAGCATCACATGTATATACCCCGCCCCGATCATACACAGATAGAGCCAGTCATACTTGACTGGCTTATTCCTAGCATTCACCCCATCCTAGCCATCCACATCCTTGAGCCTCATGCCCAGCCAGCTGCCTAGCATGCCGTCGAGGATGGCGACGAAGACTGGGTCTTAGTTCAGATGATGAGCCTGCCAGCACTTCCATCGCTTCCACTACCACCACCACCCCACGAGTGAGAACCTCTTTCCACACTTCTTCCAGTGCTCCTCCCACTACCACTTCCACCCCCACCACCGTAGTGACTTCAGGGGCTGTCAACACCTCTATCCCTGAGGTCACCGCCACACTTTCTTCCGTGCTCGGACCTAAGGGCACGTCTGTTTCTGTTGCTCCTGAGCCTACCGCCTCACCCATTTTAAAGCATGTCCCCACCCATTCAGTCGCTGCTAGCACACACTCTGTAGCCGTGGACCACATTCCTTCCGTTCACCCCATTTCAGATTCCATAACTACTCTTCTTGGCACGACTGTGGTATTCATTGAGAGTGTCATGGTTTCTATCCATACTTCTGTTGCCATGACAATTCCTATTTTTAAGGTCCCTGCTTCGACCTCCACACCTGATCTCAGATCCATTCCTATCCCACCCTCTCCCGAGATCCCCCTAGGCCATCCTCTCCCGAGTTCGCTTTCAGACCCCGTGCAGCACATGCACAAGGCCACGTTGAGAGAGGTTCACCTAGGAGTGCATGTCCACCAATTGATTCCTTCCTCTATGACGCATGCTTATCAACGGTGGAGGATGAGGTTGCTGGTTTGAGGCGTGACTTTGCCACCCTCACCCGCTCGGTCGCCACCCATAACGAGTCAGTGAGCCAGAACATTAGGGACATTCTAGATATTTTGAGGACGTTGCATGCACCACCTGTCATACTAGCACCCGCTCCTCTGGTCACAGCTGCACTTGCTCCTCCGGTTACACCTGCACCTGATCCTCCAGTCACACTTACACCGCTCTCCGAGCCGATTGCTCAGGCCTCTGCAGGGCATGTCACACTTTCTGATGAGCCGGTTGCACCGTTAGTTGACCCACCTGTCCTTACACCTGCCACCCTACCTGTTGACCCACCGATTGTCTCATCTTCTGGTCCTCAACAATGGGACCCATCGCCACCTCTAGAGGGTAGTGCCCATGCTTGATTATTATTTTTGCTCATATTCTCCACATCCATATTTTTGTGCCCATTTGTCTTTTCGGGGCCTTGCACCTATTTATCTTGGGGGAGGACCCATCATATTTCATCTGCATATATCCAACATTTGCATCATCTGCATGCTTGCACATATTATAGGCGTTAGGACAAGCATCTTCATTTTTCTTTTACATTTGTATAGTTTTTTTCATTTTTTATTTTGCCTTTCTTTTCACCCACCCGCCCCACCTAGCATTATTTCATGTCTTGGACACGTGTTCTCAGCATTGAGGACACTACTATGTTTAGCTTGGGGGATGAGCGCTATCGCTTTTTATTGTTTATTTTTTCCTTTCATTTTACCTCTTCTTATTTTTATTTTCCACCCATCTTCCACCATTTTATTTTTTTCCTTGTAGCATCATAATTTAGATCTTTCGGTATGCTTGCATGCTTTTTTTTATTTTACTATCCCGCTTTTCTTTTTTCCTTTTATGCTAGATATATTCTCTCTGATGATATCTCATATAGGTTTAGCAACTATCACGATGCTTATTATCCTTACCATGGTAGTTAGAGTATTTCAGTTCTTGCCATCCATATGCTTGTAGTTATATTTTTTTTGATGATATCTCTAATTGAATGCATGATACTAATTGAAGCTGAATGTATGGATTAGTGCTTAGTATGCTTTTGTTGGAAATGCACCAAGATTCACGCATCATTTGTATATCTGAAGCATCTGTTTTATTGTTTTATTCACCTTCTGTTGCATGTCTAATATGATTGTACGTTTTACCGCTTGACTTCTCTATTTATTGAAATGATTGAGAATATCAATGCTTGCATATGAGTTTTAGTTGACGTATATCTTATTGAACCATTTGTGCACATCTTAGAGTGAACCGAGTGTTATTATATTTCTTTCTCAACATATATCTTTTATTTTCTACTTGTCACTTGAGTTAAACCCGTGCAGCTATTTATACCGCATCTATTCCCAAAAATCCATTGCAAAAGAAAACGTTAGCTCCAAAAAGTACAAAAAGCCAAAAGGAGCTAAAAAATCAAAAATACAAATCATATAGCTCCAACAAAAAGCCAAAAAGAAAAATGAGAAACAACAAGTTCAATAAAATAAAATAAAATAAATGTTTCTATATCTCATTATTGGAGCCACAAAAATACTCGGGAAAACTAAGGCAAAAATCCTATTTTCTCATATCCTTTTCCTTTAGATGTGATGCCTTAAGCTAAGCTTGGGGGGTGAATTCATTTGACCATATGAGTGAGTTTGACATTAGAGTGGAGTTGTGCATAATTGGAGATATTTGATAATGCTGAAACTTTGGGAAATACATTAGCTATAGAGATTTCTTATGATTTGATATGAATATGTGAATGCCATGATTTTTTCTATTCTCTATTGCATGCTTGGTGTGATTCTTATATGCTTCAGTTATAACTTTTGATTGAAAAGTGCATCGCCAACATTTGTATATTAAATTCTATGAATTGCATGACGTGAATATGAATTGACTGTATGAATTTAGAGAATCCCTTTTGTTGATTTTAAATGCTTGCAAGTACCATATTTGAGTAAGATATGAAATTTCTATAGCATGTGATTCATTTTCGAAGTATTGTGATAAGTAGCTTATAGCTTGAGATCTGAGCGAATAATCTAGCGACTCTCCCCACTTCGTATTCATTTTCCTATTTTTTTATTTTCTCCGCCCGGTGAGCCTCGTATTCGTCTTCCTCGAGGATGAGTTAAAGGTAAGCTTGGAGGATTTTGATGTGCCCATATTTTCCATGTATTTACTGCATCATTTCATATCATTTTGCCATCCAAATCTCATATATATATATAACTCTCTCTCTCTCTCTCTCTCTCTCTCTCTCTCTCTCTCTCTCTCTCTCTCTCTCTCTCTCTCTCTCTCATTTCTAGAGAGAGAAGCTCCGACGATTCTGAGAGTTTTGGGAGCGGCGTTTCTTCGTCGGCCGCCTCCGCGGCTGGCCTTGGCGGAAGCATCGGATCGTGCAGCCTTGTTGATTCTTCGGTGGATCTACGGGAGCTGATCGAGTTGACCTTCGAATCTTCGAGTTCGGCGGATCTGAGGCAGTTTCGACTTTTGGATCTGTAGCTTGATCCGACTCTGGATCTTGGCCTCGATCCGCTGCTGCGATAGTAGATCGGTGTTCGTAGCTTGGCGAGGAGAGGAGATTTCGAGTTGGATCGGTGTCATTCTCTCCAGATCTACTTGAAGACGAATCGTGTTTGTAAATCTGAGGGTGGAACCTGTCGATGTGCTAATCATCAGTTCCTTCTGCTTGCTGATCTCCTTATTGGACGGATCAAGAACTCAGGAGGAGTTCTTGGTCCGGCAGTGAGATTAATGAGCTAGTTGTTATTGCTGTGATTTCTTTTCTTCTTCTTCTTGATCTGATATCTTTTTGCTGGTGGATTTGGATACTGTGTTTGGAGCTTGCTCTGGATTGAAGTTTGATGGGGGATCGCTTGGTCCTGGTGTTGCAAGTCGATAAAGCTATTCTCCCCTCGAACGGATCAAGAACTCAGGTGGAGTTCTTGATCCGGCGGTGAGATTTCTCATCTTGTTTTGATTTGATGTGGCTGTTTCTTTCCTCGGTCTGACATTTTCTTATTGGATTGATTTCGATATGGCTGGTCCTGAGGGAGTGACGATGAACTCTGAGGAAACTGGAGGATGGCGTACTTTTAATAGAAGGATTGCTAACAGAGGGAAAGAGGCTAGAGTTGACAACAGATCTCATGTTCAAGGTGCTCAAGGACCTACGAAGGCTGGTGCCAGAAAAGTGTTCGAGAGAAGGATGATGAGACCGTCCATTGAAATTAAGATCAATCCTCTTGTGCCTAAACTATCCTGGCTTGATGTGTGCTCCAACAGAAGGAAAATTGCTGATTCCTTGGAGATGACCTATGTTCCGCCGGTTGTTGATGAAACTGGAGCGACTTATGTGATGCTATCTCAAGATGCGATCGATGAAGCGGCTAGCAATTGGGAGAATACCTTGGTGGCGTATGTGCTCGGGGACATACCGTTCTATGGGCAGATGATAGCTTGGGCTCTAAGGTCATGGAAGAAGCAGGGGATGACAACCTTTTCCAGAGAGAATGGATTCTTTTTCTTCCATTTCAAGGAGAAAGCCGACTGTGATGGGGTGTTGTTCGGGGGACCCTGGTTGTTCGACGGACATCTGGTTGTGCTTTAGCGATGGGCGCCGGATATGTGCTTCGATAGAGACATGCTTTCTTTCGTCCCTATTTGGGTTCAGTTCCCTAATCTCCCCTTAAAATTTTGGTCTCTCAACATACTAAATGTCATTGCTAGTGTAGTTGGCTCCCCTATTAGCTTGGACAGGGCTACGGTAACTTTGGAGAGGATGACGTACGCCTGGTGCTTGGTGGAGGTCTCAGCGGCAAATGAGCTCCCCCAGGTGGTCGTCGCACAGATGGAAGATGGGGAGTGCTTTGAGGTGGCGGTGAGGTATGAAGGGAAACCTCCGCGTTGTAGCAAGTGCAAGTGCTTTGGACACCAATGCTCGACTAAAGAAGGCGGGTCTAATGAAGGGGAGGGCCTCTGCGAGGATACGGGCTACTCTCATGCTGATACTGCGGATGGCTCACTGAATGGTAACATCAATACTATCTCTGGAAAAGCTAATGTTCCTTCGTTCTCTTCTTCTTCTGGGCGGGAGGGGGCTGGGAGAGTGAATACAAAATGTGTTGAGATGAGGGTTATTGAGCAGGCTGTTGTGTATAGCAATGTGGATGGGAGTGATAATGTGAAATGTAGCTCCAGCAATGGGGGGTTGGTGTGTATGTGGCTGATGCCGAGGCTATGGGGCCCATAGGGGCTTGTAAAGAGCAGGACTCTAGAGAGGATGCTGATGTTACAATTGTTGCTGGTGTTGAGACTATGGGGCCTGTAGGGGCTTGTAAAGAGCCGGATGATCCTAGGGAGGATACTGCTGATGTTACTAAGGGGATGAACGAATTTGTAATAAGGGGGAGTTGAATGTCAGGGGATGTAATGAGGGAGGCGGTTGTTTGCTAGCTGCGTCTAGCTATCTACGTCCTACCCGTGCAGCGGTTGGGATAAAGAAAGATGGTTGTAATGGAGATAATATTTGGGGAGGAGCGAGGGAAGTCATGGAGGGCACATCATGTAAAGTAGTCTCTGATGGTTGTAATGCTAGGCTAGCTGCGTCTAGCGCACTGAACAAGAGCCCTGAGCTAGCTGCGCCTAGCAATAGGGGAAATGTAATGGGAGATGGAAGTGAGAAAGCTGCGGTCATGTTAGGAGATAATCAGCAAAATCAGGGGGTCAAAGGCGGGAGCAGTGGAGTCAAGGCCAGTGAAGGAGGGGCTTCTACTTCAGGAGCTGGAACAGACCGTGATTCTGCTAAAAAGCTGGGAGATGATCATACAGCTGACTCTAATGGAGATATGATGTATGATATGGGAGCTATGCTATCTACGTCTAGAAATATATGGGCGAGTGGCTCCCCGTGTAATAAGGAGTGCCGTAGCTCTTATGAAATTGGGGGGAGAGGGTTGGGGGTCCCGGAGTCTTCAGGGCACATGGCACACGCTATGCCCCACTCGCCCAACACTAACACTAAGATGACATCTCTCGACAAAAGCAAGACTAAGCCGAGTGACAACAATCCGTTTAATGTTCTAAGAAGGGGGAATAAGTCTCGGCTAGGAGCTTCCTTACTTAATAATTCGAGTGATACATTAGATTCTGATGATGAGCCCGATGATATGACAATCATCAATGAAGCTTGGCATGAGGAACAAGTGGAATTGAAACAAAAAAGCAAGGAACAGAAAAAGCTAAAGAGCAACGGGGGAGAGACCTCTTTAAAGGGCACCCGTAAAAGCTCTAGAATAAATAAGGATGTTGAGAATCCTCCACCCTCCATACAATGACTTTGCTCATATGGAATACTCAGGGGCTTAATAACGTCGCTAGGCGTAATGAGCTCAAATTCCGGGTTCGTAAGCATGCTCCCTCTATGATTGGCATTCTTGAAACCAAAGTTATTGGCAATAATTCCCATAGAATCCTCAAGTGCTTCCCTAAGAATTGGATGTCTATTGACAATCGTTCCTCTCATCATAATGGGTGTATTGTCATTATGTATAACCCTGACGTTTGGAAGTGCATGGTTGATGAGATGACGGCCCAACATATATCCATGAAATGTAATAACGTTGCGAGCTTTACTATGATGGCGTCTATTGTCTACGCTTCCAATTCATATCAAGATCGCAGAAACCTTTGGAAGGATATTGTGGTTGCTGCCTCCAAATATAAAAGTTCCCTTTGGATTATAGGGGGTGACTTCAACTGTGTCAGATATTCTATGGATAAAGTGGGGGGGGTAAGATGATTGATGGTCACATTGTTGATGAGTTTAATGACTGCATTAATGCCAGTGCTCTCATGGAGCTTAAAACGGTTGGTAATACTCTGAGTTGGACTAATCGTAGTATTGGGCAATGGCGTATTACTACCACTCTGGATCGCTCTTTCTACAATAGTTCTTGGATGGATATCCTCACGCCCTCTTACTGTGAATATAGTGCTGGAGGTACTAGTGACCACTCCATGCTTAGCATTCATACTCACCAGATTGGGGGGCTGACCCTAAGCCCTTTAAATTCTTTAATGCTTGGCATCATAGCCCTGAGTTCCTTAATGTGTGAAGGAGTAGTGGCGCATCAGGGTTAGTGGTTGCCCGATGATTAGACTTGTTGACAAACTTAAGAATCTGAAAATGGGGCTTAAGAGTTTTGGGGCTGCTTTTAGGGATACCAATGATGTATCTAAAATCCGTTCTGAGCTTGATGTTATTCAGAATAATCCCAATCTGGGGTTATGTGCTGAGTTGCAAAAGAAAGATCATACTCTTATTAAACAGCTGGCTGAAGCTATTGAAATCGAAGAATCCATTCTCAAACAGAAAAGCAGGCAAGATTGGTTACATCTTGGAGACCGTGATTCCTGATTCTTCTACACTACCATGAGGGCCAGGCAAAGCCATAATAAACATGGGCATCTTATTTCTGTTGATGGCTCCCATAACAATTCTATGGAGTTGCTTAAAGTCGATGCCCCTGAATTCTACTCTAGCTTATATAATCAGAATGATTATTGGAGGGTGTTTCCTCGTCTTACCACCAAAAGAGTGCTTACCAAAGATGCTGTTGATTGGGTTGAAAGACCTGTGCGTGCTGAGGAAGTTAAAAACACCGTTTTTCAAATTAGGGCTGACAAAGCCCCTGGCCCTGATGGTTTCAATGGGTTTTTTTAACCAAAACTCTTGGGATATCATTGGCAAAGATGTTACCACTGCTGTCCTCAATTTTTTCAAATCTGGGAAAATATATCGTCAGATTAATCACACGTTCCTTACTCTCATACCTAAGAGTGCCAATGCTTCTGGGCTTGGAGACTGACGTGCGTTTATATTTCATATATTCACGCACGTTTTCTTTTGTGTTTCTCCGTGTTTTCCACCGTCTTTTATTCGTTTTCTTGTATTTTCTCGTTTTCTTTCAATTTTCTTTGTTTATCCATGTTTGCAGGATGTTGGCCACGTAGGGGATGTTTAACGATGATATCTCAAGTCCCCGGAGCAACGGGAGAAGTCACACGTGATCCAGGGGGTCAAACGTCAAAGAATACATCTTTTAGCCCCTCACCCGGTCGGTTGGTCGTCTCCAACCGATCGGGTGATGCACGCGTGCACCACCCGGTCTCAGCCGGAGCTCACATGGAAGTCACCCGACCGGTTCGCAGACCGGTTCAGCGGGGGTCTGTTCTCTGTTTTCTCGAGCAAAATGCCAACCGATCGGGTGACTCTCACCCGATCGGTTCATCTGTAGCTGAAGATGAGGAGCTGAAGACACGGGCACCAAACCGATCGCTTCACCCGACGGCTCCAAGATCCAACCGGTCACTCAAGAACTCACCCGACCGGTTCATGTGATCGGGTGAAAGCTCGCTGTTTTCTGTTATTATTTTGTAATGGACCAACCGATCGGTTGATGCGAGAGTCTATAAATAGAACCCCTAGGGTTCCAGAAACGGGGAGCTGCGAGTTTTTTTACTGTTTTCTCACTTTGTGACGGCTGTAATTGTTACTCTTTTGTAAGTTTTCATATCTTTCTCAAATTTTAGTATTGTCTTATCTACTCTATTACTTCCGCATTACAATCGTCCGATTATGATTCCAACGGTTAATTTTTATTTAGATCGCTTTTTCATGGATTTTTGTGAGTAGTTCCCAAATCTGGGATTTTGGTGGAAACCCCTTCGGGGGCTCTTCCCGATGCGTCCATAGGGTTAGGAAATCGATAGGGATTAGGAATCTAATGGTTACGCGGGGTGTTTCATTGTCATCGGCGGGAAAAAGACCGCCTTTGACCGTTGGGCCAAGGGGGAATAAACTTGGCGGTTGACTCCCTAGCCATAGCTCACACCCATAGCGTAGACGTCGAATCCTAGCACGCGGGAGCGACAGGATGAGACGTTGGGAGTTATCGTTGCGGGCTTAGTGCTCCCAGGATCGATCAGTGTTAATGGACATGGGAGTGCCCACTGATCGAATCCGGGAAGTCCGGTGTATCATCCTGGGCACCGACCGAAATATCGGGCCCATGGGACGCCGGTACCACTTTCAGAGGCAACGTCTCACCATTAGACCCTAATCCCGATCGTTATCCATACCCGTAGGCCGTGTCGGTGAGAGCCACTCATCGGAGCGGAAACCAAAGTCCCGGGTTTATTTCTTTATTGTTTATACCCTTTATTTCTTCCCGTGACAACCATTTACCGATTCGGGCTTGCTCGCCCCTCGGGGTGATTTAGGTCCTACCTGACCCAAGCACAACCTCGCCTCCCTGAGTTCGATATTCCCGCACCCTACACTAACCGTGCACTTGCGATAAACCGACACCGCGCCCTTACCGCAGATCGCGGGGGCGCTGGTCAAGTTTATGGCGCCGTTGCCGGGGATGCAACGTGCTTGTTATTTTAGGATCTCTTGAACCCTCGTGTCTTGCTCTCGTCCCTACCTCGCGATAATTTTCGCATTCTCCTTTTTCTTTTTATTTTTCTTATTTTTATTTCTTATTTTATCTGTTTCTTTCCCACTTGTCGCTTCACGGGTGTTTGTTGTTTTTCATGCGCAGGAGTTCAAGGAGTCTTGACTACTTGATTCCCCTCGATCCAGAGATTAACGCCACCCTTAGGCGTTTGGCCGCCGAGAAGCGAAGAAGAGAGGATCCCGAATCCATAGAGGAGAACACCCCACCTCACAAGTCTCTGTTGGAGTACTCGATGCCATCCATCGAGTTGACTTCCGCCATCCGTTCTCCAGCTATTGCGGCCCAAAGCTTCGAGCTGAAGCCGTCTTTAGTGACATGGATCCAGCAGGACCAGTTTGCGGGTGCACCCATGGAGAGCCCGATTAGCACCTAGACTCCTTCTTGGAGAAATGTGACACCTTCCGGATTAATGGTGTCACGACAGAGGCTATCCGTCTGAAGCTGTTCCCCTTCTCTTTGCGAGACAAAGCCAAGCAATGGCTTAGGGGAAAGGACCCCAACACTTTCAACACCTGGGAGAAGCTCTCCAAAGCTTTTCTGACGAAGTTCTTTCCTCCGGGGAAGACCATGAAGTTGAGGAGTGAGATCTCCTCCTTCTCCCAGGCCAGCCACGAGTCCTTGCATAAAGCTTGGACGAGATATAAGGAAATGCAAAGAAGATGCCCTCACCATGAGCTTCCGAAGTGACAGATTATTAATTTGTTCTACAATGGGTTGAGGGATGACCTGAAATCTTCTATGGACGCCGCGGCTGGGGGTTCCTTCATGTCTAGGAGCGAGGAAGATGCCGGACATATTCTGGAAAATATGGCATCCAACAATGAGCGGTGGTGTGACGAGAGAGCCACACCAAGATCCGGGGGTATACACAGAGTCGAGGACGTCGACAAACTTTCAACGGTAGATTCCGAATTCTTTGGGGAATTCGACGGTGGAGACATCTCACCACAGTTGGATCAGGCGAGCGCACTATTTTACAACCCCACAGGAAATGCGCTGTATCCGCCAAGGACCAATTCCAACCCGACCTACTCTCCAAACAACCGGAACCACCCAAACTTCAGTTATCGGCCACCATTTCAGCCCTCGCCGCCTCAGCAGCCGCAGCAACAAACTTATCAGCCGGCTAGGCCACAGCAGAGTCAGGTTCAGCAGCAACCATTTCAGCAGTAACCTCAGCAACAATTTTACGCCCCCAGGAACCAGCAGCCATTCCAGCAGCAGCAGCAGTATGGCCAACAGAGGGCCGTCTCTCTGGTTGAGTCTCTCTTGACTCAATATATTACCAACCAGGAGAAGATCAACCAAAAGCTGGAAATGGGTCAGCGGACCCTCACGGACCAAGTAACCCAGCTGGGTTTACAAGTGGCGAATCTTTCAAGATCACAAAAACAATTGCCGCCACAACCGGAGGTGACCCCGAGGGGAGCAACCCAAACATCGGCACTCATGCACGAGCACACAAATGTGTCCGCTATCGTTCTGAGAAGCGGGACACAAATTCCTACTAGAGTGCCCCTAGCAAACCGGAAGCACCATTGGTTGTTGAGAGACCGATCGAAAAATCAAACGACGCCGGTGCTTCGTCGTCAAATCCTATGACTCCGGAGGGAGTCTCTGAAGAAGAGAAGAAGAAGAAGGAAGAAGGGAGCCCGAAAGTGTTCAAACCCATTGTGCCATTTCCACAACGATTAGCTCAGGCCAAAATTGATAAGAAATATGGCAAGTTCTTCGCCATGGTAAAGGACCTGAGCCTGTAAATCCCCTTCCTAGAAGCAATCGAAACAATCCCCTCATACGCGAAATTCCTGAAAGATTTGGTGACTAGAGGGTCTAGAAAGGAGAAAGTGGTATTGACGGCGGAGTGTAGTGCTCTCATCCAGAGGGCAAATCCGCCGAAACTCAAGGACCCAGGGAGCTTCTCAATTCCTTGCACGATCGGGGCAGTAAAGATTCACCGTGCACTCGTCGATCTCGGAGCGAGTGTTAGTTTGATTCCCTTGTCGATGTATAAAAGGATAGGAATGGGTGATTTGGAGCCCACCGGTATGACCCTACAACTAGCTGACCGGTCGGTCAAATATCCGGTGGGAATTGTGGATGACCTCCCCGTTAATGTAAGAGGGGTGCATGTGCCAGTGGACTTCGTAGTCATGGACATGCCTGAAGACGCACACACCCCCATCATCCTGGGACGGCCTTTCATGGCCACTGCTGGCGTTTTGATTGATGTAAAGAACGGAAAACTCTCTTTAAACGTCAGCGGAGAAAAAGTTGAGTTTGATCTGGGGTTGTCCATGAAGTACCCCGATCCCCCTGATGACCCTCGGTGTAATTTGCTTGAGGTAGAAGAATAAAAGGCCGCTAAAGAGAGCTCCTGGGAGATTCTCTTAAGAAACCCCCCCCCCCCCCCCCCCCCCCCGATGACTTGGGGGATTTAGAAGACCAAGACGGCCCCAAGAACAAAGAAGCTGCTGGAAAAGCGAGTACAGCAAGAACGACCCCTCCCGGGTTCCCCAAGGCTCCTCCTGCGAGGAGAACGGGAAAAGAGCCCGTGGACCTCACTAAAGACGAGGTCAGGATCCTAAAGAAGATGGCGGGAAGCGCCAACACGAAAGAGAAACCCCGGATCCCAAGAACAAGGAGAGGGTAGTTGAGCAGATATTTCTCCAGCCGCTGACTACTCCAAGGGCCTTCAGCTCCAATGAAGAAGAGATGTCGAACTTCGGGCATCACCCGTATCAACCACCGTGAACATCTCTTGCGGGCGTCGAGCCAACGACGTTAAACAAGTGCGCTTCATGGGAGGCAACCCATGTTCTAAACTTTTTCCCCAATTTTTAGCGTCATTTTTGACTTTATTTTATCTACTTTTATAAATAAAATCAGCCGCGAGAAGATCCGTTCAGGGACTTAGACAATCTGTTGGCTTTTGCAGGAAACAAAGCCCCAACCGATCGGTTGACAACTCACCCGATCGGTTGGGATGTATCAGATACAAGCCGAGATCTGTCTCCAGATGAACCGATCGGTTGAAGAATGAGGAGACCGAGTGACAGACCGGGTGAGCTGGGGAGAACTCTCGGAAATTTTTGGGGAATATCAACCGATCGGTTGAGTTCGAGCGCGATCGGTTGACGCGACCGGGTGAGCAGCCCTAAGTTCTCGGGAAAATGAGTGGAGCGGCCAACCGATCGGTTGACAAGTCAACCGACCGGTTCGCCTGTAGCAATTCTTCGGCAAGAAATTTCGACCTAACCGTCAACCGATCGGGTGACAAGTCACCCGATCGGTTCGACTTAAAAGCCTATAAATACCCCCAACCGCCCGTTCGATCCGCACTCGCCATTTTCGAATCCGGATCCGCCATTTCACCTCTCCCTCGTGCGCCTGCCCTCTTTCTTCCCTTCAATCAACCTCAATCGCCTTTTCCCCCATCCCCCTACCCATCCACCATCGATTTCTCTCCATTCTCCTCGATTCCACCAACACATAAAACCCTAACCTCCACCCGTTTTTCCCCAATTTTGAAACTTGCTGAAGAGATCGCTGCGGCTTCATAGCGTGCTCCAATCGAGTAGCATCGGGGCGTCAACGAGCAACTATCTTCATCTCATTTGGGTAAACTCGCTCCTTTGCTTAATTTTAATCTTACCCCAAATATTCCATTTGCTTGTTGGTCGTATTTCATGTTTGTGTTGAATTCATTGTACTCTTACGTACCTACGCACACGAACGACACCCGCACAATGCCTCCCCGCCGTGTTAAGCCCATCGACGCCAGCTCTTCGAACCCTAGGCCCACCCGTCGTACCCGTCGCACACAGCCCACCACCCCTAACCCATCCACCACACCACGCACCACTTCCCCACCTCACGTTTACGATCCCGAATATGGGATGCAATTCCAAACCGATGACCATGCCGACCGATTCGCGGCCATGGTCCTCCTAGCTGGTCAGGGTGGTCGGATAACCGAGGAGTCCGTCGACCGAGACCTCCCGTTTCTTCAAAGCTTCATTCTCCACATCCGTGAAGACCCACCCAACGTCTCCGAGCTCCACATTCCACCCCCCACGACTCCTGGTCCTCAGCGCAGGCCCCCGTCACCACCCCCAGAGGGTGGTGCCCCTGCTTGATTTTTCTCTCCCACTTTTGCCCCCCCCCCATATTTGTGCCCATCTGTCTTTTCAGGGCCCTGCTTTGTCTCTGTCGGGGGGGGACTATTTGCGTGTTGCTTTCTGAATTCACCTCTTTTGTTTTTGACTCCCCCTTGCATATCTCTGGATTTCATTGATCATATCATTTCGCTAGCACAGTCTGGTTTAGCTTGGGGGACGTCTATTTTGGCGTGCTGTCGTGTTTTGTTTGTTTTTCTCATTTTTGTGTGTGTGCTTGCTTTTCATTTTTTGAGTGTCGTGTCGTGTGGTTTTATTTTTATTTTTTATTTTCGTGTCGTTTGATTTTTGATTTCGATCTTTCTTTCTTTTTCAGTTTCATCTATGTGTTTTCCTCGTTTTCATTTCTTTTTGTGTCAGTGCGTATTCCCCCCCCATTTTCATTGCCCTCCCGTACTCACTCATATTGCATTGAGGGCAATGCAAACTTCAGCTTGGGGGAGTCGCACTGTGTGCGTCGTTTGAGTCCTTCTTGAGTCCTTTTTCGTTTTTTGTGTCGTTTTCATCGTGTTTTTATTTTTTCTTTTCTTCTTTTTAGCTCTTTCTCCTAGAGATGAATCCTATGATGAATCGCCACAAAGTCACACACACCTAGCATTGCATCGATAATCACACTCACTAACCCTAGGATTTCGAGTCCTCTTGCATTTCACGCATTGTGGGTCCACTTAGCTTTCTTGTGAGTCGTGCGTCGTGCCTGTCTATTTGGTGTGCTTCTGCTTTGTGATTTTACTTTATATACATGTCCAGGAATGACCCCTAGATTATCATGCTTCGATTTGAATATGCGGTATTTGTTTCTACTATATGCATGCTATATTTATATCGTATATTTCAATTCACATGCGTCGGGATTCCACAACTAAGGACTAGGATAACCCATTTAGCCTATGCTCTATTTAGCGAGAATAGTTTCCTTTGCCCGAGTGATTAGATTTCGACTTCTTTTTTGTTTTACTTGGTGCAAATCCCCTCGTCGTGTACCGTTCTCCCACTTGGGAGAGTGCACATGTGTATAGCCAAAAACCCAAAAATCCAAAAAAAAATATAGAAAAAAAAGGGAAAAGAAAAACCCAAAAAGAGAAGAAAAGAAAAATTTTGTATAGCCAAAAAGCCAAAAAAATACAAATGCCCAAAACCCAAAAAAATTTCAGTGTGAATATTTTTTCCTACCTTCCGAGAATAAAGGGAGGGCGAGAATTTGCACCAAGTGTTCTACTCCACATCATCTCAACCCCCATCGTTATCGAAAACACTTGGCTTAGGAACTTTTTAGCTAGTATCTAGGCTGTAGTGGCGTGATTTCCTTAACCCTAGTTGTGGAGTCCCCGACGCATGATACGTTTCGATTCTCTCTATTCTCATGCATGCTTGAACTATATATTCGCCGCTTAATTCAATTCGAATCGATATTTGGGTCGTATCTTGGATTTGTGTATATCGAGCCTCATAGCACATTGTAGAAAGCGACACCATTTGCTAGCACACGACCACACTCACTCGCGCTTCACCGCGTGGGCCCACGACACTTATTTGGACTCGTTTTCCTAGGTTTAGTGGTGTGATTTGGCGTTTGCTTGCTTGGTGTGTCGTTTTTGATTTTGGTGGCTCTGACGGACGATCTAGGATTTAGAGTTTTCTTTTTCTTTCTTCCTCTCTATTTTTCCCTTCCGAGCTCCTACTCTCACTCGTCTTCCTCGAGGACAAGGAAGAGTTCAGCTTGGGGGATTTTGACGTGCGTTTATATTTCATATATTCACGCACATTTTCTTTTGTGTTTCTCCGTGTTTTTCGCCTTCTTTTATTCGTTTTCTTGTATTTTCTCGTTTTCTTTCACTTTTCTTTGTTTATCCATGTTTGCAGGATGTTGGCCACGTAGGGGACGTTTAACGATGATATCTCAAGTCCCCGGAGCAACGGGAGAAGTCACGTGTGATCCAGGGGGTCAAACGTCGAAGAATACATCTTTTAGCCCCTCACCCGGTCGGTTGGTCGTCTCCAAACGATCGGGTGATGCACGCGTGCACCACCCGGTCTCAGCCGGAGCTCACATGGAAGTCACCCAACCGGTTCGCAGACCGGTTCAGCGGGGGTCTGTTCTCTGTTTTCTCGAGCAAAATGCCAACCGATCGGGTGACTCTCACCCGATCGGTTCATCTGTAGCTGAAGATGAGGAGCTGAAGACACGGGCACCAAACCGATCGCTTCACCTGACGGCTCCAAGATCCAACCGGTCACTCAAGAACTCACCCGACCGGTTCATGTGATCGGGTGAAAGCTCGCCGTTTTCTGTTATTATTTTGTAACGGATCAACCGATCGGTTGACTTGTCAACCGATCGGTTGATGCGAGAGTCTATAAATAGAACCCCTAGGGTTCCAGAAACAGGGAGCTGCGAGTTTTTTACTGTTTTCTCACTTTGTGACGGCTGTAATTGTTACTCTTTTGTAAGTTTTCAGATCTTTCTCAAATTTTAGTATTGTCTTATCTACTCTATTACTTCCGCATTACAATCATCCGATTATGATTCCAACGGTTAATTTTTATTTAGATCGCTTTTTCATGGATTTTTGTGAGTAGTTCCCAAATCTGGGATTTTGGTGGAAACCCCTTCGGGGGCTCTTCCCGATGCGTCCATAGGGTTAGGAAATCGATAGGGATTAGGAATATAACGATTACGCGGGGTGTTTCATTGTCATCGGCGGGAAAAAGACCGCCTTTGACCGTTGGGCCAAGGGGGAATAAACTTGGCGGTTGACTCCCTAGCCATAGCTCACACCCATAGCGTAGACGTCGAATCCTAGCACGCAGGAGCGGCAGGATGAGACGTTGGGAGTTATCGTTGCGGGCTTAGTGCTCCCGGGATCGATCAGTGTTAATGGACACGGGAGTGCCCACTGATCGAATCCAGGAAGTCCGGTGTATCATCCTGGGCACCGACCGGAATATCGGGCCCATGGGACGCCGGTACCACTTTCAGAGGCAACGTCTCACCATTAGACCCTAATCCCGATCGTTATCCATACCCGTAGGCCGTGTCGGCGAGAGCCACTCGTCGGAGCGGAAACCAAAGTCCCGGGTTTATTTCTTTATTGTTTATACCCTTTATTTCTTCCTGTGACAACCATTTACCGATTCGGGCTAGCTCGCCCCTTGGGGTGATTTAGGTCCTACATGACCCAAGCACAACCTCGCCTCCCTGAGTTCGATATTCCCGCACCCTACACTAACCGTGCACTTGCGGTAAACCGACACCGCGCCCTTACCGCAGATCGCGGGGGCGCCGGTCAGAGACTACAGACCGATATCCTACTGCAATATTTTATATAAGATCATAAGTAAAATTCTATGTAATCGGTTGAGTAGAGCTGTTATTGAGATCATTTCTCCTAATCAAGCGGCCTTTCTTCAAGACCGGTTACTTGCTGATTGTGCGCTGCTCGCTCATGAGCATATAAGGGGTTTCAATAATCCTATGTGAGCTCGGGCCTGTCTTAAATTGGACTTGCGTAAAGCATTTGATAGTGTTAACAGAGAATTAGTCTATTTTATGCTGCATCAGATGGGGTTCAAACACAAATTTATAAGCTGGATTTGTGAGTGTATATCCACTCCCTCCTTCTCCGTCATGATTAATGGTTCTCCTTATGGTATGTTCCAGTCTAATAGGGGGCTGAGACAGGGAGACCTACTTTCCCCTTATCTCGTTGTGATCGCTATGGAGGCTTTTTCCTTACTTATGGCTAAGGCCAATGCTATTCTCAATATTATGCCGATGAATAGAGTTGGGGCGGTCACTCACGTTCTCTTTGCTGATGACTTGTTGGTTTTTTATCGGGCTAACCCTAAATCATTCGAGGGGTTAAGAGATCTCCTCACTGTGTTCAAATCCTTTACTGGTCTTGAGGTTAACTGGAATAAAAGCACTGGCATTTTTAGTAAGGGCGCCAAGGGGCCTGGTAGTCTTGCGGATATCTTGGGTATTCGTCGTGTGCAATCACTATCCACGTATTTGGGTCTCGCTCTGTCTCCTAAGTACCCTAATGCTTCTATGTATGGTCGTTTGATTGATAAATGCAAGAGCAGGTTGCAGGGGTGGTCCTCTTCATTATTATCCATAGCAGGAAGTATTGAGCTTATCAGATCTGTTATCTATGGCATGGTTAGTTTTTGGATGCAGGCCTTCCAATTGCCTAATTCTGTTCTCCATACTCTTACTTCCATATGCAGAAAATTTATTTGGGGCAGAAATCATCTCTGGGCATGGAATGATATGTGTGCTCCCAAACGAGAAGGGGGAGTGGGGATCAGAAATTTCACTGAGCTTAACAATGCTTATGGAGTTAAACTGACATGGTGCATGCTTACACATAGAGGTATTTGGGCTTCTCATATGAGAAATCAGTATTGGAGTAATACGGGGTTGTTTCAGGCCAAGGATCATCCTATGCAATCTGGAACCTGGAAATTCATTCTTCATTGTCGTGAGTACACCAAAAAACTTACCAAGCATAATTTCAGAGATGGTACTTCTACATTCTTCTGGTATGATAATTGGCTTCCCTGTGGGCCCCTTAGTGATACTTAAGACGTCCCTGCTGGGGAGGAAGGAAATATGGTTAGTGATTATTGGTCCGCTAAGGGTTGGGCGGATAACAGATCTCTCCTCCCCGTTCGGCACATTATCAATATGGTGACTTTGACTGCTGGCAATGACTCTTGGTCATGGGTTACTAAGTCCCCTTCTCTTCACAATGCATGGGATGGCTCGCGTGCCATAAAACCCCTCTTCCCTTATTACAAAGTGTTCTAGTTTCAGGGGCATATCCCCAAGATGGCTATCACCTTATTGCGAGCTTTTCACGGGAAACTTCTTACCCGTGACAAGCTCGTACAATGGGGAGTGCCTACTTCTCCTTTCTGTGTCTTATGCTCTGACAATATTCATGAAGATATGAATCATATTTTTTTGATTGCAGTTATTCTAACTACCTCCTTTGCAGGAGTTTTCTTAAAATGGGGGTCACCTCTACCTTGCCAACTTCTCTAGCAGGAATAGGTGATCTGATTCTTTCCCAGTTTCATGCAAAGGATAATATGGGCAGGTTGGTCAGGACGGTCCTAGCAGTATTGACTTGGCACATCTAGAGAGAGCGAAACAGGAGAATTTTTGAAGGTACTAGTCAGATGCAGACTCTCCTATTTGAGAATATAGCAGATGACATCAGAATTGCCTTTAGGCAAGTGGATTGGGATCAGGATGATGATAATACCCCCTTTCAAATTGGGGGCTATTAGACTAGGTTTCTCTATTCATGGATTTTTGTTTTCTATATTGGCTCTACGGATAGCGGAAGGTGTTAAGTATTGGTTGGGGTGATGGCGCCTGTGCCCTTATCCCGCTTTACTAACATCCTTCTTCCATCCGTGAGAGCCTTGTATTTTTTTCAGAGATTCAATAAAGACGCAAAGCATATTCTCTATATATATATATATATATATATATATATATATATATATATATAAAATCGCGCTTCTAACGTTATATTCATGTTTCGTATAGAAATGTGGATTTTTTAGGAACTTTGGAGCAAATTGGAGCATTTATAGGACATGGACACATCCGAGACGTCCAAAGCATCATTGGCAAGGTTAAACAAGTGTTTGGCAAGGTGTGGAAGAAGATTGGAGGAGTAGAGGAGAAGAGAATGAGAGTTGAGAGCTCTAGGGGTACTTGGAGCCAATTTCCCAGGCAACTCGGTCAAGATGCTCAACACTCGACTGAGATGATACTCTCATTACTCCAGCAGAACTGATACACAGCACTCGACTGAGCAGACCTTCTACTTGACCGAGCTGACTCCAAACAGAATGACTATTTTGAGCCACTCTCCCAGCATTGTAGCTCGATTGAGCACAATTAAAATAGAGCAGTGTTTTGAGGAGAATTTCAGCCTACTGTAGCTCGATCGAGTGGAGGGGGTACTCGACTGAGTAGCCCGCATCAGCCCAGACCCAAATCAGCAGTAACACAAAAGCCTCATGTCAGCTCGACCGAGCAGCGTCGCTACTCGATCGAGTAGGGCGCCTCGGCCAAACTAGTTGGTGTGCCCAAGTGCCCATATCTTCTGATTTTTGTGGGGTCCATACCCCTTGTATGGGCACTATTTTTACCCTATTTTAAGGAGGCTACTATTTTCTTTAGTTTAGTTTTCTAGTTTAGTTTTAGAGAGAGATTTTCTTAGTCGTCACCAATTTTGTAGAAGATAAAGATTGGATTTTAATCCATTGATTTTGCTTGGATCTTGAGTCATTAATTCTCTACGATTTTCTATTGTGCTGCAATGTTTTATTAACGATGTCTAATCTTCTAATGCTTGCTTTAATGTCTTCTATTGCGATGGTGATCTCTCTTGTTTTTATTGAATTCTGTATTGTTATTTCCATGATATATGAGTAGTCTTATCTAGGGCTGATGCATTAGCCCTAGGATCTTAGGATTTAGATGTAAATTTAGGATTTTTAGGTTGTTTTGGTATAAAAGGGGTGTGATTTCGTTGATCCAGCCAAGTTTGTAGGAGATTCCATATAGGGTTCGTATTCCCACGAGGTGGTGCAAACTTCTGATGGATATCATATGGACTTAATTAGGTATGTTTGGGGATCCAATTAAGGTTCGTATTCCCACGAGGTGGTGCGAACTTCTAACGTGATCTACTGGCATTCCTATATTACTCATAAGAGCTATCAAGTCATATATCGAGCTATAATTCCCACGTTTTGGTAATTGCAAAGATTGAGTATAGTTTTCGAGCGTAATGTACGTATCGCGTGAGAGTCTATCCACGAGGTGGGGCTAACTTTGGATATATTAGACGAGTGGCTCAACGATAGTTGGCCATGAGTTCTATATTTTTAGATGCGACAATCTCTCCCTAATAAATCCAATTCAACGTTAGAGTTTTAGCTTAGCATCGACATCCGACGATCCTAGTGGTGACTCCTAATGCCCTAGTCTTTTTATATTGTTGATAATCATTGATAAGAGATATTTGTGACCACCAATTTGAGTATGCCTGCTGACAACGTTCTAAGATCTAGAAAATACCCAAGTCTATTAGAATCACCTCCCTGTGGGATCGATATCTTTCTATATTACAAAGCTTTGACACCAAGCACTTGCGGTAGTCTCCGAGGTTAAATTCGGAGCGCACCTACTCATATCTTGGTGGGTTTTGGAGTTGATTCTGGGACGCATCACAAATGCAACGTTAGACATATATTCTATTTGTGATCTAGTTTTAACACCTTCATCAATGTTTCCTATAACTTGTGTATGTGGGTGATGTGTAACTTCAGTGTAAGCTTTAGCCAAGGGAGCAAGAATATTCATAACATTTTAAGGTACAACATCATCATTAGAATCATCATCATTAATAATATTCGAAGAGCTAGTAGATGATTCATCAAATGTAACATGTAATGTTCCAACATCAAGATTTCTTTTGTTGTAGATATGATATGCTTTGCTACTAAAAGAATAACCGATAAAGATTCTTGTGTCTGCTTTGGAGTCAAATTTTTCTAGGTTATCTTTTGTGTTCAAAACATAGCATTTACAACCAAAACCTCTAAAATAGGATATGTTTGGAATTTGTTGGTATAATAGTTCATAGGGGGTCTTTTGAAAAGGATTTATAATATGTACCCTATTTTAAACATAGCACGCGGTTGCGACAGCTTCTGCCCAGAAATATTTTGGAAGGTTGCTTTCACACAACATTGGTTGTGCACACTTCTAGAGTATTCTGTTTTTCCTCTCAACTATCCCATTTTGGGGAGCAGCTCAAAGAAAAGCAAAAGCATGTGTATACCACGTTTTTCACAATTTTTTTTGAAAAGATTCATTTTCGAATTCTCCTCCGTGGTCACTTTTTATAGAAATAATTTTTGAATAATAGAGTCTTTCAATTCTTTTGAAAAAGGTCTTAAATTCACAGAAATCGACATTTTTATTGGTCAAAAATAAAACCCAAGTAAATCATGTGTAAGTATGACAAATACATATTTGCTACCATAAAGAGAAGAAGTCCTAACTGGACCAAGTAAATCCATATGTAATAATTCAAGTTGTCTTTTTGAGCTAAGGGCTCCTATGGTCTTAAAAGTGTTCTTATGTATTTTGCCATGTTGGCAAGATTCACGAATTTTGTCCAATTTAAAAGTCATTTTAGGGAATCCATGTACTAGTTCCTTCATAGATATCTTATTTATATTTTTGATGTTGACATGACCAAAGCATCTATGCCATAATAAAGGGTCATTACATGAAATAATTAAACTTACATTCGAATCATTATCATTGCATGCAAGAGTATACATATTCTCTAAGCGATTACCTTTAACTAAAACATTTTTCATGTTATAGTCATAAACGAGGCAAGCATCATGTGTGAAAAGAACTTTGTAACACTTATCACATAATTAATTGATGCTAAATAAGTTATGTTTACGTCCACTAACTAAGCTAACATGCTCAATAATAGGTTTTGACGGGTTACCAACATCGACAATGCTGATGATCTTTCCCCTATTGTTGCCCTCAAAAGTTATTGTTCGTCTATCTATCATCTTTAGGGAACTTAGCAATTTTGCATTCCATGTCATGTGTGCGGAGCATCCGCTATCCATGATCATCAAATTCTTGAATTGTACATGAAATAAAATATCTTAAATGTTTTGGTACCCACTAAAGATTGGTTCCATACTGTTAGCCAACACGACATCTATAATTTTCTAATCCTATTTTAGGGTATCAAATGAATAGGCATAATCCTCATAGATTCCCAAAAGAAATATCACATGTGTGGTCAACGATTTGGAACCCAAATCCTATTTGGATTGGATTTTCCATGAACAAATGATCCATTATAAAATCCATGCATGCTTCTAATCGAATTATGCATATATATGTTCTTATCATGCATGCCTAAGTGTTTAGGCACCCATAGTATATTGTTGTTTCTAGCATTGTGTACAATGTGTGGTTTGTGTACAAAATGTGGTTTGTGATAATCATTGTGTTTGGTATCATTTTGTGCAATCCTATGAGCATTCTGAGATCTATTTGTCTTAGCATATCTACCGTACATATAAGCTTGATTTTTTCTACTATTGACATGCAACACACCATTAAATATGTGTGTAATGTGAGGTGCGGTGACATGCTTTGGTGCGTCAGGAGTTTTGGAACTAGATTTGACATTTCCAAGTATAAGTTTTACCTCTTCATGCTTTAGCTTACTAGTATATATGTCATTCTCAAGAATATTTATTCTATCATTTACGAGAGAAACATATAAGTTATGCTTGTTCTTTAAACAATTATGGTCATGTACTATAGCATCATATTTTTCTTTTAAGCATTTAAAGTCATGCAATAAAGTGTTGTGACCATCATGATTGTGAACTAATATACTACGTTCATTTTTCAAGCATTCGTGTTCATGAGATAAGGTATTATAGTTACATATTAGAGTATCATGGTCCTTTTTCAGAATATTGTAGCTATTCTCTAATTTCTTATTTTTCCTTTTTAATTTTTCAAATTCATTGTGAAGTTGTACATATGCATCTTCAACATTAAATTCGTCGTCAGAATCAGTTACCTCAATATCATCTTGTTAATTTGCCATTAGACATACTTCATCTCTAAAGTTCCCATCGTCGTTCTCTTTGATCGCGTATATCTCCATGGGTTGTGCTTCAATTTGGGGTTTTCCGTACTTTTCTTCCAACAACTTTATGATTTGTTGTGCGGTATTTGCCTTTGTAATATCATTAAACAAACAGTCAGATAAACATGAGTACAATAAGTGTATTACCATGATGTTTACTCTATAGATCTCATTTTGATCAATGGTCCAAATGGCTTATGGGGTGGTAGAAGCTTCATATGGTTCTTGTAAAAACATCCCACACTCAAGGTTGGTTTTCATGATAAATACTTTTATCTTCCTCTTCCATATCCAAAAGTTTGTTCCATCGAAGCAAGGAGATACACTAATGGAAAGACCGAATCTGAACATGTCTATTGATGCCATCACCTTGACCAACACTTTGATACCAAGTGTGTGATCTTTTGGATGGTAGACAACACTAGAAGGGGGTTGAATATTGTTGTGAGTAAAGTAATAAAATTCTTCAAGTAAATTTAGAACCATTCTATTCGTTTCCTAAGTCTCCAAGGAGAGTTACCTCGCTTGGTACTTAATCAACACAATTATATGAGCTTGTATAAAATAAAAGAGATGATAACAGTGGAATAAAAGATTACAAGCAATAATAAAAGGATAAAAGAGAGAAATAGAGTCACAGCACAAACACCACGATTTTACCCTGGTTCGGCCCAACCTTGGCCTACGTACAACAACCAATCCACTAGCTCCCAAACCCAAAAGCAACCTTGCCTCAACGCAATGAAGATGACTTTGAAAAGCACCTCCACTTGCTAGGAATTTTCGATCACCTAGTTTACAACTCAATAAGGAATTTCCAATTACAATGAAACACTTCCCTTACACACTAGAATACAACTTTCCAAGCCTTCTCCAAAGGCTTTACGAAACTTTTATAAATGAGTACAACCACCTTGATTCCTATAGCCAATATATATGAAGTAGTGAATAATGTGGCTATGTAGAAATCAAATCTTTTGATCAAAAATAAAATGATTGAAATAAGCACACAATGAGCAAAAGAATACCTTGATAATTGATCTCTAAAATAAAAGCGTTTGAGCTTTAGAGATCAAGAATCAAGCTTGATGAAGGCCATAGAAGATCATAAAAATATCAAAGAATTGTTTGCATAAAGAAATTCAAAATAGTAGCCAAAAAGATATATTTAAAAATGTGATCTTTGAGAATTTGAGCTTTTAAAAATAATAGAAAATGCTTAAGGATTGATATATAAAACTTTTGATAGCTCTATTATTTTTAGAGTAGTAAAACAATTCAAAATGAGCCAAAAATCTCAACTCTAACAGCTAAATTTCGGAAATCACCATTTCCTTCAAAACTGAGTTTTGGCTCAGATAGTCAGCTATCCATTTTGAATTTAATCCCCCAAACTATGCCCAGCTACTTGACCGAGCTACTTACTCAGCTCAGTCGAGCTGAATTAATTACAGAGTAGCGTTTTCAGCTCATCTTGCTCCGACTGTAACTCGACCGCACAGGGTAGCTACTCGGTCGAGTCGAATTTGATTTCCAGAGTGCTCTTCTTGCCCTTCTCTTCAGCAGACTGTAGCTCGACCGAGCAAGGTAGCTGCTCGGTCGAGTAGCCTCCTCTTGCTCTCCAAGCTAAGTATGGCTCTATTAATCATCTCCTCTTGGTTCCTTCTCCTCTTTTCCATCGTTTTGAGCGCTCTTCCCATTGTTCACATGTGCAAGGAAGAACACATCAAAAATTTTTATATTTTTTATTTTATGATTTTCTAATTAATAAAAAACGTTTTATTTTGGTTTTTGAATGAAAAGAAGACAAAAAGAAAAATAAGACTAAAAAGAAAGAAAATTCGGGTTGCCTTCCGATAAGCGCTTGTTTAAAGTCGTAAGCTCGACTCCCTCAAGATTTTCAACTAATGGTGCAACATGCGGCGAGAATGTGACTCTCTCTGCCATCAAGCAGCTCGTGGCAAGAATGTGACTCTCTCTACCATCAAGCGGCTCGCCTGCGATGTATGGCTTTAATCGTTGGCTGTTCACCTTGAATCTGCCACCATCCCTTCGATTGCTAGTGCTCCACTTGGAGATATGCTTGTTATCTTGAAGGGGTCGAACCATATTTATTTTAGCTTCCTGGAGAAAAGTCATAGCCTCGAGTTGTAGAGAAGCACTAAGTTACTGACATCAAAGCTTTTCACCATGATTTGCTTGTCATTGTAGACTTTGGTTCTCTCCTTGTATCTTTTTGTGTTCTTATAAGCATGTTTCCGTATTTCTTCGAGCTCATTAATATCCAAGAATCATCGTGTGGCGGCACTTTTGTAGTCATAATTCAGTTTCTTTATCGCCCAATAGGCTCCATGCTCCAATTCCACAGGTAAGTGGCATGCTTTCCCGTATACTAACCTGTATGGGGTCGTTCCAATAGGGGTCTTGAAAGCGATGCGGTATGCCCAAAGTGCGTCACTCAATCTTTGGGACCAATTCCTTCTTGATCCGCTCACCATTTTCTCTAGGATGCTCTTGATTTCTCTATTGGAGACTTCAACTTGGCCACTGTGTCACGCCCCGCTTCCCTAAAATGGAGGCGAGACGTGAAAAGGTCCGCACGAGAGTGGAGCTGTGAAGCCCCAAACCCGATAAGCGTCAATAAAACATAAGCAGGTCCCTGTAACCACAAACGGAACAACAATAATAACATAAGGAGGGACAGAAATAAAATTTCAAATCTCAGAATTTGTCCAACTTTAAAATTAAGTTTAGCATCCAGAAAAGCCACCAGGCTAAAAGAAAGAGTCTAAAGGCCCAGAACAAGGCCAACAAAAGGGACAACATAACAAAGTATTGGTGCCACGCACCGACAACAAACAATCTAAACAACAACACAAACAGTCTCTATGACTGATCGCCCGTGTCCACGAAGTCCTCATCAAACACAGGCTCGGGCTCGGCGTCTGCAAACACCTCGTCCTCAACAATGAACTCAGGCTCAGGATCTAACATGTGTCACCCAAAAGAGTAAAGGGGCACATGTCAGCAAGTCTAAAAGACTTGGGAAAGGAAACTGAAAAGGAAGGCAAACTAGCAACCTAGCAGTTATAGTATGCATGACATGGCAGTTATGGTATGAGTGCACAAGTAAGACATGGTGAAACAATAAGTACAAGAGAACAATTTATCAGGGCATGTCAAGAGTAGCCAAGCTACTAACAATCTCAATCTTTTCACTAGTCACGTTTCACGTTGTTTGTAGATGTTTACGCCTTACAGCTGAACTGTTGGACATTCACACTGATTGGCCGCTTAACACTACCCCAGAACCCAGAGTTTACGCCTTACAACTGCATTTGCTGATCTGGCAGACTCCCAGTTGAATGGCCGCTTAACTCTTACCCCAAAACCCACGTGTAAACGAGCCAGGGTCCCTGTACACGATGCTCAGTAAATGAGCCAGGGTTGCCCCGCACAAGAGCTCGTTTCCTGGATCACAAACCAGGAGCGTATTTCATTTGGCATAGGGGTGCACCTAGCCTCAATCATTTCACAAGGTGTAGCGGAGCTACGCAATCACGGGAACACTTAAAGAATGCAATGACATGACAATTAGTTCGCGTACCGTTAATGGAAATTAAACATGACATGGTAGTTGTGCAACATGATAAATGTCGGATCTAGCTTTGTTGTCAAGCTAGTTCCTAAAATTGCGCCTAGGCGAGTATCATTTCGTCGCCTAGTCTCTTTTACGCCTACAACAAGCAAATGGCCTAAGACATGGCCCAAAACCCAAAGTGGCAAGTTTCACTTGCCTAGCACCGAGGATGACGATCAACGAGGCCGTCACACAAATGCTAACTACGGAGATGAGATCGCTGCCATGGTAAAACAATATTAGAACAACATCCAACCTAGTTTTATTAGGGTTTCACAAGGACACAATGGGTTATGAAAACATTAAGAGATCGATTTATTACCGTATCGGAGCGGAAGAATGATGCCGAGCAAGCACGGTAACGGAAGAAACGATCCGGGGAACCTAGGGTTCAGATCTGGAATGGATGGGGAAAATCTGGAGAAATGGGGTTTTGGGGGTTTTTGGGGGTTTTACGACGACCTAGAGGTGGTGGCCGGCCAAAATGGAGAGGGTGAGAGGCTCTTGATGAAGGATGAGGGCTAGGGTTAGATGGATGATGATTTGGGGAAGAAGGAGGCTCAGGAGAAAGGAAAGAAGAAAAGAAAAACGTTTGGGGTGTTTAAATAGGAAGTGCTGGCGGCTGCCCAGAAATTAGGGTTTCGACACAGATTAGTCGGTCAAAGAGCAACCACTGACCGACTAGTTTGGGAACTAGTCGGTCGGTTGACCAACGCAGACCGACTAAGTCCAAACAGTAACTCCTGTACAAAAATAGGATTTAGATTTAGTCGGTCAAAGAACAACTACTGACCGACTAGTTTCTCATCTAGTCGGTCGACGAACGTTCTTAGACCGACTAAGAATGAATAGTACTTGGTATCAAAAATGATCATATAGCTAGTCGGTTAAAGAACAATTGCTGACCGACTAGTATGCAACCTAGTCGGTCGACAAATGTTCTTAGACCGACTAACGATAAACAGTAACTCCTGAGTAATTAACAAAGCCAACTAATCGGTCCATGAAGGTTTGCCGACCGACTAAATCGTCATCTAATCGGTCGGTTCCCCTTCTTATACCGGCTAACGTGCACAGAAAGTTCCGAAATGGAGCGCGAAGCTCCGGGATCGATTCCTAAGACTCCTAGGCTTGATCTAACAATAAGATATGACCGATATGAAGCCCGTCACGAATGACTTACTCCAAAATCGACGATTCTAAGGAAGAAGCTAGAAAATCACGACGAAACGATCGAAAATGAAAGCTACGGAGACGAAAACCACACATGAGGAGAAAATCCACCAAAACATATATATAATATAATTAATCCAGATACATGAAAACCAGTCGTTACATCCTCCCCAACTTAAGAAAAATTCCGTCCTCGGAATTTCCCAACACTCACGTGTCCGGGAACAAAAGTGGGTAACGCTCTCGCATCTCATCCTCGTTCTCCCAAGTAGACTCTCCAGGCGAGCCGTGTCGCCACATCACCCTCACAAGATTGACAACCTATTCCGAAGTGACTTCTGACGCCTGTCCAGAATCAGCACTGGCTGCTGGTCATACGTCATATCAGGGCGAACGGTAATCTCCGAGAAATCCACAGCATGAGATGGATCGCTAATGTATCGACGAAGCTGCGACACATGGAAAAAAGTGTGAACTCCTTCCAAAGATGGCGGCAAGGCTAAGCGGTAGGCTACCTCGCCAACTCTCTCCAGAATGTCAAACGGTCCAATGTATCGCGGGCTCACCTTCCCTCGCTTCCCAAAGTGAATCACACCACGAATCGGGAAAATCCTCAGAAACACACGATCCCCAGGCTGAAACTCCAAAGGACGACGTTTAGCATCCGCCCAATGCTTAAAACGGTCTTGAGCAATCTTCAACCTCTCCCGAATGTTCCTGACAACATCCACAGCCTCCACAATCATCTCAGGTCCCAACAGCTCCCGATCACCAACGTCATCCCAACTCAATGGCGATCGACATTTCCTCCCATAGAGAGCGACGAAAGGCGCCAAGCCAATACTCGCCTGGAAGCTGTTCTTGTAAGAAAACTTTACCAGATGTAGATGGTCCTCCCACGAACCCTTGAAATCCAACATGCACGCCCTCAGCATGTCCTCCAGGATCTGAATCGTCCTCTCGGACTGGCCATCCGTCTGCGGATGGTACGCCGTGCTAAAACTCAGACGTGTGCCCAAACTCTTCTGCAAACTCTGCCAAAACTGAGATGTGAACCTCGTGTCTCTGTCCGATACGATACTCATGGGGACTCCGTGAAGTCGTACGACCTCCTGTACGATTCACGTTACATCACTATCTAAACTAGGAAAAGGAAATAAAACGGAGAGCAAAAGAATTTACCTCCATATATCTCCTCGCTAGCGCCTCAGTGGATTGTCCTACTCGGAACGAAATAAAGTGCGCGGATTTGGTCAATCGATCTACGATCACCCAAATCGCGTCATTCTACTTCGGACTCTGAGGTAGTCCAGTCACGAAATCCATAGTGATGTGTTGCCATTTCCACTCTGGAATCGGAAGCGGTTATAGCAACCCTGCCGTACGCTGATGCTCCGCCTTCACTTGCTGGCAAACCAAGCACTTGGCTACACTCCGAGCCACACTCCTCTTCAAACCATGCCACCAATAGTTCAGACGAAGATCCTTGTACATCTTGGTGCCACCAGGATGCACAGAATACGGCGAACTGTGTGCCTCCACCATCAACTCCTCTCTAATATCCCCAGCTGGCACACACAACCTGGCTCCAAACCTCAGCAAGCCATCCTCATGAATCAAAAATTCAGTCCACAGACCTGCTTCCATCTGCTCCCGAATCTTCACCAGCTTCGGATCCTCGGCCTGGCCAGCCTTGATCTGATCCACGATCGTCGACTGAATCTGCATACTCATCAACGAAGAAGCCTCTCCAGGAAGAACAATCTCCACACCGGACTCGCAAAAATCCTGCTGCAAACTCCACTGCGAAGTCAAAATCATCACTGCTGGAAGCCTACTCAGCGCATCAGGAACCACATTCACCTTGCCAGGGTGATACTGCAAATCAATCTCATAATCCGCCATGAGCTCCAACCATCGACGCTGTCGCATGTTGAGCTCCTTCTGAGTGAAAATATACTTCAAGCTTTTGTGATTGGTGAAGATCTTCACTTTCTCACTCAGTAGGAAGTGCCTCCAAATCTTGAGCGCAAACACAACAGCAGCTAACTCCAAGTCATGCGTCGGGTAATTCTTCTCATGAGTCTTAAGCTGACGTGAAGCATAAGCCATAACATGCCCATGCTGATGCAAAACACAACCGAGACCCTTGCCAGAAGCATCGCAAAAGATCTCGAATCCACCGATGCGATCAGGCACAACAAGAATAGAGGCAGTCGTCAATCTCTCCCTCAGAACACCAAAAGCATTCTCACAATCACCCGACCAAACGAAAGGCACATCCTTCCGCGTCAATCTGGTCATCGGCTCAGCAATACAGGAAAAGTCTTTAATGAAGCACCGATAATAACCAGCAAGCCCCAGGAAACTCCTGATCTCAGACGCTGACTGGGGAACATGCCACTCTCTGATGGCCCTGATCTTCTCGGGATCTACTGAAATACCATCTCCAGTCACCACATGCCCGAGAAAAGCAACTTTGTTCAGCCAAAACTTGCACTTCGAAAACTTAGCATACAAACGATGCTTCCTCAAAATCTCCAACACTGTCCTCAAGTGCGATGCATGCTCCTCCTCCGACTTTGAATAGATCAGAATGTCGTCAATAAAGATAACGACAAACTTATCCAAAAAGTCGTAGAAAATCAGGTTCATCAGATTCATGAAAACTGCGGGTGCATTGGTTACACCGAAAGGCATAACCACAAACTCGTAGTGTCCATACTTCGTCCTGAATGCTGTCTTCGGAACATCTTGCTTCTTCACCTTCAACTGATGGTAACCACTCCTCAAATCCAATTTAGAAAACACCCTCGAACCTCCAAGCTGCTCAAAAATATCATCAATGCGAGGCAATGGGTATTTATTCTTGATGGTTACCGCATTCAACTCCCGATAGTCCACGCACATGCGACGCGAACCATCCTTCTTCCTCACCAGCAGCACCGGTAATCCCCACGGAGACACACTAGGATTGATATAACCCTTCTGCAAAAGCTCATCCAGCTGCTTCCGCAATTCCTCCAACTCAGCGGGTGTCATACGATACGGCGCCTTCGAAATCGGCTGCGCTCCAGGAACAAGATCAATAGAAAATTCTAAAGCTCGATCAGGTGGCAATCCAGACATCTCCTCGGGGAAGACGTCATCAAAATCTCGCACCACAGCTGGCCTCTCCAGCTCCATCTGCATAGCCACAATCTCCACCGGCCTGGCCCGAAACCTGACAGGACCAAGCGAGCTGCTACCTCGACTGAACTCAAATACTGGATGTCCGGGAATCTCGAACACCACCTTCTTCCTCCGACAGTCGATCGTAGCATAGAAGCTCGCAAGCCAGTCCATCCCAAGAACTGCATCATAGTTGATGATGTCGTGGACAATGAAATCAGCGTAAAGCTCATGTCCACAGACCACCAACGAGCAAGAATTGCAACCAAGATGCACCGAGACCATGCCATTCCCTGTAACGATATTCCAACTCTTGGAAAGAGGGGACGTCGACAAGGAATGCTTCTCTACGAAGCTCTGAGAAATAATGCACATCGATGCACCAGAGTCAAAGAGAACTCGTGCAGGAAATGTGCACACCAAAATCACACCTACAAACAGTCTAACAATCAAGCCCTAGTCTAGCAACCAATCATGTTCAAGCAAACAACATAATCCAACAATCAAAACTAGCTAGGAAAGTAACAGCTAGATTGAGGATTACCTGCGATAACCTCATCCACAGCCTCGCTCTCCACAGCGGTCATCAGAAAAGCCTGCCTCCTCGGCGGAAAAGCCTGCTGAAAGGCCTGCCTCTGAGGGACAAGAGCTGCTCCACGACCGGCAGGAACATGCACTCTCTGCTGCAACGGCTGTGCTGCAACAGGTTGTTGGAAGCAAAGTTCTAGGATATTAGTTTGATGATGACAAACGTGTCGGTATATCTAATGTGTGTGCTCAGTATGTTTCAGGCTTGGCAAAATGATACACTTTCGATATTTGGCGAAATTGCTATTCGTATAGCACATTGGGAGAGATGGAGCGTGTGTGCACAAAGAAGTTTGACTTTGTCAATGAAGAGCAAAATTCGGACTTAGCCAATATGGGATGAGATGGGGATGAGATGGACTTGATCAAATCTTTTAGAAAGATTTACAAATATTTGAATTCGTCCTAATCCCATTAGTTTTACTATAAGATCAAATAGAATCCCAAAGTTGATTGATTCAACCCTATCACTAGCCAATTTCAAAATTCCTAGTTGGTTGTGCCCTCATCATATTCAAACTTCTATTCCCAATCAAAATACAAAATCCCTATCTATTAGGGATTCTCTCCAAAAAACCCTAGGCTATCCTATATAAGCACACACCCTATCAATTGCCTAGGTTGCGTCAGCAAATAAAAATATTGAGAGGGGCTACTTTTTTTTCGCACGGCAATACAAAAGAAGTGGGAGGCTGCAACATTTTTTTTGGGTACGGCAAATAAATTTAAAAGCTACAATTGGAGAGAAGTCACGCATAAGTTTTGACGTTGCACCATCGCCATCTCGATAACGAAGAAACCCCTGTTCGAGTTGTTGCCGTCACCGGAGTCTTGACGCTGCCACCGTCGACATATCTCAAAGTCGAAGCCACGCTGCCCAAGCGACCGCCGGAGAGCCATCGAAGTCGAGAGCCTTCACCACTACAAAACCCTCATCACCGATCGCCGCCAACGTCATCAGAAGCTCGTTGCTCGGAGGCTTCGTCGCTGCAGTCGAAGCTCGTCGACGAAGACATCACCGCCACCGTAGAGTAGTGCCTGAAGACGACGCCTAAGAAGCAGACGCTGACCACATCATCTCGACGTCGCCGTAGAAGCGGAGAAGAGCTCATCGTGATCCTAACGCTGCCACGGGCCACCGACGTTGAGGAGCAGCCGCTGCATCTCGAGACGAAGTCGAGAGAACGGAGAGGCTCGCCGTCGACAAACCCTATCAACCGCTGCTACCGACGTCGAGACATCACCGGAGATAGCCGAAGCTTAAAAGCCATCGCTGACTGCACGAAGAAGGAGACGACGAAGAAGCTCGCAAACGCCGCTGATCTTGCTGCTGGTCAAAGAAGAGCACTGCACACCGGAGGACAGTCGTCATCTCCGCATCCTTGAAGTTCTTGCCGCTGCTGCACGAAACACCGCCACCGGAGCTCTCGTCACCATCGACGTTGAGATAGTTGCCAGAGCTCGCTGCCGAAGACGACGAGGTCACCGTGCCACTGCTTGAAGAAGATCACCGCTGCCGTCGTCCCATCAGAGGCGCCTGCAGACTCTAAATCGAGACGAAGTCATCGTCGAAAGATCGTAGTCGAAGTCGGAGAGAACGCGACGAGCGGACGGCTAAGATCGCAATGAAAAACGCATCGACGGCCGAGATCACTGCATGCGAAAGCGAAGTTTTCGCTTTTGCTGACGTGGCGACCGCTGCTCCGAGAAATCGAAAGCGAAGCGGGTTATTCGCGTGCTGACGTGGCGGAGCATCAACCGCAGAGATTCGCAGGTCGCACGAATCTTAAAGTGTGACGTGGCTTTGATTATTTATTTGGAGTTGCCTTGCGCACCGGCCGATTAATTAAAGGAAGAGAGCTACGTTTCCTTGCGCACCGACCGCCCAATCTAAAGAGAGTTGCTGAGCGCACAGACCAGCTTTTATTAAAGGATTGAACTGCAATTGCTGTACACACAGACCGGTGTGTATCTTGACATCCAGGAGTCGGATTGAGACACCGTTTGCGTCAGATTGGAGCTGACGACGTGCAGATTGACAGAGACGCCTACACAGACACAAACTGAGCATTTCTAAACTCTAAACTCCTTTATTTGTGTCTCAGTGTAACGTTCTCTGTTGGGGAAACTTTTACCTATTTTTGTGGACTATTTTGGGACTTGTCTAGTTGGGACTAGACAAGTGGGACCCAGCTAGTTTGGGACTAGCTGGTAGAAAGCTTTGCTAGGATTGATAGTGAGAGGAAACACTGTGTGTGGGGTACTGAGAGTCTGGCGAGTGTAGAGACGTAGAGGGTGCTCTGAGCGTGCTCTAACTTGTGACTTTGTACATATTGCACTATTCAATCTAGTATTTGCTTTGGGGGCTGGAGTAGGTCGTTGGGACGACCGAACCAGGGTAAAATCTGCTGTGTACTCTGTGTCTACTTTTTCTTTACTCTGGTTGTGCTTTTAACTGCGTGTGATTTCTCGTGAGTTGCACGAGAATTTTTTATTAGCCTATTCACCCCCCCCCCCCCCCCCTCTAGGCTAGGATCCAGATCCAATAAGTGGTATCAGAGCCAGTTTAGTAGATCTAGCCTAGTTTGACCATGGACCACATTGATAGTGCTTTTGCTGAGGGTCAGTCTATTTCCCGACCACCTAGATTTAATGGAGGAGATTATGCTTACTGGAAAAATCGTATGAAAATCTATCTTATTTCTATTGATTATAAAGCTTGGCAAATTGTTGAAAAAGGATATAAATCACCTGTCATCAAAATTGAAAATACTGAGATGCCTAAACCTGATGATAAGTGGGATGATAATGATTGGAAGCTTTATTCTTTAAATGCTAAAGCTATGAATGCTCTTATTTGTGCATTAGATAAATCTGAATTCAATCGTATCTCACATTGTCTAACTGCGTAGGAAATATGGCATACTTTGGAGGTGACGCATGAGGGAACGTCACAGGTGAAGGAGTCTAGACTTGCACTTCTGAGCACAGAATACGAGGGATTTCGCATGCTACCATCAAAGACGATATCAGAAATGTTTGCGAGGTTCACCAACATTGTCTACAAGTCTAGTTCGCTCGGTAAGCCATATTCTAGCCTTGAGCAGGTGAGGAAGATATTAAGAGCTCAGCCAAGCTCTTTCAGGCCTAAAGTCACTGCCATCCAAGAAGCGAAAGATTTGTCACAGATGAGGGTAGAGGACTTAATAGGTAATTTAATGTCCCACGAGCTTGAATTGCAAAATATTGATGAAAGGGAGAAACCTGAGGAAAAAGAGAAAGCTACCAAGCCACTTGCTCTGAAAGCTGACGAAAGTGAAGATGATGATGATGACATAGCGCTAATGGTCAGAAATTTCAGAAAGTTTGTCCAGACCAAGCAAGGAAGAGCAGAAATGGCACCCATGTTTAATCGCTCTAACTTTTTTCAGTCTTCTAAGCAAAATTATGATCAGAATACTACTAATAGAATGACTTGTTTTAAATGCAAGAAAAGAGGACATCGAATGAGGGATTGCCCACATGAGACAACTCAGGTAGCTAAAGAAAAGGGAAAATCCAAGGTGCTTACTTGGGACATGGATAGCGAAGCTGAGAGCGAGGAGGAGGAACACGAAGCCCATTCATGCATGGCATTGATGGGAATACACAATGAGGTAACTTCTGGTAGTAAAACTGAACTCCTTACTCTTTGTAAAGAAATGCAAGATAAAATAGTAGAGCTTGAATCCACAATAGATGATTATCAAAATGAGAACTTTGATATGCAACAATCTGAATATGAAATGTCTAAAGAGATTGAAAAACTCAAAATTGATATTGTTGCACGTGACTCTACTATTGATATTCTGAAAAAGGAAAAATCCAGTTTTAATGATGAATCACCTTGTCTCTCTTGCCCTTCCTTGATGAATAATATTAGCATGCTTAAACTTGATTTGATTAAGCTCGAAACTGAAAAAGACTATGTCATTAGAGAGCTTAATGATAAATTCTGCATGTTGGATAATGATTTTAAAAGAAAAATGGTTGAATTTGAAAAGAAGGAAGAGGAAAACAAGAGAGCTTTTATAAGTAAATGCACATTGCTTGTGGAAGAAAATAGATTGTTAAAATCCAAAGTCTCTAATCTTGAATTAGCCATTAAGAAATTCTCTATGAGAAAACAATCGTTGGATACTATTTTAGAGAATCAATTATATGGAAATAATAGAAGAGGACTTGGATTTGGTTCGAAAAACGTTGAAAAGTCAAAATTCAAAATATTCCACAATGCACCATCTATTGCGAAGAACTTATATGCAAAGTGCTTTACTTGTGATAGTGTAGGCCACACATCATACTATTGTAAATTTAGGAACACAAACATCAAGTTTAAACAAGTGTGGGTTCCTAAAACTATGTTGGCTAACACTAGTGGACCTTGTTGGATTCCAAGGTCACACTTAACACCTTTCATGTAGGTGAGATGGAGTTTTGGCGAGGAGCGTTAAATTCAATGTTTCATTCTTTTAGCTCCTTCGTCAAAAGGCGACGAGAAGGTATAATTTTCTATCCCTCTTTGCATTTCATTGCATACCTTCATAGATTTCTTGTGTGTGCTTGATTTATTTTGGTTTGTGTGCTTGCATGGATGATTTTTAATGTTTTTATTTCTGAAAAAAAATGAAAAATCAAAAATAAAAAAAATGTGTGCTTATTGAATCCTCTTTTGAATCTCTTGAGTGATATTGTATGAATGATCAATTCTATCCCTTGTAGAAGTCAATTCATTATTGTTGTAGCTACATGAACATGATGTTATTCTTTTTAGTAGCCATGACATGTCTCATAAGTTTCAAACTTGACTTCTACACCTACATTTGCACTTTCATGATATTTGACTTTTTAGTGCTTTTGGAGATTCTTTTGAAGAATAATGGAAAGTGAATGTAGGAATGATTAATTTCTGAAATTTCTAAGGGATATGATGTGTTTAGCCATGAATTAAAATTGAGCACAAAAGAATTGAAAAAAAAACGATATTTGCTCCGTATGAAAAATGGACACACTTCATGGCTAAAACATAACCCACGAGTATCCAACTTGTGCTACATGGGTAATCATTAGCGTTGGTGTATATAACCCGTCAAGCAATGCCACCCCACATTTAAAAGTCCTTTTAGGCTATGTTTCGGGGTTCGGTAACTTGAACTCATCTTTGATGGGGTGGGAAAAGTCAATCCTAGTGATATTCATGAAAAATGGAAAATGTGGATTGCTTTGGTTGATTTTCTGATATTGAATCTCCTCTTGCACTTTATTGTCTATATCTTCTCACTTACACAAAGGTGGAGAAGTCTTGGTATGAAATTCTATGAACTTGACCTGTCTATTATTTGGAATGCTCATGCAAATTACACGCTACATCTAATAATGATTTATTTTTGCATGGAATATATTTGTGACTTCATTAATCCGCTTTTGGTGATTACAAAGGGGGAGAAAGAAAATATTTTGACAGCTTTGATGTTTGGTATTGATTGACATCTTTGGTATTATTTGTTGAAGGGGGAGCTTGAAAAATACTTGAATATATGGTGAAGGGGGAGCTTGAGAGAAGGGGGAGCATGATATTGTATTTGTTTTTAGTTTGCGCATGCCATGTTGTAGTGCTTGAATAAATATTCATTTCATGATTTATATTGCATTACATCCTTCAACACACTTCACACACTCTTTTCTATTGATCAAATCTTTTGTGGGTTTGTCATCACCAAAAGGGGGAGATTGTTGAAAGCAACGTTCTAGGATATTAGTTTGATGATGAGAAACGTGTCGGTATATCTAATGTGTGTGCTCAGTATGTTTCAGGCTTGGCAAAATGATACACTTTCGATATTTGGCGAAATTGCTATTCGTATAGCACATTGGGAGAGATGGAGCGTGTGTGCACAAAGAAGTTTGACTTGGTCAATGAAGTACAAAATTCGGACTTAGCCAATATGGGATGAGATGGGGATGAGATGGACTTGATCAAATCTTTTAGAAAGATTTACAAATATTTGAATTTGTCCTAATCCCATTAGTTTTACTATAAGATCAAATAGAATCCCAAAGTTGATTGATTCAACCCTATCACTAGCCAATTTCAAAATTCCTAGTTGGTTGTGCCCTTATCATATTCAAACTTCTATTCCCAATCAAAATACAAAATCCCTATCTATTAGGGATTCTCTCCAAAAACCCTAGGCTATCCTATATAAGCACACACCCTATCAATTGCCTAGGTTGCGGCAGCAAATAAAAATATTGAGAGGGGCTACTTTTTTTTCGCACGGCAATACAAAATAAGTGGGAGGCTGCAACATTTTTTTTGGGTACGGCAAATAAATTTAAAAGCTACAATTGGAGAGAAGTCACGCAAAAGTTTTGACGTTGCACCATCGCCATCTCGATAACGAAGAAACCCCTGTTCGAGTTGTCACCGTCACCGGAGTCTTGACGCTGCCACTGTCGCCATAGCTCAAATTCGAAGCCACGCTACCCAAGCGACCACCGGAGAGCCATCGAAGTCAGGAGCTTCACCGCTGCAAAACCCTCATCACCGACCGCCGCCAACGTCATCAGAAGCTCGTTGCTCGGAGGCTTCGTCGCTGCAGTCGAAGCTCGTCGACGAAGACATCACCGCCACCGTAGAGTAGTGCCTGAAGACGACGCCTAAGAAGCATACGCTGACCCCATCATCTCGACGTCGCCGTAGAAGCGGAGAAGAGCTCATCGTGATCCTAACGCTGCCACGGGCCACCGACGTTGAGGAGCAGCCACTGCATCTCGAGACGAAGTCGAGAGAACGGAGAGGATCGCCGTCGACAAACCCTATCAACCGCTGCTACCGACGTCGAGACATCACCGGAGATAGCCGAAGCTTAAAAGCCATCTCTGACTGCACGAAGAAGGAGACGACGAAGAAGCTCGCAAACGCCGCTGATCTTGCTGCTGGTCGGAGAAGAGCACTGCACGCCGGAGGACAGTCGTCATCTCCGCATCCTTGAAGTTCTCGCCGCTGATGCACGAAACACCGCCACCGGAGCTCTCGTCACCATCGACGTTGAGATAGTTGCCAGAGCTCGCTGCCGAAGACGACGAGGTCACCGTGCCACTGCTTGAAGAAGATCACCGCTGCCGTCGTCCCATCAGAGGCGCCTGCAGAATCTAAATCGAGACGAAGTCGCCGTCGAAAGATCGCAGTCGAAGTCGGAGAGAACGCGACGAGCGGACGGCTGAGATCGCAAAGAAAAACGCATCGACGGCCGAGATCACTGCATGCGAAAGCGAAGTTTTCGCTTTTGCTGACGTGGCGACCGCTGCTCCGAGAAATCGAAAGCGAAGCGGGTTATTCGCGTGCTGACGTGGCGGAGCATCAACCGCGGAGATTCGCAGGTCGCACGAATCTTAAAGTGTGACGTGGCTTTGATTATTTATTTGGAGTTGCCTTGCGCACCGGCCGATTAATTAAAGGAAGAGAGCTACGTTTCCTTGCGCACCGACCGCCCAATCTAAAGAGAGTTGCTGAGCGCACAGACCAGCTTTTATTAAAGGATTGAACTGCAATTGCTGTACGCACAGACCAGTGTGTATCTTGACATCCAGGAGTCGGATTGAGACACCGTTTGCGTCAGATTGGAGCTGACGACGTGCAGATTGACAGAGACGCCTACACAGACACAAACTGAGCATTTCTAAACTCTAAACTCCTTTATTTGTGTATTAGTGTAACGTTCTCTGTAGGGGAAACTTTTACCTATTTTTGTGGACTATTTTGGGACTTGTCTAGTTGGGACTAGACAAGTGGGACCCAGCTAGTTTGGGACTAGCTGGTAGAAAGCTTTGCTAGGATTGATAGTGAGAGAAAACACTGTGTGTGGGGTACTGAGAGTCTGGCGAGTGTAGAGACGTAGAGGGTGCTCTGAGCGTACTCTAACTTGTGACTTTGTACCTATTGCACTATTCAATCTAGTATTTGCTTTGGGGGCTGGAGTAGGTCGTTGGGACGACCGAACCAGGGTAAAATCTGCTGTGTACTCTGTGTCTACTTTTTCATTACTCTGGTTGTGCTTTTAACTGCGTGTGATTTCTCGTGAGTTGCACGAGAATTTTTTATTAGCCTATTCACCCCCCTCTAGGCTAGGATCCAGATCCAACACAGGTGCCCTCCGCAGCTGATTCGCATGCCGACAATCCTTCGCGACATAAGAAGCATCACCACAAACCAAACACTGGCCCAGAAACTTCCTACACTGATCCTTGATGTGGCCAGGCTTGCCGCAGAAATGGCAAGTCTTCTGATTAGGCCCTCCTGGCCTCTTGAACTGAGCTGGCTGATTAGGCTTGAAACCAGGCCTAACCACCGCCCTGGCCTGCTCCATAGGCTTCTTCCGAGCACCAGAACATGTCCTCTCATCTGACTCAGGTTCAGCTCCTGCCTCCTCGCAGCGACCAGAAATTTCTGATAAGAGTCCAGATCGGAGGAAGACACAAAACTCTGAAGCTCCAAAGCAAGTCCCTGCAGGAACCTCTGAGCCCTCTCATCAGCATCCTGCACCATCTTCGACGTGAACCGACTCAGCCTAGTGAACTCTTGGTGGTACAGGTCCACCGTCAAGCTCCCTTGCTTCAGATCAATAAAGCGCTGCAGCATCTCCTTCCTAGCAGCCTTCGAAAAGAACTCCTCATCAAACCTGGACTTAAAGGTAGCCCAAGCTATTGGCTCCAGCAGCATCTTCTCTTTCGCATCCCACCAGTTTCAAGCATTATCCTTGAGTTGCCTCTTCGCCAAATCAACCCATCTAGTCGGGCTGATCTTCGCCAACTTCAAATTATCTTCAATGTTCTGAATCCACTCATCGGCAGCCAGAGGACCCTCAGAACCATCAAAATTTGCAGGACCCAGCTCCCGAAATTGCTTCGCTCCAGGCTCGGAGTGAGGGGCATCCTGGATTGCCCGACCAGCTCGAACAACTGGAGCATTCTGGACTTACAGGAGCACGCCCTACTGCACCTGCATCATCTGAAGCATCATCCACATCATCTCTCCATTGGTGGGCTCCCGCTCAGGCTCCTCGTCATGAGGGAGCGCACCACTACCTCCACCACGGGTGAATCGCCGTCCTGCCATCTAATGACACAGAAAACGAAGCAGATTAGACTCATAGCTTATGACTCGGATGTCGAACTTAGTTTATTGGACATTCTAATATTATTATCGTCATTCCGATAATCGCAGTTACAGAAAAGGACCTGCATGGGCCACCAACAAAACCTGTCACGCCCCGCTTTCCTAAAATGGAGGCGAGACGTAAAAAGGTCCGCACGAGAGTGGAGCTGTGAAGCCCCAAACCCGATAAGCGTCAATAAAACATAAGCAGGTCCATGTAACCACAAACGGAACAACAATAATAACATAAGGAGAGACAGAAATAAAATCTCAAATCTCAGAATTTGTCCAACTTTAAATTAAGTTCAGCATCGAGAAAAGCCATCAGGCTAAAAGAAAGAGTCTAAAGGCCTAGAACAAGGCCAACAAAAGGGACAACATAACAAATTATTGGTGCCACGCACCGACAACAAACAATCTAAACAACAACACAAACAGTCTCTACGACTGATCGCACGTGTCCACGAAGTCCTCGTCAAACACAGGCTCGGGCTCGGCGTCTGCAAACACCTCGTCCTTAACAATGAACTCAGGCTCAGGATCTAACATGTGTCACCCAAAAGAGTAAAGGGGCACATGTCAGCAAGTCTAAAAGACTTGGGAAAGGAAACTGAAAAGGAAGGCAAACTAGCAACCTAGCAGTTATAGTATGCATGACATGACAGTTATGGTATGAGTGCACAAGTAAGACATGGTGAAACAATAAGTACAAGAGAACAATTTATCAGGGCATGTCAAGAGTAGCCAAGCTACTAACAATCTCAATCTTTTCACTAGTCACGTTTCACGTTGTTTGTAGATGTTTACGCCTTACAGCTGAACTGTTGGACATTCACACTGATTGGCCGCTTAACACTACCCCAGAGCCCAGAGTTTACGCCTTACAACTGCAGTTGCTGATCTGGCAGACTCCCAGTTGAATGGCCGCTTAACTCTTACCCCAAAACCCACGTGTAAACGAGCCAGGGTCCCTATACACGATGCTCAGTAAATGAGCCAGGGTTGCCCCGCACAAGAGCTCGTTTCCTGGATCACAAACCAGGAGTGTATTTCATTTGGCATAGGGGTGCACCTAGCCTCAATCATTTCACAAGGTGTAGCGGAGCTACGCAATCACGGGAACACTTAAAGAATGCAATGACATGATAATTAGTTCGCGTATCGTTAAGGGAAATTAAACATGACATGGTAGTTGTGCAACATGATAAATGTCGGATCTAGCTTCGTTGTCAAGCTAGTTCCTAAAATTGCGCCTAGGCGAGTATCATTTCGTCGCCTAGTCTCTTTTACGCCTACAACAAGCAAATGGCCTAAGACATGGCCCAAAACCCAAAGTGGCAAGTTTCACTTGCCTAGCACCGAGGATGACGATCAACGAGGCCGTCACACAAATGCTAACTACAGAGATGAGATCGCTGCCATGGTAAAACAATATTAGAACAACATCCAACCTAGTTTTATTAGGGTTTCACAAGGACACAATGGGTTATGAAAACATTAAGAGATCGATTTATTACCGTATCGGAGCGGAAGAATGATGCCGAGCAAGCACGACAACGGAAGAAACGATCCGGGGAACCTAGGGTTCAGATCTCGAATGGATGGGGAAAATCTGGAGAAATGGGGTTTTGGGGATTTTGGGGGGTTTTCCGGCGACCTAGAGGTGGTGGCCGGCCAAAATGGAGAGGGGGAGAGGATCTTGATGAAGGAGGAGGGCTAGGGTTAGATGGATGATGATTTGGGGAAGAAGGAGGCTCAGGAGAAAGGAAAGAAGAAAAGAAAAACATTTGGGGGGTTTAAATAGGAAGTACTGGCGGCTGCCCAGAAATTAGGGTTTCGACACAGATTAGTCGGTCAAAGAGCAACCACTGACCGACTAGTTTGGGAACTAGTCGGTCGGTTGACCAACGCTGACTGACTAAGTCCAAACAGTAACTCCTGTACAAAAATAGGATTTAGATTTAGTCGGTCAAAGAACAACTACTGACTGACTAGTTTCTCATCTAGTCGGTCGACGAACGTTCTTAGACCGACTAAGAATGAATAGTACTTGGTATCAAAAATGATCATAGAGCTAGTCGGTTAAAGAACGATTGCTGACCGACTAGTTTGCAACCTAGTCGGTCGACAAATGTTCTTAGACCGACTAACGATAAATAGTAACTCCTGAGTAATTAACAAAGCCAACTAGTCGGTCCATGAAGGTTTGCCGACCGACTAAATCATCATCTAGTCGGTCGGTTCCCCTTCTTATACCGGCTAACGTGCACAGAAAGTTCCGAAATGAAGCGCGAATCTCCGGGATCGATTCCTAAGATTCCTAGGCTTGATCTAACAATAAGATATGACCAATATGAAGCCCGTCACGAATGACTTACTCCAAAATCGACGATTCTAAGGAAGAAGCTAGAAAATCACGACGAAACGATCGAAAATGAAAGCTACGGAGACGAAAACCACACATGAGGAGAAAATCCACCAAAACATATATATAATATAATTAATCCAGATACATGAAAACCAGTCGTTACACACTGGTTTGGGGATGGTAGGCGAGGCCATCCTTGTGATGGACTCCATACTTTTTGAGCATTGCTTCAAATAATTCTTTTCGATGAAGTGACTCCCCCGTCACTTATAACCGTTCTTGGGACTCCGAAGTGGGGAAAGATCATGTGCTTGAAGAACTTGGCGACCACCTTTGCGTTATTCATCAGGGTGGCTACGACTTCCACCCACTTTGAGACATAATCCACTAAAACTAAGATGTACTTCTTACCATTTCTTGACAGAAAATGACCCATAAAATCAATCCCCCAGCATTCGAATACTTCTATCTCCAAGATCCCTTGTAGGGTGTTCGGGTTTCGTACTTGCACCCGGAAGTGCGAATGTCGTCTTACCGCAAGCGCATGGTATATAGGTATATCGACGAGCGGGTATCGTATCCACAGGGAGGCGGTGTCAGACTACCTATCGATCCTCGATTGGTTAGGCTTCGATGTTTTGTTAGGTGGAGATGGATTATGGAGTGTCGTAATGGTGGTGGATGTGGAATGCGAGAGTGTCACGATGGGGAAGGCACATCCGGACACAAAAGAAACCAAAAGAACAAAGAGAAACAATCGAGGGAAATATCACTAGGGTATCAGAAATCCATGCTAGGGCTTTTGGGTTTGGATAATGGGTTAAGGGTCCCTTTGTTAGGCGATGGATAAGAGTAGGAGTGTCACATCCGTAGATGGGAACGAGCATTAGACTTCTGTCATCACACTCGTCTAACGCATCCCTATGCAGAGCCGTGCTTTCGTGATCGGCTTCACACGGGGACGTGTGCATTAAGCTCGACACTTGGTCCCACCTTGCAATCGGTATCTACTGGCGTGGTCTATGGACTGTGATGCTACACCACGATTAGTTCTAAAGGTCGGGCTACTCTCGCAGTCATCGGCTAGCGGATCGAGGATTAGTGGTCGCCCCAGCTCTGGAGTCACTCATGTGAGCGTGAACCCGGGAAAACAGACACTAAGCCCAAATCAGATTCGTGGGGATTCTCCCTAGGACGTGGAGTTTCTTTCGCGATCCCCCGATCCTAATGTTAATCCCCCAAAACCCTTGTTCAAACCATCATATAGCAACCTTAGATTCACCCAACTAAGTTTAACATATCATCTAAGCCCTAAAATCCTAGGGTTCATCCCTAATCCTAGCAATAGATCTACTCAATCATTGCACAAGAGATATGAAAAATAGGAATTAACATCACAAGCAATTAAGAGGAAAACAATTAAAAGATTCAACAACTAAAGTAAATGAGGAAGACAATAGAAAGGATTTAACAAAGGAAATACTTAGCTAATGAAGATCAGATACATAAACATTCAAGAGGGGGCCGATGGCATAGCCTAGCCTCTGAAAATCATCCCCAAAGACAGAAAATAGATGAAATGGGATAAAAATCGGCCCCCTCCAAATGATGGCTACAACTCCTATTTATACACGTCCCCCAAAAACCCTAGAAAAAGCCCTAAAAGCAGTCTACCGACATAGCGCTCGGCCGAGAGCTCCCTTGTGCTTTGGCTCATTGGTATATGAAAAGCGGGTGCTCGGTCGAGTAGGTTAGCTTCTCGACCAAGCGACCTCCTCATGGCATCTATGGCACTCGGTCAGAATTGATGTCGATCGGTCGAGTGGTTGGCCACTCGACCAAGCGAATTAACTCCAATTTTAACAGAGAGTTTGAAGGCAAAACATGGAGCTCCCTGACGGCTGGCTCGGTCAAGCATTGGGAGTCGCTCGGTCGAGCGAGTTGGATTGCTCGGCCGAGCGACCTCTCACAGCTTGGCTACTCCTTCATGGTGTCATAGCTCGGTCGAGCGCATGGAGCGCTTGACCGAGCGACTTGGAACTCCACTCCAAGCTTCCCTTTTCCTCTCGTTTCTTCTTCTTTGCTTCTTATTTCGTGTTCCTCCTTTGCTTCCCAGCAGCTTTGAGTCATCAAATGCATTGTCGCTGGTGCTCCGATGTCGATGTCCGTGCCCTCTTCTCCAATATACTCCGAATTGCTCGATATTCCCTGAAATGCAAACAAACGCTCTTAAAGTCAAATAGTTCCAATTATTAGCGTAAAAGCATATAAAATCGGGATTTTAAGCAATCATTTTGACGTGTAAGCATATATATAAAATGTTGAATATTATGACACATCAAATCCCCCAAGCTTATCTCTTACTCGTCCTCGAGGAAGACTAGTAAGAAGCGAAACCTGGAGAGGAATATGACGGAGAGGTGAGGCGATGACGTGTGATGTAGACATGTGACTCAGTCTTAAATTCAGCAAATATATGAACCCAAGGATAAAAGAATACGTGAATACACACTATTAACGATTAAAGCACAATTTCATGCAAAATACTTAAGTCTCTATCAAATGAACATATTGTGGATTTTAATAAATATAACGAACTTGACAATCAATGAAATGAGAATAGAGCTACACCCTATCATAGTTTATCATGAAATATACTAAGTTCACAGAAATGGATTCAATGTTCACAACTCATTCTCTAAGCAGTGTAAATATGTCATGATCAAAAAGTTTCAAGCATGAGTGGTGTTTTGTTAAGTTTCATGGAATGAGTTAGTAGATTCAAGTAAGGTAAGACGTCACCACACTACGCTCGTTTCATGACTCCTAGAACCCATCAACTTTCCCAAGTCTCTATTATATATAGAAAGTGGGGTAAGGATATGGAATTTTTGTGTTTTTATATTGTTTTTGGCTATACAATTTTTATACACATATTTTTCTTTCTTTATATACATGAGATAACTCAATATATACAAAAGGCGGCCTCATCCCAGACCAAACGGTCTTAGGGCATCGGGTTACAAGGAATCCCAAGGACCTTTTATTTAGGATATTTGTTTGATTTTTGTATTATTAGGATGTTTGCAAACTCACGTAAACACGATGGAATGCAAAACATGATCAAATATCATTTATTTGGCTATGCACAAAAGAAAAGGAAAAACATAGAATCTAGACATGGCTTGGTTTCAGGAATTCTAGTTTACTTTGGTTGTCGTAGGGTTATCATATCTCTTTTGAATTACTTAACATCCATGAAGCAATAGAATTATCAATCAAACACGCAAGAGTCAAATAAATTTTAGATTTTTTATTCAGTCTTTTTTAGCCCAACTATTTCGAGAATATGGTTGTGAAACTATGGATTCTACTACGAAAAAGCATATTAATAATGATACTCTAATCAAGGAATTGAACTCTAATCTAACAGATATCAGAGTTCATAAAAAATAAATTCATAATATTTCATAGAAAATGAAGCATATGAGAAATAAATAAAGCGGTGAACCAGGTTCAACTGAAAATTTCAAAGTGTGTTTCACGACGAAGTAAAGTGCGTGCACTGTGCACTCCCCCAAGCTTAAACATCACATTATCCTCAATGTGTGTATGACATGGATAGAGGACAACGACAAAATAGGGAGTTACACAACAAAATAATTTATCTCCTCCAAGCTATTTCATATGGTGCCCGGTGTGGATAGATGGGCATAAAAATTGGGGAGAGAAGCAAAGAAGCACCATAAAATTAAGGTGAGCAATTAAATCATAGAATATGGTGGGGTGCAAAAGATAATTGAGTAACCATCATATGGGTGAATTTATTAAACTAGGAAAGCATAAAATCCTATATGTTCTTCTTGCTATCGAGAGGATTTGTGTTTATTTAAAGCGTAAAAATCTACACTATGGCTACACTACTGGATCGATACCACATGTAGCAAAAGGCGGATCAAGTATCTTTGCCGGTGCAGACAACTGCTCCAGCTGATCCTTTCGTGGCACCACCAGGTGCGTGTCTCCACGAACTCCATCAGATTCGAGCAATGCAACTTCCAGTATCTCTCCAAGGACTCCACATGTACCCTGAATAAGATAAGCCGCATCAATCTGATGTGGATAATTTTTCCCCATAACAAAAGTTTTCCAAAGAAGGTCACCAAATGAAATATGTAAAGTAAAAAATGGTTGACGAAAATTCCCTAAAAATGTATCTCTGCTCTCGTGTACCACGACAGGCAATTCCTTGTCGTTTGTTTTGGGTTCTTCAGGCAACTTCAACATATGAGTGTGGGTCTCATCAGGCGACTCCTCGTTGTGCTCCTCGATAAGTTCCCCAAGAAGTGACACGTCTAAGCATACCTCTGGTCCATAATCGTATGTGTTCTACAAAAGGTACGAAATTTCAAAAAGATCTAAATCAAAAAAAATATCAAATAGAATGCAAGATTCAAAAATGGAATGTGTAAAAATATCTCTCTGAGTGGGAGTAGTGAGCTCTGGTGGGTGGTCCTCTGCTGGATGCTCAGCGATGGTGATGGAAGGTAAAGGCGGTAGAATCTTCTCTGTGGCCTCCTCCTGAACAACAACCTCTGGCTCTGCAGTGATACTCCCCAAGTGTCTCATCTCAGTTGTCTCATCAGGGGTAACCGCAATCGTGTCATTCGTCACTGTCTCGTCAGAGTTGATAGCATCCACTTCCTCACAATGCACTACCTCAGCCTCCTCTTTGGGCTCCTCAAGGTATAGAAGGCAATGTAAACTGCATCTTCTTCTTTTGTGCCTACTTCTTCGTTTCCGTCCTAGAACTCGAGGCACCAGATGGCTTGGCTTGGCCCTCTCAATAGTAGGTGCAGGTGGTGTTGTGGTCTTAGTCATCTCTTCCACAGTATAAAAGTATATCTTTCCCCCTCAACTCGAGCAAGGACTCCATCATCAATGGTACCTGTAGAAGAGATGCGACGAATAATAAAATCGTGAAATGCAAGCTCACAAGGATCACCTGTCGTTATTGTTAATGGACCGGGGGACCGAACTTTGTCCACAATGCTATTCAATAGGCCAAGAGATGTGTCCTTGTCCCAATGCATGACCTCCTCGGTCTTTCCCTCGGGCTCACGAGATGGAGGAGTCCTGCTAATATCATCGACCTCCCGTCGCAGTTGACTAAGGGTCTCCTCCAGCTTAGCGCAGGGTTCATTATATTGAAATTGAAGAATTGCCCTGCTCTCCTTTATCTGCACGAGTGCCAAATTGATGGGATGGTCAGGACTCAAGAGACAGACATGGCATTCGTAAGATGTGTGTCCCACCACGTCACATGACTTGTAGTAGGCATATCACTCTGAGTAATAGTCATATCCATCCATCTGATAGTATGGGTCCTGTGGATAATATCTGTATTATTTCATTGGAGCCTCATACTGCTCTGAATAATCTTTGCCTGAATACTCCCAAGATTGTTCCATTGTACCTGAATAGGCAAAAACAACAACTTGGAAAAGATATCAGTGGTACAAGAAAAGGAGATGGTAATTAAGTGGTGGCGGAAAAAAATATATCTCTTTGTTTCTCTTAATAAATTTTCTTTTTATTCGAAGTCTATCTACCTAATTGTGATAAATGGATAGTATGGCGGAACGCCTCCCCGACAACGGTGCCAAAAACTTGTTCGGGTTTCAGACTTGCACCCTAAAGCACGAATGTCATCTTAACGCAAGCACACGGTATATGGGTTTATCGGCGAGCGGGTATCGTATCTATAGGGAGGCAGTGTCACACTACCTATCGATCCTAGGTTGGGTTAGGCTTCGATGTTTTGTTAGGTGGAGATGGATTATGGAGTGTCATAATGGTGGTGAATGTGGAATGTGAGGGTGTCACGATGGGCAAGGCACATCTGGACACAAAAGAAACCAAAATAACAAAGAGAAACAATCGAGGTAAATATCACTAGGGTATCGGAAATCCCCACTAGGGCTTTTGGGTTTGGTTAACGGGTTAAGGGTCCCTTCGTTAGGCGATGGATAAGGGTAGGCGTGTCACATCCATATATGGGAACGAGCATTAGACTTTTGTCATCACACTCCTCTAACGCATCCCTATGCGGATTTGTGCTTTCACAGTCGGCTTCGCACGGGGACGCTTGCATTAAGTTTGACACTTGGTCCTGCCTCGCAATCCGTGTCCACTGAAGTGGTCTACGGACTCGATGCTACAGTACAGTTAGTTCTAGCGGTCGGGCTACTCTCGTGTCATCGGCTAGCGGATCGGGGATTAGTGGTCGCCCCTGGCTCTCGAGTCACTCATGTGAGCGCGATTCCTGAAAAACAACCACTAAGCCCAAATCGGATTCGTGGGGATTCTCCCTAGGACGTGGAGTTACTTTTGCGATCCCCCGATCCTGAGGCTAATCCCCCAAAACCCTTGTTCAAACCACCGTAGGGCAATATAGATTCACCCAACTAAGGTTAAACTATCATCTAAGCCATAGAATCCTAGGGTTCATCCCTAATCCTAGCAATAGATCTATGCAATCATTGCGCAAGAGATATGAACAATAGGAATTAACATCACAAGCAAACAAGAGGAAAACAATTATAAGATTCAACAACTAAAGTAAATGAGGAAGACAATAGAAAGGATTTAACAAAGGAAATACTTAGCTAATGAAGATCAGATACATAAACATCTAAGAGGAGGCCGATGGCATAGCCTAGCCTCTGAAAATCATCCTCAAAGACAGAAAATATATGAAAGGGGATAAAAACCGGCCCCCTCCAAATGATGGTGACAACTCCTATTTATAGACTTCCCCCAAAAACCCTAGAAAAAGCCCTAAAAGTAGACTGCCGACATAGCACTCGATCGAGCATGCCCTAGAGCTTGGCTGAGCGCTCCCTTGTGCTTTGGCTGCTTAGTACGTGAAAATCGATCGCTCAGTCGATCAGGGTATCCACTCGACCGAGTGACCTTCTCGTGGAATCCATGTCACTCGGTCGAAATTAATGTCGCTCGGTCGAGCGGTTGGCTGCTCGATCGAGCGAATTAACTCTAATTTTAACAGAGAGTTTAAAGGAAAAACTTGGAGCTCCCTAACGGCTGGCTCGGTCGAGCATTGGGTGTCGATCGATCGAGCAAGTTGGATCGTTTGACTGAGCGGCCCCTCGCAGCTTGGCTCCTCCTTCATGGTGTTATAGCTTGGTCGAGCGCATGGAGCATTCGAACAAGCGACCTGGAACTCAACTCCAAGCTTCTCTTCTCCTCTCTTTTCTTCTTCTTTTCTTCTTGTTTCTTGATCCTCCTTTACTCCCCAATAGCTTTGAGTCGTCAAATGCAGCGCCGCTAGTGCTCCGGTGTCGGTGTCCGTGCCCTCTTCTCCAATATACTTCGAATTGCTCGATATTCCCTGAAATGCAAACAAACTCTCTTAAAGTCAAATAGTTCCAGTTATTAGTGTAAAAGCGTATAAAATCGGGATTTTAAGCAATCATTTTGACATGTAAGCATATATATAATGTGGAATATTATGACACATCATTGAGGCATCTCATTCTTCTTCGTGATGTTCCTCGTTCTTTGGCCCATGTCGCATGATCTAATATAGTCGTTCGCATCCTTGAAGATGGTGGACCAATAAAAACCGCTTTGGAGAATTTTTTATGTGGTTTTAGTGACTGCTGGATATTCGATCGTGGCAGTGTGAAATGATGGATTCAATCTCTTCCTCCGGAATGCAACGTTCGATAATCCCATCAGCGCATATCTTGAATAAGTACGGATCGTTCCAAAAGTAATTTCTAGCTTCATGTAGGAACTTCCTCCTTTGATAGGTTACCATGCCATGGGGTACTATACCGCTTACCAAGTAGTTCACTATATCGGCATACCATGGTGCATCAGAGGAGGATGTCGCAAATAACAGCTCCCCGATGAGTGAATCATCAATAGGTAAACTATCATCCCCATGCTTGTGGATCAACCGTGATAGATGGTCCGCCACTACGTTCTCAGCCCCCTTCTTGTCCTTGATTTCTATATCAAATTCTTGGAGGAGGAGAATCCATCGTATCAAGCGTGGCTTTGCATCCTTCTTGCTCAGCAGATATTTCAACGTCGCATTATTTGTTTGTATTATGACCTTGGACCCCAAAAGATAAGATCTATACTTCTCGATGGAATACACTACTGCTAGTAGTTCCTTCTCTGTTGTGGTGTAGTTCTTTTAAGCATCATCCAAAGTCTTGCTAGCGTAGTAAATGCAACGAAGCTTTCCCTCTTTTATTTGGCCAAGGACAACTCCAACTGCTTGGTCACTAGCATCACACATCAACTCAAATGGTAGATTCCAATCCGGTGGTTATATAATAGGACATGAAATGAGGGCTTCCTTTAACCTGTCAAAAGCTTGCAAACAAGCGTCAGAAAACACAAAAGGAGCATCCTTCACTAGGAGCTCCGTAAGAGGGCGAGCAACGCTAGAAAAGTCTTTTATGAAGCGACGGTAAAACCATGCATGTCCAAGGAAACCATGGATGCCCTTAAGATTAGTAGGGCGGTAAATCTTTGATGACTTCAACCTTGGCCTTATCAACTTCGATTCCCCTAGAGAAAACGACGAGCCTAAGAACTACTCCCTCAGTTACCATGAAATGGCGCTTTTCCTCATTTAAAGTCAAATTATTGTCATGGCATCATTCTAAAACTTTAGTCAAATTGGATAAGCAAGCATCAAAGTTAGCGCCATAAACGAAAAAGACATCCATAAAGAGTTCCATTATATTCTCAATGAAGTCCAAGAAAATAGACGTCATGCACCTCTGAAATGTCACTGGTGTGTTACATAATGTGAATGGCATTATTTGGTATGAGAAGGTGTCATACGGACAAGTAAACGTCGTTTTTTTGTCCTCACGATGCAATGGGATTTGGAAGAATCCGGAGTATCCATCAAGGTAGCAAAAATACTTGTGCTTGGCAAGTCGCTCAAGCATCTGTTCAATGAACGGGAGGTGAAAATGGTCTTTTCTGGTGGCCTTATTACGTTTTCAATAATCAATGCACATCCGCCAACCAGTGACAGTTCTAGTGGAAATCAACTCGTTCTTATTGTTCCTCACAACGGTCATACCCCCTTCTTGGGGACAACCCGAACAAGACTAACACATCCACTGTCGAAAATGGGATAGATAATATCGGCTTCAAGCAATTTTAACACCTCTTTTTTGACTACTTCTTTCATATTAGGGTTCAATTGCCTTTGAGGCTCAATGGAAGTAGATTCATTATCTTCGAGGTGGATTCTATGGTTGCCTAGAGTTTCGCTAATGCCTTTCAGATCGGTAATGCTATGCCATATCACCATCCTATGTGCTCTGAGGGTTTTAAGAAGACTTTCTAATTGTGGCTCGGTCAGGGAGGCGCTAACGATGACATGGTAAGTGGAATTCTCCCCTAAGAAAGCATATTTTAAATTTGTAGGAAGTGGTTTAAGTTCTACCTGAGGGGGCGATGTACCCCTATCATCTCTTGCCTGTGATAAGGATGTGTCTTCAATTGTTGGTTCAGCAGTGGTGAATCCCTCTTCGGTGGATTTGTAAGACGAGCAGGGTAATGATGGTGCATCGTGATAAATGCCCGCAGAGTCCATCTCTAAGGGAGTAGGCTCCGTAGTGCACCTGTCAATAGGAATATGATTTTCAGTTGCGCCTGTTTTATCAGGTGTAGAGTCAAGAGGGCTCCCCTGAATGATGTCGCCTTGAAGTTGCTCGGGTTCTACACACTCTTCGTAGACGTAGTCTTCGCATGTCTCGGTTTGGAGGATATTATCACCATAGAAGTGTAGAGTGTCTCCCTCGTACCATACGTAGACTCCGTCAGAGATGGGGATGCCATCCAAGAACTCAGCATCCTTGAAGGTGCTTGCAATGAAAATTGAGATCCCTTGCACAACAGGGTCCTCTGCACGGAATCGAACCAAACCATTAGTCCATACGTCAGTCATGACACTTTCCAAGATACTCAAGAATTGGGAATCACTCAGTGGTTCATACGCCTCGACTTGCGGAGTTTCAATAGCGCATAAATGCATCACGTCCCCTTCAAAGCTTATATGGATGTCGGCCTCAATGGTACCTGCATCAGAAACATTATTCATTATGTGATCTATAACCATTTATTGGGACTCATCACTTGCCATGTAGGTTCCTGATCCGATGAATCAGACTGCATCCAGCAGCTCCCTTGCTGCGTATTCGACCATGGCCTCCTCCATGTACGAGACCTGAGGATCGTATGCTTGGTATGGAGAAGAGCTAACCCCATATGTGCTGCTATCAGAATCACTGATCCAACACACTTGCATCTCCATAATACCTGATTACTTATAAAGAATATTGACGTGAGAGAATTGTCAGTAACAAAAGAAAAAGAATAAAAAATATGGGAAGATGGGAGATGGTAAGAATAGCTAACAAATTCTTCAATAAAGAAATAAACACAAGTATAAACCGTTACCTCTCCGGCAACGGTGCCAAAAGCTTGGTGCGCTCCGGATTTACACCCGAAAACTACGTCAAGTGCACAGTGTCAGAGCTTTGTAATATAGAAAAATGTCGAACCCACAGGGAGGTGATGCTTATATAGTCTTGGGTATTTTCTAGATCTCAGAACAGTTTCAGCAGGTGTATTCAAAGAGGGTTGTCACGATTATCTCCTAATGAGGTTATTAACAATATAAATAGACTAGGGCAATAGGAGTCACCAATAGGATCGTCGGATGGCGATGCTAGGTTAGAATTCATACGTTGAATTGGATTTATTATGGAGAGATTGTCGCATCTAGAATGTAGAACTCATGACAAACTGTCGTTGTGCCACTCATCTAACGTATCCCGTGTTTAGCCCCACCGTCGTGGATAGCCTCACACGTGATCCGTGCATTACGATCGACAACTATTCTCAGTCTATACTCATGCTACTGTCGTGGATTAAAGTTTTGATCTGTGTATCGGTGGCTCTCATTGATGCTACTATCGTATGTCATCAATTAGTAATATAGGATGTTAGTAGATCCCATCAAAGTGCGCACCACTGTCATGGTCACGAACCCTAATTAGATTCACTAACATACCTAATTATGTTCATAGGATATCCGTCAAAGAAGTATGTTCCACAGTCGTGGTCACAAACCCTATATGGAATCTCCTACAAACTTGGCTGGATCAACCAAAACACATCCCTTTTATACCAAAACAACATAAAATCCTAACTTTACATCTAAATACTAAGATCCTAGGGCTAATCCATTATCATTCGATAAGACTACTCACAACTCATAGAAATATCGATAAAATATTCAATAAAAGCAAGAGAGATCATCATCACAATAAAAGACATTGAAATAAGCATATAAAATCTAGAGATCGTTACCAAAACGTTGTAGAGAAATAGCCAATCGCAGAGAATTAAGAACTCAAGATTCCAAGTAAACGCAATTAATTAAAATCCAATCTTTGTCTTCTACAAAATAGCGACAACTATGAAAACTCTCTAGGAAAACTAAACTAAAATTAAAACTAAGGAAAATAACTAGCTCTCTAATCTAGGGTAAAAATTGTGCTTATATACAATGGGGGTGGACCCCACAAAAATCTGAAGATATGGGCAATTATGCCCACCAACTAGTCAGGTCGCGGCGCCCTACTCGGTCGAGTGCGGTGCCACTCGGTCGAGCTGGATGCACAGCTCTGCTTTGCTGATTCTTTGGCTCTGGGATAATACTGGCTACTCAGTCGAGTAGCCCCTCCGCTCGGTCGAGCTATAATGGGCTTGAAAGTCTCTCCAAAACACTGCTCTGTTTGGTTCGTCCTCGGTCGAGTAGATGGTCTGGTCGGTCGAGTGGTCTTATCTGCTCGGTCGAGCTACAGTGTTTGGAGAGTTTCTTAGAATATTTGTTCTTTCTGGATTACGCTCGGGTGAGTAGAAGCTCTGCTCGATCGAGTGGGGTGTATCAGGTCTGCTGGGGCTTCAAGAGTATTAGCTCGGTCGAGTGTTGAGCAGCTCGACCGAGCTGCCTGGGAAACAGCCTCCAAGCCTCTAGAGCTCTAAAATCTCCTTCTTTTCTCATCCTCTCCTCCAATCTTCTTCTTCACCTTGTCGAACACCTATTGAACCTTGCCAATAATGCTCCGAATGGCTCGGATGTGTCCACATCCTATAAATGCTTCAAATCGCTACAAAGTTCCTGAAAATCCACAATTCTATATGAAACTCGAGTATATCGTTAGAAGCACGATAATATATATAAATGCAAACTTTGGATGGCGAAAATGATATGAAATGATGCAGTAAATGCATGGAAAATATGGACACATCAGCTTCCAAGTTCTTCATATGAGCTTTTCAATACATTAGTTCTTCATGGCTATAAAATAATTCCTATACACACTTGAAATAAATTCTTATTAAACATATTATTTGTAGACATCATCAAAACTCAATGGGGTGGGTCTCAATATCCCAATACCTAGATCAATTAAATCATTCATCAATCCTCTTGGTCCAAGACAAACAATCTAATTAACTAGGATAATTGCATCGGATCACCATCCACCATGATTTTATAACAATATGTGTCGATTCCAATAGCAGACATTCGATCAATCAAACACCATCTATCATTCATACTCTTTCTCAAGACATATCAACAACATAACAAGATGAAAACCCAAGGATGAATGATAATCTACGATGTAGCACAAGAGATAATCCAATTCAAGTCCAAAACCAACCCAATCAGATCACAACCCACACAACAGGATACTAGTCACACATGATTGCAATGGAAGCAAAATCAATTAGAAAAGTCATTATTCCATTCAATACAATGTAGCTTTCAATACAATATAGATAATACAAAAGAGAAGAGAAGATAGGGTTATTATCCCTAAAACTCCCTTAGATGACTCTTCAATAGCTTTCTCTTTGATCCTCAAAAGTTTAGAAAATGAGGCTAAACATCACTCAAAATCACTAAGAAAAATTAAACATACGCTCTGGAGAAGATGATGAAGCAAAAAATATAATACAATGGTTATCCTCTAATCTTCCTCACATTAGGATGTTATACCCTTCAAAAGCTTAAATCCACACCCTCCATTGTTAAGATTAACGCACAAGATACTCCTTTAAACCTTGGGTTCAGATCAAGTTGAAAAACCAAAACATATTTGCCAAAAAATCAAATCTTGAAATGGCAACAGCATAGTTGACACGACCGTGTCGAAATTTGACATGGTCGTGTCATCATTCTCCCAAGATACACAAAGCTTGCACGACCGTGCCGGCTTCTTTAGCAGACTCTTCAATATTTCACAAATTTTACACAGCCTTGCAGATGGCTGCACGGCCGTGTCGCTTTGGCTTAAATTGTGCTTATGACTTGATCGCTCACACGGCCATGCGTGGCAACACTTAGATGTGTCACTGTATTTTCCAAAGTTCTCGAGACACTGTTCATTCTGTCCATAGTATGACACGGTTATGTGACTGATCAACACGATCATGCACAACTCAAAACTCCTCAGCGACATATGTTTGAAGTATGTTTGAATTTTAGAACATTCCTAAAAATTCCTGCAACATAATTAAAGCATGATTAAGAAACGAGAATGATATTTTGTGCATATAAAAATGTTTAGCTCATAAATAAGATGGTATTATCAAAACAAACGTATCGGAGCCCGATTATATATGAATTATGCACAAAAACCAATGAGTTAAGGGGTTGTATATACAATATTCAACCGTAGTCGTACCCACCAACTATCACTTTGCTAGTCCCTAGCAAAGTATGCAAATATTATCAACTCCATATCAACTTCTGTCTGTTGACCATGTTGTGGGATATACCCTCAGATCATTTGTATTTGATGCAAATGAAAATTTAAGCTTAGATAGGGACTATTTTGCATTTGATGCAAACCGGATTAAAGATGTCGTAAATATTTTACGAAAATATTTAATATAATAAACATATGAAAAAGGTTACTTGTAAGACGGGAATGTCCCGCTCTAAACAGAGGTTCAAACGGCGTCCAAATCGGACGCCAAATGCCCAAGTTACGGTCAAAACTGCTCAAAGGGGTCTTACCCATGCCCAAACTGAGCATGGGTCAGACCATGAAGACCCAGGCCAGACTGGGTCTAGCCTGGGTGCCTGGCCAGCCAGGGCCAGGGGTGTCACGCCCCGCTTCCCAAAACGACGGAAGGGAAACGTGACTAAGGTCCACAAGGGTCGGAGCTGCGAAGCTCGGACCCAATAAGCGTCTGTGAGGTGCTCCAAAGCATAAACATGTTCTTGCATATATAAAATTCGGAACAACAAAAGTACTGAAAGAAAGGATGCATTCATTTTAAAAGAGACAATATCCAGTATATGACAAGTATAATAAAAGAAGCCTAAGCATGGCAACAAACTGCAAAAAAGGAAACTAATGGTGCGAAGCACCCAACCTATGCCGAAGGTAAAGTGGTGCTGTGCACCCAACTAAAAACTAGTAACCTCTGTAAGACAGCGACGAAAAAGACCTCTAAGTCTGGTCCTCGTCAGGAAGGTGCTTCGGTCGACGTGCTTTGGCTCCACGTACTCTGGTATGTCCAGCTCGTCCACATACTCTGGCTTAACACCTGACGTACAGCACCCAAGAGAAAAGGAACTGTACGTCAGGTAAACTCTACAAGGAAGGGTTAGACTCTACTGCAAGTGTAAGGTAATTAAGAGCAATATTTTACTGGTTGATTACATGCTGTTGTTATGACATGGTAGTTATACTATGCAGAAAGTAAAGCGGTGCAGGAAAGTAAACGTGACATGCAGTAGCCGTAGCATGTACTACCGGCTATGGGACTAAGCTAGACGTGACATGACAAGACAAGAAGTACCGTGTGTGTCACGAAGGGTTCACACCTTACGGTTTGAGGGGGAGTAAACCATCTCCCCATGTGACCGCTTAACCCTACCCCAAACCCAAGTGCTCAAGACAAGACAATATATAACCACTCGCTCTAGCTTAACAAGTGCCTCTATCCCCACGGTCGGTAGCGTATCCCCCACTCCCTTGGTTGGCGACGAATGTTCCGTACATGAAACTGTAACATAGGTCCACTCTCTCTAGCTTGACGAGTGCCTCTATCCCCACGGTCGGTAGCGTATCCCTCACTCCCTTGGTGGGCGACGAACGTTCCGTAGGTGAAACTGTAACATAGGTCCACTCGCTCTAGCTTGACAAGTGCCTCTATCCCCACGGTCTATAGCGTATCGCTCACTCCCTTGGTGAGCGACAAACATTTCGTAGGTGAAACGGTACCACTGTATAGGCCCACTCACTCTGCTAGGTGAGTGCCTCTATCCTACGGTCTACAGGGACACTCACTCTGCTAAGTGAATGCCGAGCTTCCCGTAGGTGTTCCGTAACAAAGATCACCCACTCTGCTAGGTGAGCATCATATTGTCCGCAGGCTATGTAAGACATGACGTGCAAGATGTTCATGACAATGGCAAAGTTGTTCTAGGGTGTCCACACGCACGCACACACAGAATAGCCCTAAGGTGTCAGTTGTTGTTGTTGTTTGTGCTTAGACTTCGTCGTCAAGTCTAAGCTGTCAAGGGGGTCCCGGATGCTATCATTTCACGTCCGGTTCTCTTTAAATGTATTTTAAATATCTAAGAAGGAGATGGCCTAGACGTGGCCGTACGTACACAAGTGTAAACACTAGCCTGCGGAGGCGAGTGCGTCGTCTGTCAGGAGCATCTCGTCGAAGTGGCGCATCAGTGAGGGTTCGTCTAAAACGAATCAATGGAGGGTCAGGTCGCGCTTTTCATCAATCCTATTAAGGTTCGTTTCTAGATTGATCGGGATGTAAGAATCACCTTACCCTTGCAATACTAACAACACACAATAGGCGGGTGAATAGTGTAATGGCAATAAAATTGTCCAATTAAAATTAAACTTGCAAATGCGGAATAATAAATGCAAGAGGAAATAATTGACACAATCAATCCAAACGCAAACACAAGATTTTACCCTGGTTCCCCAAAACTTGGGTACATCCAGCCACACCAATATTCACTATAATCCCACACAGAGAATTGAATACAAATCTCACTAGGAGATACCCCACAAAGAGGATTTTGCCCTACACAAGAACCCAACCAACCCTACACGAGGGTCAAGACTTCCACCAAGAGAATCACTAACTCCCACTCAGAGAATTAGGGTTAGCCCTACACTAGGTCACTAAACTCCCACAAAGAGAGTTACTCCCATAAAGAGAGTTATTCCCACAAAGAGAATATCCTAATCCCACAAAGAGATAAACTCCCACAAAGAGAGAAAGACTAATTCCTGCAAAGAGAATTAGAAATACAAGAATCACCAAGTAAAATAAATACTCTTACCTATGCCTTGAGATGCTCACTCATAGATGAATTCAAGGCATGGAATAGGATCTCCAGTGTTGAGATATGCTTGAAAGCACTTGGATGAATTCCCTTGAGCTGGACTTCAATACATGAAGAGGAATGAGAGCTTAAAAGAGGGAATTGAGAGAGTTTGAGAGTGGCTTATAGATCTCTTGTGATTTTCAATTCAATCAAGAAGTTCTAATGAACCCAGCACAACCATATATATAGAAGCCACAAAACAGCCCTCAAACCCCAAGAAAATAGCCAACAGAACAATGCTGCAACGGCTAGAAACTGGGCGAAAATGACATCAACAGTCGACTGATGATCATAAGACAGTTGACTGATCAACGGCTAGAAAATATCCAACGGTTATAATCTGAGCCAGGACAGTCGACTAAAGAAGACAATACAGTCGACTGAAAACAGGACAGGCGCCTGTAAAACCTTCAGCTGGCGACTGGTGCAGGGGATGGAATAAAACAGAGAGCTACACTCTTTTTTCAGATACGCATACAGGCGACTGATGTCAATAATACAGTCGACTGTCAAATAGTCAGGCTACTGTAATTCCTTCATCAGTCGTCTGCTGTATAAGATGGAGAAAAGACAGAGAGAAGCAGAGATTGCACTTACGCTACATAGACGACTGTTGGCCAATTCCCAGGCGACTGTAAATCTACAGGCGACTGTAAACTATGAAGCAGTCGACTGTGTGTAAAGCTCAAGTAGAGTCAATAGAAATGTTGACTTGAGCAGTACATATCGGTCGACTGTAGAAGGATCGACAGGCGACTGGAAATCACCCAGTCGACTGTAAATCCCTCATCAGGCGACTGATGGAAAGCCAGAGACTCCAAATGAGTCTTTGGTCAAGATGAACCTATTAGGTTGGATTCTATGATAATCCTAAGGCTTACTAAGATGGTTAACTGCATATGCATGAATGAGTAGACCGTCTAACAAGGCATTACATTAACCTAGACTCAAATGAGAGAGAAAGCAATAAAGGAAATATTATATGGATTACATTGCTTTCCTTAGAGTCTAAGTCTTCCATCTTGATGCCTTGAAGATCTCCATCATCTCCAAGCTTTGGCACCCCTTGAGTCCAAGCTTTGGCCCTTCTCCACTTGATGTCCATCCTTGCACCAAGTGATTAGTCTCCAAAAAAGATATTCTTGAAATAAAACTGTGAGACTAAAACATGAGAGTCATTAGCAACAACATAATGTTGTGATCATCATCAAAATAATATTGGTATGAAACACCAATACTCAACAATCTCCCCCTTTTTGATGATGACACACATTATGTAAAACACAAAGAATTAATGCACAATGCTAATGAGCTACCCCTACTTATATGCTCCAATTATTCAATGAGCTACACAATAGTAAATACTCATTCGACCAAATGAAATCATGGTAACATATAATAGGCATGGATTACATAAACCAATTGCAATAGACAATATTATGCAAACAAGAATGGTTTATACAATCCCATATATCTCTCCCCATAGAGATATCTCTCCCCAATATGCATATGTATGAAATACAAAAAATACATTTACATAATGCATATATCTCTTCCCCTTGACATCGTCAAAAAGGTGGACATCAAAAATATCCCCCTTTGTCATCTTAATCAAGATGTGACAATATGCAAGATATAAGGAGATGTATGATACCAAATTGAAAATTTTAGTGGGTATCAATCACTATCCCATGCTCCCCCTAGATCATAGAAATGGTCAAGTTTTGACTTCTAGGATCTAATAGAAATATTGGAGCCATGGGCCTAAAGTGTATCAAAGCAATAGATATGGAAAAATCAAGCTTCAAAGATACACAATGATATTGCCAAAAGGAAGTATAACATGAAACATGTTGGCAATATCCAAGGGGTTTGGTTTGAGACCAAAAAATAACCAATTATAAAAATTGATCTCAATCACACCCCGAAATGAGAGTCAAAATATGTTTTAAAATATTTTAAACATACACATATTAACTCCCCTTATTGACATACATATAGATCAAAAATGCATGTATGTCAATAACTTCCCCAAGATTCCCATTTTCATGAAAAATAAATTTGAAAAACATTTTCAAAATCATGAAACACACACACACAATGGGTATGCAAAAATAAAATATTTAAGGACAATACCCATGCAATATGCAAATGTGTGTAGGGAACCTAAACATTAGGGAACCAAACCCAAGAGGAGTTTGATTTCCTAATGTAATCACATGAGGTGATCACATCCCTAACTAGAGAGTTGATGTAACTATCCCTCTCTTGCACACTAACCTTAGTGGGAATCCATAAACTCAAGGATTTCCTAGGCAAGGGTTTTGCCTTTGCAAGAGGGGTGGATGTGGCATGCTTAGGTGTAGAAACAAATTTCTTGGCATGCATAGAATGAGGATTTTGCTTCTTAGCAAAAAATAAAGAGTCTTCATTCTTCCTCATCACCTTGTGATCTACATGCTTCTTTTTGATGTTATTGTTGTACAAGAAAGCATGGTGATTCATCTTATGTGCTTTAGCAATATTTTTTGTATTTGCACCATAAGAGGAATTAGAGGTGGGTTTGGATACCATATTTTGAATATATCCCAAACCTTCTCTATGATTTGCCGGATGTTGTTTTTCCAACAAATCGTGGAGTGAATCCCTAGAATACACAAAGCTTTTGAGCTTACGAGATTCTTCTTCACATTTCAACATAAGTTGTTGAATGCGAGATTCTAAGCTAAGGTTTTTAGCAACAAGATTCTCATTAGTTAAACTCAATTCCTTAACTTGAGAGAGAAGTGTGTCTCTCTCATTAGTGTCACAAGCATGCAAAGCATCATGATTATTTACACTAGACGATTCTAAAGTATGCACTCTACTCATAGCATTATTCAATTTAGCTTTTAATTTATCATATGAGTCGATGCACTTACTTGCCAAGTTGGAGGCCACATTTAAGCGGTATTCGAGCTCCTCGTAGGATAGCTTTTCCTCCTCAACTTCATCATTGCTTTCCTCCTTGACTTCCTCATCACTTTCCTCCTCGCTTGAGCTTGACGAAGACTCTACCTCATTAGCCATGAAGCACATTTCTTCTTTGGAGTTGGCCTCCATCTCTTCATCGCATGAGCTAGAAGAGATTGATGAAGAATCATCAAAAGCTGCGAAACACATGTGATCGTGCTCCTTGTCATCCTTCTCTTCATCACTTGATGTGTCCACATTGGAATCATCAAAAGTACCGATAAGTCCCTTCTTTTGGTTCTTGAGCTCGGACTTGATTTTCCCATACTTCTTTCCTTTCCCCTTATAGGTGTCTTTGGTGGGTTTGGAAGGACATTCAGTAGCAAAATAAATTCTTCCTCCACAATTGAAACAGATACACTTGTTAGACTGGGAGGCAAACTTTAACGAAGATATACCTTGTTTGTCCTTGAGGAATGCCTTGAAATTCTTGAATTGCTCGGCAAGCTCGATGTAGTCATCATCGCTATCATCTCATTCTACATCATCTTCATTCGGAGCTTCCCGTTGGAAGTTCTTTCTTCACTTGAATGACTTCTTCTCGACATGGAGTCAACCCCCTTTTTCTTCTCGGGCTTGATTGGTTGAACCTCTTCCTTATGTTGAAGTAACACTTCATAAGAAATCTCCAATGTATGCCAAATTATGTTGGCCGATTTGCACATGGAGATACGGCCGAACTCATCCGGAGTGAGGGTGCAATGGAGTACACACATAGCCCTAGCATTGACTCTGATCGAGTCCTTCTTCGCTTTAGTTCTCGAGGCCGTGGATGAAGTGGGCTCCTCAAAAGGCGACTCCGTGATGTCCCAAAGGTCATGACCCTTCAAGTAGACCCTCATCCTGATCTTCCAACTTGGGTAGTTGGTTCCGTTGAAGAGGGGGGTCGAACGGTTGAATGACCTTCTTCATGAGACGTGGATGAGGCGCTGAATGCCATCGTTGCAGTATGCTATAACCTCGCTCTAATACCAATTGTAAGGATCGCCTTACCCTTGCAATACTAACAACACACACTAGAGGGGGGTGAATAATATAATGGCAATAAAATTGTCCAATTAAAATTAAATTTGCAAATGCGGAATAATAAATGCAAGAGGAAATAATTGACACAATCAATCCAAACGCAAACACAAGATTTTACCCTGGTTCCCAAAAACTTGGGTACATCCAGCCACACCAATATTCACTATAATCCCACACAGAGAATTGAATACAAATCTCACAAGGAGATACCCCACAAAGAGGATTTTGCCCTACACAAGAACCCAACCAACCCTACACGAGGATCAAGACTTCCACCAAGAGAATCACTAACTCCCACTCAGAGAATTAGGTTTAGCCCTACACTAGGACACTAAACTCCCACAAAGAGAGTTACTCCCATAAAGAGAGTTATTCCCACAAAGAGAATATCCTAATCCCACAAAGAGATAAACTCCCACAAAGAGAGAAAGACTAATTCCCACAAAGAGAATTAGAAATACAAGAATCACCAAGTAAAATAAATACTCTTACATATGCCTTGAGATGCTCACTCATAGATGAATTCAAGGCATGGAAGAGGATCTCCAGTGTTGAGATATGCTTGAAAGCACTTGGATGAATTCCCTTGAGCTGGACTTCAATGCATGAAGAGGAATGAGAGCTCAAAAGAGGGAATTGAGAGAGTTTGATAGTGGCTTATAGATCTCTTGTGATTTTCAATTCAATCAAGAAGTTCTAATGAACCCAGCACAACCATATATATAGAAGCCACAAAACAGCCCTCAAACCCCAAGAAAATAGCCAACAGAACAATGCTGCAACGGCTAGAAACTGGGCGAAAACGACATCAACAGTCGACTGATGATCATAAGACAGTTGACTGATCAACGGCTAGAAAATATCCAACGGCTATAATCTGAGCCAGGACAGTCGACTAAAGAAGACAATACAGTCGAATGAAAACAGGACAGGCGCCTGTAAAACCTTCAGCTGGCGACTGCTGCAGGGGATGGAATAAAACAGAGATCTACACTTTATACGTCTATTTTGCGGAGGCCCAACAGCATGGGCCCAAAGGCGCAGCCTACTACGCGAAATCATGGGGGGACCAAGCCCACCCAACGAAGCCCATGAGAAGATCCCGAACATCGATCCGACCCGATCCCGGAAACGCGCGAGTCACTCGCCCACTCCAGCGATAACCGTTCCCCCAGGCCCGCTGCCACTTAATGGCCGTTATGGGGAGGTGCTGGCATGGCGCGGGGAGCGGCGAGGGGGAGGCGGATTGAGGGGGCATGATTGGGGGCGGACGAAGGACGTGAGTCATGGGTGGTCGTGACGAGAGGCCTATAAAAGGACTAGGAGGACGACTGAACAAAGGACGGCATCTTAGGTAACAAAACCTAAGGTACTCCATCAACGACCTAGTTCCCCCACTTCATCTCATTCCCCCTGCTCGCGCCGGAGGACGTCGTTCCGATCTCCTCTCGAGTCGAACCGTCCCCGCCGAGCTTCCTCTTTCAGACGGTCATCTGACTTAGGCATCGGAGGGGATTTGGCCGGAACCAAGGTCCGGCCTCCCTGACGAGTGTTCTCGTCTGTTCAGGAAGACGTGAGATCCAAGTGCCGAAGCTTCCCTTCGGCACCAGGCCGTCGCCATCAAGCATCAGCCAAGGCATCGAGGCCACCCCTCGACGCCAGGAGAGACCGAGGCCGAGCGCACCCATCCGAGCCGAGGCTTCCCCTCAGCTTCGCGTCGGTTGCGCGTCAAACCAAGGCACCGAGGCTTCCCCTTGTTGTCCGACCGTCCGAGGCCGAGCACCTCACACCGGGCCGAGGCTTCCCCTCATCCCCCAGAGGCTGAGGATCCAGACCCGGCCCAGCTGACGAGCTCTGTGCTGACTACGTCTCCGATTCGCGTCGCGTCTACACACGCTCAACGCACGCAAGGGACCCTAATCGGCCCCTTGACCACGTTGACCGGGCAGTCCACGGTCAACGATATTGTAGTGAGAAAACACTCTGAAACATCTGGCGCCGTCTGTGGGAATGAACTATCCCACGAAAAAACAAACCACACCTGCAATGGCACGCGCCTGCAACGGGAAGAGACGCATGCCCCCCATCCCGGAGGAAGGAAATGGCTCACCCAACAGCAACCTTGAGGGCGCACCCAACGGCAATCACCACGCCCCCTCAGCCGAAAAGACTGGCGAGTCCGAGCTGGCCACGAATGAGCAACTCCGTGCCCTGGCCCAAGAGACCAACGCGAACATTCAGATGCTGGTCGCGACGGTACAGCAGCTCATCGACGCCGCGCCAGCCAACGGAGACGTGTTGGGCGACGGCCATCGTTGGGAGGGGGGCCCCCCGCTCCTGCGGTCCGCTGTGGTCGCTGACCACGGAAACCGAAGACCAAACACGGAGCATCGGTTCACACTACCCGGCTTCTACCAGGCGAGATCGCGCGCCTCCTCCTCTCATCGCGAAAGGAGCAGGAGGGGTACCGAATACACGGGGGACGAATCAGTGACCGCGTCGTCTCGTCGGCCACGATCACCCCACCGTAGAAGAAGTGATCGGCACCACTCGAGGGACCGATCACGGCTAAGCGGAAGCTCCCGTCAGAGGAGCCGGGAACGCCGGACCAGCCCCACCCCCAGTGTGGCGAAGGCCATTGAGCCAGCCCAGCCAGAGCCTGTGCCACCTCCACAACCGAACGAGCCTGAGGTAGGCGCGTGTCGGACCCCTGGAGGCATCCACGGAGACCGGTGCCCCCTGTCACGGAGAATAACCGACACGCGGGTCCCCTCTTAATTCAAGATCCCGACGCTGGGGAAATACGACGGGATAGGAGATCCAGGGAACCATGTGATGGACTACAAGGGGGACATGTCCTTCCAGGGAGCCGATGATACCCTGCTCTGCAGGGGCTTTTATTCGACCCTCAGGGGAGCAGCGAGAACTTGGTACCGCAGCCTGCCCAGCCGCTCCATTGACAGCTTCGAGGAACTCACCCAGCTGTTCTGCAAACAGTTCATGGCAGGGCGACAGGTAATGCCTGATGCTGAACATTTGTTTAACATAGTGCAGGGCCCGACCGAGCCGCTCCGACAATTTATGCGCCGCTTCAACACTGAGCGGCTGAACGTAAACAACCCTCCCGACCTCGTTGTCCAAACGGCCCTAAAGAAAGGGCTGTGTCATAGAGGCTTGAAGAAATCTCTGCACAATGATCCCCCGAAAGATCTCGCTGGGATCATGGCGAGGGCCGAGCGCTTCATGTTGACCGAGGAGACCTTGGCCATCAAGGCAGGAAAGGCCAGACGATGGACCAAGCGCAGCGATAGCGAGCGCCGCAGCCCCGAAGGGTACCGGGTAGAGAAGAGGGCGAGAAATAAGCAGCGGAGGGAGGATACGAGGGACGCCACCCCGGACGTCGTCCTCACTCAAGTGCAGAAGGAAGAGCGCACTGATCGCCCCCCGCCGAAGACAAAAAGGGGGGGAAAATGGGGAAAAGTATTGCGAGTACCACAAAGACAACGGCCACGACACTGAAGACTGCTGGCACCTAAAGAAGGACATCGAGAAGTTGATGATCCGAGGGCACGCAAGGAACTTTACCGACGACCTGGCCCACGGAGAAGGAACATCCAAGCAGCCGGACAAAGGAAAGAAGGTCAACACCGTCCAAGGACCCCTCCGCATCATAGAGTGAGCAGGCGAGGCCCCCCAGTCGCCGCCTAATCGGGAGGAGATTATCTAGGTTCACATCCCCCCGTCTAGCTTTATTTCTTTTTTCCTCCAAATGTACTAGTCCAATAGGACCTTTAAGAGTACAAATGCACTCCTTTTTCCTTTTCTTCATCTCCTTCGGGGTCAACATTTTGCTAAGGCTGCATAAGAGTGAAGACCGCCACCTCACCGGACGGGGGGTCAATCAAAACCGGTCCTAAGCCGAGGAGCTTCACCCTCGCTGACCAACTCCATCGCTCGTAAGTCTGGGGGAAATTCCCCCAGCCAGCGCAGACGCCGACCGGTCCTAAGCCGAGGAGCTTCACCCTCGCTGACTGACTCCATCGCTCGTAAGTCTGGGGGAATTCCCCCAGCCAGCGTAGACGCCGACCGGTCCTAAGCCGAGGAGCTTCACCCTCGCTGACCGACACCATCGCTCGTAAGCCTGGGGGAATTCCCCCAGCCAGCGCAGACGCCGACCGGTCCTAAGCCGAGGAGCTTCACCCTCGCTGACCGACACCATCGCTCGTAAGTCTGGGGGCTTCACCCTCGCTGACCGACACCATCGCTCGTAAGTCTGGGGGCAATTCCCCCAGCCAGCGCAGACGCCAACTGGTCCTAAGCCGAGGGACTTCTCCCTCGCTGACCTACTCCATTGCTCATAAGACTGAGAGCAACCCCCCCAGCCAATAAGGACATCAACCGACTTGTACACTCGAGGGACTAGGGGCGACATCCCGGAGGAAGGAGGTGAGCGACCACCATCAACAGAGGAGCCAAAATCGCAGCAACAAAGCAAAATGCGTGGAGAATTCAAGTAGGTCAATTTCATTTCCAACAGTTAACCGAGGTACAAAAGTGTGTCTTTTTACAGGAAATTCGAAGTGGAGGAACCACCTTACAAATAATTCACTCTCGGCGAACAACAAAACTCGTCACCCACGAAAACTAGGGTGACACCGACAGAGCAAAACTTATCGACCAAGAACACGAAATTGCTGGCTTAAATGAACATCCTTGCAATCAGCAATTGTTTGCTTTGAAGCAGAGAGCCGGTAAAGATGCCAATGGAGATTGCAAGGTCAGGGATCCATTTCAAGTAGGCTGGGCCAAAGCGAAGCGGATGCTGAAAAATTTGAGGATAAAAACAAGGATGACAGGCCGGGAAGGACGGCCTAGGGGATCCGGGCTCGGGAGGACGCATCCTCGGGCGCCTCGCCCTCCTCGGAGCGACGGGGATCGGCGGACGGAAGGGCTTGCAAGACGCGCTCCGCACAATCCCAGAAGGAGGACTGGACGACTTCGACGATTCGAGGGCCGATAAGGTCTTCATACTTACCGAAGGCCTCCCTGAGGACCTCGAAGATCCTCTCCCCCAGAGTCCCGACGACGCCCCTCTCCACCTCATCCGCGAACCGCGCCGCCTGACGCCGATCCGATAGTTCCCTTTGGAGCTCCTCCCTCTCCAGGCGGAACGACTCCGCCGCTTCCCTGGCCGACTGCCGAGCGTCCTCCAAATCCCCCTGGAGATCGGCCACTCATCCCTCTAGCTCGGCCACCCGGAGCTTGAGTTGCCGAGACTCCATCTGGGCCGCCACCGCAGCTACCTCCGCCGCCCCGGCCCGCTCGTGGTCCTTTGCGGAGGACTCCTCCAGCTCCCTCAAACGGACAGCTCGACGCTGCGATTCGACAGCGAGTGTTGAACCCTGAACGACAAGACATGAGCCAAGAAGAGAGCGAAGGAAAGAAAGGGACAGCGGGATAGCCAGACCTACTGAAGGATCCAGACCAAGATGTCCGACACCTTGTCGACGGGGGCCCTCTCGAGGAGACCACGGTCCCAGGGGAGGACGGAGCCCTCGGCCAACTGCTGAGCCAAGGCTCGGTCGACAAACACCGAGTCCCTGGGGGTGACCTCGAGGGAGGCCGAGCAGCTCGCCAACAGGGCACCGATTCCCGATAATGGAGGCGGGGACGCTGCAACGGGGGTGGTCGTCAGGGTCCCTTGAAGATCCTCGGTGGCCACCGCCGGGGGCACGGAGCGCACCGGACTGGAGGGATCCACGCCTTCCTTCCTCCTCTTCCCTCCGTGAGGCTCGGCAGGCGCCGAAGGGGAGCGCTTCCGCCTCGTGCCGCCTCCACCCTCGGAGGCAAGAGGGGGCATGCCAAGCGCAAGAGGAGCTGCACCGGACCCATCATTACCCCCCGCCACTTAGGCCGGTGGGACGGATCTGGCTCTTGCGACCCCCCCCCCCCCAGGGAGGGGACCACCAGAAGTAGAGGCGGGAGGCGCGGCCGCCACCTTGCCCACGGAGGGCTCGGCTCAGCGCACCTCCTCCTCGACGGTCCGCCGAGGTGCCCTTCCCGAGGTGCTACCTCGGCTCCGAGCGGCTCCACACCGAATCAGCTCATCGACGTTGCGGGTGAACTCGCGATCAGCCATTCCTGCAAGCGAAACCGAAATCAGGGTAAGCCACGGGGCAATCCAGGACTAAAAAAGCGACCTACTTGGAGACCACAAGACGGCCTTCAGGAGTAGGTCGTCCAGCAAAGGCCAGATAGACTTCGCCTCCAAGGGGAGGGCCGACAACAGCGCGACGGCCGCCTGATCAGCCTCGGAGAGGGTTAGCGTTCGGCGAGGCCAACCTGACCCACCCCAACCTGTCAAAATCTGAGCATCCCCAAGGAAGACTACGAAGACATAACCCGATCTCCAATCCCCCGCCCAGTGGGGTAGCCCGATCAGGCATTCCCTCCCCGCGCGGGCTCGGAGGTGCAGCCATGACCCCAGACCGACCGTCTGGATCTGATAAAAATAGAAGAGGAGGGGAGAGAGATGGCTCCAGACCGCGAGTGCAGCAGAGCATCACAAAGCCTGTCAGAACCGCAACCGAACAGGGGGTAAACTGGCAAAGGGACACCATTAGGTACTCCATGACTTGGATAAAGAAGGGATTCAGCAGGAAACGAAGACCCAGACGGAACATCTCGACGTAAACGCCGACTTCATTGCTCCTCGGAAGACAGATCCGCTCGTCGATGAAAGGGACTCAAACATCATACGGGTGACAGAGGTACCTTCCCCGAATCTCCGCAGCCGCCAGAAAAGGAGTCCTCGACGGCGTTCTGAGGATAACCTGAGGTACATTAAGCCGTGCGACAACCGACGCCACATCATCGCCAGCATAATCTGGGAAGAGCTTCCCCTTCCCTTTGTCTCGGAGGGAACGGCTCCCCGAGGAGGAACCGGATCCCACAGATTGGGGCCCGCCATGCCTGGACTCAGGAGGATCCCTCGCCCCTTGGCCAGAGCCACCTATCCTAAGAGCAGCCATAATATGAGGATGGGAAAGGAGTTACCTTTTTGTTTATTTGGAGAAGGCAAGAGAACGAAGGCGGTGGAAGACTCCGAGTTTGTGGAAAGCCCGGAACAGAGAGAAGAGCGAGGAAGAAGTTGGGATCAAAGTAGCCGGTGCACTTATATACAAGACCCAGGGGCGAATTCAAAACGCCTGACAGGAACGCGTGGCAGGCCTCAAAGAGCCGGCGGCGTTTCGAAATCGACGCCCAGGGAAGTCCTATCGATCCGCCTCATCATGACCTTCATTTATGACCGCGCCTCGACTGACGCGCCAATCGGAACCCCAGGAGTCACATCGGTCGAACCGAGCCGGCCAAGGCCGATCGGCCCCACCGATGGGGGCAATTGATACGTCTATTTTGCGGAGGCCCAACAGCATGGGACCAAAGGCGCAGCCTACTACGCGAAATCGTGGGGGGACCAAGCCCACCCAACGAAGCCCATGAGAAGATCCCGAACATCGATCTGACCCGACCCCGGAAACGCACGAGTCACTCGCCCACTCCAGCGATAACCGTTCCCCCAGGCCCGCTGCCACTTAATGGCCGTTATGGGGAGGTGCTGGCATGGCGCGGGGAGCGGCGAGGGGGAGGCGGATTGAGGGGGCACGATTGGGGGCGGACGAAGGACGTGAGTCATGGGTGGTCGCGACGAGAGGCCTATAAAAGGACTAGGAGGACGACTGAACAAAGAACGGCATCTCAGGTAACAAAACCTAAGGTACTCCATCAACGACCTAGTTCCCCCACTTCATCTCCTTCCCCCTGCTCGCACCGGAGGACGTCGTTCCGATCTCCTCTCGAGTCGAACCGTCCCCGCCGAGCTTCCTCTTTCAGACGGTCATCTGACTTAGGCATCGGAGGGGATTTGGTCGGAACCAAGGTCCGGCCTCCCTGACGAGTGTTCTCGTCTGTTCAGGAAGACGTGAGATCCAAGTGCCGAAGCTTCCCTTCGGCACCAGGCCGTCGCCATCAAGCATCAGCCAAGGCATCGAGGCCACCCCTCGACGCCAGGAGAGACCGAGGCCGAGCGCACCCATCCGAGCCGAGGCTTCCCCTCAGCTCCGTGTCGGTTGCGCGTCAAGGCGCCGAGGCTTCCCCTCGTCGTCTGACCGTCCGAGGCCGAGCACCTCACACCGGGCCGAGGCTTCCCCTCATCCCCCCAGAGGCCGAGGATCCAGACCCGGCCCAGCTGACGAGCTCTGCGCCGACTACGTCTCCGATTTGCGTCGCGTCTACACACGCTCGACGCACGCAAGGGACCCTAATCGGCCCCTTGACCACGTTGACCGGGCAGTCCACGGTCAACGATATTGTAGTGAGAAAACACTCTGAAACAACACTCTTTTTTCAGATACACATACAGGCGACTGATGTCAATAATACAGTCGACTGTCAAATAGTCAGGCGACTGTAATTCCTTCATCAGTCGTCTGCTGTATAAGATGGAAAAAAGACAGAGAGAAACAGAGATTGCACTTACGCTACACAGACGACGGTTGGCCAATTCCGAGGCGACTGTAAATCTACATGCGAATGTAAACTGTGCAGCAGTCGACTGTGCGTAAAGCTCAAGTAGAGTCAATGGAAATGTTGACTTAAGCAATACATATCGGTCGACTGTAGAAGGATCGACAGACGACTGGAAATCACCTAGTCGACTGGAAATCACCTAGTCGACTGTAAATCCCTCATCAGGCGACTGATGGAAAGCCAGAGACTCCAAATGAGTCTTTGGTCAAGATGAACCTATTAGGTTAGATTCTATGATAATCCTAAGGATCACTAACATGGTTAAATGCATATGCAAGAATGAGTAGACCATCTAACAAGGTATTACATTAACCTAGACTCAAATGAGAGAGAAAGCAATAAAGGAAATATTACATGGATTACATTGCTTTCCTTAGAGTCTAAGTCTTCCATCTTGATGCCTTGAAGCTTTCCATCATCTCCAAGCTTTGGCACCCCTTGAGTCCAAGCTTTGGCCCTTCTCCACTTGATGTACATCCTTACACCAAGTGATTAGTCTCCAAGAAAGATATTCTTGAAATAAAACTGTGAGACTAAAACATGGGTCATTAGCTACAACATAATGTTGTGATCATCATCAAAATAAGATTGGTATGAAACACCAATACTCAACACGGGACTACCCTAATAGTTCAAATTTGCATTTTTGGTTATTTAGCCTAATCGACGATCTATCCTAAGTGCATAGTCAGAAAGTCCATTTGTCGATTTCTAGGTTTGCACAACATTTTAAAGAGCGTAAAGTAAATTTAAATTTATTAAGTTGCTGATTTTTAATTAGGTTTCGGTTATCTACGATGTGGGTATTCTACGAGTTAGGGGACCAACCTGGAACAACGATCAAGCGAGATCTGACATCGAGTCTGAACGGCGACGGATCTGAAACGGCTACGGCAACGAGCTAGGGGACGTCGGCGAGCAGCAATAAGCAAGGGAACGTCGGGATCCAGACAGTGGCAATGGGGCGTACATAATTATATGTTTTGGCTATGCGCACTCTCACATGTCGAAGACGGCGATGGTGCGTGGAGTGCGAGTTAAGGAGGGCGGCGACGTCGGATGCATGGTGAGTGGCGTAGATGTTCAGAGGCGCTCTGACGGGGACACGGCATTGCATTCGGTGACAACAAGATGCGAGACGACGAGATGGTTGGGGCGAGAGTTCTGTAGTCGACGGGAGGCGGAGACTAGGCTGTCGGGTTGATGGCGTTGGGCAAGAGAGAGGGGTGGCTAGAGACGTGGTGGAGTCATGGAGGAATGATAGGGTTCAGCCTCACGGTGGTGGTGATCTTAGGCAGGAACGAGCTTGGGGCTTCGTCGGCGAAGAGAGAGACTGGTCGGAGGAGAGGTTCGGGCTACCGGTGTCGTCGTTGGAAAGCGGCGACGTGGGGGTAGAGAGGGGCCGGCGGTTGTAGGGTTTGAGAGTGGGGAGAGGTTCAAACAAAGAGGCTTTGGGGAGCTAGGGCTTTTATGCGGCATCGGAAGGGAAAGAAAATAGGGCTAGGCTTGCACGAAGTAGGCCTGGGTTCATACAAGTTGAGGGGATGAACTGTACGGCTCTTAGAGTTCACGTGAGGCCTAGGTTTTTGTAGGGAAGAAATTAAAGGGGGAGGGAGAGAACGTGTGAGGGGCCTAGGTTGTTTTAGAATGGGTCAGTGGAGAGAGAAAACTTCACATGGGGGAGAGGGAATCGTGGAATGAGCCCAAGAGTTGTGGGGTCTGTTAGGATTCTTGATACATTTAGATTTCAAAGATTTGGTATTAATACTCAAAAACTAACAGTACAAAGTCTTGAGGTTGGGATAGGAAAAAGGATTTGATTTCTTTCAAAAACATACACACAGATAAGATTTGTTTTGATTTTTTTTTAAAAAAAAATTATTAAAGGTTTTGATTTCCCTTTTTAAAAAAACGATCAGATTTGAAGATTCAAATTTTGTTTTATAAAATATTTTATAATTTAGTACTAAGATAAGCAGATTAGTCCCTCGTCGTCCAAAAATTACAAAGAAAATATCGGGACGCTCGCGCCTCCGAGAGGGTTGCAAAAACGGGGTTCTATCGCGTGTCTGAACTACAGAAGGTAGTAATAAAAATCAAATACGAAAATCACAGACACGAAATAACCATACACGCCAAAATACGTGCGGTCGGAAAGTGACCATTACATTCTACCCACCTTAAGAAAAATTCCGCCCTCGGAATTCTTAGGATTTGAGTTCATTAAACAGATGCCGATAATACTTATGCATCCCATCGTATTCTACAAGGTAAAATCTGACTTGAAATACTTCATTAGCTCGAAATACGTGCAAAATACGAACGGTCGGAAAGCGGCAATTACATTCTACCTACCTTAGAAATGATTCCGCCCTCGGAATCACTTATACTAATAATATCTATAAACACTATGCCTACAACTCACATATCTACACATAATGATCACTAATCATATAACTTCAAACAACGTTCCTCAAATAATTCATCATAACTCGTCTCTCCACTGGGTAACGCTACAACTAGAATCCCATCCTATCACTTAACTATGAATCCACATTATTGTTTGCAATTCAACAATCATTCGCCCCCCCCCCCCCCCCCCCAAATATATTCTCCATCATATTAACGCATAAATTTATCCTCCATAATCAATGAACCATCAAGCCACATCTATCCTTAGCCCTATCATCTAATCTCCTAACCATACTAAATCAGTCTACCTAACCATCCATTCATCTCAATATGTCGTGTTTTCTCCAATGTCTTCTCACGTCAACTTAATAATCAAGTCTTAACGTTTAAAGGCTTTATTCATTCTCATGATCACCATAACTCATACTATACCTCCATAGCTACTCACATCTACCACTCGTCCAAGTTTCAGATTCGATAAGTAATCATCTCTATGTGCACAATCTCATCCAACTAGAATTCTCCATTGAGTCCGTCACACATTGGTATTATAAATAAGTCTTCGACACCTCGTTCTTTTCATCCGAAAGAAATCTAATCCAATATCTTTGTGTTCAGAAATCAACCAATCACCGCTACAATATATCTCATCTCCCTCTATGCCTACCCACAACATAATCCTATAACAATAATAGCTAGTACTAACAAGATAACAACAATGAAAACATAACACTTCAAAGAGGGAAAAAGAGAGAAGAAAGTTTAAGGCCAATGACATATTTTAAAACATGTAGGAAGGAAAAAAACATATGGATTCGTGGTATTGGATGAGGAAGGATAAGGGGTGTGATCTTTGTGGGCTAGTTTCAAAACTTTAAAATTTTGGTTTAAAAGAAAACAAAAATTTTGATACAATCACATGCAGCCAAAGATAAGCTATACTATAATATGAAAGACTAAGTCTAAGGAATTGCCTGCTATGATGCAATCCACACCTATATGAATACCATCATTCAAAAAACTTCATACATATATTACGAGTAACACTGAGTATACATACATGACACAAGAGACAATCATTAAGATCATAAGGGTAGCACACTCATACAGGTCAACATACTCTACCTATATACATGCACCACAACGACATCACAAAAACCAATGGGCCCACTACTAAACTAGAGTTGACACAGGCAACGACAGGCACTAACGTCCTAACAATAGAAGGGAAACCGAAACCAAAAGCGTAACGAAACAAGATCGAAAAGAACGAGTTCGGATAAGGCGAGGAAAAGGAGATAGCTGGTTGGATGGGACAAAAATATTGCTCTAAATAATTAAATAGATGAAAGAAGATACGTGTAAAATATGGTATCATATATATATATATATATATATATATATATATATATATATGTCCCACGAGAGGGTGTCCTGGTGGTAAGTCATTCCACTCCAAAGCCAAGAGTCATGGGTGGGTTCAAGGCCTCTAGCCTACATGGGTTGGTATTTGTTGGGGGATTATTTATCCTGGGGCTACATCTCCCCTCTCGGACTTACCCGGGGGCCGTTGGGGGCACGGCGGTTTCCCCCAGTTTACATAGTCTCGGCCGGGCTCTCGCCTTACCCTCCTATGCCGAAGGCTGGGGGAGGGGGTTGGGGATTTTTCTGGGTTGTCATATATATATATATATATATATATATATATATATATATATATATATATATATATATATATATATATATATTCTATAAAAGAGGACCTTTTTTGAATTTTGTCCCAGTCATAAGTCCAGTCATATTTTTGTCCCAGTCATAAGTCCAGTCATACACAAACATCTACCACACAAATTTTGAGATCCCCACAAACAAAACCTAAAGTTACAGACCGAACTCATTTTGGGGGGAAACCCAAAATTTCTGGGGGGGGAAATCTAATATTTTTCTCTCCTCGCACATCTTGCAGCCGTCAAACCCTCAAAACCTCAACCCCCCCACATCCGGAACGTAGCCCTAAAAACCCTCAACCTCTCCTCTTTCTCTCTTTCGTCTTTTGAAATGGGTTTGATTTGGTTAGGGCTTTGAATTTGGTTGATTCTGTCCAACAAGGTTGGGGCTTTGTTTGTTTTTGTTGTCTTTTGAAATGGGTGTAAAGGCCAATTTGGTCGTCGAGCTCTCGGAGTTGTAGAGGCAAAATCCATGGTAGATTGCCCTCCAGGTCGGACCTTTATCTTAAAGGTAGGATTTTGATGATGGGCATGCCCCCCAGAAATTTTGGGTTTCCCCCCAAAATGAGTTCGGTCTGTAACTTTAGGTTTTGTTTGTGGGGATCTCAAAATTTGTGTGGTAGATGTTTGTGTATGACTGGACTTATGACTGGGACAAAAATATGACTGGACTTATGACTGGGACAAAATTCAAAAAAGGTCCTCTTTTATAGAATAGATATATATATACGAGGAGGGATCAAATGACCCCCAAAAATAACCCCCTATCAAAAATCCTATGCCCCCCCCCCCTTTTTCGGAAAATCCGAACCGTTCATCTTGATCTCCACCCTCTAAATACCTGACCCACCAATTTTCAACCCGATCTCATGACTAGTATATATATATATATGCATTAGTTATATATACTAGTCATAACCCGTGCCCATAGGGCACGGTTCATTTAAAATATGACCCCTCAAAATCTTTGTTCCCCAAAAAAAGTATAGCACAATCGTTATCATTTAGTTCCCTCAAAAATTTTAGTTTCTCAAAAATTTACTTCCCCTGGAGAATTTAGTCTTTCCCCCAAAATTTTATTTTCCCACAGAATTTAGATCATAACATGTGTCTTAAGGGCATGATTCATTTAAAATAAAGCATAATAATTGTTATTAGCTCACCAAAATATTGAGTCCCCTCAAAATTTAGTTTTCCACCAAAGAATTTAGTTCCCCAAAAAATTTAGTTACCCAAGATTCAAATCATGCCTTAAGGGCACTGTTCATTTAAAATATTGCACTCCTTTAATCTTGGGTCCCTTAATTTTCAACAAACAGCAATAAATAAAGCGCAATTATTGTTATTTAGTTCACACAAAAAGATTGGTCCTCCCAAAATTTAGTTCGACATTCTTTTAAAATATTCCACACTTAAAACGTTGGATATACTAAATTTAAACAAACTCAATAATTAAAGCGCAATTATTTAGTTCATCGCAAAATATTTAGTTCCTCTCCAAATTTAATTCCCTTCAGATTCAATTTCCCCCAAAATTTAGTTTCCTTAGAGAGTTTAGTTCAAGATTTTGTTTGTGATAGCTAAAAAATTTGTCAGTGTTCACCCTGCATGTTTTAGTACAATTTTTTTCATATCACTGTAGTGTTCATCATGCTTGTCATCCAGTGTTCATGATGGATCCCTCTACCAGCATGATCATAGGTGGGCTATGGCCAATTCTGTATCGGATTGGATCAAAGCACTTTTGTTGGCATTATTACGTTACAAAGAATGCTAGTAAAAATGTCAATAAAATGGATAATAATTGAATCAGTACCTATGCAAATAAAAGTCCATACACAAAACATGCAAACTTGGAATAGATTTATAAATAGATAGAAATGGGTAAGTAAAAAATACAATAGTGACAAAACAAAACAAAACAAACCTCTAGAATAGTGTCGGTCATCAACATCATATGAGACAAATAGAGTTATTATTAAACATCTCCAACAGATGGGGACATTCTTTTTTATTTCAAAACAGAAAACAAATGTAGTTGCTTAACTTTGGACTTCTCCATGAATAATACTACATCATATCTCAAATCTACTCTATAATCTCAAAAATAACCAATAATAAAAAATGGCATTTTTTGTCTATACTGACATTATCAAATAGTAATATGCATTTATTTGGAAAAAATGATTGTATACCATGGATGCTTGGAAAATAAAAAGTAATGTCTAAAAATTGAACAGAGATGCCTCAATATTTAACAAACCAATTAGTTTCCATTTCATTCCATAATATATTACATCATATATCACAACTTCCCAATACACCTAAGACCAAACCACAGGCACACAATCCTAAAAAAGACTAAAAAGAGAATCACCAACAAAGATGTTGGACCAAGATTTTTTTAACAGTTAAGCAACCTTTGACATGTACTTGGGATACAAATGAATTGAGGTAGAATCATACTCATAATTACATGAGAAAAATATCAAAATACTACTCCTTAAAGGTTGAACATATATCCAGGATTTTTTGTACAACAACACCCATTTCAAATCATTTCTTCCAGTTTCAAGTCCGGGTTCACTTCTTCCAATTTGTCATCTTCTTGCTGATTGCTTGGATTTCTATATGCATCTACAATTACCTTACCATTACCGATCACTAATGATGGCAAAGTTTGCAAGACGATGTAATGATATAACTTCAGTAACTTGCATTGAAAAACAATTCTATTGTGACTGAGTCACTTAAGGGTTGGCACAATCCGCATTATACCCATTTCAAATCATGTCTTCATGTAGTTGGGGCCGCACACTGGTTCTTGACGTCGAGCTCTGTACAGATTCCAACACGCGCGAGGGCTATAGAGCCATCTCAGTATGAAGTTGGAGACATCTCATTGCCATCTATAGGAAGAGAACAGAACAAAAAGAACACAACATGAGAACATGATACGAAGCTTCAAATCACAATTGAGACAATAGAGTAAGGGTTTGATTATCATGTATTCAATATAATGCTAAAGAATGATGTTGGTTGAGCAATGTTTGATATCGTGAGAAACCAAATCTTCTCAAGGCAGTGGATAGTGCAGAAAGTTATAATATATGGATCATTATAGAGTGAACATAAAAATTAATTTTAAAACGGCAAAGTGCATATAATCTTGATAATTATGCAAATACATAACAGGACTCCAACGTTTTCATTCTAAAAGATGCAACAGCAAAAACCCATCTCTTTGTGTGCGTGTGTGTGTGTGGGTGGAGGGGTTGGGGAGAATACAGTTAAAATGGAAATTAGTACCGAATTCATCATCCAGCCTTTTAAGGCACCCAAGAACTTGTTAACTAAAAAGTTTCAAATTTTAAATCTTCCAGATACATACCTTTGAGCATTCTATGTTAGGGTCAGATTCAGCAATATGAAACCAAATTACAATGATACAATGCTATGCAAACAATGATTCATGCTCATAAAATTAATTGATACCTATAAAATCATTGAGAATTCATAGCTGTTTTCCCCATTTTTTTCAGAATCAACAAAAAAAATTTGTATCCGCAAGCAAACTGTCAATAAAAGAATAATTAGTTTCCAATATTTTGCTACATTAAGCTAAAATATCCATAAAAACCATCGAAAGTTAAGTCATCCAAATTTGCTACATTTTGCTAGATATTTAAGTCATAGAATCAGTATGCTACATTTTGCTGGATTTCCAAATTTGCTACATTTTGCTACATAGAACATTTTACTGGATATCCATATTTGCTACATGTAGTAAATATCCAAAGTTAAGACATCCAAATTTGCTGGATATATATTTAGTTCGATGCTCATAAAAGCCATCCAAAGTTAAAATATCCAGCATGAAAAGCTTAGTTGTAGTTAACTTAGGCTAACGTTACATATGCTACAGCAACCCACCCCTTATCACGCATCAAACCCAACCTCTCCTTTCAATCAAAATGATGGCAATTCAAACCAATAAACCCAATTGAAATAAGTGATGCATTTGATGCTAATGCAAACTATATATCCTGAAACTTAAAAAGAAGAAACCCATTATATAAAGTAGCTCAATCAAGTTCCAGGACATATAGTTTCAACATTCACTTAATTAAAAAAACTGAAGATTGATGACTTCAAAAAACTTTGTCTGTCTATCTACTTAGTCTGGAACTTGATTTATGCTGATTATCCAAATCTGGAATCCAACCCAAACCTGAAAATTTTATCCAAACCCAAAATTTTAGTTCTTAGTCCGGCTATCTTACTTTATTTGTTAAATTCATTCTGCTCTTTTGTTATTGCATTGGCATTTGCTGTATTGTTGTGTGCTTGGGAGGTTTTTTTGGGGCTGATAAATATTGGTTGGAAGATATGCATGAATATAAGTAGCTGGGAGTCATGATGAAAATGTTAGATGAGTTAGCTTTGGCTGATAGATGCAAATAGCATGTTTTCTAAATTTTGAAAGGTGAAACTGCAGGTTCTAACAACTGGCATAACGGTGAAGTTGCAAAGGAATGCCCTTAGTGTAATTGAAGCTCTGACTGGTAATGAGGAAGATGATGATTTCAGGTGCGAAAATATGCAATGGAATGTTTCAGACATTGGTTAGTATTCAATCCAGACATTCTTTTGTCGTCGTCGTCATATTTTTTCAATTTTCAGTTGTATCATAATTGGGATACTGTTAAATAATACTTATTAGGTAAACCTGCCTACATAAATTATGTAACCATGCCAATTTTTCAAGACCAATCGGTTTTAGGACACTGGTAGTCTGTGATATGAGTAGCTATTTACCAATTATGCATTATATGAACTGTTTCTTTTTCACATGCACATTGGTGAGAACACCCTTTTGTTATCTTTGTTTTTCATCCTTGCATTATATGGCATTTCCTATATGGCATTTCCTATACAGATGAATGACAATATGCTGTCTTTGGTATATGTTACTAATTTTCACTTCTAATATACTGTCGTTGGTATTCTTTCTATTTCTAAATGGTGAGAAGAACATCATTCAGAACAGTTGTCAAAGAAGAACATCATTCAGAACATCATTCAAATGAACATCATTCAGATCTTGCTGCCTTACAATACATACATCCATTAAAAATAGTTGCCAAAGAGTGGGTTGAGAGAGAGACTTGAAGGTTGCACGGGTTCTATTGATAGGAAGGCTCGAAGAGTCCAAAAAGGATAACAGTTTTTTTGTAGCAGGTTCTATTATCGTAGAAGATTTTGCGGCAGGCCAAGGACATGCAAATTTTGCGGCATGGGGTTTTTTGTCGCAGGTAGTGAAGCAAGAAGTTTGATTAGTCCATGACTCTTGGTTGCAAATAAAGGAGCAAATACTTTACATAGCATCTGGTGTAAATTTTAGTTTGATACTATATGCATACCCAAGTTAACGATATGATTGGTCCGGGCAATTACCTGCAAATGGATCACAGATGCTATTATACTGCTAGTGATCTGAATAAGCATGTCTTCTAGCATATTAAATAGTTGAAGCGCTTGTATTCATGGTTTGGAGTTGAAGGTAGAATTAAGCTAAAGCCCATGTAAACTTATCACAGATATGTTCTGCAATATATGAGAATTTACATGTCCTGGAAAACTGAAACGAAATTGTTGTTGATCTTGACAAACTATATAAGCATGAGAAGCCACTCAAGGGTGTTATCTGTAGTAAAATGAAAGGATCTGTAGAAGCACCCATTTGTAAAGCTTTGTTTGAATGCAGCTTGGTCCCGACTCAACCGTCCACATATGCAAATGCCAAATATACGAAATGCCAAATATCCTCAAACAGATCGATGTGGCTCAAGAGAAGCCACTCAAGGGTGTTATCAATAGTAAAACAAAGCTTTACGGAGAAAAGAACCATATCCCATTACCTGAACATGCGTGTATTGCATCAATATCTGTATCATCACCTGCAATAGGTGCTTCCATGTGTGCATCCTGCACATCTGCATTGAAAGTGAAAGATATTGGTAACTGAATATTTCTAACTCATTCTAGGGAGAGCAGATTATTTTAAAAAACTAAGAAATCAAATGTTATGTATATAAATATCCGGAAGGAAAGCCAATTAATATGCTCACTTTGATAAAATACTGGTACATCCCAGGTGATGTTTCCTCGGTCCATTGTACCCTGGAATTTTACCAAATATTAAGTAACATAAATATATAACATTGAACTGCAAAAGCAAAGGCAACAATGAACATTTACTTTTGTCTCTGCCTACAAAACTAAAAATGCAGGGTAATTTATCACATTTACGCATCAAGAGGATTCACTACACCTGGAAACTCTGACCATGTGAACAAATGTAACCATGCAAACAAACTTGGGAACTCTCATAATGCGAACAAATTTAATAACAGAGTTGTTAAGACTCAAATTTGAAGATCGCCACCTAACATTTCCAGGCAAAACAAACACATGCTATTTTCATCCAATTTCAATCTGCATTTCTAGCAACTTTCCAAATCTCAGTCTGCATTTCTAGCATTAATCTAATTTCAAAATTTTGCAATTCTCAATCTACATTTCTGCATTTCTGGCATTTATCCAAATCTCAATCTGTATTTCTAGCATTTATCCAATTTCACAAAAAGGAAAAAGTGAATTCAATTATGAACTTAATTCTCAAAGACCATAAACCAAAATGTAAATAATTAGGATAAATCACAATCCTTTTTGAGCAACCAGACCAAAGATCTCACCTTTTTGAGTGCTTCTCAGAAAATGTGTAGTAGCTCATGTCTGAAAACGCAACTTGGATTGCAAAAAAACATGCATCCTAAGAAAAATCCTGCAATTAAGATGAAAAATTCAAAAAAATTGAAGCTTATGACAACAAAACCCTAAACCAAATCGATGACGATAAGATCAACAATGTTTAAGCAAAATAAGTTCTGAATCTAAAGCCAATGATCGTAACTCAATTGTAAAATTCCAAAAAAACATGTAGTTCAAATAATAAGATCAGATCTTAATCGTGGAAGAAAAGCCAGAAACATTAACAAAAAATATAAAAAAATCACTGAATCATCCAAACAAAATCCATTTCCAAATTAGCAACCAAAGAACCAACTAAAATTCTCCATCAAACAACCAATAAGGTGAGAATTAGCCTCTCAAAACCCACAAAAAATGCAAAATTCAATGCATTCACCTCTAAATCAACCATTTCTGAACAATGCCACATCAGAATCTTTAAAATTCACTTGTACGCACCTCGGTGAAATACATGGTTGCTTTGCAAATCTCTGAGCGTTAACGCTCTGTATTAGATGGGGTGGACGTTGTGCATTCTTGATCCTAACATCAATTGTGTCGACATGTCTCATGCAGGACTTCTAAGATTTCTTGCCTAATACCCACTCCATCCTTACAAACTAAAAACTGGATCGGTGGGTGAGAAGATGAAAGGTTGGTGGATATGTGAAACATGTACCTTTCACAACCAAACCTATACCTCATGATGTTTATTAGTCCCAGGGGATTAAACATTGAGATACATCCAAAGACCAGACAACCTATCCAATTACTAAAAATCATATGCATGTAATTCATTTCATCAATAGCAAGCAAGTAAATGTGAACCCCATCATCACCACTTTTCTTCATAAATCAACCTCTGTGCTAATTGATAATTTCATCAGTACTTAAAACTAAAAAGAACAAAAAAGCTTTATTTAGATTTTGATATATATTTTCAACAGATAAAAAGAGTTATTTACAAAAGATGAAATTTACAAAGCTTGTGAAAAAAAAGCAACATGATAAAAGAAAAGATAAATGCTAGATTTTCCACCATTCCTATCTTTCTGAATTTGTCACATAAGCGAAGAGAATCAAAAGGGTGCCTGAAAAAGCAAATGCACCGATTATGGATAAAATTTCAGATGACACCATCAGCATTAAAATATATCACAGATGTATCTATTCTCTCCTTCCCCCCTCCCTTCTAATGGTCATATGGGCAGGAAAGCTATGCTCCTATGAAAATTAAGCAAAATTTAACAAACAACAGCCAAAATGTGAAGGTAAATGTAAAAAAGAGGTGGCAGTGAGCTTACAGAAAAACAGACAAATGCATTAGGTATTACCGGGGCATTTGAAGTCGGTTGCTTGAATGCAATGTGGGAGATATCCTGCATGTAAAATTGGAGAAAAAAATAGACCTCTCAGCTTATGTGGATGCTGCTTCGACTTCTGTCTTCTTCTTCTTCTTCTTCTTGGATATCTTCTTCTTCGTCTCCTTGTCCTTCTCATCCTCCTCAATATCCATCCGATTAAAATCATCCTCCTCAAAATCCCTCCTATATAAATCGGAAGAGACAACAATCAAAATTGGTAATAATTATAAAAAAGGAAAAACAATTACAAAACTGTGAGATCAACCGTCTCATTGGTAATAATTGAAGTAATGGACAGAATATCTTAATGTTAAGTGCTCCTGAAATCTCAAATGTTGTATTTAACTGGAGACATGTGCATGCCACCCAAACAAATGAAAACCACAGCTTTTCAATCACAAAATCCCCAATTTGAGATATGTTGATAAATTTATTGTATTGTCCACCACATTGTAATACCAACTAATGGCGAGAGTGCATTGTTCTAGGAGATTATTTGTTTGCAGCGAAAAGCAAAAACATCTGCAAAAACATCACAATTTTACCAAGAAAGCATGCAGCTTGTCACCGTGATATGCCCAATAAAAGAGAAATCAAGAATAATTATCCAATCAGCCTCGGTTGATGGCACGGTTGTTGTAAAAGAGCATCCCCAAGTTTCTCTTATACATAAGCACATATATTTTAAATAAGCTGATGATACACAGTCAGTGTAAATTTGTGCTAACTTCAAAAATTGGAAGCCATTTAATTTTGCATACATCCCACACTTAGCCTGCTTGTTTGACATAGTAGCTTCGTGCTTTTGAAGGTTGTTCTTTTTCATCTGTCAGCGGATGAATGTTATTCCTACAACTCAAAATTAGTGGAGTTTAAGAAACCATATCTAGCATGTACTCCATAGGGATGAAAGTCATATTCTATTATAAATCTCTTCTCCTTAACTTTTCAGCAAGACCAGGAATCATAAAAAATAGATGTCAAATAAAAAAGTTACTGCAAAAAAATCGAGCAATAGACTATCAGAGCTCACTTCATCAACAGCAAGACCAGGAATCAGTCTTCTCCCTTCATCTACAGAAGATGCTACTGAAGATAAAGACTCCATCAGATGTAGGCATATAGTTTTCAAATACATTCTGGAAAAAGCTCACTGTCCATTACAACTGACAGTGTTTGTTCTCCATAAAAATGTCACTGGAATGGAGCCACCTAGTATCAATAACTACACATTCATACCTACAACTAATTGAAGCATTAGAAAATGTTACATTATGTCAGTATTTATCCACACGAGTGCAAAATTCTAGGCGAAATAGCAAAGGATTGGCAAATTCTGACCTTGCGTCTGAGGTTTGAATCATAAACCAGCGCTCCCGCAAAGGCGGAGTATATCTGGCCATCCCCATAAACCTGAACGGTGGGACCCTGGTGCAATATGCTCTTCTCCACAAAGAATTCCAGCTGGTCTTTGGGAATAATGATGAAAGATAAACTTTTATATACATCATCTTGGTGATTGCAATTAAGTGTACAAATCTTGTTGATTGCAATTAAGCCACATTACCTGAAGATTGTGCAATTACCTGAAGATTATGCGATCGGATCCTTCTTTTTAGGCTTTTGCTGGGGTCTCCTTCGCATGGGGTCTCCTTTACTGGGGTCTCTCTTCCACTCGGATATGTCCATAGCATTTGTTGTTCTTGTTTTCAATATGATGCTAAAAAAATTACAGGTTGATATCACTTGCGAATAAACTGGAAAAAATGCAAGACATGATAAAAATGCAAGCTATTGAATATTCAGATATTTAAAAAGATAGGTTCTATAATAATTCTTGAAAAAATTGAAATGATAAAGCATATCAGAAACACAAAACATCTAATTAGGATTTCAACTGATAGAAATTCTTATTCTTCAAGTTCTTGATACCACATAGGCAAAGGAAATTTATCCGAAAGATGCAAAAACTCATCAACATAATCAATTGAAAATATGCTAAAAGCAACACAAAATCCTAGATAAAGTAAGAACAACATACCCAGATCAGCAACTGCGAGAAGTTTTTTTGTTAAAAAAAATTAAGATTTTCCTTGATGGTAAAAAAGGATTTTGTTTTCAAAATTCTGATACATTAATGGGTTTTATGGTAAGGAGGAATATAATTTCTTACTCAAGAAGATTAATTATTGTTATGATAATCCAGATCAAGTTGATATAATAAACTTGTATAGTTGAATAATTCCCACTTCCTCATGAATTTTGGTGCCATCTTGATATAATAAACGTAGTTAACTAATTATATTGTTTATATTCAAATTTTGGGAAAACAGTATTGATTCTAATTGTGACCATGTTAGTTGACCTTTAGCAGTCATGCCTTGTCTCAATATTTGAGATAACCAAAATTCAACTAACATGGCCATATCTATTTTAATATGCCAAAGATCAAATAGGTTCTGTGCATGAAAATGTAAGACTTCATATTACCAATACATTATCAATAACTAAAGGATGCAGGCTTTCCAACAAAAAAATTGAGCAAAAACCCATCTCTAACCTCGAAGCGGCCTTCGAAGCTCCCAGAAAACGTGAAGGATAGCACACATTTTTCTCTCTCTTGCGCATAATGAAGAAGACGGAGCAAAAAATTTGCTTGCCTTCTCGGATCATCGCTCTACAAAAGCAAAAAATTATGAATGAAACCTCAACAAAGATTAGTATGTGTCACCAAATCATGTCTTTATTTCCATTCATTTACATGTATGTGACTTCCATGAACATAGAAAAACAAACTCAGTATATTGAATAATAGATTGATGATGTTTGTAATGAGGACTGCATTATGGTTATCTCAAATATTGGCATACTGATTAGAATGGAAACAAAGATTTCGGATGAGATTAGTAATGGGGGCTGCCAAACCGGTTGCTCTGCTGCTTGTGCTGCATATGTCGGTGATGCTCGGTGGTGCATAGGTAGGTGATCCGTGCACAGAGCTGGAGCTTGATAAAATTAAAATCATACAAATATATGAAAGAAATGGCAATAAATTTTGTGTTCAGTATGCTGTCAATGAATTGAGTTCTCCTATGTATGTGACAGTTTTTTACCTGGCTTCTCTGGACCTCCACTTGATGGAGATGGTGAGGGGCCCGTTGGGCTTGCTACTGGAATTCCAAAACCAAATGGAGACATTATAGAACCCAACTGGTGGCACGATGGTGGTGGATGATCCCAATGGCACCAAATGGAGCAACGACCAGCAAATCCTTTACTTTGACTGTGACATGTGCAAGGCTGAAATCCTAGCAAGCATCAGGCATAGTTGGAAGACAGCCTCCATCATCAACATTGTCGCCCTCATCATCATTGTCATTGTTTATGTTGTTGGATGTGCTGAATTTAGAAACAATCGTAGGATGGACAACACTGAACCCAATGGAGAGAGCAAAAAAAAGCTCGGCCGAGCATGTTTTTCGTTGTAAACAGGTGGCTTTGTTAAGAATCACATTGGTTGCTTTGGAAAGATTTGGGTCCATGATCTGTTAAAGGTTTTTGCAATAGGATAGAGGGGAAATGATGCCCTTGTCAATTGGAGAATGGTAATGTTACTCAAAATAACAAAACACATTTTGCATATGATTTTGCATATGATACATAGAAAATAATAAAACACGAAAAGAAAAAAATAAAGAAAAAAATTAATAGAAAAAAATATAGTAGGAAAAAACTGCGAAAGTAGTGTATACAGGAAAAAAATTGCATTTGAATATTCCACAGTGGTCGAGCTTTTCTTTTGTTAATCAAATTGTGTTCATGGTAGGCTCGAAACTTTGTGCTGAACTTTTTATCCATTTACAAGCATATCTCATAGGAAAAGAAATGAATTAATGATAGCCTCATAACACAAAAACTAATTCAAAAGGAAAATTGACAATGCAAGAAAAGGATAGAATTTAATTTACACATAAACAATATAGACCCAGCCTCATAATAGACATACTAACTCAATTGGAAAATTGACAATGCAATAAAAACCGTTCAATACAGAGCGGGAAGAGTTTACTCAGGGCGATCGTATAATTATGCATGCCATTTTCCATTAATAATTGCACTGTCAGCTAAAAATACTCTGCTGAGTAACTGCAATCAGATCTACAAACTGCTAGCTTCCAGATAGGTTCCATCATGTTGTTGAGTTTTAACATCCTAACAAAAAACAACCAGTTTAAATCAAAAATTAAGCAGAAAGAAGATATCAATAACCCAAATTCAGTACTACCACTACTAACGACTGTGTAAATGATTAAAATTAGTAGAAAGACAGAAAACACATCATCAAAATTGGAAGAAACACAAAACCCCATCATCAAAATCCTACCTTTAAGATAAAGATCCGACCTGGAGGGCAATCTACCATGGATTTTGCCTCTACAACTCCGAGAGCTCGACGACCAAATTGGCCTTTACACCCATTTCAAAAGACAACAAAAACAAACAAAGCCCCAACCTTGTTGGACAGAATCAACCAAATTCAAAGCCCTAACCAAATCAAACCCATTTCAAAAGACGAAAGAGAGAAAGAGGAGAGGTTGAGGGTTTTTAGGGCTACGTTCCGGATGTGGGGGGGTTGAGGTTTTGAGGGTTTGACGGCTGCAAGATGTGCGAGGAGAGAAAAATATTAGATTCCCCCCCCAGAAATTTTGGGTTTCCCCCCAAAATGAGTTCGGTCTGTAACTTTAGGTTTTGTTTGTGGGGATCTCAAAATTTGTGTGGTAGATGTTTGTGTATGACTGGACTTATGACTGGGACAAAAATATGACTGGACTTATGACTGGGACAAAATTCAAAAAAGGTCCTCTTTTATAGAATAGATATATATATACGAGGAGGGATCAAATGACCCCCAAAAATAACCCCCTATCAAAAATCCTATGCCCCCCCCCCATTTTTTCGGAAAATCCGAACCGTTCATCTTGATCTCCACCCTCTAAATACCTGACCCACCAATTTTCAACCCGATCTCATGTGTTTTGCCCGTTCATCCATCCGACCCAAATTTAACGGTTTCGCATGAACATAACTTTTGCGAATGGTTGATGAACGGGCAAAACACATGGGATCGGGTTGAAAATTGGTGTGTCAGGTATTTAGATGATGGAGATCAAGATGAACGGTTCGGATCTACCGAAAAAATGGGGGGCATAGGATTTTTGATAGGGGTTATTTTTGGGGGTTATTTTTGGGGGTCATTTGATCCCTCCTCTATATATATACGAATAAAAATATGTAGAAATAGCGAGTAGATGGTAAAATTTTACAACTTGGAAAAAGAGTTAGACGAAGAAATAAAGAGTAGGGTGAGGTAGCGATTATTTTGCAAATGAAAATAAGTTTATACAAAGATTTTGAAATATTAGCACGATGAACATAGAACTGATATAAAAAAATTTGAAGTTCTCTTTAGTTTAGAAAATATTCTAAAAGTACGTATGGTAAGTGGTTAAAAATAAATTTCGTAGTTTTAGAAAAAGAATAATATATATTGAATTATCAAAATGGTAACAAGGTTTTAAAACTGAAATACAAAAGATACATGTTAGTAATAATTACGAGATAGTAACTTAAAAATTTCAACCAAGAAGGATTCAAAATCCAAGAAGGATTTTCAACTCAACCGAAAAGCAAGAATTTTAAATATATAGTAAGGAGTTTTCAAAGAAGTTAAACTGAGCGAAGAATTTAATAAGGAATTTCGAAAATACTTTTAGAGGAAACAGAATTTGCAATGGGGGGAGAATCGAAGAATTAACGATGATCATCATGAAGCGATCACATGAATCGAGGGCAAAAATATGATCGCGTGATGAATACGCCTAGGATATGATTCATGAAAAAATATGATGGAATTTCACGGTCGACAACACAGAAGTGTAATGATTGGAAAGATGCTAGAAATCAGGGTTTCTAATTATCGGGCAGTCTAAAGATCAGGAAAACTCAGCACTATGACTTTCTAATGAACTAGACTGTAACCGAGATATCTCAGTGAAGGGCCCTAAGAGAATCAAGATTACGTTCTGTTGAGCCCAAAATTGATGGACCCGAGTGAACGTCTAAAAGAAGGACCCTAGAAATCTAACATGGTCAGAGCCGGGTGAGAGGCTACTAGGGTATCCTAAGATAAGTATGGCTAAATCTTAACCAAGGCGCCTGACTATCAAACCTGGACATCAACCTAAGTCTTCCTACCATCTAAGACAAAGGAAAACCTAATTTAGACTCGTACATGTTAAACTGGATATTGAATGAATGCGGTACTCTTATTGTTCCAAACTTTTTGCAGGACCTGCATGGGCCACCACTAAAACCTGTCACGCCCCGCTTCCCAAAACGACGGAAGCGAAACGTGAGTAAGGTCCGCATGGGTCGGAGCTGTGAAGCTCGGACCCAATAAGCGTCTGTGAGGTGCTCCAAAGCATAAAACAGGTTCTTGCATATATAGAATTCGGAACAACAAAAGTACTGAAAGAAAGGAAGCATTCATTTTAAAAGAGACAATATCCAGTATATGACAAGTCTAATAAAAGAAGCCTAAGCATGGAAACAAACTGCAAAAAAGGAAACTAATGGTGCGAAGCACCCAACCTAGGTAGAAGGTAAAGTGGTGCTATGCACCCAATTAAAAAGTAGTAACCTCCGTAAGACAGCGACGGAAAAGACCTCTAAGTCTGGTCCTCGTCAGGAAGAAGCTCCGGTCGATGTCCTTTGGCTCCACGTACTCTGGTATGTCCGGCTCGTCCACGTACTCTGGCTCAACACCTAACATACAGCACCCAAGAGAAAAGGAACTGTACGTCAGGTAAAGTCTACAAGGAAGGGTTAGACTCTACTGCAAGTGTAAGGTAATTAAGAGCAACATTGTACTGATTGATTACATGTTGTTGTTATGACATGGCAGTTATACTATGCAGAAAGTAAAGCAGTGAAGGAAAGTAAACGTGACAGGTAGTAGCCGTAGCGTGTGCTACCGGCTACGGGACTAAGCTAGACGAGACATGACAAGACAAGAAGTACCGTGTGTGTCACGAAGGGTTCACATCTTACGGTTTGAGGGGGATTAAACCCTCTCCCCATGTGACCGCTCAACCCTACCCCAAACCCAAGTGCTCAAGACAAGACAATATATGACCACTCGCTCTAGCTTAACAAGTGCCTCTATCCCCACGGTCGGTAGCGTATCCCCACTCCCTTGGTTGGCGACGAATGTTCCGTACGTGAAACTGTAACATAGGTCCACTCGCTCTAGCTTGACGAGTGCCTCTATCCCCACGGTCGATAGCGTATCCCCCACTCCCTTGGTGGGCGACGAACGTTCCATAGGTGAAACTGTAACATAGGTCCACTCGCTCTAGCTTGACAAGTGCCTCTATCCCCATGGTCTGTAGCGTATCGCTCACTCCCTTGGTGAGCGACGAACGTTCCGTAGGTGAAACGGTACCACTGTATAGGACCACTCACTCTGCTATGTGAGTGCCTCTATCCTACGGTCTGCAGGGACACACACTCTGCTAGGTGAATGCCGAGCTTCCCGTAGGTGTTCCGTAACAAAGATCACCCACTCTACTAGGTGAGCATCTTATTGTCCGCAGGCTATGCAAGACATGATGTGCAAGATGTTCATGACAATGGCAAAGTTGTTCTAGGGTGTCCACACACACGCACACACAGAATAGCCCTAAGGTGTCAGTTGTTGTTGTTGTTTGTGCTTAGACTTCGTCGTCAAGTCTAAGCTGTCAAGGGGGGTCCCGGATGCTATCATTTCACGTCTGTTTCTCTTTAAATGTACTTAACTATCTAAGAAGGAGATGGCCTTGACGTGGCCGTACGTACACAAGTGTAAACACTTGCCTACGGAGACGAGTGCGTGGTCTGTCTGGAGCGTCTCATCAAATTGGCGCGTCAGCGAGGGTTCGTCTGAAACGAATCAATGGCGGGTCAGGTCGCGCTTTTCATCAATCCTATTAAGGTTCATTTCTAGATTGATCAGGACTACCCTAATAGTTCAAAGTTGCATTTTTGGTTATTTAGCCTAATCGATGATCTATCCTATGTGCACAGTCAGAAAGTCCATTCGTCGATTTCTAGGTTTGCACAATGTTTTAAAGAGCGTAAAGTAAATTTAAATTTATTAAGTTATTGATTTTTAATTAGGTTTTGGTTATCTACGATGTGGGTTTTCTACGAGTTAGGGGACCAACCTGGAACAATGATCGAGCGAGATCTGACGTCGGGTCTGAACGGTGACAGATCTGAAACAGCTACGGCAACGAGCTAGGGGACTTCGACGAGCGACAACAAGCGAGGAAAGGTTGGGATCCAGATGGTGGCAATGGGGCATACATACTTATATGTTTTGGCTATGCGCACTCTCACATGTTGAAGACAGCGATGGTGCCCGTGGACTGCGAGTTAAGGAGGGCGGCGACGTCAGATGCATGGCAAGTGGCATAGAGGTTTGGAGGCACTTCGACAGGGACACAACATTGCGTTCGGTGACAGCAAGATGCAAGACGACAAGGTGGCTGTGGCGAGAGTTCTATAGTCGACGGGAGGCGGAGGCTAGGCTGTCGGGTTGATGGCGGTGGGTAAGAGAGAGGGGTGGCTGGAGACGCGGTGGAGTCGTGGAGGAATGACAGGGCTTCAGCCTCACGGTGGTGGCATTCTCAGGTGGGAACGGAACAAGCTTGGGGTTTCACCGACGAAGAGAGAGACTGGCTGGAGGAGAGGGCCGGTCTGCCGGTGTTGCCATTGGGAAGGGATGGCGTGGGGCTGAGAGGGACCGGCGGTTGTAGGGTTTGAGAGCGGGGAGAGGTTCGAACAAAGTGGCTTCGGGGAGCTTGGGATTTTGTGCGGCATCGGAAGGGAAAGAAAATAGGGCTAGGCTTGCACGAAGTAGGCCTGAGTTCATACAGGTTGAGGGGATGAACTGTGCAGCTCTTAGAGTTCACGTGAGGCCTAGGGTTTTGTAGGGAAGAAAATAAAGGGGGAGGGAGAGAACGTGTGAGGGGCCTAGGTTGTTTTAGAATGGGTCAGGGGAGAGGGAAAACTTCACGTGGGGGAGAGGGAATTATGGGATGAGCCCAAGAGTTGTGGGGTCTGTTAGGATTCTTGATACATTTGCATTTCAAAGATTTGGTATTAATACTCAAAAACTAACAGTACAAAGCCTTGAGGTTGGGATAGGAAAAAGGACTTGATTTCTTTCAAAAACGTACACATAGATAAGATTTGGTTTGATTTTTTAAAAAAAATTATTAAAGTTTTTGATTTCCCTTTTAAAAATACGATCAGATTTGAGGATTCAAATTTTGGTTTATAAAATATTTTATAATTTTGTAATAAGATAAGCAGATTAGTCCCTCGCCGTCCAAAAATTACAAAGAAAATATCGGGGTGCTCGCGCCTCCGAGAGGGTTGCGAAAATGGGGTTCGGTCGCATGTCTGAACTACAGAAGATAGTAATAAAAAATCAAATACGAAAATCACGGACACGAAACAACCATACACGCCAAAATACGTGCGGTCGGAAAGTGACTGTTACATCCTACTCACCTTAAGGAAAATTCCGCCCTCAAAATTCTTAGGATTTGAGTTCATTAAACAGATGCCGATAATACTTATGCATCTCGTCGTATTCTACAAGGTAAACTCTGACTTGAAATACTTCATTAGCTCGAAATATGTGCAAAATACGAACGGTCGGAAAGCGGCCGTTACAAGGGGCCATGTGCCTGGGTGCCCACATGTTGGGCCCCAAATCTGGGTGCAGAACCCTAGGGGCAGTTTGCAGTGTTGACGACTGATTTTGGACAAAAATCAAGCCTTGGGCTGATCTTTGGGCGATCAATTAGAGAGTCAAACAGACTCCAATTGACTCGTCAGTTTTTCCTATGCGGTCACCGTTGAACGCCCTTCGATTTGGTAGGTTGTACCAAGATTGAAGCTCAACGGTGAGGGAGTTAAAATTCATGAAAGTTTGCCCTTTGTGAAAGGTAAACTAACTTGATTTAATTAACTCAAATTTAATAGTCCCACATCGGTTGTGGAGAAAAGGGAAGAGTCAGCTGCTTATATAAATAGGGGCTTCCCCCTTCCTCCATATTCGTCCCAAGCTCAAGATCTGAGCGTCTCCCAAAAATGTTGGAGCACGCTCGGATCAAAGCTTAAATTAATTCCTCTTCCCCCTAAATTTCTGCCTTACTCCTGAAGGGCTCTGGCAAAGCCACGAAGGGGTTCGGATTCGGATTCGAAATCTTATTGAAGGCTTTCACTCGCGTGAAACTTTATTCGACGCGTGGTTGGATCGGCGACACGAGTATTGCTTGCCTCGGGATGCGGAGCGGTTCGAGGAGCGATTCGAGGAGCGATTCGGCGTGGGACATGGATCGGCTCAGAAGACGGTGCGGTACACCTTGCCTGCCCTAGGGCAAGGTTCCGGGTATGTTTTTAGAAGCTTTCGTTTTAATTATTCACAGTAGTTTAGATCCCTCTTGGGGTGGTCAGATCCACCCCGAGTTGGCAGAGATACTGGCTACGGGTCTTGTTCCTTAGGGCTGCATGTTAATTAGATTAACATATTATTTTCCGCTGTAATTTTTGTTTCTGTGGTCCGTCCGACTTAGGACGGACAAGGATTTGTGTCCTAAGGGTCCACCAAAACCCTTCAGTGGTATCAGAGCCATGTCTATATGCTGATCTAGGACTGCGATTAATTAATTGAAATGCTTTTAAAATAAATTTAAAATGTTTTAAAGTTATGAGATAATTTTTAAAATGTTTTTAGATGCCTTTTAAAATGTTTTAAAATTTATGTGATATTTTTTAAAGATGATTTTAAAAGCCTAACATTTTTATCGATAAATATTTTATGTAACATGCAAATTTTGTGATCTTTTAAGACAAGTTTTTTTGAGATAAAATAAAATGTTTTAAAAATCATATTTTTAAATTTAAATGTTAAATTTAAGTATGCTTGCTAAAATTGTTTATTTGATAAACATTATTCTATTTAATTGTTAAATGGTAGGACACTCTTTTTATGCGTTAAAATTAGTGTAACTTTATGTTGATGGCTACAAATGTTGTCACTTATTTGATAACACAAGACAACTCTCTTAGGTTAGCCATTAAGAACACGTTAAAATTTATGAGATAAATTCTAATGACATGCTATGATTTAATAAAACATTAACAACACTTTAAGACCTAATTCCGGATTAAGGTAGTCCCTTAATGAAAATTTTAATTCTAATTGTTATGTAATTAATTCTCATTAAAGGACTTTGCTTTTTTGCGTTGTTAATAAATTTATTAAAATCCTAATAACGATTAGGATAGCACGTGAACCTTATAGTTGATAAGGATTTAATAAAAGTTATTAAACAAATCCTAAAATTTTGAATTTAAGGATTCCACTAGTTGATTGGATTAATTAGTTGTTAATAAAAGCATTTTAGTCTATGACACACATATAAAAATGACAAGCTTCATTCAATGGACCATGATCCAGTCAATGTGCTTGGCTAAGTTTGTTGGATCACCCTAGCTAGTCTAAGGGATAAGTGATCCTGGGTTTGTCAATTCCCTGGCTGTGTTCCGCTGGATCGCAATGACGCGAATCATGACTATATGACACCCGGGACTATATCTAAGTCAAATTTAATAATCTTCTTCAAGATTAGCCATAGCCCTCCTTGTTTTAGGGGTTGGCAACTATAGGACCCGTGTTCCAGTTGTTGAGCTACACTCAAGCTGTGACATGGCAATCTTATAGAAACCAATTTCTTAAACACATATGATGTAGTCTAAGACCTGACCGAAACCGACATGTCATGAATACACCGAGTGCTGGGACAAGTCAGGCTAGACGCGAAAACAAGGGTCCGACTAGACTAGACATTGTGATTTGGATGAGCACACTCATGATCACAAATGGCTAGGGGTAAAAACCAATAAGAGAGTCATATCTGATATGATCGATGAAGAGTCATCTTCCGATTACAGAGTCAAGCAATTTGTCGTGAATACACCGAGGTTGTTAGGCTCAAGGTGATTGGATCTCTTTCCCATTAATTTAATTTGATTAAATCATTCATTATTAAATCTTAGAACGATTGCAAAATTAGTGGGAGGGTATAGACAGATAAAAGCAAATCTACCTATATTTAATATTGAACATATGCTAAACTAGGGTAATTTCTAAGTTTACAAATGGAATCAAAATATAATATTTTAATGGAATAAGTTAACTAGTCAAATAGGTTGATTAAATTGAATATCAAGTTAAATTCTAATTGATAGAATTAAACTATATTCTTGTTGACATTAAAATGACCTTCTTAAAGACAGACTTAAGGAATATGATTTCATTAAGTTCTGAGTCCAACAAAATAAATGCACGTTACATGTCACTCGCCTCTATAAGGGGCAGCTCGAACATTTTAATATTCGAAGTATGTTTCTCCCTACAACTTAGTAAGCTACGCGCAATGTTGTACGGAAAAACAATTTCGATCCGCAAAGTTCGAGAATTCGATCAAACTATTTGAGTCGAATACGAGTACATGAACGGTGCAAGGCTATGTATCCCAATCGGATCTTGAGACAAGAAACTTGTTGAGCTACACTCAAGGTTGCAAAGCTCAGGTGTTTGGATACATGAGATGCTTGCATAGCTATTCATTTATGTTGGGCTATTTAATATCTAAATGTGATTTAGAAAAATAAGAAGGCACTCTGGAAAGTCAATCGAGTTAAATAGTTTAATTTATCATTAGTAAAGGCATAAGTAGGAGGGAATAAAAATGTGACATATGTTGATGTCACGATTTCGTAATTATTGTTATACAAAAGGTGAACACATTTTGACGAATGTCGTCACATTGCTTCTGAAGCAATGAGTAATATGTATAACGATAATATATATATTAAATGTTAATATATAAATACACAAGATAGTCGCAAACTTATATGGCAAAATAGACTAGGCCGTATCGAGAGACTAAGCTTCACAAGTCACATAAAGAGGGGTTTGACCTCTCGTATTATGAAGTCTACGGACACTTGTGAATCTTATCCTCTTAGATATAATGGCCGAAACCCATCTGTAAGACAGTGGAAGAATGAGTTGTCGAACTCAGTCTCATACATACTGATGTACCCGAGTTTAGATTAACCAAAATACGTTATTCTTACATTTTACTAAGACACGTGTTCTTGATGAAACACAAGTATGATAAAATAAAGAACGAAATGACAAAAGTCTTTAAACTGATTCGATTTGATCGAATGGTCAAATACTTAGCTATATATAATCTTGCGTAATTAAAAGAAAATATGATTTTCTCTCAGGTCAAGTCTGTTAACACATCGGTGTGTTAAAAGGTATGAATCACACTTAGTTAGACTTGGTGTGATCCATAGCAAGTGACTTTGAGTTAAGTCCTCCCTCTGGGTTAAGTCCCAGATAGTAATGCCTAAGTTTTGATAATGTTATATGAGGACATTATCAATAAGATATTCAGTAAATCAATCGTAAGAAAGTTGTAGAATTACTCGAATCTCGTGAGACGAAGAGTCGAGTTAGACATCATAACTGATGATGACTTAGTCAACTTCCGGGATGAAATTCGGAGTAGTAACTCTGATTAAAAACTTGATGCCGTTAGAATAGGTCCGAGCACATGAATAAAAGTATGAACTTTTGTTTACGTGCCCAAGGAAAATGTTTCCTCATTTTCTGCAAGTAAATCTTCAAGTTAGAAGATTGCAGAAGAAAGGAAAATAGTGAAGTACAATTATGTTGGTTGAGAACGGTTTTCATCCTAATTCCTATAAATGGATTATGTTGAAACCGTCTCGCCAGCAGATGTGTACGGAACTACTCAAACCGAACTCGATGTAAATGCTCATGATGACCATGAAAACTAGAACATTCGATTATACGTTCGTTTTTCCAAATATGATTTAGACGAACCAACTTATATGAATCACAAAGAGAGTTTTCAAGGTCAGTGGGAGCAAACAAATTACGTGCGATGCATCAACGGGATGGAACATATGTTTTGACAAAGTAATCAAAGAGTTTGACACTTTATCAAAAATGATTATGAACCATCTTAAATTAACCAATGACTATTTAAAATTATTATCGTAAGGTACGATGAACTGGATAAGATCCAGGGAAAAAAATATTATGGATTCCGACAGACCGATAGAATTATTTGAATGAGATTCAAATGGTTGGTCTAACATGAACATAGAAACCCCTTAAGTCTATACTGTAGACGATTTTAGCAGATCCACTCACAAAGGCTCTACCACATGAAGTCGGAAAAACTTATGTGTAAAAACGGTATGAGATATCGAGATAAATAAGCCTGAGTGCAAGTGGGAGATGATGAGAGATGATGCCCTCGATGCATCATATCTCTGTGTGAATAGCACAAACATCTTGTTCGAAATAACAGTAAGCTATTTGGTACAGTTTTATCTAATTTAATCAATAATGTAGTAAACATTAGATATTGACTTAGGTAAAATCCTGAGACTAGGTCAAACATGTATCGAGATGAGTATCGAGATCATGGAGAAATGCTTGACCGTCTGTAGCATAAGTCTAAAAGGGTTCGTGGTCGTAGATGTTTCGAGACAAGGCTATCGAAACATCGGATATACCATTGTGTCTTAGTCTTCACCATTTAGTGGTGGCGATGATCTCATGATCGTTTGACTTGGCAAAGTCAGAGACAAGACACAGATGCTTATTAGAGAATGAGTTCACTGAATGATCCACAAGAGTTATCATATGGTTATATTGACCAATCTGTTAATGACAACTCTTAATGATGATAGGTAAGTTGGTCTTTTGACTTGAGGTCATTTTACGGACCTGTGCGTGAACGGTGCCACTTAGATCACTGACCTAGATTCGAGGCTAGGCCTGTCGAAAGGTTTTTGTTTGGGTGTCACTTGAAGCATACGAGGAGAGTAATGACCAAAAGAGGATTCGTCTCTCCCGGTCAATGGGAGTTAGTGTCATAGAGTTAGTTTGGTCTTTAGTAAAATCTCTGATCAGAGTATGTTGGAAGAAGTCCAACATTATTTGACTAAAGGTCGATAGAAACTAATCGGATTCAAGTTATTGGGGATGACAGTTTGATCGTACCCTAGACTTGATCTACACGACATAATTAAGACAAAGAAACTAAAATTGTGGAACTCATCACAGACACAGTCAGGGTGGTCCCGACAATTCTCATGTTGATGAGTTAACCACATAATTATGATTCTGAAACAGGGACGGCAACCACTGCTCGTGGTCACTGCCATATAGGGCTTCGAGCCCAACCTGTAGAATGGTCAGGTTGTAGGGTCTCGCACAGAGTTCGACCTTCGTCTAGTAATAGGTAGAAACGATTAGGGAGAATATGCATTTGATGCAATGGATAAAATATTGCAAAAGATGTTTGCAATTATCTCCTGCATTCGGGACAAATGATCTTGAGTGCAAGTGGAAGATGTTTGGCGATATGCCCTCAGATCATTTGTATTTGATGCAAATGAAAATTTAAGCTTAGATAGGGACTATTTTGCATTTGATGCAAACCGGATTAAAGATGTCGTAAATAGTTTATGACAATATTTAATATAATAACCGCATGGAAAATGTTACCTATAAGACGGGAATGTCCCGCTCTAAATACAGGTTCAAACGGCGTCCAAATCGGACGCCAAATGCCCAAGTTACAGTCAAAACTGCTCAAGGCCTGGGCGCCTGGCCAGCCAGGGCCAGGGGCCCTGGGCCTGGGCACCCAGGGCACCAGGCGCCCTGGGCCTGGGCCCGGTGCCGAGGCACAGGCACCTGGGCGCCAGGGCACCCAGGCACCCTGGGTGCTAGCCCAGGCGCCTAGGGCGGGCGCCCTGGGCCCGCGCCGGGGCCCGGGCCCAGGAAACCTAGGCCGGGCGCCCTGGGCGCCAGGCCCAAGCGCCTGGTGCCTGGGTGCCTGCACCCAAGTCTGGGCCAGGCACCCAGTCAGCCCTTATTTGAGCAGTGTGGCCCACATGTTAGGCCCCACATCTGGGTGCAGAACCCTAGGGGCAGTTTGCAGTTTTGACGGCTGATTTTGGACGAAAATCAAGCCTTGGGCTGATCTTTGGACGATCAATTGGAGAGTCAAACGGACTCCGATTAACTCGTCGGTTTTTCCTATGCGTTCACCGTTGAACGCCCTTCGATTTGGTAGGTTGTACCAAGATTGAAGCTCAACGATGAGGGAGTTAAAATTCACGAAAGATTGCCCTTTGTGAAAGGCAAACTAACTTGATTTAATTAACTCAAATTTAATAGTCCCACATCAGTTGTGGAGAAAAGGGGAGAGTCAGCCGCCTATATAAATATGGGCCTGCCCCTTCCTCCATATTCGTCCCAAGCTCAAGATCTGAGCGTCTCCCAAAAACGTTGGAGCACGCTCGGATCAAAGCTTAAATTAATTCCTCTTCTCCCTAAATTTCTGCCTTACTCTTGAAGGGCTATGGCAAAGCCATGAAGGGGTTCAGATTCGGGTCCGAAATCGTGGCGAAGGCTTTCACTCGCGTGAAACTTTCTTCGATGCGTAGTTAGCTCGGTGACACAAGGATTGCTCGCCTCGGGATGCGGAGAGGTTTGAGGAGCAGTTCGAGGAGCGGTTTGGCGTGGGATATGGATCGGCTCAGAAGACGGGGCTGTATACCTTGCCTGCCCCAATGCAAGGTTCCGGGTATGTTTTTAGAAGCTTTCGTGTTAATTATTCGTAGTAGTTTAGATCCATCTTAGGGTGGTCAGATCCAACCCGAGTTGGCAGAGATCCTAGCTAAGGGTCTTGTTCCTTATGGCTGCATGTTAATTAGATTAACATATTATTTTCTGCTGCAATTTTTGTTTCTGTGGTCCGTCCAGCTTAGGACGGGCACGGATTTGTGCCCTAAGGGTTCCCCGAAAACCCTTCAAACCATGGTTTAACCTAAGAATAAAAATCAACATGATTTAACAATTTCCATAATAATTCGTAGCATAGAACCATTCTCATGATATTATCTCAATTCATTAGTACAACTAGCATAATACACACCAATGCTTTGCGAATATCCATGTCTCACACAATCTCATGGTGAATGTCTCTAAATCCTCCGATGTTTGGCTTATACATCACATAACTTATCAAAGGTCATGATTTTGAAGTTTGCTCAAAACATGCTTTATTCATAATCTTTCTTTCATGTTTCTTACTTTCTTCTTTTTTGGAACTTAAAATGGTCTATTTAGCAAGTTTTGGTCAATGACTTCTAGACCAGACGGTCTTTGGGCATTGGGCAAAGAAGAACCCCTCAAACTTAATGGCTCGAACCATTTAAGTTCTTTTTATTTTCTATTTTTGCACTCTTCCATACTTCATTTTTCGGCACGAACTCCGAATGCTTCTTGAGGCACTATTACCCGGCTACTCAATGAAGTTGGTGGAACGGTGCACTTTATTCACCATTTCATCAATTTTTTGTTTTTGTGTGTGTGCATGCTCAAGTAAAATCCAAAACCAATCACAATCGATAAATCATATGTGTGTGTATGGCCAAACACCTTTAGAATTAGAACATAACCAATTGATTGTTTCTACAAGGATATTTACTTCGCATGGGAATGTATTATAATAGTTATAGTGTCATGAGAATAAATATCATAAGGATGAGAGCTATACTCAAGAAAAGTATATCAAATTGTCGCATCATGTGAAGAAATAGGAAACTTAATCACGCCAAGATCAACTTCAAGAGTATAACATTCATGGTAACTTGGAAGGTGTTCACTTCATTAATATTCAAAGGGATTAGCAAAATAGTAAAATAGAAGTGAGAGAGGTACAGCACAATGATTAGGTGATAAAAGTGAGAATGAAATTGTTCAATTGTTCCTCTTATTCTAGATGTATATGTATAACTATATTAAAAAATCAAAAAGTTTTTCTTTCAAAATTACAAAATGTTTTATGTTTGGCAAATTTTCATAAAAAAATTCAAAAAATTCAAAATTTGTATAGCAACATAACCAATTCTCATTCCCTTTCACCCAACTTAAAATGAACATTGTCCTCAATGTTTGAAGGGTACGTACTAGAAAGGTAAGAAGCTAAGGAAGTTGTCATGCAAAGATTTAAAGAAATAAAGCAACACATAGCATACTATGTGTGTGTGTGTGTACAATAGAGTAGTAGAATTGAAAAGAGCACACCGGATTAAATTCCACCCATTAGTGGGGTTTCAAGCTTCTCGGTGCTAACATCGTTGATCCAAGGTTCATGATAGTGCTTCAATCTTTACATGTTCACTTGAATTCACTCCCATCTTTCTTGTTTATCAGTGTCATCGCTCCATATAGGAAAATTTCTTCGACTACTAATGGCGCCGTCCATTATGAGCGCACTTTTTCAAGAAAAAATGTGGAGACTCGAGTTGTAAATAAGAACTTGTTGACCAAGCAAGAACTCCTTCTTCAAGATCATCCGATCATGCGCTATTCACATCCTTTCCTTGGCCATTTTCGTGTTATCTTAGGCTTCCCTCCTCAGCTCTTCTAGCTCCACCAATTGTAACCTATGAGAAGTAATAGCTAAATCATTATCAAAATTAAGTTTCTTTATAGCCCAATACGACCTATGCTCCAATTCTACCGATAAATGACAAAATTTTCCAAAAATGAGATGGTGAGGAGACATTCCTAGGATTGTTTTATAGGCCATCCTGTAGGCCCACAAATCTTCAGATAAGCGCAAGCTCCAGTATTTTCTTGATGGATTCACCGTCTTTTGGAGGATTCCTTTGATTTCTTGATTTGCAAGCTATGCATGGCCATTGGTCTGGGGATGATATGGGGCAGCTACCTTGTGCATCACCCCAAACATCTTCATCAAGTTGGCAAATAAGCGGTTTCAGAAATGGGACCCTCCATCGCTTATTATGGCCTTTGGTACTCCAAACCTAGCAAACATGTTTTCCTTTAAGAAATTTAGCACAATTGGAGTATCGTTCGACCTGCAAGAAATTGCATTCACCCATTTAGATACATAATCAACGAAAACTAAAATGTAAATATAACCAAATGATGGAGGAAAAGGGCCAATGAAATTAATACCCCAACAATCAAATATTTATATTTCTAATACAGGGTTTAAGGGCAACATGTTTCTTCTTGTAATCCCCCTAACGGTTGGCATGGTATGCATGTTTTACTATAATTGAAAGTATCCCAAAACATGCTAGGCCAATAAAAGCCGCATTGTAAAATCTTAGCCACAGTTTTATTTGTAGAAAAATTTCTTCCACACACCCCCATCATGACAAAATTTCATTACACTATCTATCTCATGATCTGGGATGCACCTCCCAACAATTTGGTCACTATAATATTTGTAGAGGTATGGGTCATCAAAGAAAAAGAATTTTACCTCAAATTTAAATATTTTTTAGTCTTAAAATGACCAAGTTTTAGGAGTCTTACCAGTCACGAAATAATTTATGATATCGGCATACCATGGCAAGGTGGCGATGCTAAAAAAATACTCGTCATGGAAGGAGTCCTCTAAGGGTACATCAACTGAATCGAGGCCGACTGTTAAGCGCGATAGGTTGTCGGCTACTAAATTTTCCATGCCCTTTGTCCTTGATATGGACGTTGAACTCCATTAATAACAAAAACAAACAAATCAATCTGGGTTTGGCATCTTTTTTGAAATTAAATATTTTAATGCAGAATGGTGAGTATAAATGAGAATAAGATAGCCCAAGAAGTAGCTTCTGAATTTCTTTAGGGAAAACACCACCGCTAGAAATTCCTTCTTTGTGGTTGTATAGTTTCTCTGAGCCTCATTCAAAGATTTACTAGCATAGTAATTACCATGGGAGCTCTCTCCTTCCTTTGCTCTAAAATAGTGCTAACTACAAAATCACTGGTGTCACATATGATTTTAAAAGGCAATGACCAATCTAGTACCTGCAAAATAGGATCATAAGTAAGTATTTTCTTTAACATATCAAAAGAATCTTAACACTCAGGTGTCCATATAAAATCAACGTCGGATGAGAGTAAATGGCACAAGGGACGAGATATGGTGCTAAAATTTTTCATGAACCTTCTATAAAAACATGCATGCCCCAAAAAATGATCGTATATCCTTTACGCACCTTGGGGTTGATAGCTTTTATATTATTTCTACCTTGGCCCTGTCGACTTGTATACCTTCTTTTGAACAATGTGACTAAGGACTAAGCTATCGGTGGTCATGAAGTGGCACATCTTCCAATTTAGTAACACGTTCTTTTGAATGCATGTGTCAAGTACAAGAGCCATGTTAGATAGAAATTCATCAAATGAGCCATTGTACACAGAAAAGTCATCCATAAATACCTCCACTATCTTTTCAGCCATGTCATCAAATATACTAAGCATGCAACGTTGAAAAGTAGCAGGAGAATTGCATAAACCAAACGTCATTCTTCTAGAGGCAAGTGTATCAAAAGTACATGTGAATGTGGTTTTCTCTTGGTCTTCTGATGCAATTTCTATTTGATAATATCCAGAATAGCCATTTATGAAGCAATATAGGGAAGTGGTCTTTTCTAGTCTTGGAGTTAAGCTTCCTATAGTCTATGCACATCCTCTATCCTGTGGTAGTTCTAACAGGTATGAGTTCATTACTTTCATTCCTAACCATGGTGAGACCAAATTTCTTAGGGCCCACTTAGGTGTGACTCACCCACTTACTATCAGAAATAGGATAAATAATGCTTGCATCTAACAATTTTAATACTTCACCTTTCACCACTTCTTTTATGGTAGGGTTTAATCTACGCTGCATTTCCCTAGTGGGTTTGGTGTCGTCTTCAAGGTAAATATGATGCATGCGTATAATACGACTTATGCCTTTGATGTCTGAAATGAACCAACCAATGGCCCCTCTATATGTTCTCAGGACATCAAACAAATTATTTTCATGTTCTAGAGAGAGTTTAGATGAGATTACCACAGGAAAAGTATCCTCCTCTCCTAGAAAAGCATACTTCAAAAAGTTTGGTAGTGGCTTTAGTCCAGCCTTTGGATCTTCCACTACCTACAGCAATTGGGATGGCATGGCTAGAGGCAATGGCTCAAAGCTGGGTATCCATGGTGCTTTAGGGTCTGCTCCAGATTCCTGCACAAAAGAAACATCATCAATGTCGACAATAAATGAATCAATGAAATCTATAGCATGTGCAAATTCAGAATCAAAGTGTTGATCCACAAGCAAGTCAATCATATGTACCTCCTCTACCTCTTCTCCCCCTCTTGGTAACATGCCTGATTTAAATATGTTCAAGTCAAGTGACATGCTACCAAATGAAATTCTTAGTTGGGCATCCCTACAATTTATTAAAGTGTTGCATGTAGCAAGGAATGCCCCTAAAATTATGAGGGTCGAATGGCAAACTTGGGACCCTTGGACATCAAAGGCTATAAAGTCCACGTGGAAATAAAATTTATCTCCTTTGACAACAACATCCTCTATACACCCCTTAGGAAACTTAACAGACCTATAAGCTGGTTCTAGGATAACCGAAGGGGGTTTCAATTCTCCTAGCCCAAGTTGCACAAAGATAGGATATGGCAAAATATTCACACTCGATCCTAAGTTTAGTAATGCATGCTCAATCTTGGTAGTACCTATTGTGCATGGTATAATTAGAGATCCGGGGTCACTAAACTTAAGAGGAGTGTTTTGATGGACGATAGCACTAACTTGCTCGGTGAGAAAGGCCTTCTTTTTGACATTCAATTTTCTTTTTATTGTGCAAAGTTTTTTTAAAAATTTTACATATGTATGGATTTGGATGATGGCGTCAAGCAATGGAATGTTAATTTGGAATCTTTGAAATTTTATTCTAATTTCAGATTGATACTTATCTTTCTTGGATGCTTGAAGCCTCTGCGGAAATGGAGCTAGAGGTACATAAGGATCGGGCTCCTCTTCTTTGATGATCATGTTGCTCTTGCCTTTTCTTGTACTCTCCCCTCGTATTTGAATATCCTCTCCTTGTTCAACCTCTTGTGGTGGAGCTTCTAGGTTCTCAATTTTCTTCCCACTTCTATGAGTAGTCACCGCTTAGCATGGTTTCATATTGCTCCACGATGGTGAAGGGTTGCTTGCATTGGGGTTTGGCAGTGGTTGATCTGGAAGCTTTCCCTTCTCAAGTGATACCACCAATCTAGCTATACTCTTATGCACTTGTTGGTTTTGGCTATGATGGAATTGCTGAAACTGGAGAAAATGTTTACTCAACTGTTGGAGTGTTTCATTCACCATCTGCAACTGAGTGTCATGTCCATGTTCCTATTTTCTCCTATGAACTCTACCTTGGTAGTTGTTGTTGAATGGTGGTGGTCTATAAGGTGGGGGAACTTGTTGTTGTTGCGGCCTTTGGGAACCCCAACCCAAATTTAGGTGATTCTTCCAATTTGTGTTGTATGAATTAGAGTTGTAACCTTGATAATTGTTGACTTGATTCACCTTGGTAGGGTTACTTAGCATATTCTTCAAGGCTGGGAGTGTAGGGCAAGTGGTCGTGTCATATCCAATGTTGTGGCATAAGGCACAATTTTGTTCCACCTCTACTACTTTAGCTCCCCTCAAGTCAAGAGCATGAAGCTTCTTAGTGATCAAGGACTCCATCTTTGCTTCCAAGGCATCCTCATGCTGCAATGTAAATGGTCCTCCTTAGGATGGATGATGATGAAATTACGTCTCCACTCGTATACTCAGATGTGGTATCCCATGTTTGAGCATTTTTGGCGATTGATTCAAAGTAATCCCAAACTTCATCTGATTCCTTATGAAAAATCCTCTGTTGCACATCATTTCCACAAACTGTTTAATTTGAGATTGTATCCCATCATAGACAAATCCAATTATCCTACTCTTATCAAATCCATTATGAGGGAATGCTAACAAAAGCTCATTGAAGCAATCCCAAGCTTGGTAGAATGTTTCATTTCCCGTTTGAGCGAAGTTTATGATTTGCCTCCTCAAACCATGGGTCATGTGCAATGGAAAAAACTTTTTAAGAAATTTAGCTTGTAATTCCAACCATGAAGATATAGAGTGAGGTGGTAAAGCATTCAACCAATTCGTAGACTTGAGATAAATCGTATCAACAGTAGTTTTTCCATCAAAGCATGTTACACACACCTCCTCAAATTCTTTTATATGCAAATAAGGGTTCTCCCTCTCTAACCCATGAAAAGTGGGTAAGAGTTTGATAATACCCGGTTTAAAATTTAAAGAATTGGCATCGACAGGTAAAACAAAGCATGAGGCTGTGCTAGATCTTGTAGGCTTAAAATGGTCTTTTAGAGTTTTAAGCATGCCATTTTGTGATCCTACATCAGTGTTTCTATTGTCTCCATCAATGTTGTTGTAAGGGATCTCATTCATCACAATCAATCTAGTCAATCTATGTGTCCTAAGAGTCCTAAGCCATATACACAAGTTTAAGTTCTAAATAAATCTCTTTCCAAAACTACACTAATTTTTATGATTTCAAATATATCTATACAAAATGAAAACAAAACAAGCAAGCAAAATTATGCACAAAAAGATAGGAATTTCTCAAGCAAAAATGTCTAACAGTATCAATCACACTACAATACTTCACCACTGTCCACAGAAACGGTGCCAAAAGATTAACTTGAGCTAAACAATGTATGCTCACTCCCAAGTATATGAGGTGTCAATGCAATATATCCTAGTAAGTTCAGGGTCGATCCTAAGGGACAAATCATGGATATATTTGTATTATGATATCCATGTTTGAGACAAAATTGATGAGAATTAAACCAACTTTTGAGAATGTGGGAAGTTGTTACAATGTGTTCTAATTAACAAGATTAAACTGAGCAATGGAAGAACAAGTGCGGGTTTTGAATTCAATGGGTTTGGCAACAATCAAGAATTGGATATATCTAGATTCATTCAATTACTCATTCATCCTCTCGGCCCAAAAAAGCAATTAAATCAATCAATAACAAGAACAATATCACTAGATCAATTAAATCATTCATCCATCCTCTCAGTCCAAGACAAACAATGTAATTAACTATGACAATTGCATCAGATCACCATCCACCGGGATTTTATAACAATAGGTGCGGATTCACATCTCAGGCATTCAATGAAACACCATCTATCATTTACACTCATCCTCAAGAAATATCAATAGCATAATAAGATGAAAACCCAAGGATGAATGATATATCTACAATGTAGCACAAGATATAATCCAATTCAAGTTCAAAACCAACCCAAATCAGATCATAACCCATACAATAGGTGATGCGTCCGAAATGTAACTCTAGAGCAACCTAGTTATGGCACGAATTAAACGGAGATAAATACCCGGTAACGGCGCCATAAACTTGATCGAGCCGGAACTAACTCTGAAACAATGTCATTTACCGCAAGCACACGGTATAGAGGCAAGCGGGTATCGAACACGGGGAAGCGGTTCTATACTACCTATCTACTCCTAGGTTGAATTAGACTTGCAGGTTTATTGGTGGATGTGGATTGTGGAGTGTCATGATGATGATGGATTAGAAAGTCGTGTCACTCGATATCGCAAACGAGGGATTCCACACAGTATAAAAGAATAAAATGCAAAAAAGACTAAGGCCTTAGGACTCGCCACTAATACCGTCGGATGTCGACGCTAGGCTAGGACTCTTACGTTGCGTTGGTTTTATTGGGGATTGTAGCATCTAGGAAGTGAATTCATGCGTCTGAGCATCATGAATCCAACGTATCACATTAACCCCGCTCTCGTGATAGGTGCATATGATACGTGCATTAAGGATCTACAAAGTTCTCACCACTCTCGTGGATCGAACGCTCTCAACTCGTACAACCCTCGTGGGTTAGAGCCTCAAGGTATTTTGGTGGATCTTATTGACGCAATGGCAGTAGCCGTCAATTAGCTATATAGTTTATCGGTGGATCCCATCAAGGCACGAGCCGGGCGTGGTCACGTACCTCGGTTGAATCCACTAACTCCCTAATTAAATCCGTAGGATACTCCATAAGCTAATCGATTCCACCGACCGTGGGCACGATCTCAGTAGGAGTTCTCCTTGGGATTTTGCTAGATCAACCAAAATACAACCCTATTTATATCCAACGCACCATAAATATCCCAACTTTGCATCTAAATCCTAAGATCTATGGGCTAATCCCTTAGCCCTAGAAAAGACTACTCAAGCATAGCAATAGCAATAGATAATAGAACGCACAAAGATTTCGTTGCATGCATCAAAAAGGGATAAACAATAAGAAATCACAAAGAAAATAATAATAGAATTAAAAAGGGCAAAAGCACTTATCTTGATACAAAGGAGGGGCCTAGGCCATAGCCTAACTCCCCAAAGATCGTCGACGAAAAACCCTAAAAGAGATCTAAAAACTCCTCTCCAAAGTCTTCCTAAAAATCTATCTAAAAGTCCCTAAAATATTATCTCCCTCCAGTGACGGTTGCTCCCAGAATATATCCCAAAAACCCTCGCCAAAAGTTGTGATCTGGACGCAACTTACACCTGGGCCCACTGCGACTCGATCGAGCACAAAGCTGCTCAGTCGAGTCGTCAAAAAGTATGATACGTCATCCAAAACCGTGCTCTGTTTGCTCGGGCCGAGTGAGGCCTGCTTGGTCGAGTAGTTACGATACTCGGTCGAGCAGCCCTCCTGCTCGGTCGAGTACGTCGGGGAGTCACGCGTCTCCAAAATATGCCGCTCTGTCTGCTCGGCCCGAGCAGGCACTGCTCGGTCGAGTAGGTCCTACTCGATCGAGCAGGGTGTATCAGCTGTGCGCCTCGAAATCTCGTAATCAGCTCGACCGAGGAGCCTGCGCTGCTCGGTCGAGTCGCCTGGGAAAGATCTGATATAACAACTCTGCAGCATCATCTTGCAGAAATTCCCCAGTGCTCATCTGACCTCCGATTGGTGCGTTTTTTGTGGCGTTGGAACCGTCTTGAAGTCTACTATTTGGGAAAAATATCAGAGAAATACTAGAAAATCCCAAGTGATAGAAGATCTGAAAAGAGTGCACAGCTGTTCTAGAACCGTGCTTTCTTCATTCTCCTCTTCTTCGTCCCTTTTCTCTTGTTTGGCACCTCAATCATGTCATCATGAGTCTTCTTGGTGATCTCACGTCGCCGATCATTGTATTGACTCTAAATTTCTCCAATATCGCTCCAAATCCTTGAAATGGAAATAAACGCTCCGAAATTCATATTGTTCCAAATAATAGCACAAAAGTGTATAAAATGGGGGTTTTGAGGGTGAAATGTGTCATGAAAATATGCGAAAAAACTTGTAAAATAGAAGCATATCAAAATCTCCCAAGCTTACCTCTTACTCGTCATCGAGGAAGATGAATACGAAGCTCACCGGGAGGTAAAAATAAGAAAACAAAAGGGAATACGAAGAAAAGAGGGTCGCTAGATTATTCTCTCATCAACATTCACCATATATCACGATGACTCAAAAAGTAAATCACACACTACCACAGAGATTTCATATCTTATATAAACGAAGTACTTTAGAGTTAAGAATGAATGAAAGGGGTCTCGCTGGTATTCATACATTTAGTTTATATCAACATCCTATGTTTCATAGCATCAAATATGCATAACATTGGCGACACACTTTTCAATCAGAAGATATAACTGAAGCATGGAAATTCACACAAAGCATGCAACAAAAAATAGAATAAAAAATCAAGACATACACATCCCCATATCAAATCATAAGAAATCCCCGTAACTAAATTGTTTCGTTAAGTTTTGGCATTATCAAACTTTCACGTTTGTGCACGACTCCACTTTAATGTCATGCTCATTCATGTGGTCAAAAGATTTCCCCCTCAAGCTTAAATTGATGCGCCGCATCCAAAGAAGTATTTGTGGATTTGGAATTTTTTTTGTTTTTCCAGTAGTATATGTATTACTCCAAGTAATGAAAGTTGAGCTCTTTTCTGAGTTTTGAGCTTTGTTTCCTTTTTTTCTTTTTGGATTTTTGTAGTAGCAATAGTATTTGTATTTTGTTAGGAAATAGATAGAATGAGTAACCATGGCTTAAAACTATGGTACTCTATTTATTCATATGAGTGGAATACAGAGGGTCATGGGATACCAAAAGACATGGTATACCAAAGGTCCTATAATTAAACTCACTAATGATGGACTAATGGAGGGATAATGATGAGGGGAGGCCAAAGGCCTCCCTCATTCATAATACTCTCCCTTATCCATCCATTACTTTGGTCTTAGCGTAATTTGCTAAGAGGATGGATACTTCTGGATCCAGAGTAATCGTGTTTGCCTCGTTAAAACCTTAGCTGTGAAAAACCCAGTGGGAAAAACCAACAGCTTAAGGAAAAAGAGTGCAACACACAATTTACCCCCCTATCCGTACAAGCTTCAGGCTTGTAGGTCTTTCAGCTGTCTCATACCGATTCCTTTTACAAGCTTTACAAAAATACATCTCGGTAAAGATTTAGTAAAAAGATCAGCTAAGTTGTTGTGAAACTAGATCTGTTGAATCTTGACCTCCTCGTTCTTCTGTAGATCGTGCGTCCAGAAGAATTTAGGAGAAATGTGTTTTGTTCTGTCGCCTTTGATGTAGCCCCTTTTGAGTTGTGCTATGCATGCTGTGTTATCTTCAAATAAGACAGTGTGCTAAAGATCACTAGTCTTCAGGCCGGTGGTATCAAGGATATGTTGGACGATGGAGCGAAGCCAGAAACACTCTTTGCTTGCTTCGTGGATGGCAATGAGTTCAGCATGGTTGGATGATGTCGATGTCGTGGTTTGCTTTACCGATCTCCATGAGATAGCAGTCCCGCCATAGGTAAACACAAAGCCAGTTTGTGGTTTTGTTGTGTGAGGATCAGATAGGTTACCTGCATCAGCATAACCAAGTAACTGGAAGGAGGAACCTCTCTGGAAGTATAGTCCCAGATCTATAGAATCCTGGACGTAGCGTAGAAGATGCTTTACTCGGTTCTAGTGGCACTTTGTAGGCGCATCACTGTGTATGGCAAGTAGATTAACTGTGAATGCTATATCGGGACGCGTGTAGTTTGCCAGTTATGGAAGTGCTCTAATGGCACTGAGGTAGGGTACTTCAGGACCCAGTAACTCCTCCTCCTCTTCTAGCGTCCGAAAGGGATCCTTATGAATATCCAATGATCTCACGACCATAGGAGTACTTAAAGGATGACATTGTTCCATTCTAAACTTGTTTAAAAGTTTTCTTGTATAGTTTGATTGGTGTAACAAGATTCCACCTCGTAGGTGTTCAATCTGTAAGCCAAGACAGTACCTCGTTTTGCATAGGTCTTTCATTTCGAAGGTATGCTTTAGGCTTTCAGATATCTCATTGATCTCTGCTGGAGATCCTATGAGATTTAAGTCGTCAACATATACTGCGACGATCACAAATCTCGTTCCCGTTCTTTTGATAAAGATACACTGGCAGACTTCATTGTGTGTGAATCCTTGCTGTGCAAGGAAAACGCTTAGTCTGTTATACCACATCTTTCATGATTGCTTTAGACCATATAATGATCTTTGAAACCTTACTGGGAAGACGTTTCGAGGTCTCTCATTCATCTCTGGGGGTAAATTAAACCCATCAGGAAGTCTCATATAGATTTCTTTATCTATATCGCCATATAGATATGCAGTCACAACGTTTATGAGCTGCATTTCTAGGCTTTCCAGAGATGATAGGCTAAGCAAGAATCGGAAAGTGATCGCATCCATGACCGGGGAATATGTATCTTCATAATCAATCCTCAGTCTTTGGGAAAATCCATGTGCTACAAGGCGTGCCTTGTAGCGTACAATCACATTTTCTTCATTTCTTTTTGTTATGAAGACCCACTTATATCCCACAGGTTTAACACCTACAGGTGTTTAGACTACTAGTCCAAAGAATTTGCGTTTCAAGAGTGAGTCCAGCTCTACTCTTATTGCCTTGTCCCACTTTGGCCAATCATCTCTACGTTTACATTCCGCTAGAGATCGTGGTTCGACGTCATCGTCGTATTCAGTGACGTGCACGACAATAGCAAACGCAAAATCATCGTCGACGACTATGCTATTTCTGTTTGGTACCTATCCAGTACGTACGTAATTTAATGATGTTTCTAGTATTATTTTCTCTGTGGGAAAAATAAGGAGAGGAGAGGTCGCTGGTCTGAGTTCAGCATTCTGTGGAGGGATCATCTTATTATCACCAGGAATCTTTCTCTTTCGAGGAACTTTATCTTTTGAACCTGGCAGGCGTCCTCTTTTCAATTGAGGTACAGCCATTTCTGCTACTGGTAGATTGCATCCATCTTTGGGGATATCAAGCCTAGCTGGCATATTGGCAGGAGGGACGTGTGAACGAACAATCTTCTGGTTATCCGTAAATTTATCCGGTAGAAGGTGTACTGTGTTCTGAATGTGAAGGATCTTCAGGATCTCATCTTCACACAGATTAGTATGCGGATCATAAAGAGACAAAGACTTATTGTCCCAAGAAATGGTATCGGAAGCGCCAGGCTTCTTAGACTGTGTGCCCAGTTTTGGAAAAGTTTTCTCATCGAATTCACAGTCATCAAGACGTGCCTTAAATGCGTCCCCCCAGGTATCTAATAATAGAGGGCGAATCAAACCCAATATATATACCAAGATGACGCTGAGTATGGTTCTATTGGAACATATACCGCACAACCAAACACTCTCCAATGAGAGATATCTGGGGGTGCACCATATGCTAGCTGCATCTGGGATAATATATGGCCACCTGAGGGCCTTATCCTAATCAGCAATGCGGCATGCAATATAGCATGTCCCTAATCATCCACATGCAACTGGGATTGCATGAGCAATGGACATGCAATCCATTGGAGTATCTTTATAAGAGACTCTGCTAATCCATTCTGGGTGTGAACATGTGCTACAGGATGTTCAACTTCAATACCCGTTGCCCGGCAATAGTCTTCGAAGACTTGTGAAGTGAATTCGCCAACATTATCAAGATGTAATTTCTTGATATGATTATCGGGGAAATGAGCCCGCAACCTAATTATTTGTGCCAATAGCTTTAGGAAAGCTAGGTTGCGAGTGGACAATAGGCACACATAAGACCATTTTATGGATGCATCAATCAGTACCATGAAATACCGAAATGAGCCACTTGCGGGGTGAATAGGCCCGCAAATGTCGCCATGAATTCTATCTAGGAAGCCAGGAGACTCTAATCCCACTTTCAGGAGGGAGGGTCTCATTATTAGTTTTCCCTGAAAACAAGGGGACAAGGAAATTCACCCTTTTGAAGAATCCTCAGGTTCTTCAAATTATGTCCACGGGATTCAGAGATAATGCGACGCATCATAGCTGATCCAGGGTGACCAATTCTATTGTGCCAGAGTTGAAACTTTGGAAATGAAAGGCACTTATGGTGCTCAGTCATATTGGCTTCTATTGGTTGAATATACATGTGGTAGAGACCCGACGGGAGTCCCTTAAATCGTTCGTAGATGGACTTCTGGCCATCTTCTTGATGAGTCACATACATATATTCAATGTTTTCTTCATCTCTAGTTTCTAATTGATATCCGTTAAAACGAATATCTTTAAAACTTAAGAGATTCATATTGGATTTTGGAGAGAATAATGCATTTTGTATTTTAAGTCTTGTGTTATTTGGGAGCAATATGATTGCTTTCCCAGATCCTTCGATTATGTTGGACAGTCCTGAAATCGTAATAACAGGACCGTCATATTTGTTTAAGCTATAAAAATGGCATGGATCACGAAGGATAGTGTGTGTTGAGGCACTGTCCACTAGGCACTCATACTTCATCTATATATAAGCAAAATGAAAGTTTATTTAAGTAAATGAAAAACTGACATTCAAATAAAAGTGCTTTCAAATCAAACTGCAGATGAAGCTACATAAATTTAAATGCATAGATATAAGGTAGGGCTCAATCGAGCAGGTCGTCATTTTCGAAATCTTTTTCAGTGAACTTGGTGAGCGGTTGAACAGCCGCCAAGTTTGTTTTAGGCTGAGACTTCTGGCTTGCCTGTTACAGATCCTGGAGGTGGTGAGGAGTGCGGAAATTACCAGTCATGCCACATTTATGGCATTTATCCTCCCAGTTCTTCTTAGGAATTGACACTGGATCAGTGTTCGTACGCTTCCATGTGAAGTTTCTCTTTCCTTTGTTGTTGTTTGTCTTGGGTGGTGCTCTTACTGGCTTCATTACAGCTTTTCCTTTGTTCTTTCTAGCCTTCTTCTTGTTTTTCCACTTCTGGGGAGAAACATGGTAGGCTTCAGGAAGAGGGGCAGTACCAGCAGGGCACAAATTATGAGTGGCAAGCAGTAAATCTCTATTCTGCTCTTCCCTAAGCAGGCAAGAGAGCAAATCAGAGAACTTCGTGAAGTTGCATTCACGATACGGTTGCATGAGGATTGCATCTTTCTCGTGAAACAAGGTAAATATCTTTTCCAACATGCGATGCTCAGACACTTCTTCATTGCATAACTTCAGACGTGAGGTGATATTATGAAGTGCTGAGTTATACTCAGCAACGGACTTATAGTCCTGAAGTCTGAGGTTTTCCCACTCATAACTGGTACGTGGTAATATGACATCAATTTGATGTCTATAACGTGCCTCCAGCGCTGTCCACAACTCCAAAGGGTCTTCTACTGTTAAGTATTCGACCTTTAAGTTCCGATCTATGTGTCTCTTGATATAGATAATGGCTTTCGCCTTATCTATGTCGGAGACAACGATAGGAGAACTGCTAGATGGCTGTGCTGCTTCGGGGGCACTGCTAGCAGCTGTTCCAGCCACTACATGGGCCAAAATCGAGTGGAGAAGTGCCATTGAACGCAAGTGAAACTTCAGGTCCACTCGCCAGCTAAGATAGTTCTTTTCCGCTGCGTCAAGAACCTCGAAATCGACGCTTGCCAATTTTGCCATTTTAATCTATGCAATTAAATAAGCATGTATTAATAATTAAATATTTAAAATCATGCTTAAAAGAAATAAATAGGAAAAAATGCGACGATTTGCCAGATACCCAAAACATAAAATGTCCAAAGTCCATATTACAGTCCATAAAGCAGATAAAGAAAAATACAATTTGGAAACCCTATTGGGTCCCAGCTTTATGCAATTTTCTCCTCCATCTTCATAGGTAGTAACACCGGTCTTTGGCATTATACATAAATTCCTCACTATAAATTTCTCTCCGAAAATAAAAAGAAATTACAAAGAGAAGGAATATAATAATAGGGTATCAAAAACTGGCCGATCCCAAAAATCGCATTTCGACTTATTTAAACATCCACGCAGTTTTATATGCTACAGGCAAATAATAATAGCGCAATATCACAGACATTACAAAAATCATCAAACCCAAATTCTTGGATAAAAATTTTTATTTAAGTTAAAAAGATTAGTTGGACCACGGGGAAACGTCATTACCCGTTAGGTTAGATAACTAACCTAACGACAGAGCGGTTTCAGAATCCGTTTAATCAATTTAACTTAAATTAATGTTTTATCAATGTTAAAGAGATTAATAATTGAAAAGAAGCAGATAAAATAACATAATCCGTAAGTCTAGAATATCAGGGTTCTTAATAAAGTTAATTTTGGCCTTATGGGTTAGTGGCCCGCGGGCTAGATACGGGCTGCAGGCCCGATAGCAAAATAATACTCATATTAATTTTCAATGTTATTAACCGGGCTTCTGGCCCATCATGAGAGGCCCCAAAAACTATTACCTCCATTGCCCTAATTAGGGTTTTTAGAGTTTTTTTCGTTAATTAATGGGGGGCAGAAATTGCGCCTCTCCCCCTCCTCCTATTTGATAACGGCCGGGGGGCGGAACAGCCCCCCCCGATCTTCTTAGAGACCACCACCGGGGAGGGGGACAGCGCCCCCTCCCCTCTCAGGTCAACGGCCAGGGGGGCAGAACAGCGCCCCCGATCTTCTTTGAGATCGCCACCGAGGAGGGGCACAACGTCCCCTCCACTTTCTCCTCTCAGGTCAACGGCCGGGGGGCGAAACAGTGCCGCCCGATCTTCTTTGAGATCACCGCCGGGGAGGGGGACAGCGCCCCCTCCCATCTCTCCTCTCTGGATATCGCTGGCGGGGGGGGGGGGGGGGACAGAGCCCCCCTTCTTCTCTGTCAAATCGGTGCCAGGGGAACAACGCCCCCCCCTTCTGTTTTCGTATCACCGACAGGGGGGACAGCGACCTCCCTCCCCCCTCTTTCTTTTTCCTGATCGCAGGAGAGGGGGATAGCCCCCCCCTTTCTTTTTTCTGATCACGGGAGAGTGAGGGGACAACGTCCCTCCCCCCTTTCTTGTTTTTGATCGCCGGAGGGGGCTCCCCCCAGCAATTACAATTGCCCCTCCCCGTCAGGGGGAGGGGCGACGACAGGCGAGGGAGAGACATCCCCCTTCGGGGGGGAGATGAGGAGGCTGAGGGCTTCAAAAATATTTTTTTAAATGAATTTTAATTTGTATATGGCAGATTTATACAAGCCTAAAGAAAAGTTGTGTAAAATCATAGCTATATATATATATATATATATATATTTTTGAAAGGTAAAGTAAATATATTAATAGTACTCAACTGTACAAATCAACAACAAGTAGGGACGTTCGCACAATAGAGAGAGGAGAGGACACAAGCGTCGTCACTCTCCACTATCGGCTATGTCCTTACTACCATTGATCAAAAAGAATTACAAACCCACAAACAAAAAGGATTACAACACAGAAAAAGAAGCACAAGATTAGCTACAGCAAGTGCCACGGCTAGCAGCAGCATGTAGCCACAAAATTCGCCCAAAGACTACCCATTGTCCAGTATCCCCCAATTGCTAAAAGCCTGGGCCTCCTTCAGTTCAAACAGGTCTTCTGAGTGCTTCCTTAGCACAATCCGTACATCAGCTAAAATCATTTCGAAGAGTAGAGATTTTGGTCTTTTGGCGCTGTCAAATATCCGCCTATTTCGCTCACCCCACAAATGCCATACCATGGCCGAAAGAACAACTTTGGCAAGAAAACTCAGCACACCTTTCTTCCTGAACACAGCTCCATAGTATCGGCCAATTGCATGGAGAGATAAATCATTGGGGCCGGGGAAACACAACTTAAGCATATCCCGTTTGAAAATATAGGAAGAGTAGTTGCATTTGAAGAAGATATGGTCGATGGTCTCAAGCTTACCATCCTCACAAAGGCAGCAGTCGGTGGGTGTGTTCAACCCCCGTTTGGCCATAATATCACGGGTTAGAAGTTTATTTTGGAAGGCCCTTAGTAGAGTGAGAGTCATCTTGGGAACAGAATTTGCATACCATATGAGCTTATAATATGGGAACACGGAACCCTTATCGCGAATATTATCCCAAGCCTCCTGAAATTTGAAATGAGAGCTTGGCTTCCACTCCCAAGAGTCAAATCCATCCCTTAATCTAATATTCCTAATCATAGGCAATATGTGTGAAATAGAAGGATCATCAATCCAGCCACTACCATCCCAGTAATCACAGACCCGCCTTCTACTAACTTCATTAGGGACAACATGAAGATTCTTAAGGGGACCACAAGGCAACCAATTGTCATGCCAAAAAAGCGTGTCAGCTCCACCTCTAACTTTCCGCACAATAAGCTTCTGTGAGAAATTTCTGCATTTTAAAAGGAATTTCCAGGTACCAGAGTGTAAAACAGACCCTTTTGTTTCATAAAATGACTCCACATCCTTATACTTGCTCCTCATATAGGCCGCCCAGAGCCCTTCAGCCTTCAGTAATCTCCAAGTAAGTTTTACTCCAGAAGCCAAATTAAGGTCTGACAGGAGTCTTAGCCCTACCCCACCTTCAGACTTAGGTTTGCAGGTATCCCGCCAGGCCCATACCTTTGAAGTACCCCAAATGAAACTTCTACATAAGGAGGTAAGCATACGTAAGACCGTAGTTGGGATTCTGTAAACTTGCAACCAGAAGGCAATCATTCCGTAGATGACAGTTCTAACCAACTCAATTCTTCCTGCAATAGATAAGACCGCTGTATTCCAACCACTCAGCCTTTTTTGCATTTATCAATCAGCCTGCTATACATATAGGTTTTTGGGTACTTAGAAGAAAGAGGGAGTCCCAAGTATGTGGTGAATGCAGTAGCCCGCTTAACTCCCAAATAATCAGCAAGTGCCTGTGGGGTTTTGACCCCTTTACTGAAGATGACAACACTTTTGCCCCAGTTAGTTTCCAGCCCTGTAAAGTTTTTGAATTCTTCCAATAAGCTGTTGAGTCTAGAAAATGATCTATTATTAGCCCGACAAAACACCAGTAAGTCATCAGCGAATAATAGATGAGAAATAGGTCCCACTCGCCTCATAGGTTGGATATTACCTAGAGTAAAGGACTTTGCCAGCAACAATGAAAAAGCTTCCATGACAATTACAAACAGGAAAGGGGAAAGGGGGTCACCTTGTCTCAGACCTCTGTTACCTTTGAAAAATCCCACAGGGAAACCATTCACCATCACAGAGAAAGAAGGCGTAGATATACATTCCTGTATCCAACTTATGAAGATTTTACCAAATCCCATCCGATGCAACATATAGTAAATAAATTCACGGTTCACGCTGTCAAAAGCTTTTCTAAGATCAAGCTTGATGCAGGCTCTGGCACCCATCGGGTTACTGAAGTCCCTAATCTGTTCATGAGCCAAAAGTGTACAATCAGAGAGAAGTCTACCTTGTAGGAAAGCAGCCTGATTTGGAGACACCAAGTCATGAATAATCAACTTCAATCTGTTACAGATAATCTTGGTAATAATTTTGTATGAAACATTACTGCAAGCAATGGGCCTGTAGTCCTCAATACGTGAAGCATTCGAACCGTTAGGGACCAAGGTTAAAAATGTATGATTGACCTGACGTAATAAAGAACCTGTTCTGAAAAAGGATTGAATGGCAGCCACAACGTCATTCCCAATAAGTCCCCAATGGTGCTGAAAGAAAGAGCCATTGAACCCATCAGGCCCCGGAGCCTTATTATCTACGGGATATATATATATATATATATATATATATATATATATATATATATATATATATATATATATATATATACTAGTCATTACCCGTGCCCATAGGGCACGGTTTATTTAATGGCTGAGTTTTTCTCCCCCACAAATTTCAAGTTCACCCAAATTTCATGTTTTCCCACAAAATTTCAAGTTTTTCCCCAAATTTAAGTTTTCCCCCAAAATTTAAGTCCCCCCAAAATTGTCATTACCACCTAGGACAAACTTGCCACGTAGGACAAAGCTTTGTCCTAGTAGGATAAGATTCAAAATCTTCATAGAACTGGAAAAAAAATGGCCGGAAGGGGTGAGAATAAAAAGTGTGGGTGTGTGTGTGGGGAGGGTCCATAGGCAAAAATACAAAAACCGGGGTTGTATGTGCAAAATTCCCCACCTCCTCTTTTATCCCTCAAAATCTCAACTCTTATATTTTCTCTTATTCAATTTCCCTGTTTTATGTAATAGATATCCAATTTCTCTTATCCAATTTCTCATATCCAAATTCTCTTATCAATTTCTCTTGATAACATCCGTCTTTTATATAATAGATATCCCTTATCCAATTTCTCTTGTCCAATATCACTTATCCAATTTCTCTTGATAACATCTCTCGTTTGTAATATAGATATCTCTTATCCAATTTCTCTTGATAACATCACTCTTATCCAATTTCTATTGTCCAATATCTCTTATTCAATTTCTCTTGATAACATCCCTATTTTATAATATAGATATCTCTTATCCAATTTATCTTGTCCAATATCTCTTATCCAATTTCTCTTGATAACATCCCTCTTTTATAATATAGATATCTCTTATCCAATTTCTCTTGTCCAATATCTCTTATCCAATTTCTCTTGATAACATCCCTCTTTTGTAATATAGATATCTCTTATCCAATTTCTCATGTCCAATATCTCTTATCCAATTTCTCTTGATAACATCCCTCTTTTGTAATATAGATATCTCTTATCCAATTTCTCTTGATAACATCCCTCTCTTATAATATAGATATCTCTTATCCAACTTCTCTTGTCCAATATCTCTTATCCAATTTCTCTTGATAACATCCCTCTTTTATAATATAGATATCTCTTATCCAAATTCTCTTTTCCAATATCTCTTATCCAATTTCTCATGATAACATCAACCTTTTATAATATAGATATCTCTTATCCAATTTCTCTTTTCAAATATCACTTATCCAATTTCTCTTGATAACATCCCTCTTTTATAATATAGATATCTCTTATCCAATTTCTCTTGTCCAATATCTCTTATCCAATTTCTCTTGATAACATCCCTCTTTTATAATATAGATATCTCTTATCCAATTTCTCTTGTCCAATATCTCTTATCCAATTTCTCTTGGTAACATCCCTCTTTTATAATATAGATATCTCTTATCCAATTTCTCTTTTCCAATATCTCTTATCCAATTTATCTTGATAACATCCCTCTTTTATAATATAGATATCTCTTATCCAAATTCTCTTTTCCAATATCTCTTATCCAATTTCTCATGATAACATCAACCTTTTATAATATAGATATCTCTTATCCAATTTCTCTTTTCTAATATCTCTTACCTAATTTCTCTTGATAACATCCCTCTTTTATAATATAGATATCTCTTATCCAATTTCTCTTGTCCAATATCTCTTATCCAATTTCTCTTGATAACATCCCTCTTTTATAATATAGATATCTCTTATCCAATTTCTCTTGTCCAATATCTCTTATCCAATTTCTCTTGGTAACATCCATCTTTTATAATATAGATATCTCTTATCCAATTTCTCTTTTCCAATATCTCTTATCCAATTTATCTTGATAACATCCCTCTTTTATAATATAGATATCTCTTATCCAATTTCTCTTGTCCAATATCTCTTATCCAATTTCTCTTGATAACATCCCTCTTTTATAATATAGATATCTCTTATCCAAATTCTCTTTTCCAATATCTCTTATCCAATTTCTCATGATAACATCAACCTTTTATAATATAGATATCTCTTATCCAATTTCTCTTTTCAAATATCACTTATCCAATTTCTCTTGATAACATCCCTCTTTTATAATATAGATATCTCTTATCCAATTTCTCTTGTCCAATATCTCTTATCCAATTTCTCTTGATAACATCCCTCTTTTATAATATAGATATCTCTTATCCAATTTCTCTTGTCCAATATCTCTTATCCAATTTCTCTTGATAACATCACTCTTTTATAATATAGATATCTCTTATCCAATTTCTCTTTTCCAATATCTCTTACCTAATTTCTCTTGATAACATCCCTCTTTTATAATATAGATATCTCTTATCCAATTTCTCTTTTCCAATATCACTTATCCAATTTCTCTTGATAACATCCCTCTTTTATAATATAGATATCTCTTATCCAATTTCTCTTTTTCAATATCTCTTACCTAATTTCTCTTGATAACATCCCTCTTTTATAATATAGATATCTCTTATCCAATTTCTCTTTTCCAATATCACTTATCCAATTTCTCTTGATAACATCCCTCTTTTATAATATAGATATCTCTTATCCAATTTCTCTTGATAACATCCCTCTTTTATAATATAGATATCTCTTATCCAATTTCTCTTGTCCAATATCTCTTATCCAATTTCTCTTGGTAACATCCCTCTTTTATAATATAGATATCTCTTATCCAATTTCTCTTTTCCAATATCTCTTATCCAATTTCTCTTGATAACATCCCTCTTTTATAATATAGATATCTCTTATCCAATTTCTTTTGTCCAATATCTCTTATCCAATTTCTCTTGAAAACATCACTCTTTTATAATATAGATATCTCTTATCCAATTTCTCTTTTCCAATATCTCTTACCTAATTTCTCTTGATAACATCCCTCTTTTATAATATAGATATATCTTTTAATTATCTACGGGATCAAAAAATTTACCTCTAGATCAAAGAACTAGGGACGATCGTAATACAAATCCGTAGATCGAAATCCCCACTCTCGATACGCCTAGAAAATAGCCGCAACGGTTCGCCGCAAAAGTAGATTCCTCCGCGCTTAGGAGGTTAATTTGAGGGGATAAGGGAGAAAAACTCAAAGAGATGAGAGCTTCGTGCTGATAACGTGTTAGGAAATAGAATAGAATGAGTAACCATGGCTTAAAGCTATAGTACTCTATTTATTCATATGAGTGGAATACAAAGGGTCATGGGATATCAAAAGACATGGTATACCAAAGGTCCTATAATTAAACTCGCTAATGATGGACTAATGGAGTGATAATGATGAGGGGAGGCCAAAGGCCTCCCTCATTCATAACATATTTTTGGTTTTTGGCCCCTTTTTGGCTTTTTAGACTTTTGGAGCAAGCTTTTCTTTTGAGTGAAGCCTGCTCGGGCCGAGTGAGGCCTGCTCGGTCGAGCAGTCACGCTGCTCGGTCGAGTACGTCAGGGAGTCGCGCTTCTCCAAAATATGCCGCGATGTCTGCTCGGCCCGAGCAGGCACTGCTCGGTCAAGTAGTCACGCTGCTCGTTCGAGTTGGGCCTGCTCGGTCGAGCAGGGTGTATCAGCTATGCGCCTCAAAATCTCGTAATCAGCTCGACCGAGCAGCGCAGGCTGCTCGGTCGAGTCGCCTGGGAAAGATCTGATATAACAACTCTACAGTATCAGCTTGTAGAAATTCCTCAGGGCTCATCCGACCTCCGATTGGTGCGTTCTTGGTGGCGTTGGAACCATCTTGAAGTCTACTATTTGAGAAAATATCAGAAAAATACTGGAAAATCCCAGGTGATAGCAGATCTGAAAAGAGTGCACGGCTGTCCTAGAACCGTGCTTTCTTCATTCTCCTCTTCTTCGTCCCTTCTCTCTTGTTTGGCACCTCAATCATGTCATCATGAGTCTTCTTGGTGCTCTCACGTAGCCGATCGTTTTATTGACTTCAAATTGCTCCAATATCGCTCCAAATCCCTGAAATGGAAATAAACGCTCCAAAAGTCATATTGTTCCAAATAATAGCACAAAAGCGTATAAAATAAGTGTTTGGAGGGTGAAATGTGTCATGAAAATATGCGATAAAACATGTAAAATAGGAGCATATCAACACGATACTATCCACACATGATTGCAATGGAATCAGAATCAAATAGAAAAGTCATCATCCCATTCAATACAATGTAGCTTTCAATACAATATAGCTAATACAAAAGAGAAGAGAAGAGAGGGTTATTAGCCCTAAAAATCCCTTAGATGACTCTTCAATAGCTTTCTCTTTGATCCTCTAAAACTCAGAAATGGGGCTAAAAATGACCCAAAAATCACTCAAAAAACTAACCCTATGCTCTGGAGAAGATGATGAAGAAAAAAAAATATAATACAATGGTTATCCTCTAATCTTCCTCCAATTAGGATTTTTATACTCTTCAAAAGCTTAAATCCACACCCTCCATTGTTAGATCGACCCTCAAGATTACTCCTTCAAAACTTGGGTTCAGATCGGGTTGAAAAACCAAAACAGATTCACCAAAAATCGAAGCTGGAAATGGCAGCAACATGGTTGACACAACCTTGTCAAAATTTGACATGGTCGTGTCATCATTCTCCCAAGATATACAAAGCTTGCACAACCATGAAGATGGATGCACAGTCATGTCGGCTCCTTCAGCATTCTCTTCAATGTTTCGCAAATCTGGCACGACCGTGTCACTATATTTTCTTAAGTTCCCAAGACATTTTTCATTCTGTCCATAGCATGACATGGTCATGCCACTAATTACGACCGTGCACAGCTCACAACTCCTCAGCTCCACATGTTTGAAGTATGTTTGAGTTCCAGAAAATTCCTAAAAATTCTTGCAACATAATTAAAGCATGATTAAGCTACGGAAGTGATATTTTGTGCATAGAAAAATGTTTAGCTCACAAATAAGATGGCATTCACAAAAGGAACATATCAGATCCTGATTATATATGACTTATGCACAAAAACCAATGAGTTAAGGGGTTGTATATACAATATTCAACCAAAATCAATGATGGTGGGTCATGTCATTATGAGAAGAGGGGTTCAGGGATGCAGTGGGATTAGTAAGGTTGAAGGCTCATGGGGCTAGGGTTTGAGGGGAGGTAAGTCGATGGTTGAGTGGAATTGAGGCATGGGCTGGGCTACTTAAGTTATTACTAAGTATATGCTAAATAGGATGTACCAAGAGTTAGTGTTGAATAGGAACTGATGATTGGGTTGGTTGGGTCAAGGGTAGGAGTTGATGAAAAATCAAGAAGATAGTAGTACATTTAATAGGTTGCAAGGAAGGGGGAGGGATCAGATCCATATATGGATGGATAGGATTGTTGTGAGGCTTAATGAATAGAACATATGGTGGAGTAGCTTCGTGATGGACATGGTTTTGTACTACCTTAATGGTGATAGGATTGGCATATGTAGATGGGTGGTGAGCAAGGATAATAATATGATCTAAATTAGAGGTAAGTGACCAGGAGTTGATTAGGTGATTTAAATTAAAATTGACTATGAGATCAAGGTGGTTAGAGGAGGCATATGGGGATTTCCACGTAGATGGAGATTTCTAAATTGGGGATAAGATCTCATGAGGAAGAGTTAGGGTAGACTAAGTAAGGAGCAGATGCTAGATTAGTATTGAAGGTTGCAGAGTAAGCAGGAGGGTCTTGGTTATGAAGGTTACTTTAGGGTGTCTCTCTAGTATTGTATGTTGACTAATCCTGATTAGGGTAGTAAGCGAGGTGGCATTGGATGACACTTCTCCAAAGATGTCTTGATCATCGTGATGTGAGGTCATAATAGCCTTTACATTTTTTGACATCGTACACCAGTCTTTTGCCTCCATTATCGCCTTAGTAGGAAGAGGCTAGTAGCATGTTCATGATGGATGGCATATATTCCAATGTGATAGATCAAGAACCTACATAGAGGTTAATGGCTTTGGATATATGTTTAAAGAAATTAGCAAGGAAACCTCGGAAATACGATATAATCTAGAGGCGACACATGAGTGAACTCTGATGATGGAGACAAAAGCTAATATTATTTCAAAAAATGGCATCTTGTCCCTCGCATAAGACATGTAGTCCATACAGTTGAAGCCAATAGGTAGAGGTAGAAGGTCGATGCCTCATAGGACGATGGTTAATTAACATGATAGCTAGAGAAATTGATATCTTCAATGTAATGGAGGTTGGAATTACATATTGTTAAAGCCAAAAATGTCTATACTTGTATTTGGGCTATCATGGACTCCTCAGTCGAGGTGGCACCTCGTCAGCTGATGGAGTGTGACCCTTGGTTAGTAGAACCAGGTTCGATGGTTGTTGGATCGAGGATATGATGCGGAAGCTCTCTCGACCCTTTACTTGAATAGGACTATAGATCGACCCTTTAGTAGGGTCGATCCTCGTTCAGCTGTTGGCAGGAGCTGCCATTCGACCCTTCTGTTGGGTCGAGCTTTGATCTCATGCACCACAAAGGAACGTCGAGGGGATTGGATCTGGGTTCCGACCCAAATTTCCTCCAATGCCTAAGTTAGAAAGGGAACTTAAGGGAAGGCTCCGGGCTGTCGAGATCGACCCACACATGTTTGCCTCGAGTCAGTCCCAGCAAGCTATTTGGAGGTATAAATATAAATCTGAAAGAATAGAGTTTCAGAGTATAAGCACTTTCGTACCTTAAGAGTCCCCCATTCTAATTGTCTTTCTTGTATTTATAGACTTCGGAGTCTTTTCAGTGACGTTGGGTGAGCTAATAGTCACCAATTATGGTGGCACGATCCTCCCTCATTAATAGGGGTAACCGTCACCCATGCCTCCTGCCAATTATGAGCCATTATCGATTACCTCCTTGAGAAGTGGAAGCTCAACGGGCAAATGACACATGGGTGTTGACTGATTCGGATTGAATATTGCATATTTAGAACCTCATTTAGCCATATTTTGTGCTTACATGATACATATTTGGTCTCTAATACGATCGAATTGTGAATAACCTTATTTATTAGAGCAAACTCGCATTTTATGAACAAAACAGCTTTATACTGAGTATTTCTGTACTTTTTATATTTTTCATATGAAGATCTCGATCTCACGATTCCAAAGACTATTTATTTGTATTTTCTTGAGATCTGTGCTAATTTCTGTGATTTATTGAATGCGGAATACCATTTTAAAGGGCTGAAATATGAGGAATACGCCGTAAATACGCCGTAAATACGGTACTCGCGCTCCACAGGCAGACACATGGTGTCATCCTGTAGTTCCCGCCCCCATCAGACGACTCCGCTCAAAGGGAGACGCGGCTCACTCTACGCCGTTGGATCTCGATCCAACGGCTGTCATCAGCGCCAACGCAACAACTGATCGAGATCCGCAGGGCCACATGGCATCATTGCTACCGCATGCACTGCATCGAATGGTGCATGTTTTTGGGCGACGCGGCTCATCAGAAACCGCACGATCATCATCCAACGGCTGTAACCGAAGCCGCTTCGAATTTGAATTCGCGAGGCGGAGCGACCATCGAAGGCTACGTGGAAAGATCTTGGCATCCAACCGCTCGGATCAACGACAAGGATCGAAATCAGAGGCGAACTCGGATTTGCGAGGTAGGCTCGCATCAGCGGGGCGATGTGGCATCTTCTAGTCTGCTCGATTGAGATCCAAAGGTGGTAATCCAAGCCCGAATGCGTATCAGATTCGACTCGATGAAGAGATCGCGGATCCGTTTAGCATGCCATGTGGCAGCTCCTCGTTCTATCCCGCCTGGATCGGACGGCAGAGGATTGATCCAATCTTTTAGGTGCGGGTTTTATTGATTTGAGAGCGGGTTTTGAACCCGTTAGCAACTTAAAACCCGTAATACTCTCTATATAAGCATATTTTGTCCTAGGGTTTCATATTCTTGCGTATTGGCTGCTCTATGAGCCGTATTTTGGCGTGAAATTTGGAGGCCCTGGAGACAGAGGGCAGATCTATCATCTGAAGGAGATTTAAGGCTAATTGGAGAGAATTGGTGATATTTTTTCCTATCTTCAGCCTTGTATTTCACATATTTGGCTTATATTTGGAGTATTCATCAAGTAGTTTGAGCTTTTGGTGATGTATTTGTCTATGAATACTGAATCTTTTCTCTTGAAGCGTGTTTAATCTTTATATGTGTTGGTTGTGATGTAGTTAGGGTGTCGTATTCTTAGATTTCAATATCTTTTCAGCCTATTTGCATGTTATAATCACGTATTTTGTCGATTTCTACATATATCTTGTTTGGGTATGTTATATGGAGACGTGGGCATGCTTGAATTGAATATGATATGAGTAAGACTTATTCGTGATGCGATCAGAGAGGACATATCGTGACCCGAGAGGGCACCTGTGCGTATTTTCTTCATGAAATCGTTATTATACGTGGTTACTCTTTGGCACGTTTTTATGTGCTTTATCGCCACACTTTCTGATGTTCTCATGCCCTACCGGATGAAACGTTGAGTTAAAGAAAAGATATTAATAATCAATGATTGCATATACCCTAACGAAATCACAACCAACGCATACTTTCCATATTAGTACCCCAATATCGAATTCACAGTAACTATCGTAGGATTTTATTTTATTATTTTAAACTCTTGATACCATATCTTTATACCTGATAGGTGGTTGGTTATTATCGCTTTAGTACTCTTTATAAACCGAAGTTCATGGTTTTACAGGTCAGTTGTCCCGTGGATACGATACATGGACTCACCAGGATTATTACTTATTCAATCTCCTACACTTGGGATTAGCGCTCACACTATTTTGAGTCAGGCAAGTTTTTGGCACCGTTGCCGGGGACAACGGTACTTGTGATCTACGATTTCAGTTTATTCAGAGGAACATTCGGTGAGATCCTTCCATCTTATAGTTTAGGATTTTTATTTGTTTTCTTTTGTTTTGTTTTCTCTTTTAAAAGAAAAAATTCAAAAAAATGGAGTATATGAAATTCTATTGCACAAACAATTGGTATGATGCAGAGTACGATGTTGGACACAAACATAAGATGGAGAAGCTTAAGATCGTTAATTTTATCAGACAGATTGTGAAACTTTCTTTCAGGGGTGGAGGAGGTTCACAGACATAGTATCGAGCTATATACAGCTTGGGTACACAAAGAAAGAGCTTATGAACTCCTTCCTATTTGGACTACGACCACAGTTGCAGGAATTTTTGGGAGTCATGACGCCGACAGAGGCGTGGAAATACATGGAGTCCTTACACGAGAATGATCAGACCATTAATGAGACTTCAGAGCGTGATTCAACGGAGCCTTCATGCCTTGATCAAGCAGAACAAAGCGTAGACGTACCATTGCAACCCTTGAAAGAGGAAGTTTATTTGCTCATTTAGACACATGAGGGTACATTCCATCAATTCCAAGAAAACTTCCTTGCTCGGAGTCGGCAAATTCTGCAGTCCATTGAAAATCTTACTCTGATTGCCACTTGCTTAGAAGAAAGTAATTCTTTTGAAATTCAATTTCAAGAATCTATTATGAGTTCATCTTCTATTGCAGGTATATCGAGCGAGCCATGTCACGGTGAAAGCACAAATCAAAATATTAACATGGCTGGAAGCGTGTGCAACGGAGAGGACGAGCTAGCAATTTTGGATGAACAGGAGGAGGAGACAGCTAGGAACAAGAGTTTAGAAATTATTTCTATGGAACATGAACCACTTTCTCCCCCAGTTTTTTCACAAAATCATTCATCCATCTCCCCAATGACTGAGCATCATACCGAGAGCAGTGCACATCTTTCAGGGAGTAGTCATCGACATGCTTTATTTTATTTTACTTACTTCGATGACTATATTTGGAATATGTTATGGCAAAGAATTTTAGACTAAATTGGACTAACATAACTCATCTCTTGCAGGACATACATAATCACTTCATAGAGATGCTTGGAGTTGTGTTGATGGGGTTCAATTTAGCTTTTGGAGGAAGATTACTTGCCGAGGAGCGCAATGAGCAGATAGAACAACTTCCTCCACCATTAAAGATTTGTGATCCGCCATTTGACCACGATGTGCTCTTTCCATTAGTATAGATTTTATATGCTTTTTAGGATGCTTGCTTTTAAATAAACTCGTACCCCTTTCGACATTGAGGACAATGTCCATCTTTAGTTGGGGTGAGAGTATGAGACCTTAGGATTTTTTTAATAAAGTGAAATAAAAGAATAAATCACCAATTCTCATCATTTAAAACTCATTCACATACCATAAATACGGATGCTTATGCATTGATTGAGTTCTAAAAATCGTTTATGGTTTGAATTAATTAATTTTCCTTCATGGAATTACTCGTTAATATGCCTTTCTATGAAAACTTTCAATTGCCATGATTAATATCTCGAAATAGTTTGAATTTATTTCATGCATGATATTGTGATGCAAACGCTTAAGTATACACGATTTATTAGAACAGTCTTCAAGTTGAAGAGGAATTTGGTCATTGTTACTAATGTTTATGTTCATATGTATGGGTGTTGAGTTGCTTACGAAAAAAGAAAAAAAGAAAAAAAAGGAAAAAAGTGAAAAAAGAAAAAATGCATCGTTGCCTTGAGTTAATTGATTAGCCGGGTCTTCGTGCCTCAGGAAGCATTGGAGATTCGCGTCGAAAGATGGATGAATGTAAAGTGTATTCAAAAAACTGAGAGAATAAAACATAGATGATTCGAGTTATTAAGTTCGAGGGGCTCTTCTAAGCCTAATGCCCGAAGGTCGTCTGGCCTAGGAGTCATTAACTGAAAGCTCGTTACATGAATCATTCTAAGTCGTCAAAAAGAACAATACAAAAAAAGAAATGTTGAATAAACTAAGCAACTTCAATACCCATGATTTGAACGATCTTTTTGAGATGCCAATTCCTTGGAAATGAGAAAACTAGAATATAACGACGTGTTATACTTTTGTGACGATGCTTGCATGTTATTTATTCAAATTAAATTAGAGAAAATATCATGTGATTGATCGTATTCATGGATTGTGTATATTGATGGTCAATATCAAGTTGAAAACAGTATTATTGAGCCATGCCATAAGTGATTGATAGAATTTATAATTTTATTAATAATTCATCTTAACCGCTCTTTTTGCTAGGGACTAGCAAATCGCTAGTTGGGGGGTATGATTCAGGTTGAATATTGCATATTTAGCACCTTATTTAGCCATATTTTGTGCTTACATGATACGTATTTGGTCTCTAATACGATCGAATTGTGAATAACCATATTTATTAGAGCAAACTCACATTTTATGCATAAAACAACATCATACTTAGTATTTCTGCACTTTTTATATTTTTCATATGAAGATATCGATCCCACGATTCCAACGACTATTTATTTGTATTTTCTGAGATCTGTGCTAATTTTTGTGATTTTTTGAATGCAGAATACCACTTTAAAGGGCTGAAATACGAGGAATACGCCATAAATATGACGCACGTGCTCCACAGGCAGACACGTGGCGCCATCTCCGTGGTTCCCGCCCACGTGAATGACTCCGCTCAAAGGGAGATGCGGCTCACTCTACGCCGTTGGATCTCGATCCAACAGCTGTCATCAGTGCCAAACACAGCAACGGATCGAGATCCGCAGGGGCCACATGGCATCATCGCGACCGTCTGTACTGCATCCAACGGCGCATATTCTTGGGCGACGCGGCTCATCAAAAACCGCACGATCATCATCCAATGGCTGTAACCGAAGCCGCTTCGAATTTGAATTCGCGAGGCGGAGCGACCATCGAAGGCTACGTGGCAAGATCCTGGCATCCAACCACTCGAATCAACGGCGAGGATCGAAATCGGAGGCAAATTCGAATTCGCAAGGTGGGCTCGCATCAGCGGGGCGACGTGGCATCTTCTAATCTGCTCGATCGAGATCCAACGGTGATAATCCAAGCCCGAATGCATATCGGATTCGACTTGATGAAGCAGGCACAGATCCGTTTAGCGTGCAACGTGGCAGCTCCTCGTCCGATCCCGCGTGGATCGGACGACAGAGGAGTGATCTGATCTTTTGGGTACGGGTTTTATTGATTTGGAAGCGGGTTTCAAACCCGTTAGCAACTTAAAACCCGCAATACTCTCTATATAAGCGTATTTTGGCATTGTGTTTCGTATTCTTCCGTATTGGCGGCTCTAGGAGCCGTATTTTGTGGTGAAATTTGGAGGCCCTAGAGACAGAGGTCAGATCTATTATCTGAAGGAGATTTGGGGCTAATTGGATAGAATTGGTGATATTTTTCCTATCTTTAGCCTTGTATTTCACGTATTTGGCTTGTATTTGGAGTATTCTTCACGTATTTTGAGCTTTTGGTGATGTATTTGTCTATGAATACTGAACCTTTTCTCTTCATGCGTGGTTAATCTTCATATGTGTTGGTTGTGATGTAGTTAGGGTGTCGTATTCTTTGATTTCAATATCTTTTCGCCCTATTTGCATTTTATAATCACGTATTTTGTCTATTTCTACATATATCTTGTTTGGGTATGTTATACGGAGACGTGGGCATGCTTGAATTGAATATGATCTGAGTAAGACTTATTCGTGATGCAATCCGAGAGGACATATCGTGACCCGAGAGGGCACTTGTGTGTATTTTCTTCATGAAATCCTTATTATACGTTGTTACTCTTTGGCGCGTTTTTATGCGCTTTATCGCCACACTTTCCGACGTTCTCATGCCCTAGCTGGATGAAACAATGAGTTATAGAAAAGATATTAATAATCATTGATTGCATATACCCTAACGAAATCACAACCAACGCATACTTTCCATATTAGTACCCCAATATCGAATTCACCGTAACTATCGTAAGATTTTCTTTAATTATTTTAAACTCTTGATACCATATCTTTATACCTGATAGGTGGTTGGTTATTATCGCTTTAGTACTCTTAATAAACCGAAGTTCGTGGTTTTGCAGGTCAGTTGTTCCGTGGATACGATACCTGGATGCACCAGGATTATTACTTGTTCGATCTCCTACACTTGGGAGTAGCGCTCACACTATTTTGGATACGATATTATTGACTGGGTCGATGCTTGGATATAATAATGGGCCTTGAAGGCTTAGTTGGCTCAGATAATATCTTGGTGGGCTCGTTGGCAATAATACGACCCTTCCCTCGAGTGTTGGCCCAAGGATTTAACAATGGCCTCCGTCACTCGAGCACAGACAATGCACCTGTTGGAGTCAAGTGACGTGATGGCTCATTAAAGGGGCGTAGCAGTCGAGGTGGGAGTGTTTGAGTTTAAGCGCCAAAACCCTCGCCCTTTCAATCTGTACATCACATTGATTCGAAATCCAATATGCGGAGATGCTTGGATCTTTAATGCGTGCCTAGATGCAATGAGATCGATTCAGATCATCATTGGGTATATATTTACCTTAATAAGGCGGTTCTAGGGGAGAGAGAGGGGGAGAGAGAGAGGGAGGGAGGGAGAGAAAGTAAAGCTTATTCGTCTCAAGCATTTTCAAATAAAAATTTGATTTCTCGACAATGGCTTCCTCCTCTCCTCGTTCCTCCACTAGAGCCTTGGCCTTCGTCCTTAAGAAGGGTAAGGGAGGGCCCGATGTACCTGTTCTGATCTCTGCTCAAGCCTCTCGAGTGGGGGCTGATCAGATTCCTGGGTTTCAGAAAAAATAAGTAAGAAGAGATTACCAGATCTGGATGCCTCAAGCAGATGAGAGGGTTCATCTCACTGGGGATAGCAAAGTTGGAGTTTACGTCAAGGATTTTCTATATGGACTCTGATTCCCCATGCACCCATTCATGTTATGCTGATTACTCCTTATTTTACACCTTTTTCCCGCATGTTTGCATGCCATTTAGATCGCCCAAATCATGTTTTTCACGATATATCGACGATATTGCGATGCTTTTCACGATTTGTTGTTTTTGTCGCATTTCAGGTGATTTGGCGCGATTTGGAGTGATCTCGAGATGCGCTTACTCCAGAGGGTCACCGACGACCTCCCCGAGGGGTATTTTGCTGTTGGAGAGGATCGGAAGAAGAACGGACGTCGCAGGAGCGACGAGGAGGCCAAAATAAGAAGATTGGGCATGTTTAGTGTCCCACTCGGCCGAGTGGAGGAGCCACTCGGCCGACCAGCGAGACACCGCTCGGCCGACCAGATCAGACACAATTTACCTGTGCACTCGGCCGAGCGACGGAGACCACATCGGCCGAGTGAAGACATCACGTCCGCCCGAGTGGCGCCCAGACGAAGCCCTTCAAAAATCTCCAAGTTTCTGTTTTTCGGCTGCCTGAGCTTCAGAAGACCCACTCGGCCGAGTGGAGAATCCCGTCCGCCCGAGTACAATGAAGCCATCGGCCGAGTGACGACAACTCACTCGGCCGAGCCGCCCCCGAAGTAGAGACCCCTGAAGGCCCCGACTTACTGGAAAATTACAGGGTTTCTCACTCGGCCGAGCGACCTTTGTCACTCGGCCGAGTGCGACGCGCTGCCTGTAGCGAAAATTGCGGAAAACAGGCTGCGCAGGGGTATTTTGGTCACAGTTTTTGGACGATTTTGGGGGCTATTTAACCCCTGTTTTTACCCTAGTTTTTGGGGGAGCTTCTCCTTAGATTTTTTGCAAATTTTTAGATTAGCTTTTTAGTTTTATTCTTGAGATTGGAGAGGAGAAAAAGTTTGATTTTTGTTGGATTGATTGAAGAACTCCATTGGTTTGTCTTTCTCTTCTCTAAAAATTCTATTTTTATTGCATATCTCAATATTGTGATGAATTCTATTGCTTATTTCATTGATTATTTTTGTGATCTTGCTATGAATTGTGAGTAGTCGCCACGTCTTGGGGCGTGGAGATGAACCCTACAAGCCCAACTTCATATTTGTAATGAATTAGTAGAAATCTTGCTAGAATTGATATCTAGGGATTAGGTTGGGATTAATTTACTACGGTTAGCTGGGAGTTCATACCGATCGGGATTTGCAAGAGATTGGATCCCGATTCGATAGGAAACCCTAGAAATCCGAATTGGGTTGGAATCGAATTTCCGTAGTATCGGTTTGCAAGAGATTGGACCGATACTAGGGTTTCCGGTTGCAATTCCGTGCCAATACCCGTTTGCAAGAGATTGGACGGGTAGGAACTATCCCAATCTAGATCGCGAGCCGAGTTTGCAAGAGATTGGGCTCGGTGCGCGATTGGACGATGATGTTGATCCTAATGCTAGCTTTCCTAGGCTAGGGTTTGCAAGAGATTGGACCCAAACCTAGGATAGCTATAGACCGGCAACAGCGCGAGAGCGTGAGCTTGGTTATACATTCAGTTGCAACTAGTCCATCCAAAATCTCAATCTAGCAATTTTGAAACCGACGAACCACATTTATGAGATACGGTGAGTAGCGGGGATTCCCCATTCCCTAGACGTTCTTTATTTGATTTGATATTTCCGCACTTTGTCTGACGATTGTGACAGGATCGCCAAAGGCAAATCTTTCTTCTTGAATAGCCAGGGTGATTGGAACAAGCACGGTCATTCGTCCTCCCTGTGTTCGATATCCCGCTCGCTGCTACACCGTGCACTTGCGGTAAAACTACAACCGTTCTTCCGGGTGTACGCCTAATGCTATGATACCCCTAATGCTCCATACGTTTTGATTATTACCCGCTGATATCTCCGTTTCACGCGCAGGTTGTTTTTGGGAGCTTAGGGGAGCCCAGGGGAGCTTCTCGGGACTGATTTGAGCTTCGTGGAGGCGCTGACTTCGCACGCTTCCATTGCTGAGCACTCGCGGTGTGTCTGGGTATACTCCTTCCACTCTTTTACACACACCGCACTTTTTACACTTTTCGGCGCGCTCGGGGCCGATATGCCGCCCCGGACACGGCCGCGGTCGAAGAGAGCTTCCGCCAAGCGGAAGCGGTCGGATGATGCCGGCCCCTCCCACGAGTTGGAGGACTCTCCTCCATCGTCTCCCACACACGCCGTCCACCCAGCATAGCCTGCAGGCCCCGCACACCCCGCACAGCCGGCAGTGCACCCACAGCCCGCACAGCCTCTCCCTGCCGCTGCACAGCCACCACCTCCGGCTCCACTGGTCGGGCCGCTCGGGATTACGTTCCGAGACGACGCACACCACGCCGTCTTCGACCGTATCTCCCAGCGCTCGATCGTACCCTCCAGGTTTGCACACCTCACTGACCTAGGACGCCTGGGGGTACTAGAGGGGATGCTCACGTTGTACGACAATGTGGGCTGGCGAGATTTCTTCCAGGTGTCGGCGGACACGTTCACCCGCCTGACACTTGAGGTTCTGCATTCGATCGCCCGGACCGACGAGGGATGCTCGTTTCGGTTCATGGATCGAGAGTGCCAGGTCACTCTCGATATGATGAGAGCGTTTTTCTTGTGGCCCGCTGTCCCCGGTGCCGATCGCGGTTACGGCCCCACCCATATCCCCCACCTTCCTTCGATGCCGGTGCCTTCTGGGCCCGGATTACGGGTCTTCACGCTGCCTTTGACCCTAGTAGGGCCAAGGCCTCGGCCATTGTCCATCCCTGCCTCCGCATTGCTCAGCGCCTTATGGTGACGACCTTTTTGGCCAGATATGAGCCGGGCACGATGTCTACGCCAGAGCTCTACATGCTCTACGCGATGACGCGTCCCAGAGCTCTATCTAGGGATGGCGATGAGCTTGTCCCCGCCGTCGTGATCGATATCGCGGCTTGGTTTTTGGACCGCATCATCGTATCGGTGGGCGCTCGCTCACCGATATGCTGCGGCGGCCTGATCACCTTGCTTGCTCTTATGACCGGCGAGGACTTCCCCGACGACTTGCGACGCGTCCCGGGCCCCACTTCTCTATCGATAGATGTTATGGCCCAGATGAAGATGCTTCGTCCGCACGGTGAGCGTCACTGGGTCTGGTTGCACGGCCCTTATGGGGCCGATTACATGATTCTCCCGAGCCCTGCTCGGACTCAGATTGCACCAGCCCACGTTGACTGGCTCTCTGCGATGGATGTTCTCATCCCTGCTGCTTACGTGCTCGAGGCCGAGGAGGCCGAGCAGGCCCACGCTGCCCCTGTAGACCCTGTTGCACACCCTGCCGAGCCTGCTGCCGAGCCTGTTGACCCTGTGGCCCCTCAGCCCATACCTGACGTTTCCGCTGCTCCTGACACCTCTGTCGGTGTCGAGAGCACCTCAGCTGAGCCCACTTCCACCACCTCCACCACTTCCGAGGCTGTCACCACCACTCCCACCACCACCACTGGCCCTCTGTCCGTCGAGCCTCTTTGCTCCGCACTCCCCGAGCGCCCATCGACCTTTGTTGAGAGTGGAGAGCCCTCGTTTGCCGCGGTCATGGAGACCATGGCTAGCATGATCTCCGCTGGGGTTGCGCCTTTTGGTCCACACACTTCCACCCCAGCGGTAGTCACCTCTGTCTCCACCCCTGCTGTATTTTCCGAGAGCGTCGTGGCGTCTGTCCACACTTCTGTGCCACCGACCTCTCTGGCCGCCTCGCTGCCATTTTTGCACTCTTCTTTCACTGCTGCTGCCTCCACTTCTCACCAGCCTGTGCCCCGGCCTCACACTGAGGCCAGGCCCACATTTGCGAGTGCAGCACCTTTCGTACCCTTCCCCGCTGAGCCCGTCACATACGCGACGCGAGTACGCCAGCCACGCCCTGCACAGCCCCGCCCGGTGCGTCCCTCTGCACCACCTCCCCCTGACACTGTACTTCAGAGCATTCGTGCTCTAGAGGGGGCGGTGAGTGGCCTCAGAGGCGACCTTAGGACCCTGTCCTCCACCGTCTCTGCGATGGCTGGCCGCTTCGAGCTGCTACCGCAGATCCATTACTGTCTCACCCAGGTTCTGGAGCGTCTCCCGCACGTACCCCCACCCACCCAGCAGGTTCCCGCCCACACTTCCACACACTCCCGACCTGCTACCACTTCCACACCCACACCCACTCAGCGGCCTGTCCAGCCACCACCACCACCTCCGCCTCAGGACGGAGACGGTGCAGCACCACCTTCCTAGGCACCCTTGATGCCCTTGATTCCTTTTGCAGTTGTGCTGCCCGTTTCTGCTGGGTCCTGATGCCTTTTTGTCCACCCCCCCTCCCCTCACTTATTTTGGGATTCTCTTTTTGATCATATCTTTATATATCTTTTTTGGGAGAGAGGGAGAGTTTTTGGTGCCACCTTTATATCTGTATCACTCCTATCTTTGCATGCATCATGTCCGCATCATATTTTTCATTTCTTTTTTTTTCTTTTTTTTTATTTTCATTTTTCATGCATGCATCCTCACCTGCCCCTCACATTTCTTGTCTCTCCGTGTGCCACACTTTGCACATTGAGGACACTGTGCCATTTAGCTTGGGGGAGTGAGTTCTCACGTTCTTTTTCGATTTGCCACCTTTATTTTTAGTTTTTCACATCATTCTTCGCTTTTGCACTTATCTTTTATCATTTTTCTTTTGTTTTGCCATGCATCACGTTTTTCTTATTTTTTCTGTGTGCCCCATTATAAATAGTTTTTTTTCCTTTATCTTTATTTCTTTTTCATCTCATGCTAGAGATGACTTTTCTATGATGATGATGACGTTGGATTTAGCTTACTCTATATGCATGCTATATTTGGCATGTCTTAGACTTTATTTCTGATATCATATGCTATGACTTGCCTTGCATCTAGAGATAGTAACCCACACTTTTGCCACATGAAAATGGATGAAGTTCTATTATTAGTTGAGTCTGAATATTCATATGTATGCTATCACAGAAAACACACCAAGATTCACGCATTGAATGCTTATATCTGGAGTACTGATTTCTTTTTCCTATATCACTTCTATATGCATGAATTGTACACTTCACTTCAGGATGATTGAATGATGTTAGCTATGATAAATCTGGATTAGTTAGCTTTTTGTGATCGAAACTGAGTAGATTAGATTACCCTGCTGAAGTTGTCGTGCATGTCTTATAGAGTGAACCGAGAGTTATATCTATTTCTTTCTCCACAAATCTTGAACATCATTTCTCTACTTTTATAATCATTGGTGAATCTCCCCTTAGCGATTCTATTTTATGGCATTCCCCCCCCCCCCCCCCGCTACTAATTCCCAGCTCCAAATCCCTTATTCTCTAAAGAAAAAATAATAATAATAAAAGAGAGAAGAATATTCTTGTATATCATTATCTCTCTTTGAGTTGGGATCGTCGTGTATATATGCTATATTAAAAAAAAGAGATAAAAGAGGAAAAATCCTCAATAAAAGATCCCATCTCACTTTCTTCCTTTCTTCTTTCTTCTTATTACATTTGGAGCTATATAAAAACGGGGATGTGAATATTTTTTATGCCACCACGCTTATAGATAAGCTTGGGGGAGGGGATCCATTGATGTGTGAGAGAGTGACTACTTGACGTTGCACGACAACCTAGGCTAAGTAATATTTTATACTCGGTGAGATTATTTCTAGCTTTACGAAATCCAGAAATCTAAGCCTAGCGTTCATTTCATGAAATCCATACTTTTCTATTCTCTCTATTCTATTGTGTGATACTCTTATACTCCTGATAGAAAGCATTCAATTGAAAAGTGTGTGATCTGTGATTTGTATACCGCTTTAAATGATTCAGACGATGTTAATTTTAGAATTATTCCGTTTTTCATGATTATATCGTTGTTCGTGGGTTTACCGTTTCTATTTGCACTATTATACTATGATATCAGAATAAGATCTTCTGACATGAGTTTTTCATTCGGTGCATGCTATATGAGTAAGTGATACCCCCGTCCTGAGAAAATGATCTAGTAGCCTACCTCTTCGCTTTTCTCTCTTCTTTATTTTCATTTCGTTTTCCATTCTCCTCCGTTTTTCATTTTTTCATTTTTTCGCCATTTTCGTTTTCCAAATTCCACCGGGTTCGCCATTTACTTATCTTCCTCGAGGACGAGTAAGAGGCAAGCTTGGGGGATTTTGATCACTCCTTATTTTACACCTTTTTCCCGCATGTTTGCATGCCATTTAGATCGCCCAAATCATGTTTTTCACGATATATCGACGATATTGCGATGCTTTTCACGATTTGTTGTTTTTGTCGCATTTCAGGTGATTTGGCACGATTTGGAGTGATCTCGAGATGCGCTTACTCCAGAGGGTCACCGACGACCTCCCCGAGGGGTATTTTGCTGTTGGAGAGGAGCGGAAGAAGAACGGACGTCGCAGGAGCGACGAGGAGGCCAAAATAAGCAGATTGGGCATGTTTAGTGTCCCACTCAGCCGAGTGGAGGAGCCACTCGGCCGACCAGCGAGACACCGCTCGGCCGACCAGATCAGACACGATTTACCTGTGCACTCGGCCGAGCGACGGAGACCACATCGGCCGAGTGAAGACATCACGTCCGCCCGAGTGGCGCCCAGACGAAGCCCTTCAAAAATCTCCAAGTTTCTGTTTTTCGGCTGCCTGAGCTTCAGAAGACCCACTCGGCCGAGTGGAGAATCCCGTCCGCCCGAGTACAATGAAGCCATCGGCCGAGTGACGACAACTCACTCGGCCGAGCCGCCCCCGAAGTAGAGACCCCTGAAGGCCCCGACTTACTGGAAAATTACAGGGTTTCTCACTCGGTCGAGCGACCTTTGTCACTCGGTCGAGTGCGACGCGCTGCCTGTAGCGAAAATTGCGGAAAACAGGCTGCGCAGGGGTATTTTGGTCACAGTTTTTGGACGATTTTGGGGGCTATTTAACCCCTGTTTTTACCCTAGTTTTTGGGGGAGCTTCTCCTTAGATTTTTTGCAGCTTTTTAGATTAGCTTTTTAGTTTTATTCTTGAGATTGGAGAGGAGAAAAAGTTTGATTTTTGTTGGATTGATTGAAGAACTCCATTGGTTTGTCTTTCTCTTCTCTAAAAATTCTATTTTTATTGCATATCTCAATATTGTGATGAATTCTATTGCTTATTTCATTGATTATTTTTGTGATCTTGCTATGAATTGTGAGTAGTCGCCACGTCTTGGGGCATGGGGATGAACCCTACAAGCCCAACTTCATATTTGTAATGAATTAGTAGAAATCTTGCTAGAATTGATATCTAGGGATTAGGTTGGGATTAATTTACTACGGTTAGCTGGGAGTTCATACCGATCGGGATTTGCAAGAGATTGGATCCCGATTCGATAGGAAACCCTAGAAATCCGAATTGGGTTGGAATCGAATTTCCGTAGTATCGGTTTGCAAGAGATTGGACCGATACTAGGGTTTCCGGTTGCAATTCCGTGCCAATACCCGTTTGCAAGAGATTGGACGGGTAGGAACTATCCCAATCTAGATCGTGAGCCGAGTTTGCAAGAGATTGGGCTCGGTGCGCGATTGGACGATGATGTTGATCCTAATGCTAGCTTTCCTAGGCTAGGGTTTGCAAGAGATTGGACCCAAACCTAGGATAGCTATAGACCGGCAACAGCGCGAGAGCGTGAGCTTGGTTCTACATTCAGTTGCAACTAGTCCATCCAAAATCTCAATCTAGCAATTTTGAAACCGACGAACCACATTTATGAGATACGGTGAGTAGCGGGGATTCCCCATTCCCTAGACGTTCTTTATTTGATTTGATATTTCCGCACTTTGTCTGACGATTATGACAGGATCGCCAAAGGCAAATCTTTCTTCTTGAATAGCCAGGGTGATTGGAACAAGCACGGTCATTCGTCCTCCTTGTGTTCGATATCTCGCTCGCTGCTACACCGTGCACTTGCGGTAAAACTACAACCGTTCTTCCGGGTGTACGCCCGGGGTCGATCATATGCGTATTGAGATCCTTAGGGCTTTCGCTTTGTCAGCTGATGCCAAATGTGGTGGCCCCTTTGATTTGCTTCATCGCATTATACGTGCTAAATGGAATTGAACCATCCATAGATCTGTTCAATTTCTTCTTTGTAGTGCCCCCCTAAAGTCTTCGGGTTGGTACTTGATAACCACTTAACGAGGAAGAAAGCTTTTTAACGACCTGCTGCCCTCCAACCCAGGATGGAAAGATCAATTTGTATTTGTGAAATTTCCTGGCGAGGCGAGCTTTGGCGCTGGTGGGAGAATCCTGAGCTCGGAATGAATGAAGACAAGGCTCTCTCTAAGGAAGAGAATGAAGTTGCCAATATGTTGATGAAGTTGCCCAAGGTAAAGAAGTCAACAAAGTGGCTTCTATCGGACCCGATATTGCTTGGGACAGTATGGACAAAAGGTGGATTCTCTTACACATCTCTTCCTTGTTTGTCAACTTCTTGAATTTTGCCTCCTCTTTACAGGTAAGGTCACAATAGAGTATCAGGTGGACCCCGACTTGTGGGAGGCGCTCAAAACTTCTATCATGGAAGTTGAGAAAAATCTGACCCTCCTCAAGAGGATGCAATTGAGGATACTGAGGCTTTACCTTTGGTAATCCATGAGGATCTGACTCGTCTCAAAATGTGTGAGTGTTACTCCCAAGTGTAGGAGATCGAACAAGTAATACTCCTGGTGAGTCCAGGTATCGTATCCACGGGACAACTGACCAACAAACCACGAACTTCAGTTTATAAGGAATACTAAAACGATAATAACCAACCACCTATCAGGTATAAAGATATGGTATCAAGAGTTCAAAATAATAAAAGAAAATCCTACGATAGTTACGATGAATTCGATATTGGGGTACTAATATGGAGAGTATGTGTTGGTAGTGATTTCGTTAGGGTGTTTGCAATCAATGATTATTAATATCTTTTCTATAACTCAACGTTTCGTCCGGCTAGGGCACGAGAACGTCGAAAAATATGGCGATAAAGAGCATGAAATAGTGCCGAAAAGGTAATCACGTATAACGTCGATTTCATAAGGAAAATAAACACAAGTGCCCTCTCGGGTCACGATACATCCTCTCAGATCGCATCACGAATAAGTCTGCAAAGATTATATTCGATTCAAGCATGCCCACATCTCCGTATAACATACCCAAACAAGATATATATAGAAATCGATAAAATACGCGATTATAACATGTAAATAGGGCAAAAAGATATTGAAATCAATGATTACAACACCCTAACTACATCAACACTAACACATATGAAGTTTAACCATGCATGAAGAGAATATATTCAGTATTCATAAACAAATACATCATCAAAACCTCAAAATACGTGAATAATACTTCAAATACAAGCCAAATACGCAAAATACAAGGCTAAAGATTGGAAAATTTTCACCAATTCTCTCCAAATAGCCTCAAATATCCTTCAAATGATAGATCTAGCCTCTGTCTCCAACGCCTCCAAGTTTGACGCGAAAATACGGCTCCTAGAGCCCCAAATACACCAGAATACGGCCAAAACCCCTAGAATACGCTTATATAATAGCATTGCGGGTTTTAGTTGCTTATTGGATTCGAAACCCGCATCCGAAATCGACTAAAACCCAAACCGCCGACCGCATCAAATATCAACCGTAGATCTGGGCAGGATTTGCCCTCGTGCCGCCACGTGGCCCTCCTAACGGGTCTAAGAAATCGCCCGCTCCGCTTCGCATCTCGCATCCGATTCCAAGTCGGGCTGATTCTCATCCATCCGATCGATACATGGATGGTCACGATGGAGCCACACTGCCCCAGAAGAGAACACAGCCGCCCACTTCGCTGAGTTGGGCTCACGCCATCCGTTCGATCTCGATCGAACGCTCGTAACTTCGCCCCGTCGCTCGATCGCTGCGTCTGTTGGATTTGAGCGGGAACCGCTCTGATGGTGCCACGTGTCTCGTATTGAAGCGGGGCATATACGCGGCCGCGCATTTCCGTATTTGAGCCGTATTTAGGATGTATTTCTCCATTTAAGCTGTATTCTGCATTCAAAAATTCATAGTAATTAGCACAGATCTCAGAAAAATACAAATAAATAGTCGTTGGAATCGTGAGATCGAGATCTTGCCATGAAAATATAAAAAGGCAGAAATACTCAATAAAATTTATATTTTGTGCACAAATCAATGGTTTGCTCTAATAAATGATGATATACAAATACGAACGTATTAGAGACCAATTAAGCATCATATACACATAAAATAGTGCTAGATAAGGGGTTAATTATGCAATATTCACCCCCGAATCACACCCCCCAACTAGCGATTTGCTAGTCCCTAGCAAAAAGAGCGATGAAGTCGAATGATTACTAAACAATAAATTCTATCAATCGCTTATGGCATGGCTCAATAATATGCTTTCCAACATGATTTAGACCATCAATATACACAATCCATGAATAAGATCAATCACATGATATTTTCTCTAATTTAATTCGAATAACTAACATGCAAGCATCGTTTTACGTAAGCAAAAGTATAACACGTCGTTATATTCTAGTTTTCTTATTTCCAAGGAATTGGCATCTCAAAAAGATCGTTCAAATCATGGGTATTGAAGTTGCTTAGTTTATTCACCATTTCTTCTTCCTTTTTTTTCTTTTCTTTTGACAACTTAGAATGATCCATGCAGCGAGATTTCAGTTAATGATCCTAGGCCAGACGACCTTCGGGCATTAGTCTTAGAATAGCCCCTCAAACTTAATACTCGAATCATCTAAGTTTTATTTTCTGCTTTTTTTGAATGCACTCCCCATTCATCCATCTTTCGACGCGAATATTCAATGCTTCATGAGGCACGAAGACCCGGCTAATCAATGAACTCAAGGGAATGATGCATTTTTTTCTTTTTCACTTTTTTTCTTTTTTTCGTAAGCAACTCAACACTCATTCTTTGAATATAAACATTAATAACAAAGGCCAAATTCCTATTCAACTTGAAGACTATTCTAATAAATCGTGTATACTTAAGCTTTTTCATCACAGTAGCATGCATGAAATAAATCCAAACTATTTCGAGATATTAATCATGGCAATTGAAAGTTTTCATGAATAGCATATTAACAGTAATTCCATGAAGAAAAAAATAATTAATTCAAGCCATAAACAATTTTTAGAACTCAATCAATGCATAATCATCCGCATTTCTGGTATGTGAAGGAGTTTTAAATGATGAGAATGGTGGTTTATTCTTTTCTCTCGCTTTTTTATTAAAAAAATCCTAAGGCCTCATATACCCCCCAACTAAAGATGGACATTGTCCTCAATGTCGAAAGGGGTACGAGTTTATTCAAAGGAAAGCGTCCTAAAAAGTATATAAACTCCGCGCTAATGGAAAGAACACACCGTGGTTAAAATGGCGGATCACAGATCTTTGACGGTGGAGGAAGTTGTTCAATTTGCTCCTTGCGCTCCTCGGCGAGTATTCTTCCTCCATTAGCTAAATAGGACCCAGCAACGTAACTCCCAGCATCTCTATAAAGCAGTTAGCTATATCCTGCAAGAGATGAGTCACGTCAATCCAATTTAGTTTTAAATTCTTTTCAATAAAAATATTCCAGTAGTCATCAAAATAGGTGAAATACATTAAAGCATGTTGATAACTACTCCCAGAAAGATATGCACTACTCTCGGTATGATGCTCAGTCATTGGTGAGAGGGATGAATGATTTTGGAAAAAAACTGGGGGAGAGAGTAGTTCGGGCCCCATATCGATAATCTCTGAACACATGTCCCTCGCTATTTCCTCCTCCTGTTCATCCAAAATTGCTAGCTCGTCCTCTCTTTTGCACATGCCTCCAGCCATGTTAATGTTTTGATTTGTGCTTTCATCATGACATGGCTCGCTCGATACACCTGCAAAAGAAGATGAACTCATATTAGATTCTTGAAATTGAATTTCAAAAGAATTACTTTCTTCTAAGCAATTGACAATCAGAGTAAGATTTTCAATGGATTGCTAAATTTGTTGACTCCGAGCAAGGAAGTTTTCTTGGAATTGATAGGATGTAGCCTCTTGTGTCTGAATGAGCAAATAAACTTCCTCTTTCAAGGATTGCAATGGTACGTCTATGCTTTGCTCCCCTTAATCAAGGCATGAAGGCTCCGTTGAATCACCCTCTGAAGTCTCTTTAATGGTCTGATCATTCTTGTGTAAGGACTCCATGTATTTCCACGACTCTGTCAGCGTCATGACTCCAAAGAATTCCTGCAGCTATGGTCGTAGTCCAAATTGGAAGGACTACATAAGCTCTTTCTTTGTGTACCCATGCTGCGGATAGCTCGATACTATGTCTGTGAACCTCCTCCAGGCCTGAAAGAAAGTTCCACAATCAATCTGATTAAAACTAACGATCTTAAGCTTCTCCATCCTATGTTTGTGTGCAACATCATACTCGGCATCATGCCAATTGTTTGTGCGATAGAATTTCATATACTCCATTTTTTTGAATTTTTTTAAACAGAAAACAAAACAAAAAACTAATAAAAATCCTAAACTATAAGATGGAAGGATCTCACCAAATTTTCCTCCATACGAACTGAAATCAGAGATTACAAGTACCGTTATTCGCGACAACGGCGCCAAAAACTTGACTCGTCTCGAAATGTGTGAGCACTACTCCCAAATGTAGAAGATCAAACAAGTAATATCCTGGTGAGTCCAGGTGTCGTATCCATGGGACAACTGACCTGCAAACTACGAACTTCAGTTTATAAGGAATACTAAAACGATAATAACCAACCACCTATCAGGTATAAAGATATGGTATCAATAGTTCAAAATAATAAAAGAAAATCCTACGATAGTTACGGTGAATTTGATATTGGGGTACTAATATGGAGAGTATGTGTTGGTAGTGATTTTGTTAGGGTGTGTGCAATCAATGATTATTAATATCTTTTCTATAACTCAATGTTTCGTTCGGCTAGGTCATGAGAACGTCGGAAAAGATGGCGATAAAGAGCATGAAATAGTGCCAAAAAGGTAGTCACGTATAACGTCGATTTCATAAGGAAAATAAATACAAGTGCCCTCTCGGGTCACGATACATCCTCTCGGATCGCATCACGAATAAGTCTGCAAAGATCATATTCGATTCAAGCATGCCCACGTCTCCGTATAACATACCGAAACAAGATATAAATAGAAATCGACAAAATACAGGATTATATCATGCATATATGGCGAAAAGATATTGAAATCAATTATTACAACACCCTAACTACATCAACACCAACACATATGAAGATTAACCATGCATGAAGAGAATATATTCAGTTTTCATTGACAAATACATCATCAAAACATCAAAATATGTGAATAATACTTCAAATACAAGCCAAATACGCAAAATACAAGGCTAAAGATAGGAAAAATGTCACCAATTCTATATAAATAGCCCCCAAATCTCCTTCAGATGATAGATCTAGCCTCCTTCTCCAGGGCCTCCAAGTTTGACGCGAAAATACGGCTCCTAGAGCCTCAAATACGCCAGAATACAGCCAAAAACCCTAGAATACGCTTATATAATAGCATTGCTGGTTTTAGTTGCTTATTGGGTTCGAAACCCGCATCCAAAATCTCCTAAACCCCGAACCGACGACCGCATCAAATATCAACCGTAGATCTGGGTGGGATTCGCCCTCGTGCCGCCACGTAACCTTCTTAACGGGTCTAAGAAATCGCCCGCTCCGCTTTGCATCTCGCATCCGATTCCAAGTCGGGCTGCTTCTCATCCATCCGTTCGATACATGGACGGTCACGATGGAGCCACGTCACCCCAAGAGAGAATGCAGCCGCCCGCTTCGTTGAGTTGGGCTGACGTTGCCCGTTCGATCTCGATCGAACGCTCGTAACTTTGCTACGTCGCCCGATCGCTGCTTCCGTTGGATTTGAGCGGTAACCGCTCTGATGGTGCCACGTGTCCCGAATTGAAGCGAGGCCTATACGGAGGCCGTGTATTTCCGTATTTGTGCCGTATTAAGGCTGTATTTCTCCATTTAAGCTGTATTCTGCATTCAAAAATTCATAGTAATTAGCACAGATCTAAGAAAATAAAAATAAATAGTCGTTGGAATCTTGAGATCGAGATCTAGCCATGAAAAATATAAAAAGGCAGAAATACTCAATAAAATTTATATTTTGTGCACAAATTAACGGTTTGCTATAATAAATGATGATATACAAAATATGAACGTATTAGATACTAGTTAAGCATCATATAGACATAAAATAGTGCCAGATAAGGGGTTAATTATGCAATATTCACCCCGAAATCAATGGTTTACAAGTCTCGAAATGTTTTTTAAAGAGAAAACAAAACAAAAAACTAATAAAAATCCTAAACTATAAGATGGAAGGATCTCACTAAATTTTCCTCCATACGAACTGAAATCGTAGATTACAAGTACCGTTATCCCCGGTAACGGCGCCAAAAACTTGACTCGTCTCGAAAGGTGTGAGCGCTACTCCCAAGTGTATGAGATCGAACAAGTAATAATCTCGGTGAGTCCAGGTGTCGTATCCATGGGACAACTGACCTGCAAACCACGAACTTCAGTTTATAAGGAATACTAAAACGATAATAACCAACCACCTATCAGGTATAAAGATATGGTATCAAGAGTTCAAAATAATAAAAGAAAATCCTATGATAGTTACGGTGAATTCGATATTGGGGTACTAATATGGAGAGTATGTGTTGGTAGTTATTTCGTTAGGGTGTTTGCAATCAATGATTATTAATATCTTTTCTATAACTCAACTTTTCGTTCGGCTAGGGCACGAGAACGTCGGAAAGTATGGCGATAAAGAGCATGAAATAGTGCCGAAAAGGTAGTCACGTATAACGTCGATTTCATAAGGAAAATAAACACAAGTGCCCTCTCGGGTCACGATACATCCTCTCGGATCGCATCACGAATAAGTCCGCAAAGATCATATTCGATTCAAGCATGCCCACGTCTCCGTATAACATGCCCAAACAAGATATATATATAAGTCGACAAAATACGCGATTATAACATGCAAATAGGGCGAAAAGATATTGAAATAAATGATTAAAACACCCTAACTACATCAACACCAACATATATAAAGATTAACCATGCATGAAGAGAATATATTCAGTATTCATAGACAAATACATCATCAAAACCTCAAAATACGTGAATAATACTTGAAATACAAGCCAAATACGCAAAATACAAGGCTAAAGATAGGAAAAATGTCACCAATTCTCTCCAAATAGCCCCAAATCTCCTTCAGATGATAGATCTAGCCTCTGTCTCCAGGGCCTCCAAGTTTGACGTGAAAATACGGCTCCTCGAGCCCCAAAAATACCAGAATACGGCCAAAAACCCTAGAATACGCTTATATAATAGCATTGCGGGTTTTAGTGCTTATTGGGTTCAAAACCCGCATCCGAAATCGCCTAAAACTCAAACCGCTGACCGCATCAAATATCAACCGTAGATCTGAGCGGGATTCGCCCTCGTGCCACCACGTGGCCCTCCTAACGGGTCTAAGAAATCGCCCGCTCCGCTTCGCATCTCGCATCTGATTCCAAGTCGGGCGGATTCTCATCCATCTGATCTATACATGGACGGTCACGATGCAGCCACATCGCCCCAGGAGAGAACATAGCTACCCGCTTCGCTGAGTTGGGCTGACGTCGTCCGTTCGATCTCGATCGAACGCTCGTACCTTTGCCCCGTCGCCCGATCGCTGCGTCTGTTGGATTTGAGCGGGAACTGCTCTGATGGTGCCATGTATCCCGTATTGAAGCGAGGCATATACGGCGGCTGCGTATTTCCATATTTGCGCCGTATTTAGGCCGTATTTCTCTATTTAAGCTGTATTATACATTCAAAAATTCATAGTAATTAGCACAGATCTCAGAAAAATACAAATAAATAGTCGTTGGAATCATGAGATCGAGATCTAGCCATGAAAAATATAAAAAGGCAGAAATACTCAATAAAATTTATATTTTGTGCACAAATCAATGGTTTGCTCTAATAAATGATGATATACAAAATACCAATGTATTAGAGACCAATTAAGCATCATCTATTATACATTTGACAGCGATTTTTGAATCCTAGGGCTGACTAGGACAAGCTGACTAGGACAAACTGGTTGATAGAAAGACGGTCTGGATTTAATCTTGATGAATCGATGGTTGAGATTAAACTTTGGTATGAATGGTATGTATTTTAACACATACTTTTTATATTTGTGGGTCTCATTTGATAGCAACAAAATTTTAAACTCGGCATTTTAAATCATTTTCGGATAAGAGAAAGAGGGATTTTTTGGAAAGATAAATAGGAATATGAACATATTTTTGGGGAAGGGAATGATGCGCTTTGGGGAGAGAGCTTCCCACAGCGGCTCTTGCTCTTCCCCAAAAGTGCAGCAGAAATAAAATATCTTTGGCCTGTGTGATACATTTCCTTGGGTAAGCGCAAAACATCGTTCGATGAGGGAACCTCGTAGGGGCGCTCGAATCACCAGGGGAGATTCTCAAAGGCAGGTGGAGGGGGCTCTAATGTCTTCTCCAATAGAGGTAAGCCATCAGGTAAGCATCCTGATGCATCGGGCTAGACATCGGTAGGCCATAGTCGAGTGCTTCGGCAAGCACCACGGCCTCGGCGTCCACATCAGCTTCGTCCGATCGGTCACCATGGACTCTTGGTCCGGCGGCAACGCCAGGCTTAATTCCTTCCTCGCTCAGTACGGGGTCCCCAAGAACGCCGAGATCGGATCCAGGTCTGCAACTTCCCTTACTTGATTTCTCTAGAAAAAAATCAAAATTTGACTGTTAACATCTCATCTTTATGATCGAGGGGCGACAGTGGAGGGACTCATTCTTCATCTTCACACTCATCAACAACCAACAACGACAACAACAGCAGGAAGAAGTCGGGATTGGGCTGGATCGAATGGGGCCAAGACTGGTTCAAGATCGTCGAGGAGTTCCATTTCCAACAGATGATGTCCAATTCGATTTCCAACTGATGATTTCCAACAGATGATGTCCCGCAGCCTCTACTATTGCTCGACGGTGGCATAAGCATTGAGATCTACAGGTTGGTTGTACCACTATCCTCCAACTGTTTGTAGTAATTCCTCAAAGAAGAAAAGTCAAATTTTTTTTGTTTTTGGTTGAAGAAGGCATCATCAAAGAAGAATAATGTACGCTTCTTCTCCTTCGTCTATTTCGAGAAATCTTGGTCCTGGGATTTTGGACATGGGATCTACATTCATTCATCATCGAGCTGCAAAGAAGAAGACGGTTGCTCGCTAAAATGTGTATGTTATTATTATTATCCTGCTAAAGTTGCCCTCTCGGCTGCAGTTGCTTCTTCTAATCAGGGGTTTTGACTCATTGATTGATAAAGAACTTAGTGTTCCAGTAGTTCTTGAAGTCATTGTTGGGTAAGAATGATGAAGGGGTTAGATTGGGAAGAGGTGGTGTTTTGAATGGATTTTGACGGGCACTGTGTTTCTATTGAATCTGTGAATTCTTGATTGACTATGGAGATCAAACTACATACAATATATGTACCGCGCCGGCCACCCCATCTGCTACAGCACATCCGGGTTGTTCAAAGATTTAGACATGTTCGAGATCGCCGAGGAATTCATCTTCCAATGGATAATGTCCAACCATCTTGAGAACCCGTAGCCTCTACCGCCGCTCGACGGTGCTACCTTACCGGTGCCACCAGCGGCATATGCAACAAGATCGCAAGGTTGGTCCTCACGCTATCCTCCCAGTGTTTGTAGTAATTCCTCAAAGAAGAAAGTTAATTTTTTGGTTTATTTTTGGTTGAAAATAGGCAGCGCTCTAGCAATGGCTTTCGTTGCTTCATCAATTCTATTAAAGAAGAGATCTGGGAATAATGGATGCTTCTTCTTTGTCTATTTCAAAAGGAGAGTTGCATGGTATGTACTTAATGATCTGAGAATATATATTTTATGATTGCAGGTTCAGATATTTGGGTGATGGTCGGAGGGATGACCAGGGATTGGTTTAGAAATGTGAACCCTGTTAATTTTTAAATGTTTGGTTTTCTGTACATTGATGCATGTAACAATTTTGCTTATTTGTTGGTGAGCCTACTTCCTTCACTTGGTCCATAAGGCACATAATGGTATGTGAATTATTATGTGTTTTAAACTATGGACAGGTGCCTTGAATGCCTTGAATGCGGAATTGTAGGAGTCTTTTGTGGAGCCCGATGCGTGCAAGAAATGGATAAATAAGAAAATTGACAGGTAACCTTAAGTATTGAAATCAAAAAAATTGGTATCGGCTGGTAAACTGAGTTGTTTTTTATTCAAACCTATTCAATATTCAGAAAAAAAGCTGCCGTAGTTAAATGAAATTAGATGGTCATCAATGATAATGGGAATGTAGGATTATTATGCATAAAAAAGTTATAGAAACAGAAAGATGAATAGTTTAGATATTGAGACAATTAATCCTATTGCACAAAATTTACTAATAATAAATACATTGCTATGATTGTTTGTGAATCATATGAATGAATTTGTATATATTCGTGAGCAATTTCATGCAAATGCAAATTTTTATATAAATGAATGCAAGAGTATAGATATGTCAAAGAACTTCAACAACATGGAGATAAGTTTTGACACTAATACTAATTTGGATATGCATTTTGATAGGCAACTCGCGAAGCTGTTGATACCTACTAAGAATTTCCCATTCTGTACCATTGAGTGATTCGATTGGCTATGTCACATCTACAAGCCCAAGAGCGAGGTTCGTATCATTAATTCATTACTTATAATATCTTATTTGTTTGTGTTAAATCTGTGCATGACTTCATATATTTGGCTTTGAATTATTCAGTATTGAAAATGCATTTGAGTGAATGTGTTAAATGCATTTGGCATTTGCAAATATTCAAAGCCATCTCAAATCAGAATAATACTAAATTATTGTCCATATTGTATTATTCTGAATAATTCAAATGCATTGTTCATACTGATATGTGTTAAATCTGTATTCAGTATGAAAAATGCATTTGGATTTAACACATATTACTCAAATACAATAGAACTTTTGTAACGACATATTGTCCATATTGTCTTATTCAAATGCAATCTAATAATTCAAATGCTTGCAGTCTCTTCGCTTCATCGAATCAAAGAACATTGAAATCATTGGCATGACATCTGCAAATAGCTAACTTGCAAATAGCTAGCTATACCACATTGTGATCAAAGGATATGAGGGTGTGAAGGTGGTCGATGTGAACATTGTTGACAGATGGGATTCATGTCCAGATGGCGAGAGATGTCAACATTTAGCAAAATTAATATTAAGACCATGGACAACTGTGTTTTAGTTGGACCTGGAACAGTTGGGCTCTACATCGAGCGGGTCTTTTGTGGACCTGGACATGGCATTAGGTAGGTCTTAACGAATTTTTCACTTTATAGTAAGGATAACTCCAATATTTTTTGGATAACATCTTAGTTCACATAATTGATGTTCTTATATTACGTAGCAACAGTTACGATTGATGTAAATAACAGCTATGGTTGATGTAAAAAATTAGATTAGGTCGCATCGTTCAATTAGATTAGGTCTTAGCCCATATAACATCTTGATCATGTTGTAAAACATTTTCTCAACGTTTCACTATATTTAAAACTCCCGTGAAAATAATCAACAGACCACATAATAAATGCACAGTCTGGGCTTTCACCTTCTGGTCTTTCATCATTCTCTCTTCTGATCTTTTTTATAGTCAATTTTGTTGCCAGGACACTAGAAGTCTTTTACAATGATCATTTCCTGAACTTGCACCTTATGTTGAAAGATAAAGGCCGCCATCTTTACTAATGAAGGAAGAGCGTTTGGTAGCAAGTTGAACCAAAACATAATATGTGGTAAATTTTTGATACGGAAACAATCTGTATGCCGTTTCAATGAAATTTCTCTCCAAAAAGAAAGTTATCTGTTTTCATGTAAGACCAAATAGAGAAGTGTAAGAAGGCAAGTGACATAGAATCAATATTTATACATATTTAGATCGACTTACATTGTCTCCTATTTACTGCTGTTTTAAATATTCTATTATTTTACTACTATTAGGCCCACATTTCGACTTTCATTTATTACTCTAGAAAATTTTCAAACATTTTTCTTAAGATCAAATTTTTTTCCTTCTGCAAGGAAAAGTAACTCTTCCAGTCATTTACAAAATGACAATAAACATAAAATAACTGAAAGGGATTCACTCCAATACTTTCATTCCCATTTTAATCTGCCGAAACATCCTACAACAATATGAGGGTCTTTTTATTTTTTATTTTTTATTTTCACATTTTTCAGAATTATGACAGTCTGAAATCCAATCACACTTAGTTGGTGTTATCTAAATTGCACGATTTAGAATCACAAGATCTGTTGCCTCTTTCATAAATTGTTATTCCACTCAGTGTCTTCATGCAATTTAAAGCAATGCCCTTTCTTCCTTCATATACATGTTGAATAAAATCTTTTATATTCTACAAGAAAGACACAAACTATGACCAACCTGAAATTTTATACAGTTTTACAAAAATTCTATAATTGTTAATGGCCAACCTGAATTTATACTGTTATGAACAAAGAGCCAGGATAAATTTATACTGTTATGCGCGACTTGAGATATCAAAACTATTATAATTGTTAATGACCAACCTAAAATTTTATGAAGCTGCATTTCTTTGTTCTTTGTCTTTAATGGCTTTCTTAGTTTCTGCTGAAGGGATTTATTTTATTCAATATCATCTCAATTTGTTTAATGAGTTTCAATTTATAATTCATTTTAGTCAGCATTCTCAAATTGTAAAAATGTATATAATATATCAATGTAGGTATATGTACTGAAAATGCTAACGACTAGCTTGATACGTGGTCTGTGTGAAGTCCTGTCAATGCAAACGTTTAAAGAAGAAACAGACGGGAGAACGGACATAAGAGACGAAAACAATTGTCTACATCCAGTTTTCATGTGCAGGTTCTTACTTTCCAGCGATATTTTGATGATATTTTTCTGTTACAAATTATCAAAGAATATTTATGATAGACTGTCTCTGATATATGTTTTCAAATATATGTTTTCATGCTAACATATGGTGTCAATGAAATTTAACTAAATGCGAAGCATGATAAATTTCATGCTAACACTACATAGCAAACTGGAAGTGTGAAGATAATTGTGAAGATAAATTTCATGATAAATTTCAGAATTTGAGACTGGACTTATAGTTGTGAAGATAATTTTCAAACTGGAAGTTTTACTTTTGGGTAAAATAGTTGAATAGAATAGTACTGGCAGTTTGTACATATCGATAAGGTCTATAACATTGATAACTATATCTTCTATTCAAGTGGTTTGTTATTCCTTTCAGAAATTGCATGACCATGGTGCAAAGATGTTCTGGAGTCATAATACCAGCCCCTTTTGGTGCTTACATCACAATAAAGAAGCATTCAAGAGGTGGGAGATTTTGTTATTTAGAAGATGAAATTGTTGCATAATCTTCTTGAGTTATAGCAAAAATGATATATTGGAATTGATGTTCATACATTGAACTATGTCCTTTAACATGTGCTTTATCTTTGTAAGGAATCTAATACTCTTAACAAGCTGCCTTGGATTATGGCAGGAGATTTCAACTGTGTTCGGTTTTCCAATGAGAAGATTGGAGGGCGTCCTCTAGATCAGGTCGCCACTGATGCATTTAATTCTTGCATTGGAAGCTGTTGCTTGATGGAGCTGAAGAGCGTGGGACAGCGTAAAAGTTGGAGTAACAAGAGATCTGGAGCGGCACGAATTGCTGCCACTCTTGACAGAATCAGATGCAATGCCGCTTGGGTTCGACTTCTACCACACTTTATGGATTATATGCACGCTCGGACCAGTGATCACTGCCCCATGCGAGGTACTCTCCAAACCACTGTAAGCTCCCAGCCTAAACCCTTTAAATTATATCATGCGTGGACCTTGCATTTGGGATTTAAGGATATTTTGAACTTAGCCTGGGGAATGTATATACCCTATTGATAGCCACATAATCATTCGATGATTGGCACTGAAAAAAATTTCCAACCCCGATCATCATTACACTGGTATTTTGATATTTTTTGAATAATTTAGTATCAAATATCCAATATTTTTTGGGACACATGTTATCGGATATTAGTACCCATAACTTGCAAGCTAGCCAAAGTCTTTTTTTAAAGGAAGCTGAATTTTGTTTAAAGATTTGCTGTTAATGTGGATATTCCAGGTTCATTTTGATATCGAGAATTTTTATTGTATTTTTTCTCCACTTTCAAGAAAATAACTATGCTATTGATTTTTTTAAAACCTAACGCCCAATAATTGGCACCTAATAGTTCAATGCATGAGGAGTATTACGCCTGGAAATCACATGGGCTTCTGTTGCGAGGCGGTGCTTATTGTACTCTTGATAACTTTACTCTAGAAAATAAAAGTAGTCTTTCATTTTGTTCAGCAGATTAAATGTCTCTGCATTCGACCACAGTGATTATGCCATGAGACAAACATGCCTAAACTTCATTTTTCTTCTATGATCACACACTTTATTTATTTATTTATTATTGGGAGAGGGGATAGTTGTGGAGTAATTCTCTACTTTAGTTGAGTTTATTGGGGTTTTGATTCTCGCCTATAAATAAGAGAAAGGAATTTTAACTCCACATCCCTACTTCCTCCCATTTAGCATCAATCCTTTGGTGTTTCCATTGGGCAAAAGCTTAATCTTAAGCCATTATCCGGTTATAGCAGCTTAAGTTTTTATTTGATTATAGAGACTAGATTACTCATTTGCTGGGATGTGGGTGTTGATCATTGTGGTTTCTTTTACGGGTAAGGAGTGTATTCATTCGCTGCATAGCCTTTCTAGATTAGTGTGCACACAATTGAAAGCTCACTAGCACTATTCTCCAATTTGTTGGATTTATTTGTTGAACTTCATATAAGGGGCGGTTAGTTTCTAATGAAACCACTCAGAAATGGGTTTCAAAGGGTGGCACATCAATTTTTTGGTACTTTTCAAAAATTCTGGCCTTTTATTATTTTTGATTAGATTTAAAAGTCTCACATTTTAAGGTAAAGTTTGATTTTTTTTCTTATGTTCTTCTTCAAGATGTTTGGATTTCAAATCTACATATGTTTCTTGTTGTTGTATATGAATTTATCAACTCTGCAAGAATCTGGAGATATTTGTTTGATTCAGTTTTTTGTTTAATTCAAATCTTTAGGTTTTGCTTGGTATTAAACTGGAAATATTTTGTGTTGTTGGAATAGCTAGGTATGGACCTACTGAAATGGATGATCATATGGGTTCTTGGGACAAATTATATGTACCTTATCTATGTCTCTATTCAAGCATACAACAGTCTAGAATATAATCAATTATGAACTCTCAGATTTGTTTGATTCAGTTTTTTGTTTAATTCAAATCTTTAGTTTTTGCTTGGTATTAAACTGGAAATATTTTTTGATGGTGGAATAGCTAGGTATGGATATACTGAAATGGATGATCCTATGGGTTCTTTGGACAAATTGCTATATATGTACCTTATCTGTCTCCATTCAAGCATACAACATGCTGTCATCTTCAAAGTAGAGCTACATGTTCCCCCAGCCCTAGCAGCTCCAACACCGACTCCTCCCTTCGTGCGATCGAGAAAACCCCAACGCGCCTCCCTTCGTGTGATCGAGAAAACCCCAACACGCCTCCCTTTGTGCTTTCCGAACTTCCTCCTCCTTCGGCAACATGTGCGTTCTTATCGTATTTGTTTTTCTTCGTTTGTTCAATTTTTTTTTCATTTTCTTTCATGTTCTAATACATTCCCTCACTTCCTCTTGCAGACATTCATCCCGTCCTACTTCGTCGGCAGCACATCAGAGTTTTTCTACTCCTCGATTTTTCCTCGGCATCTGGTGAGCGTTATTAGATTTCTGCACGTCATTTTAATCATCACGTTGAATCTGTAATCATTAAAAATATTGATTTATATGGGTATTTAATCTACCATCTAGATGAAAAGTTTCCATAAAGAGTTACTACAAGCTGTCGATACAATATTCTGTTGTTTTTGTATGTGCATAATTTTACCATGCAAATATTTTGCATCCTATCATCCAAGACATTGTAACAATGTCCAATTTGCTACATTGACATATCTGGATCAATCAATATACCAGATGATGGGGAATCTAAAAATCGTCACAACTGGGGTTTTATTTAGGTATCTGTCTTTATTTTTGAAGCAATCATATTTAGCAACATACATAGTTGTAGGAGCAGTAGTTCTGTTTTCAGTCAACTTGCACACGTCAAGAAACTGTGATGACATCTCGAGTTTATCTAAAGTGCTAAGACTGCAATATCTGCTTCAATAGCTACAAGACTGATTTTTAGTTGTAATAGCGTCTTTCAGCCCATTCATTGATATTGTTCTGTTTAGAACTCATTTTGAAGTAGATATGGTTCATATTGTGTTCAAAATTCAGTTTAGCATAAGATGCATGTTTTTTGTTAAGCTCAGTATAAAATGAAGAAGAGTACAATGTTGAATTGCTACCAATGCACAGAACGCACAGACATGCATGCTTAGTCATGTCCACACCCATGCACACATGCACATGCATGCAAGTAGATGCATGTAGGCATGCGCACATATAGAGAGAGAGCAGACAAGTAAGGCACAACAATAAATGAAAAGTTTGAGAGAATACCAGGGTAACCAGGTCTACCAATGTAGCCTGTAGCTGGACCAAACATATGCGGAATTGGCCTTAGGAAATCTCCTGGTACAATACCATTGACATATTCATGTTATCCCTAAGACCGAATGTTCGGTGGTGACGCCATGTTGGACTGAAATTTGGGCCAGCTTCATGACCATTGTGTGGTCTATTACCATGGTGACCCGCATTTGTTCGCCAACTACTTAAATCCCCTCGAGGTTGTGGTTGGAAATTTCTATTACCATCGATTCCTCCTCCTTGACCAGTAGGAATGAAAGCTGGTAAGTAAGGTTCACCAGATTTTACAATGTGGGGTTCAGAAGGAAAGGGGGGAGGACAAGCATGGTAACCATACTCATGATAAGAGGTTGTGGTGGTACACCAGGGTAAAACCTTGGGTTCCTTAGCTGTTGATGATATGGCAATGGAACAGGGAATGGTGGGATACCATTTGCTGGTGCATTATGCCTGGGACCAGGTTTATAATGATGCAAATGATGATGCTTATTGGAAGGATTGTCACCTCCAAATCCATCAATTTTGCACAGGCTAACTGATCCCTGAAAGAATGAGCAATTCTCTTAAATATAGATACTATAAAATAGAAACTTGCCAATATTTCTAATCATATGTCAAATAAATATACAACAACAAACTTTTGCACTATAGAAGAATGACCAGCAGGAATCGCAAAAGTTTCTTTCATAAAACACTAATCACCATGCATGTTGAAATTCTTAAAACCTGATAATTATTAGAGCCACCAGTTTGACAATTCTTGATTAAAGTGGTCCTTGGGGTTTTATCTATATAGATTTTCTTTTGTAAATCGAAAAACAACAATTGAGGCAGTCTTGGTTTGTTTGCTAGAAATTTTTGAGGATATGGCATCTATGTGCATGCTCTCTTTTATTGGTTTGGAGGGATTTTTATGAAGAATCATAAGCGGAGATTGGTTGAAATTTTTTAAGTTTTTGATATTTCCTTAATTGGTAACTGGTAGTAAAGCCTAAGTTTCAAATGGAATTGTTGTGCTATCCGTTTCTTATGTTGAGTTGTTCTTTTTGATTAAATGATCAACATTTAACCAAAAAAATACAAAATGGAAACTGATGTCTTTGTATCAGGGTAAGGTTAATTAGTTTTGATAAGTTTGATTCTCCATTCGGGTTTCACAATAAAGCATCCAATATGAGGATGAGAAAACTCAAATTTTTTCTCAGATTACAAAAATGCCAGGATGAGAAATAATTATGCAAGTAAATTGAAGATGATTTTAGAAACAAGGCAAACTGATATATCACATTGTGCTCTATGGATCATATGAAAGTTCTTCTACAAATAAGTTATAAAACAAGGTGAATATTCTTGATAAAATGAACTATCATTCTAAGTAGACGATTACGGACAACTTACAGTAAAATCTTAATATCATTTAAATTTATTACATCTCTTGAGATTGTTAATTTTTTTAAATTTAAATTGTCCATGGTGTTTGAAGGCTTGATTGAAGTCCATAGGTCTTCGGCATTGTAAATGCGTTCGTAAGCAAGCAAATTTTTTAGTCTTTGTTGTTTTATGTTTCTCTGTTTCCCCATTCTGTTTGTATTCAGATGTTGTTCTCATATATTTAACAAGGTGAGGGCTGAAATTAAATTACATGTTATGCTGGTCTCTTATGTGTCTACTGAACATCAACCTCATCTGAAGATTTTGGAGAACATATTGGAGAACATCAACAAAATTTACAACCCATGCTGCATATGGTGAACGGTTTTCTATTGGAGGCCTCAATCCTGATGTAAACAAGAAGTAGAGTGTTGATTACTACGATCTTGAAGAGCAAGTTGTCGGTTCCGCAGTCATGTTTCTTTCTCAATTTCAATGAGCATTTAATCTTCTACAACTGGAAGTGTGCTGCATTGTTATACACTTTGTTTTCTCATTGCAATGGTTAAGGTTCCTAGGAACATCAATTTCAAGAATCTGCTTATTTTTTACATGCTTCACATCAACAATAGAGTATGTAATTATGTAAACATTCATTCATTATTAAAACCACATGGTGTCTGTTACTTTGATATGGATTTGCATCTACAATCCACTTCTATGTTTTCCTCTGAACCATAAAGTTATAGCTCTGCCAAATAAAGAAGTAAAAATTTATTCTTTACCGAAGTTTTGTAATTTGTTGAAAAACTACATATGTTCATGTTTTACAATTTTGTTTGTAGCTTGAAAAGAGATGTAGCGGGTGTAAAATTTTTGCAGAGAATGCTGTGGAGTTTCAAGCTTAGTTTTTTTAACTGATAACTTTTGTTACTAAAAACCTTTATGACTCAGTCAGAAATAACAATTTTAAGATATAAAAATGATTTGTTGTTATTAAAAAATGTAACATTGTTAATAGCAGAAAATAATATCTTATGTTGGAAACAAAAGCCTAACTCAAAGAACACAACATAGATCAACTTCTATGGAACTCTGTTGAGTGCATTGCACCTTCCTCTTCTTGCTGGAGCCATTTTTTTGTTGCATTTGGCTACAAACGGCCAAAATGAGATAATAAGTAAATAGGAATTGTGAGATTCATCGAATCAATGAGTTTCTTTTAATGATTAGCTATAATAACTCCACCAAATGTTTCTTTAAGCAAATTTTACCACTTGATGGAACACGTATATGTTTTTATGGAATTGTCAGCCTCCTCACTAACTTTAAAATCATGTCCATAGTCCATTGGCCAAATTTGAAGAAATAAGGTAATAGATAGTTGCATTCACCACTTATCTTGCAACCCTGCACTAATGTATAATCATTTTCTTGAGGCATAAATGCTAAAGAATGGGTTGGGATTACTCTAATTTCTAAACAAAATTTATCCTAATCTCTAAAAAAATAAACACAGAGTCAGATTCCTAGGGAATAAATTTTTTGAAAAATTGAATAACAATTATTGTGCTTTGATTATTATTGTTCATTTAAAATTACGTACCAAAGCATTGGGCACAAAAACTACTTTTAGACAATATAATTTACACCACTTTGCTTCTCCTGCCTTGATTAACATGCTAGCAACATGTGTTGACACATAATAAACTCAATATAAACAATAGGAGATCTTATGGAATATTTTTTGCTTTGCCATCAACATGTGTATCTGTTGCGTTCATGCATCATGCACTGATCTTAACTCCTTTCTCGATGCCAGGAAATGTGAAGACAGAATACATAGAACTAAACTTTTTCAATAAAACTAAAGTTTCAAATTTTGTGGGAATTAAATTATGGGGAATTACATTTTAGTGAGGATCTAAAATTTTTAGGGTAATTAAAATTTAAAATTTTGGTGGAAGTAAATTTTTGGGAAAACTAAAATTTAAAATTTTAAGGGGAACTAAAATCAGGAGGTGATCAATTTTTTGGCTGGAACTTTTGGGGGAACTAAATCTGTTAGGAATTAATATTTGGGGTGAACTAAAGTTTTTGAGAGGCACTAAATTCTCTTTGGAAACTAAATTTAGGGTGAAACTAAAATTTTTGGATAGCAAAAATTTAGCAAGAAAACCCCTAAAATTTAGAGGATACAAAATTTGGGAGGAACAAAGATTTTTGGGGGAATTAAATAACTTGGGATGTACTAAATTTTCGGGGGAACTAAGATTTTAAGGGGGGATATCTAAAATGAACCGTGCCCTATGGGCACGGGTTATGACTAGTATACACATAAAATAGTGCTAGATAAGGCGTTAATTATGCAATATTCACCCCGAATCAGGATCCTCAGCCGATTCGACCATGAAAGAGGAAGGAGGTGTTCCCCTCGACCCAGATTAAGAAAGCTGAGGCCAAGAAGAAAAATTTTACGCGAAAGCTTATCGCCAATGAATCGGACTTGCATGAATTGGACAAGGCTATTATCTCAATTGAGGCCACAGTGCAAGCCCAAGCTTTCGAACGTGATCGAGACCTCAAGAAAGGTCAGGATCTAGCATCGGATAAGGCTTCGGGGGAGTCAACTTTGGCTCAGGGACCTTCCTAGCACCAAGACGCATGGTCCTGGGGAGGCTTATTTCCCCTCCGAGCCTCTGGCTGAGGACATTCCTTCTGAATTTAGGTCGATCTTATTGGAAAATAGATCGGCCCAAGATCTAATTGAATACACCGATGAAGATCTATTTAAGGCAATTCATCCGATGGGGCGGGAGGAATCGACTCTCCTAGATTGTGTTACCACCTCTCAGTTAGCTGAGAACTCGACCCTACCCAGAGACAGAGCCATGCTGGCGAGGGTCGATCACGAGAGGCTAGAAAAAATTTCCCTTCAGGGAAATGTTCAGGTAATGATCACATTTATTCTCTTTACGCTTGGTTCAAGCATTTAGAAATGATATTCATGTTCTTATTACAGTCCCTTCTGGAAAAACACTAAGTTACGTTGTCGCTCATTGGCGGTGGCCAATTTTGAATCCACCTTGAACAGGGAGGCAAAATCAGCCAAGCCGGCTATAGAGAAGAGGGACGTAAAGCTGCACCGATGAGAACTTCTCATAAAGATGCTCAAATCTGATAATGTTAAACTTGAGCAAGAGTTGAAGCCGACGAGTTGACGACTTTAAAGGAGCAAGCAGAAGAGATGCTGCTCGAGGAAAAGAAGAAATGGGAGGTTAGGGAGAATGAGCTTAAAGCTAAGCTTCTCATTAGCTCCCTTAATGCGAAGAAAGTCGTAGAGAAAGCTGTCCAAGAATACGAGGAAAATCTTCCTAACCTGGACGAGCTATATATAAGGGGTTATGAACGTTGTCATATAGAGGTAAAGAATCGACTTCCTGCTTTTGGAGAGGAGATCAATCAAGTACCTCTTATCATGGACAAAGATGAGCCAAATAAATCGATGGACGATGTTGGTCAAGTGACGACACTGGAAGCTGCCATTCCAATCAACAGGGTCGTTGCCGAGACCAGTGAAGCTACGGTTGTTGCTGCTTCAGGGGACCCAGAGCATGTCACTCCGGTTGAGGAATCATAGCTATTCCTCACTATTCCAGGCTATTTGAACTTTATTATTGTATTGGGCGATGTAAATATTGTAAATTTTTGTAAAAGAAGCACGATTTTGACAAAAATGAGAATATAATTGTCATGTACCTCTTTATTTTTAAAGAACATCAGCATGTAAGAATGTACATGTCTATAGTTGGCCCCTTTCATAGGTCGAACATCTGTCTGTGAAGGCGATGATTTACTTGTCGAACCATACTCTCCCAAACTGTTAGAGAGAGCTTAGTTCTTTGAGTTATAAAGAAGTGACTTATACATTGCAAGGAGGCGATTCCTTCGAATTGCAACTGATGTGGATAAACATGTCATTTAGTAGCGAGGGGGTGGACCCTTCGCCTTATGATGGATGACAAGTTGAGAGTCTTTCAATGACAAGGGGGTTGGCCCTTTGGCTTACTATTGACGACGATGATGGGTCGTTCAGTAGCGAGGGGGTAACCCCTTCGCTTACGGCTGAGGACATAGATGTGTCATTTAGTAGCGAGGGGGTATCCCCATCATCTTCAGGCTGACGACACAGATGGGTCATCCAGTAGCAAGGGGGTAGCCCCTTCATCTTATGGTTGACGACGCGGATGGGTCGTCCAAATGCTAGGAAAGCCCCTTCGTCTTATGGCTGAAGATGTGGATGGATCGTCTAGTAGCAAGGGGGCAGCCCCTTCATCTTACGGCTGACGACGCTGATGGGTTGTCTAGTGGCGAGGCGGTATCCCCTTCGTCTTACGGCTGACGACATAGATGGGTCGTTTAGTAACACAGGGGTGGCCCCTTTGTCTTACAGCTGATGATGTAGATGAGAATCATTCGGTGTCGAGGGGGTTGGCCCATTGGCTGACTGCTGACGATGATGATGGGTCGTTCATAGTGAAGGGGTGGCCCATTCATCTTACAGCTAACGATGCAGATGGGTCGTTCAATAGCAAGGGGTGGCCCCTTCGTCTTATGGATGATGATGCAGATGGATCGTTCAGTAGCGAGGGGGTATCTCCTTCGTCTTGCAGCTGACGATGCAAATAGGTCATTTAGTAGCAAGGGTGTAGCCCCTTCATCTTACGGCTGACGATGCAGATGGGTCGTTCAGTAGCGAGGGGATAGCCGCTTCGTCTTATGGCTGATGACGAGATGGGTCGTTCAATAGCGAGTGGTGGACCCTTCGTTTTACGGATGACGACACAGATGAGATTCGTTCAGTGGCAAGGGCTTGGCCCATTAGTTTACTACTGATGGCGATGATGGGTCGTTCAGTAGAGAAGGGGTGGCACATTCATCTTACGGCTGACGATGCAAATGGGTCATTCAGTAGCAAGGGGGTAAACCCTTTGTCTTACGGCTAATGATGCAGATGGGTCATTCGGTAGTGAGGGGGTGGCCCCTACGTCTTATGGATTAGGATGATGATGGATCATGTAGTAGCGAGGGGGTGGCCCCTTCATCTTACGGCGACTACGTGGATGGGCCGTCCAGTAGCAAGGGGGTGGCCCCTTCGTCTTACGGCCGACGACGCGGATGGGTCATTCAGAAGCTCGGAGGTGACCATTGCATCTTACGAATGACAATGTAGATGGGTCGTTCATTAGCAAGGGGGTAGCACCTTCGTCTTACGACTGACAACGCGAATGGGTCATTCAGTAGCGAGGGGATGCCCCCTTTGTCTTATGGCTGACGATGCGGATGAGAATCGTTAAGTGGCAAATGGGGTTGGCCCCTTGGCTTAATACTGACGATGCAGATGAGATACATACAGTGGCAAGGGGGTTGGTCCCTTGGCTTACTACTGACGACGATGATTGGTCGTTTAGTAGGGAAGGGATGGTCCTTTCATCTTACGGCTGACAACGCGGATGTGTCATTTAGTAGCGAAGGGGTGGCCCTTTCATCTTACGGCTGACGATGTAGATGTGTCATTCAATAGCGAGAGGATGGCCCCTTCGTCTTACGATTGATGACCATCGATATTTTTCTGTCCACTTTCATTAGGATTGTATGAGCAGAGAGAACTTCTATTCATCTTCTCTAAGGATTGGATCCCCGTAAGAAGAATGCTTTTTCAATGATTAATCAAGCATTAGATGAAATAATCCTCTCGTAATACAATAATCATATTGAGAAAGTGTGTTTGAAAAGAGATAAACTTTATTCATTAGTTCGAAAAGTCGAAACATTTTGATGATAAAAGAAAAAGTGTACATGTGTTTTTCTTCATTTTGGTCGAAGCTACCAGGCGCTATTGGGTCTTTGCTCTTAAGCTTCAGTCGACCACATTTGTTACTGGTGACCCTGTCATTGGCCCCTTGCCCTTCTGATTCGAGGCTCCTTCTTTAGCTTGTGGGTCGTCACCAGTTTTCTTTGGATGACCTCTCTTGACCAGAGCGTCAATCTCTTTTTTGAGGGTCCAAAAATCATCGATGCCATGCCCGTGATCGTTGTGATACCTGCAAAACTTGTGAGCATCCCTTTTTTCGTACCTATTCTTTTTAACAGGTTCATTGATGAGTCCCTTTTGTTGGGCATACGCCAGGACTTCTGCCTTTGGAGCATCCGACATGGCATATGCATTTTTGGCTGGGCGTTCCTTGCTCCGAGGAATCCTCTCTCTTTGATGTCGATCTCGAGGTTCTTGACGGGGAGTTTCTCGGGGTCGTACATCTTGCTCTGTTTCTTCACGACACATAGGAGTGTCGTTCCTTACGGCTGAGAGTGCCTCCTCTGAGGCCATGAATCGGTCTGTCGTGTTGAATAGTTCCATGAGATTGCTTGGTGGAATTTTGACGTGTGTTTATATTTCATATATTTGCGCACTTTTTCTTCCGTGTTTTTCTGTATTTTACCGCCGTCTTATATTTGTTTTCTCGTGTTTTCTTGTTTTCTTTCACTTTTCTATGTTTTTCGTATTTTGCAGGAGTTTACTGGCATAGGGGACATAAAACGACGATATCATGAGTCCCCGGAGCAACGGGAGGAGTCACGCGTGATCCAGGGGTCAAACGACGAAGATCGCTTCTTTCAGCCCCTCACCCGACCGGTTGGTCATTTCCAACCGATCGGGTGATGCACGCGTGCACCACCCGGACACAAGTTGGAGCGACCAAGAAGTCACCCGGTCGGTTCAGTGACCGGTTCAAACGCCCCAACTCTCTGGAATTCTAACGCTGAATGCCAACCGATCGAGTGACTTTCACCCGATCGGTTCACTTGTAGCCGATTCTCCGAAGCCACGACACGGAGAGATCAACCGACTGGTTCACCCGACGGCACGAAGATCCAACCGATCAACGTCAACCTTCAACCGACCATGCCGTGGTGACCGGGTGGAATCCTATTCTGCACTGCCGAAGAAACGAAGCAGGTCACCCGATCGGGTGACTTTTCACCCGATCGGGTGATTTTGTATTCTATATATAGGACCCCTAGGTTTTCGAGAAATGGGAGTTGTTATTTTTTGCTGTTTTTTCTCTCTCTTGACGGCTGTAATTTTTCAAATATTTGTAAGTTTTCCGATCTTTGTCAAACTTTAATATAGTGTTATTAGCATTGCTCTTACTGCTTTTCAATCGCCTGATCATGATTTTTACGGTCGATTTCTATTTAGATCGCTTTTTACAAAATATATGTGAGTAGTTCCCAAGTCTGGGATTTTGGTGGAAACCCCTTCGTGGGTTCTTCTCGATGCATCCATAGGACTAGGAAATCGATAGGGATTAGGAATCTAACGGTTACGCGGGGTGTTTTATTGTCATCGACGGGAAAAAGACCGCCTTTGACCGTTGGGCCAAGGGGGAATAAACTTGGCGGTTGAGTCCCTAGCCATAGCTCACGCCCTTAGCGTAGACGTCGAATCCTAGCGCGCGGGAGTGGCATGATGAGATGTTGGGAGTTATCGTTGCGAACTTAGTGCTCCCGGAGTCGGTCAGTGTTAATGGACACGGGAGTGCCCACTGACCGAACCCGGGAAGTCCAGCGTATCATCCTGGGCACCGACCGGAATATCGGGCCCATGGGATGCTGGTACCACTCTTAGAGGCAACGTCTCACCATTAGACCCTAATTCCGATCGTTATCCTACCCGTAGGCCGTATCAGCGAGAATCGCACGATAGGGTGGAAACCAAAGTCCCAGGTTTTTCCTTTATATTGTATATACCTTGCATTCCATTTACCGTGACAACCCATCATTCGATTCGAGCTAGCTCGCCCATGGGGTGAATTTGATCCTCTTTGACACAAGCACATCCACGCCTCCCTGAGTTCGACCCCCAAGCCACACTACAACACCGTGCGCTTGCGGTTACAAATATTTAAATCTCACACCCCCAATCATATCATTGCACATCAAAAACGCGCATAAGCAGGGGGCGTCAAGCTTTATGGCGCCGTTGCCGGGGAGGCAACGTGCTTGTTATTTTAGGATTTCATGAACCCTAGTGTTTAGCTCTCATCCCTACCTCGCGATAATTTTCGCATTCTTCTTTTTCCTTTTTATTTTCTTATTTTTGTTTTTATTTTTTATCTTGTTTATTTATTTCCCACTTTTCGCTTCACGGGTGTTTGTTGTTTTTCATGCGCAGGAGTTCAAGAAGTCTCGACGACTTGATTCCCGCTGATCCAGAGATAAACGCCACCCTAAGGCATTTGGCCGCCGAGAAGCGAAGAAGAGAGGATCCTGAAACCATGGGGGAGAACACCCCACCTCACAAGTCCCTGCTGGAGTACTCGATGCCTTCCATCGAGTCCACCTCCGCCATCCGTCCTCCAGCTATTACGGCGCAAAGCTTCGAGCTTAAGCCATCTTTGGTGACATGGATCCAGCAGGATCAATTTTCAGGTGCACCCATGGAGAGCCCCATTGAACATTTGGACTCCTTCTTGGAGAAATGTGACACCTTCCGGATAAACGGTGTCACAACTGAGGCGATCCGACTGAAGCTGTTCCCCTTCTCTCTGCGAGATAAGGCCAAGCTGTGGCATAGGGAGAAGGACCCGAATACATTCAACACCTGGGAGAAGCTCTCAAATGCTTTCCTGACGAAGTTCTTTCCTCCGGGGAAGACCATGAAGCTGAGGAGTGAGATCTCCTCCTTCTCCCAGGCCAGCCACGAGTCCTTGCATGAAGCTTGGACGAGATATAAGGAAATGCAGCGAAGATGTCCCCACCATGAGCTCCCCAAGTGGCAGATCATAAATCTGTTCTATAATGGGTTGAGGGACGATTTGAAATCGTCCATGGACGCCGCGGCTGGAGGGTCCTTTATGTCAAGAAGCGAAGAAGATGCCGGACAGATTCTTGAAAATATGGCATCCAACAATGAGCGGTGGTGTGACGAGAGAGCCACACCTAGATCTAGGGGCATCCATAGGGTCGAGGACGTCGACAAATTGTCAAGCAAGTTTGACTTGCTGTCAACCCAGATCTCCGCATTGATGGTAGGCGCCCGTGGCGCCAGTACACAACAGATTGCTGCGGTGGAATCCGAAGTTTTTGGAGAATTCGACGGTGGTGACATCTCACCACCATTGGATCAGGCGAGTGCATTATTTTACAATCATACAGGCAATGCGCCTTTTCCACCATGAACCAACTCCAACCCGGCCTACTCTCCAAACAACCGGAATCATCCCAACCTTAGCTACTGGGCGCCATATCAGCAGCCGACTCAGCAGCAATAACAACAGATATATCAGCCGACTAGGCCCCAGCAGTAGTTTCAGCAGCAACAATTTCAGCAGCAACAACCTCCATAAAAGTATCAGCAGTACACTCCAAGGAATCAGCAGCCCATCCAGCAGTAATATGGCCAGCAGAGGGCCATCTCTCCGGTTGAGTCCCTCTTGACTCAATACATCGCCAACCAGGAGAAGATAAATTTGAAGCTGGAGATGGGACAGAGAGTCCTCACTGATCAGGTAACCCAGCTGGGGTTACAAGTGGCGAACCTTCAGAGACCGCAGAATCTATTACCGTCACAGCCTGAGGTGAACCCGAGGGGGGTAAATCGGACCTTAGCGCTCACGCATAAGCATGAGAACGTGGCCGCCATCGTCTTGAGGAGCGGAACGCAAATACCCACGAGAGTGCCGCCCAAAGGACCGGAAGCACCGTTGGTCGTGGAACGACCAATTGAGAAATTAAATGACGACTGTGCTTCGTCGCCAAAGCCAACTACTCCGGAGGGAGTTCATAGAGAGGAGAAGAGAAAGGATGAGAAAGGGAACCTCAGAGTATTCAAGCCCGTTGTGCCTTTTCCACAACGGCTTGCCCAAGCCAAGATTGATGAGAAGTATGGCAAGTTCTTTGCCATGGTGAAAGATCTGAGCTTACAAATCCCCTTCCTCGAGGCCATCGAGACACCCTCATACGCCAAATTTCTAAAGGACTTGTGATACGGGGATCCAGAAAGGAGAAGGTCGTATTAACGGCGGAGTGCAGCGCCCTCATTCAGCGCGCAAATCCGCCCAAGCTCAAAGACCCAGGAAGTTTCTCCATCCCTTGCTCTATTGGGGAAGTGTGAATCCAGAGGGCGCTAGTCGATCTAGGAGCGAGCGTCAGCTTGATGCCCCTATCACTTTATAGGAGAATAGGGATGGGAGACTTGGAACCCACCGGCATGACATTACAACTTGCTGACCGTTCAGTCAAGTACCCGGTGGGAGTAGTAGACGACCTCCCCGTTGATGTAAGTGGAGTACAAGTACCAGTTGATTTTGTGGTGATGGACATGCCGGAAGACAAGCATACCCCTATTATCCTTGGACGGCCCTTTATGGCAACCGCTGGAGTTTTGATAGACGTGAAGAATGGGAAGCTTTCCCTCAACGTCGGCCAAGAAAAAGTCGAATTTGACTTGGGGTTGTCGATGAAGTACCCCGATCCTCCGGATGACCCTAGTATCAATGCGCTGGAGCTAGAAGATGAGAGAGCTGTAGAAGCAAGCTCCTGGGAAATTCTCTCGAGAAATCCCCCCGACCACTTGGGAGACCATGGAGAGCAAGGTGGCTCACCAAAGAAAGAAGTTGCTGATGAGGCGGTCGCCCGACATGTGATCCCTCCCGGATTCCCAAAAGCTCCTCCTACGAGGAGAAGAGGCAAAGAGCCCATGGGGCTCGCCGGGGATGAGGTCTGTATCCTCAAACGAGTGGCGGTAGACGCCAATAAGAAGGAGAAGCCCCCGGACCCCGTTGATCGAGCCCGGGATATACACCCGGAGAACGGTTGTAGTTTTACCGCAAGTGCACGGTATAGCAGCGAGCGGGTTATCGGACACAGGGAGGACGAATGACCGTGCTTGTTCCAATCAACCTGGCTATTTAAGAAGAGAGAAATTTGCCTTTGGCGATCCTGTCACAATCATCAGACAAAGTACGGAAATATCAAATCAAATAAAGAACGTCTAGGGAATGGGGAATTCCCGCTCCTCACCGTATTTCGTAAATGTGGTTCATCGGTATCAAAATTGCTAGAATAAGATTTTGGATGAACTAGTTGCAACTGAATGTAGAACCAAGCTCACGCTCTCGCGCTGTTGCCGGTCTATAGCTATCCTAGGTTTGGGTCCAATCTCTTGCAAACCCTAGCCTATGGAAGCTAGCTTTAGGATCAACATCATCGTTCAACCGCGCACCGAGCCCAATATCTTGCAAACTCGGCCCACGACCTAGGTTGGGATAGTTCCTACCCGTCCAATCTCTTGCAAACGGGTATCGGCACGGAATTGCAACCGGAAACCCTAGTATCGGTCCAATCTCTTGCAAACCGATACTACGGAAATTCAGTTCCAACCCAATTCGGATTTCTAGGGTTTCCTATCGAATTGGGATCCAATCTCTTGCAAATCCCAATCGGTATGAACTCCTAGCTATCCGTAGTAAATCGCTCCCAAACTAATCCCTAACAACGATTCTAGCAAAATTTCTACCAATTCATCACAAATATGAAATTGGGCTTGTAGGGTCCATCCCCACGCCCCAAGACGTGGAGACTACTCACAATTCATAACACAAACACAAGAATAATCAATGGAATAATCAATGAAATAAGCAATAGAATTCATCACAATATTGAGATAAGCAATAAAAATAGAATTTTTGGAGAAGAGAGAGGCAAACCAATGGAGTTCTTCAATTAATCCAACAAAAATCCACTTTTTGTCTCCTCTCCAATCACAAGAATAAAGCTAAAAAGTAAACCTAAAAAGCTGCAAAAATCTAAGAGAAAAGCTCTCTAAAACTAGGGTAAAAACAGGGGTTAAATGCCCCCCAAAATCGTCCAAAAACTGTGACCAAAATACCCCTGCGCAGCCTGAAATCCGCAATTTTCGCTACAGGCAGCGCGTCGCACTCGGCCGAGTGACAAAAGTCGCTCGACCGAGTGAGAAACCCTGTAATTTTCCAGTAAGTCTCGATCTTCAGGGGTCTTCACTTCGGGGGCCGCTCGGCTGAGTGAGTTGTCGTCACTCGGCCGATGGCTTCTTGGTACTCGGGCGGTCAGGATAATCCACTCGGCCGAGTGGGTCTTCTGAAGCTCAGGCAGCCGAAAAACATTAAGTTGGCGATTTTTGAATGGCTTCGTCTGGGCGCCACTCGGGCGGACGGGATCTCGTCACTCGGCCGATGTGGTCTCCGTCGCTCGGCCGAGTGCACATATAAATCGTGTCTGATCTGGTCGACCGAGCGGTGTCTCGCTGGTCGGCCAAGTGACTCCTTCACTCGGCCGAGTGGGACACTAAAAATGCCCAAACAGCTTGTTTTGGCCTCCTCGTCGCTCCTGCGACGTCCGTTCTTCTTCCGCTCCTCTCCAACAGCAAATTACCCCTTGGGGAGGTCGTCGGTGACCATCCGGAGTAAGCGCATCTCGAGATCACTCCAAATCGCTCCAAATCACCTGAAATGCGACAAAAACAACAAATCGTGAAAAGCATCGCAATATCGTCGATATATCGTGAAAAACATGATTTGGGCGATCTAAATGGCATGCAAACATGCGGGAAAAAGGTGTAAAATAAAGAGTGATCAAAATCCCCCAAGCTTACCTCTTACTCGTCCTCGAGGAAGATAAGTAAAAGGCGAACCCGGTGGATTCGGAAAACGAAAACGGCAAAAAAAATGAAAAAAAATGAAAAACGGAGAAGAATGGAAAACGAAATAAAAATAAAAAAGAAAGAAAGAAACGAAGAGGTAGGCTGCTAGATCATTTTCTCAGGACGTGGGTTCCGCTTACTCATATAGCATGCACTGAATGAAAAATACATGTCAAAGAGTTTTATTTTGATATCATAGTATAGTAGCGCAAATAGAAATAGAAAACCCATGAACAACGATATAATCATGAAAAACGGAATAATTTTAGAATTAACATCGTCTGAATCATTTAAAGCGGTATACAAATCGCAGATCACACACTTTTCAATTGAATGCTTTCTATGAGGAGTATAAGAGTATCACACAATAGAATAGAGAGAATAGAAAAGTATGGATTTCATGAAATGAGTGCTAGGCTTAGATTTCTGGATTTCGTAAAGCTAGAAATAATCTCACCGAGTATAGAATATTACTTAGCCTAGGTTGTCGTGCAACGTCAAGTAGTCACTCTCTCACACATCAATGGATTCCCTCCCCCAAGCTTATCTATAAGCATGGTGGCATAAAAAATATTCACATCCCCATTTTTGTAAAGCTCCAAAAGCAATGAAAATGAACACGAAAAGAGAGAAGAAAGAAAGAAAGTGAGATGGGATCTTTTATTGAGGATTTTTCCTCTCTTTTTTTGAGAAGCATATATACACAACGATCCCAACTCAAAGAGAGATAATGATATACAAGAATATTTTCTCTCTTTTTTTTTGAATAAGAAATTTGGAGCTAGGAATTAATAGCGGGGGAAATGCCATATAATAGAATCGCTAAGGGGAGATTCACCAATGATTTTAAAAGTAGAGAAATGATGTTCAAGATTTGTGGAGAAAGAAATAAATATATCACTCGGTTCACTCTATAAGACATGCACGACAACTTCAGCAGGGTAATCTAATCTACTCAGTTTCGATCACAAAAAAGCTAACTAATCCAGATTTATCATAGCTAACATCATTCAATCATCCTGAAGTGAAATGTACAATTCATGCATATAGAAGTGATATAGGAAAAGAAATCAGTACTCCAGATATAGGCATTCAATGCGTGAATCTTGGTGTGTTTTCTGTGATAGCATACATATGAATATTCAGACTCAGCTAATAATAAAATTTCATCCATTTTCATGTGAAAAAAGTGTGGGTTACTATCTCTAGATGCAAGGCAAGTCATAGCATATGATATCAGAAATAAAGTCTAAGACATGACAAATATAGCATGCATATAGAGTAAGCTAACTCCACGTCGTCGTCATCATAGAAAAGTCATCTCTAGCATGAGATGAAAAGGAAAGAAATAAAGATAAAGGGAAAATAGAACTATTTACAATGCGGCACACAAAAAAATAAGAAAAACGTGATGCATGGTAAAATAAAGGGAAAAATGATGAAAATAAGTGCAAAAGCGGAAAATGGTGTGAAAAACTAAAAATAAAGGTGGCAAATCGAAAAAGAACGTGAGAACTCACTCCCCCAAGCTAAATGGCACAGTGTCCGCAATGTGCAAAGTGTGGCACACCGAGAGACAAGTAATGTGAGGGGTAAGTGAGGATGCATGCATGATGGAAGGGAAAAAAAAGAAAAAAAAGGAAAAATAATGAAACGAAAAATATGATGCGGACATGATGCATGCAGATATAGGAGTGATACAGATATATAGGTGTGGCACCAAAAACTCTCCCTCTCTCCCAAAAAAAAGATATATAAAGATACGATCAGAATGAGAATCCCAAAATAAGTGAGGGGAGGGGGGGTGGACAAAAATGCAACAGGACCCAGCAGAAACGGGCAGCACACCGGCAAAAATAATCGATGGCATCAAGGGTGCCTAAGAAGGTGGTGCTGCGCCGTCTCCGTCCTGAGGCGGAAGTGGTGGTGGTGGCTGGACAGGCCGCTGAGCGGGTGTGGGTGTGGAAGTGGTAGCAGGCTGAGTGTGTGTGGAAGTGGGGGTGGGAACCTGCTGGGTGGGCGGGGGTGGGCGTGGGAGACGCTCCAGGACCTGGGTAAGGCAGTAGTGAATGTGCGGGAGCAGGTCAAAGTGGCCAGCCATCGCAGTGACGGTGGCGGACAAGGTCTGAAGGTCGCCTCTGAGGCCACTCACCGCCCCCTCGAGAGCACGAATGCTCTGAAGTACAGTGTCAGGGGGAGGTGGTGCAGAGGGACGCACCGGTCGGGGCTCTGCAGGTCGGGGCTGGCGTACTCTGGTGGCGTAGGTGACGGGCTCAGCGGGTAGGGGAACAAAAGGGGCTGCGCGCGCGAGTGGGGGCCTGGCCTCAGTGCGAGGCTGGGCGGGACGGTGAGAAGTGGAGGCAGCAACAACGAAAGAAGAATACAAAAGTGGCAGCGAGGCGGCCGGAGAGGTCGGTGGCACAGAAGTGTGGACAGAGGCCACGACACTCTCGGAAAATACAGTAGCAGTGGAGACAGAGGGCTCTCCGCACTCAACTAGGGTCGGCGGGCGCTCGGGTGGGGCAGAAGAAACGGGCTCGACAGACAGAGGGCCAGTGGTGGTGGTGACAGGCGTGGAAGCAACGGAAGTGGGCTCAGCTAAGGTACTCCCGACACTGACAGAGGTGTGGACAGAGGTGTCAGGAGCATCTGAAACATCGGGGATAGGCTGAGGGGCCACGGGGTCAACAGGGGCAACAGGCTCGGCAGGGGCAACAGGGTCTGCAGGGGCAGCATGGGCAGCGTGTGCCTGCTCGGCCTCCTCGGCCTCGAGCACGTAAGCGGCTGGGATGAGAACATCCATCGCAGGGAGCCAGTCCATATGGGCTGGTGCAATCTGAGTCCGAGCTGGGCTCGGAAGAATCATATAAGCGGCACCGTAAGGGCCGTGCAACCAGACCCAGTGTCGCTCACCGTGCGGACGAAGCATCTTCATCCGGGCCATAACATCAATCGACAGAGAAGTGGGGCCCGGTGCTCGTCGCAGGTCGTCAGGGAAGTCCTCGTCGGTCATAAGGGCAAGCAAGGTGATCAGGCCGCCACAGTATATCGGTGAGCGAGCGCCCACCGATATAATGATGCGGTCCAAAAACCAAGCCGCGACATCAATCACGACGGCGGGGACCAGCTCATCGCCATCCCTAGATAGAGCTCTGGGCCGTGTCATCGCGTAGAGCATGTAGAGCTCTGGCGTGGACATCGTGCCCGGCTCATATCTGGCCAAAAAGGTCGTCGCCATAAGGCGCTGAGCAATACGGAGGCAGGGATGGACAATGGCCGAGGCCTTGGCCCTAATAGGGTCAAAGGCAGCGTGAAGACCCGTAATCCGGGCCCAGAAGGCACCGGCGTCGAAGGAAGGTGGGGGGATATGGGTGGGGGCGTAACCTCGATCGGCCCCGGGGACATCGGGCCACGAGAAAAATGCTCTCATCATACCGAGAGTGACCTGGCACTCCCGGTCCATGAACCGAAACGAGCATCCCTCGTCGGTCCGGGCGATCGAACTAAGTACCTCAAGTGTCGGACGGATAAACGTGTCCGCCGACACCTGAAAGAAATCTCGCCAGCCCACGTTGTCGTACAACGTGAGCATCCCCTCTAGTACCCCCAGGCGTCCTAGGTCGGCAAGGTGTGCAAACCTGGAGGGTACGATCGAGCGCTGGGAGATACGCTCGAAAGCGACGTGGTGTGCGTCGTTCCGGAATGTGATCCCTAGCGGCCCGATAAGTGGAGCCGGAGGTGGTGGCTGTGGAGCGGCAGGGGGCGACTGTGCGGGGTGGGCGGGCTGTGTGGGCTCTGCAGGCTGTGCGGGGTGTGCGGGGCCTGCAGGCGGTGCGGGGTGGACGGGGTGTGTGGGAGAAGGCGGAGGAGAGTCCTCCAACTCGTGGGAGGGGCCGGCATCATCCGACCGCTTCCGCTTGGCGGAAGCTCTCTTCGACCACGGCCGTGTCCGGGGCGGCATATGGGCCCCGAGCGCGCGCCGAAAAACGTGAAAAGTGCGGCGTGTGCAAAATAAAGGAAAGAGTATACCCCGACACGCCGCGAGTGCTAAGCAATAGAAGCGTGCGAAGACAGCGCCTCCGCGAAGCCCGAGTCAGTCCCTAGAAGCTCCCCTGGGCTCCCCTAAGCTCCCAGAAACAACCCTCGTTCGTGACCGGCTCGGCCGGACGAACTTGTGTACTCGGCCGAGTGACTAGTATACTCGGCCGAGTGAGCCTTGTGTTCTGCTGTTTGTCTTCGTTTTGGCTCTAAACTCCGTCTTTCTTCCTCCAGTCGATTTCATATTCCTCCTAAGCATCGAGCGCCTTCCTGGAGCGCTCCTCGTCGTCTCGTTCATCCTCCTCATGATGGATTTACCGATCTCCTCTCCTGTCAAGCAAAATAGGACCCGTTATCACAAAATTTTTGGGCGAACGACTCAAAACACTAAAAATTTCTAAAACAAAAATAAAGAAAAAGTAAAAATAAAGCAATAACCGTCGGGTTGCCTCCCGACAAGCGCTCGTTTAAGGTCGTGAGCTCGACCCCCTACGATTTTCATTTAATGCGGGATGTTTGGTGCATATGAGATGCACCCATCAAACTTTCCGGGGAGAACGCTTGGATTCGGAAGTTGCGGCGGTGTGTTCTCCCTCGGTGGTCTCCCGTCTCGAATAGTGTTGGGGGGAGGCTCCCCCAAGCTAGCGTTTGCTCCGGTCAACGGCTTCACCGGTGACGCCGATTTCCGTAGCAGCGGAGCTTTCTTCGGAGACTTCAATTTCGAGAGCTTGCAGAGCTCTCGAATCCTTGCGACATCAGCGTCGCTTTCATCATTTTCAGCGGAGAGGTCGGGGGAATCATCTATCTTCTCATCTCGGCCTAAATCCGGGCCTTCCTTGAAATCCTCATCGAAAAGAGCGCCAATGGAGTGGGGGATCGCCTCCTCAATTACCTCATCAAGGAGGTCCGAAAGATCATCCGCCCGTCCTTTAAGCAAATATATTCTATTGGTTTTGCCCATAGGGGCTCCCTCGGAATAGTGTTTGAGCCTTTGACCATTTACTTTGAATGTGGAACCGTCCTTGCTTTCCAACTCGAAAGCTCCTCCCGGTTGTATGTGCTTGATGGTGAAAGGTCCGGACCAACGTGACCTCAACTTACCGGGAAATAGTCGGAGCTGGGAATTATAGAGCAAGACCTTGTCTCCCACCTTGAAGTCTGTGACGGTTATGCGGGCATCGCGGAGAATCTTGGTCCTTTCTTTGTAAATTCTCGAGCTCTCGTAGGCGTCTCTTCTTATCTCATCAAGCTCGTTGATGTCTAAGAGTCGCCTTACCGCCGCACTCTTGTAATCATAATTAAAGGTCTTAATGGCCCAATATGCGCGGTGTTCCAATTCTACCGGCAAGTGGCAAGCTTTCCCATAAACAAGTCGGAACGGTGTGGTGCCGATGGGAGTGCGAAAGGCCGTGCGATATGCCCATAGAGCATCGTTTAGCTTCATTGACCAATCCTTTCTAGATCGATCCACCGTCTTCTCAAGAATTTGCTTAATTTCTCTATTTGAGACTTCCACTTGGCCGCTTGTCTGGGGGTGATATGTCATGCCAACTCTATGGTTTACCCCGTACTTCTTTAGCATGGCTTCAAACTTGCTTTCTATGAAATGGCTTCCCCCGTCGCTTATCAAGGTACGAGGCACTCCGAAGCGCGGGAAGATATTTTGCTTGAAGAACTTGGAGACGACCCTTGCATCATTAGTAGGGGTGGCGATTGCTTCTACCCATTTGGAGACATAGTCAACGGCCAATAGGATGTATTTGTTACCATTGCTTGAAGAAAATGGTCCCATGAAGTCTACTCCCCAACAATCAAAAAGCTCAATTTCTTGGATGGGTCGCATTGGCATCTCATTGCGCTTGGAGATATTCCCGGTCCGTTGGCATCGATCGCACCCCTTTACAAAAGCGTGGGTGTCCCTAAACATTGTTGGCCAGAAGAATCCGCTCTGCAAGATCTTAGCGGTTGTTTTAGAGGCGGCATGATGTCCTCCGCATGGTAGCCCGTGGCAATGCAAAATGATAGACGTTGCCTCCTCTTTAGAAACACACCTACGAATGACACTATCTTTGCATATCTTGAAAAGGTATGGATCTTCCCAAAAATAGCTACGGACCTCATGCAGAAATCTCCTCTTTTGATGTGTGGGCATCCCATGCGGTTTAATTCCACATGCCAAGTAGTTGACGAAGTCCGCGTACCAAGGTACTTCACCGGCCCTTATGGCATATAGCCTCTCATCCACAAATGTGTCGTCGATAGGCAAACTCTCATCCTCCTTGTCGCGAATGAGCCTAGATAAGTGATCCGCCACGACATTGTCCGTACCTTTCTTGTCTCTGATCTCTAAGTCGAATTCTTGCAACAAGAGTATCCACCTAATCAACCGAGGTTTGGCATCCTTCTTGTTTAAAAGATACTTCAACGCCGCTTGGTCGGTGTGGACAATCACCTTGGAACCAAGGAGGTAGGAGCGAAACTTCTCTATGGAATAGACGACCGCTAGAAGCTCCTTTTCAGTAGTTGTGTAGTTTTTCTGCACGTCATCCAATGTCTTACTCGCGTAGTATATCGCATGAAGCTTCCTATCTTTTCTTTGTCCCAATACCGCCCCAATGGCTTGGTCGCTAGCATCACACATTAGCTCAAAGGGAAGGCTCCAATCCGGTGGTTGAATGATGGGCGCGGAAACTAGTGCTTCCTTCAAGGTGTTGAAGGCTTGCAAGCATTCTCCTGAAAAAATAAAAGGAGTATCTTTAGCGAGCAAGGAAGTAAGTGGTCGGGCAATCGAGGCAAAATCCTTGATGAAGCGACGGTAAAACCCCGCATGACCAAGGAAATCTCTAATGCCCTTGACATTAATAGGAGGAGGAATTTTTTCGATTACCTCAATCTTTGCTTTATCTACCTCAATTCCTCTCGAGGAAACAAGGTGCCCGAGGACTATACCTTCCGTGACCATGAAGTGACACTTCTCCCAATTTAGAGTGAGATTATTTTGTTGGCACCTTTTAAGGACTTTAGTAAGATTGGCCAAACAAGAGTCAAACTCACTCCCATAAACCGAAAAATCATCCATAAAAACTTCCATAATATTTTCAATTTAATCGGAAAATATGAATGTCATACACCTCTGAAAAGTGGCGGGAGCATTACAAAGACCAAACGGCATCCTACGGTAGGCATAGGTACCGTAGGGACAAGTAAAAGTGGTATTTTCTTGGTCGTCTTCGTGCAAAGGGATTTGGAAGAATCCCGAATACCCATCTAGATAGCAAAAGTATTTATGTTTTGCTAGGCGTTCAAGCATTTGATCAATGAAGGGCAATGGGTAGTGGTCCTTTCGGGTGGCTTTATTGAGTTTCCTATAGTCAATGCACATTCGCCATCCCGTGACTGTGCGCGTAGATATGGGCTCACCTTTTTCATTTTTTATGACTGTCATCCCCCCTTTCTTGGGGACGACGTGAACGGGGCTAACCCACCTACTGTCGGAGATAGGATAAATAATACCGGCGTCTAGCAATTTTAGGATTTCCTTTTTAACCACCTCCTTCATGTTCGGGTTTAACCGCCTTTGAGGCTCTATGGAGGTGGCGTCGGTATCCTCCAAATGGATCCTATGCGTGCAAAGCCTAGGGCTTATCCCTTTTAGATCGGAGATAGTGTATCCCAGGACATCTTTGTGGCTCCTAAGAACGTCTAAGAGTTTTTCAAGTTGATCTTGCGTGAGGTGGGAATTGACTATCACCGGGAAAGTTAATTTATTACCCAAAAAAGCATACCTTAGATTCGGAGGTAATTGTTTAAGTTCTACCTCAAGAGGCGCTGCTCCTTCCACTTCATCAGCTCGCATGAGTTTGGCTTCTTCCTTGTCATCCGGGTTTAGCTCATGTTCAGGTGGTGCGCTCTCTTGTGACGAGTCAGACTCACTACTTAGTGAGGACGATGCATCGAAATAGGCGCTCTCCGATTCTGTGCTACCATCGTCAAAACCTTCACTCTGTTCTGGTTCGTGCCTGGAATCAAAAAAACACATCAGACGATTTATAAAAGCAAGAGTGAGCGTCATATAGTGCAACTCCCTGAATGCCGGTTTGCTCGAAGGATTCTTCTGGAGTATAGTGTTCTTCGACATTTGTTCTACCGTCTTCGAAATATAATTTGTCGTCGATCACGTCAACTCTGACATTGCCCCCGATAGTCCCCTCCGGGGAGATCTGGTCCATCACGAAACTAGCAAACAGTTGTTCGTCGGGGTCCTTGACATCGATAGCGAAAGCTCCGGTAGCATGGACCTCGTCGACAAGCTCCTTAAGGAGGTCTGTGAAGGAGTCATAGTCTTCCTGACTGAGTTCTATTGTTGGCATTGCATCCTCCATTCTCCCTGTTAAGATCTTATGCAAAATACGGAAAGAATATGCAAATAGGGCTGCGAACAAAGTTACAACAAGGTATAGAAGAAAGTAAAGAAAGAGAGAAAGAAGAAATAACCTGGTGGTCGATGCCGAACACCGTCAAAATGCCCTCCCCGGCAACGGCGCCAAAAACTTGATCGAGCCCGGGATATACACCCGGAGAACGGTTGTAGTTTTACCGCAAGTGCACGGTATAGCAGCGAGCGGGTTATCGAACACAGGGAGGACGAATGACCGTGCTTGTTCCAATCAACCTGGCTATTTAAGAAGAGAGAAATTTGCCTTTGGCGATCCTGTCACAATCGACAGACAAAGTACTGAAATATCAAATCAAATAAAGAACGTCTAGGGAATGGGGAATTCCCGCTACTCACCGTATTTCGTAAATGTGGTTCATCGGTATCAAAATTGCTAGAATAAGATTTTGGATGAACTAGTTGCAACTGAATGTAGAACCAAGCTCACGCTCTCGCGCTGTTGCCGGTCTATAGCTATCCTAGGTTTGGGTCCAATCTCTTGCAAACCCTAGCCTATGGAAGCTAGCTTTAGGATCAACATCATCGTTCAACCGCGCACCGAGCCCAATATCTTGCAAACTCGGCCCACGACCTAGGTTGGGATAGTTCCTACCCGTCCAATCTCTTGCAAACGGGTATCGGCACGGAATTGCAACCGGAAACCCTAGTATCGGTCCAATCTCTTGCAAACCGATACTACGGAAATTCAGTTCCAACCCAATTCGGATTTCTAGGGTTTCCTATCGAATTGGGATCCAATCTCTTGCAAATCCCAATCGGTATGAACTCCTAGCTATCCGTAGTAAATCGCTCCCAAACTAATCCCTAACAACGATTCTAGCAAAATTTCTACCAATTCATCACAAATATGAAATTGGGCTTGTAGGGTCCATCCCCACGCCCCAAGACGTGGAGACTACTCACAATTCATAGCACAAACACAAGAATAATCAATGGAATAATCAATGAAATAAGCAATAGAATTCATCACAATATTGAGATAAGCAATAAAAATAGAATTTTTAGAGAAGAGAGAGGCAAACCAATGGAGTTCTTCAATTAATCCAACAAAAATCCACTTTTTGTCTCCTCTCCAATCACAAGAATAAAGCTAAAAAGTAAACCTAAAAAGCTGCAAAAATCTAAGAGAAAAGCTCTCTAAAACTAGGGTAAAAACAGGGGTTAAATGCCCCCCAAAATCGTCCAAAAACTGTGACCAAAATACCCCTGCGCAGCCTGAAATCCGCAATTTTTGCTACAGGCAGCGCGTCGCACTCGGCCGAGTGACAAAAGTCGCTCGGCCGAGTGAGAAACCCTGTAATTTTCCAGTAAGTCTCGATCTTCAGGGGTCTTCACTTCGGGGGCCGCTCGGCCGAGTGAGTGGTCGTCACTCGGCCGATGGCTTCTTGGTACTCGGGCGGTCGGGATAATCCACTCGGTCGAGTGGGTCTTCTGAAGCTCAGGCAGCCGAAAAACAGTATGTTGGCGATTTTTGAATGGCTTCGTCTGGGCGCCACTCGGGCGGACGGGATCTCGTCACTCGGCCGATGTGGTCTCCATCGCTCGGCCGAGTGCACATATAAATCGTGTCTGATCTGGTCGGCCGAGCGGTGTCTCGCTGGTCGGCCGAGTGACTCCTTCACTCGGCCGAGTGGGACACTAAAAATGCCCAAACAGCTTGTTTTGGCCTCCTCGTCGCTCCTGCGACGTCCGTTCTTCTTCCGCTCCTCTCCAACAGCAAAATACCCCTTGGGGAGGTCGTTGGTGACCCTCCGGAGTAAGCGCATCTCGAGATCACTCCAAATCGCTCCAAATCACCTGAAATGCGACAAAAACAACAAATCGTGAAAAGCATCGCAATATCGTCGATATATCGTGAAAAACATGATTTGGGCGATCTAAATGGCATGCAAACATGCGGGAAAAAGGTGTAAAATAAGGAGTGATCACCCGTTGACAAAGGGAGAGTGGTCGAGCAAGTTTTCTTATCGCCACCGACTGCAACAAAGGGAGAAGCTGAAGCGATGCCAGACTTTAGGCATCACCCGTATCGCCCACCTTGAACATCATCAACGGGCGTCGAGCTAACGACGTTAAACAAAAGCGCTTCATGGGAGGCAACCCATGCTCTAAACCTTTGTTTCCATTTTTAGGACTATTTTTAACTTTATTTTTTCTATTTTTAATAAATAAATCCAGCCGCAAGAACTTCCGTTGAGGGATTAAGGCCGTTTGTGCACTTTTGCAGAAAACAAGGCCCCAATCGATCGGTTGATAACTCACCCGATCGGTTGGGATGTATCAGCTGACGGCCGTATCAGTCACTCAACGAACCGATCAGGTGAAGCCAGCCGAGACCGGGTGACAGACCGGGTGAACTGGGCTGAATTCTCGGGAATTTTTGGGAAATGATCAACCGATCGGTTGATACATAGAGTGATCGGGTGAAAGACCAGGTGAGCTGTACCAAAATCTTGGAAAATTTGTGACGCGGCGAACCGATCGGGTGACATTCACCCGATCGGGTCGCCTGTAGCCGACTTTCAGCAAAAATTTCGACCTAAAAGTCAACCGATCGGGTGACAACTCACCCGATTGGCTCGACTTAAATTCCTATAAATAGCCGCCCCCCGCCCGTTCGTTCCGTCCTCGTCTGATTTCGAATTTCAGATCGCCGTTTCGACTCCCCTGCTTTCGCCTGACCTCGTTCTTCCCCTAAACCGGCCCCAATCGATCTCCCCCCTCTCCCTATCCATCTCTCCATCGATTTCTTCCCCATCTTCCTCGATTTCGCCCGCATACAAAACCCTAACTTCCACCCATTCTCCCCCATTTTCGAAACTTGCTGGAAGGATTCGCCGTGGCTTCACACGTGCTCCTGTTGCGTTGCGTTGGGGCGTCTACGAGCAACGATCTTCATCTTAATTGGGTAATCTTGCTCCTTAGCTCAATTTTTATTTTGCCCTAGAATTTCATTTTGCTCGTCTGCCGTGTTAGTGTGTATCCATCGTATTTCACATACACACACACACACACACACACACACACACACACACACACACACACACACACGACTCCCACACAATGCCTCCTCGCCGTGCTAATCCCACTGACCCCACTTCTTCCAACCCTAGGCCCACCCGTCGTGCTCGTCACACACAACCCACCGCCCAACCCGCCACCACTTCCAATTCATCCACCACCCCACACCCCCCGACCCCGTTTACATTGGCGATGCCGAATTCGAGGTGTCATTCCAGGACGACGACCAATCCGACCGGTTCATGGCCATGCTTCTCCTAGCTAGAAATGGTGGTCGGGCAACTCAAGAGTCCGTCGAGCGTGACCTACCCGTCCTGCAAAGCCTCATTCGTCACATTCGCACTGACCCACCCGATGTCTCCGAGCTTCACATTCCACCCCCCACCATTCCTGGTCCTCAGCAAAGGCCGCCATCACCACCCCCAGAGGGTGGTGCCTCTGCTTGATACTTTCCCATCCAACTTTTGCCTCCCCCTATTTTTAGTGCCCATCTGTCTTTGCGGGGCCCTACTTTACCACTGAAAGGGGGAGGACCTATCCTCGTGTCGTGTCCCTTCTTTTTTATTTTTTATTTTTCATTTCCATTCTTTTCTTTTATTGACATCCCCCTTGCATATCTCTGCATTTTCATGATCACATCATCTTGCTAGCATTGTCATGTCTAGCTTGGGGGAAGTGAACTTTTTTCTGTGTCCTGTCGTGTTTTGTTTTTATTTCTGTGTTTGCTTATTTGTCGTGACGTGTGATTTTCCCTTTTTTTATTTATTTTTATTTTTTATTTTTTATTTATATGTCATGTGGTGTGCTTTTTATTTTTATTCGTATTTTCAGTCTCGTTTGTGTGACTTTCTTGTTTTTCGTGTCTTTTTGTGTCTGTGCGTATTCCCCCCCCCCCCATATTCATTGCCCTCCCGTATTTAGTTCTATTGCATTGAGGGCAATGCAAGTTTCAACTTGGGGGAGTCACACTTCGTGCGTCATTTGTCTCTTTTTCTTTGTCATTGGAGTCGTTTTTCTCCATCTTTTTCTTTTTCTTTTTCTTTTCTTCTTTTTTATCTCTTTCTCCTAGAGATGAACCATATGATGAATTGCCACAAAATCTCACACACCTAGCATGGCATTGATAATCACACTCACTAGCCCTAGGATATCGAGTCCTCTTGCATTTCATGCATCGTGGGTCCACTTAGCCTTTTGTGAGTCGTGCGTCGTGCCTAGCTGTGTGGTGTGCTTCTACTTTGTGATTTTACATTATATACATGTCCAGGAATGACCCCTAGATTATCATGCTTCGATTTGAATATGCATTATTTATTTCTCCTGTCTGCTTCTGCATGCTATATATATCGTGTACTTCATTTCGCATGTGTCAGGATTCCACAATTAAGGACTAGGATAACTGATCACTCCTTATTTTACACTTTTTTACCGCATGTTTGCATGCCATTTAGATCGCCCAAATCATGTTTTTCACGATATATCGACGATATTGCGATGCTTTTCACGATTTGCTGTTTTTGTCGCATTTCAGGTGATTTGGCGCGATTTGGAGTGATCTCGAGATGCGCTTACTCCAGACGGTCACCAACGACCTCACCGAGGGGTATTTTGCTGTTGGAGAGGAGCGGAAGAAGAACGGACGTCGCAGGAGCGACGAGGAGGCCAAAACAAGCTGTTTGGGCATGTTTTGTGTCCCACTCGGCCGAGTGGAGGAGCCACTCGGCCGACCAGCGAGACACCGCTCGGCCGACCAGATCAGACACGATTCATACGTGCACTCGGCCGAGCGACGGAGACCACATCGGCCGAGTGACTACATCCCGTCCGCCCGAGTGGCGCCCAGACGAAGCCATTCAAAAATCGCCATGTTACTGTTTTTCGGCTGCCTGAGCTTCAGAAGACCCACTCGGCCGAGTGGATAATCCCGACCGCCCGAGTACCATGAAGCCATCGGTCGAGTGACGACAACTCACTCAGCCGAGCCGCCCCCGAAGTGAAGACCCCTGAAGATCAAGACTTACTGGAAAATTACAGGGTTTCTCACTCGGCCGAGCGACTTTTGTCACTCGGCCGAGTGCGACGCGCTGCCTGTAGCGAAAATTGCGGAAAACAGGCTGCGTAGGGGTATTTTGGTCACAGTTTTTGGACGATTTTGGGGGGTATTTAACCCCTGTTTTTACCCTAGTTTTAGAGAGCCTTTCTCTTAGATTTTTTGTAGCCTTTTAGATCAACTTTTTAGCTATATTCTTGAGATTGGAGAGGAGACAAAAGTTGATTTTTGTAGAATTATTTGAAGAACTCCATTGGTTTGTGTTTTCTCTTCTCTAAAAATTCTATTTTTATTGCATATCTCAATATTGTGATGAATTCTATTGCTTATTTCATTGATTATTTTTGTGATCTTGCTATGAATTGTGAGTAGTCGCCACGTCTTGGGGCGTGGGGATGAACCCTACAAGCCCTATTTCATGATTGTGATGAATTGGTAGGAATTTTGCTAGAATTGCTATTAGGGATTAGATTGGGATCAATTTACTACGGATGGCTAGGAGTTCATACCGATTGGGATTTGCAAGAGATTGGATCCCAATTCGATAGGAAATCCTAGAAATCCGAATTGGGTTGGAATCGAATTTCCGTAGTATCGGTTTGCAAGAGATTGGACCGATACTAGGGTTTCCGGTTCCAATTCCGTGCCAATACTCGTTTGCAAGAGATTGGATGGGTAGGAACTATCCCAAACTAGTTCGCGGGCTGAGTTTGCAAGAAATTGGGCTCGGTGCGCGATTGAACGATGATGTTGATCCTAATGCTAGCTTCCCTAGGCTAGGGTTTGCAAGAGATTGGACCCGAACCTAGGATAGCTATAGGCCGGCAGCAGCGCGAGAGCGTGAGCTTGGTTCTACATTCAGTTGCAACTAGTTCATCCAAAATCTTATTCTAGCAATTTTGATACCGATGAACCACATTTACGAAAGACGGTGAGTAGCGGGAATTCTCCATTCCCTAGACGTTCTTTATTTGATTTGATATTTCCGTACTTTGTCTGACGATTGTGACAGGATCGCCAAAGGCAAATTTCTCTCTTCTTAAATAGCCAGGTTGATTGGAACAAGCACGGTCATTCGTCCTCCCTGTGTTCGATAACCCGCTCACTGCTACACCGTGCACTTGCGGTAAAACTACAACCGTTCTTTGGGGTTACATCCCGGAGCGATCAAGTTTTTGGCGCCGTTGCCGGGGAAGGCATTTTGACGGTGTTCGTCATCGACCACCCGGTTACTTCTTCTTTCTCTCTTTCTTTACTTTCTTCTATTTGCATATTCTCCCTGTATTTTGCATAAGGTCTTTACAGGAAGAATGGAGGATGCAATGTCAACAATGGAACTCAGTCAGGAAGACTATGACTCCTTCACAGACCTCCTTAAGGAGCTTGTCGATGAGGTCCACGCTACCGGAGCTTTTGCTATCGACGTCAAGGACCCTGACGATCAACTGTTTGCTAGTTTTGTGATTGACCAAGTCTCCCCGGAGGGGACTATCGGAGGCAACGTCAGAGTTGATGTGATGGACGACAAGCTATATTTCGAAGACGGTAGAACAAGTGTCGAGGATCGCTATACTCCGGGAGGATCTTCAGAGCAAGCCATCGTTCAGGGAGTTACACCCCATGACACTTACCCTTGCTTCTACGAGTCGTCTGATGTGTTTCTTGATTCCAGGAACGAACCGGTGCCGAGTGAAAGCTCTGATGACGCTAGCACAGAATCGGAGCGCGCCTATTTCGATGCATTGTCCTCACTAAGTAGTGAGTCTGACTCTTCACAAGAGAGCGCGCCACCTGAGCACGAGCTAGACCCGGTTGACAAGGAAGAAGCCAAACTCATGCGAGCTGATGAAGTAGAAGGAGCGGCGCCTCTTCAGGTAGAACTTAAACAATTACCTCCGAATCTAAGGTACGCCTTTTTGGGTAACAAATTAACTTTCCCGGTGATAGTAAACTCCCACCTCACGCCGGACCAGCTTGAAAAACTCCTAGACGTTCTTAGGAGCCACAAAGATGTCCTTGGCTACACTATCTCCGATCTAAAAGGGATAAGCCCTAGGCTTTGCACGCATAGGATCCATTTGGAGGATACAGACGCCACCTCCATAGAGCCTCAAAGGTGGTTAAACCCTAATATGAAGGAGGTGGTTAAAAAGGAAATCCTAAAATTGCTCGACGCCGGTATTATTTATCCTATCTCTGACAGTAGATGGGTTAGCCCCGTTCACGTCGTCCCCAAGAAAGGGGGGATGACTGTCATAAAAAATGAAAAAGGTGAGCCCATATCTACGCGCACCGTCAAGGGATGGCGAATGTGCATTGACTATAGGAAACTCAATAAAGCCACCCGAAAGGACCATTACCCATTGCCCTTCATTGATCAAATGCTTGAACGCCTTGCAAAACATAAATACTTTTGCTATCTAGATGGGTATTCGGGATTCTTCCAAATCCCTTTGCACGAAGATGACCAAGAGAAGACAACTTTCACTTGTCCCTATGACACCTATGCCTACCGTAGGATGCCGTTTGGCCTTTGTAATGCTCCCGCCACCTTTCAGAGGTGTATGACATCCATATTTTCCGATTACATTGAAAATATTATGGAAGTTTTTATGGATGATTTCTCGGTTTATGGAAGTGAATTTGACTCTTGCTTGGAAAATCTTACTAAAGTCCTAAAAAGGTGCCAACAGAACAATCTCACTCTCAATTGGGAGAAGTGTCACTTCATGGTCACGGAAGGTATAGTTCTCGGACATCTTGTCTCTTCGAGAGGAATTGAGGTAGATAAAGCAAAGATTGAGGTAATCGAGAAACTCCCTCCTCCTATTAATGTCAAGGGCATTCGAGGCTTTCTTGGTCACGCGGGGTTTTACCGCCGCTTCATCAAGGATTTCGCCTCGATTGCCCGACCGCTTACTTCCTTGCTCGCTAAAGATATTCCTTTTGTTTTTTCAGGAGAATGCTTGCAAGCCTTCAACACCTTGAAGGAAGCACTAGTCTCCGCGCCCATCATACAACCATCGGATTGGAGCCTTCCGTTTGAGCTAATGTGTGATGCTAGCGACCAAGCCATTGGAGCGGTGTTGGGACAAAGAAAAGATAAGAAGCTTCATGCGATATACTATGCGAGCAAGACATTGGATGACGCGCAGAAAAACTACACAACTACCGAGAAAGAGCTTCTAGCGGTCGTCTATTCCATAGAGAAGTTTCGCTCCTACCTCCTCGGTTCCAAGGTGATTGTCCACACCGACCATGCGACATTGAAGTATCTTTTAAACAAGAAGGAGGCCAAACCTCGGTTGATTAGGTGGATACTCTTGTTGCAAGAATTCGACTTAGAGATCAGAGACAAGAAGGGTACGGACAATGTCGTGGCGGATCATTTATCTAGGCTCATTCGCGACAAGGAGGATGTGAGTTTGCCTATCGACGACACTTTAGTGGATGAGAGGCTATATGCCATAAGGACCGGAGAAGTCCCTTGGTACGCGGACTTCGTCAACTACTTGGCTTGTGGAATTAAACCGCATGGGATGCCCACGCATCAAAAGAGGAGATTTCTTCATGAAGTCTGTAGCTATTTCTGGGAAGATCCATACCTCTTCAAGATATGCAAGGATAGCGTCATTCGGAGGTGTGTTTCTAAAGAGGAGGCGACATCCATCATTTTGCATTGCCACGGTCTACCATGCGGAGGACATCATGCCGCCTCTAAAACTACCGCTAAGATTTTGCAGAGCGGGTTCTTCTGGCCGACAATGTTTAAAGACACCCACGACTTTGTAAAGGGGTGCGATAGATGCCAACGGACCGGGAATATCTCCAAGCGCAATGAGATACCAATGAGGCCCATCCAAGAAATTGAGCTTTTTGATTGTTGGGGAGTAGACTTCATGGGACCATTTCCGTCGAGCAATGGCAACAAATACATCCTATTGGCCGTCGACTATGTCTCCAAATGGGTGGAAGCAATCGCCACCCCTACTAATGATGCAAGGGTCGTCTCCAAGTTCTTCAAGCAAAATATCTTCCCGCGCTTCGGAGTGCCTCGTACCTTGATAAGCGACGGGGGGAGCCACTTCATAGAGAACAAGTTTGAAGCCATGCTAAAGAAGTACGGAGTAAACCATAGAGTTGGCATGGCATATCACCCCCAGACAAGCGGCCAAGTGGAAGTCTCAAATAGAGAGATCAAGCAAATTCTTGAGAAGACCGTGGATCGGTCTAGAAAGGATTGGTCAATGAAGCTAAACGATGCTCTATGGGCATATCGCACGGCCTTTCGCACCCCCATCGGTACCACACCGTTCAGACTAGTTTATGGGAAGGCTTGCCACTTGCCGGTAGAGTTGGAACACCGCGCATATTGGGCCATAAAGACCTTTAACTACGACTACAAGAGTGCGGCGGTGAGGCGACTCTTGGACATCAACGAACTTGATGAAATAAGGAGAGACGCCTACGAGAGCTCGAGAATTTACAAAGAAAGGACCAAGATTCTCCACGATGCCCGCATAACCGTCACAGACTTCAAGGTAGGAGACAAGGTCTTACTCTATAATTCCCGGCTCTGACTATTTCCCGGAAAGTTGAGGTCACGTTGGTCCGGACCTTTCACCATTAAGAACATACAACCGGGAGGGGCCTTCGAGTTGGAAAGCAAAGACGGGGCCTCGTTCAAGGTAAATGGTCAGAGACTCAAGCATTATTCCGAGGGAGTCCCAACGGGAGAAATCAATAGAATATATCTACTTAAGGGACGGCCGGATGATCTTTCATACCTCCTTGATGAGGTGATAGAAGAGGCGACCCCCCACTCGATTGGCGCTCTATTCGATGAAGACTTCGAGGAAGGCCCGGATTTAGGCCAAGATGAGGAGAAAGACGATTCCCCCGACCTCTCCGCTGAAAATGATGAAGGCGACGCTGATGTCGCAAGGATTCGAGAGCTCTGCAAGCTCTCGAAATTAAAGTCTCCGAAGAAAGCTCCGCCGATACGGAAATCGGTGTCACCGGTGAAGCCGTTGACCGGAGCAAACGCTAGCTTGGGGGAGCCTCCCCCCAACACTATTCGAGACGGGAGACCACCGAGGGAGAACACGCCGCCGCAACTTCCGAATCCAAGTGTTCTCCCCGGAAAATTTGATGGGTGCATCTCATATGCACCAAACATCCCGCATTAATTGAAAATCATAGGGGGTCGAGCTCACGACCTTAAACGAGCGCTTGTCGGGAGGTAACCCGTCGGTTATTGCATTATTTTCATTTTTTTCTTTTATTTTTGTTTTTAGAACTTTTTAGTGTTTTGAGTCGTTCGCCCAAAAATTTTGTGATAACGGGTCCTATTTTTCTTGACAGGAGAGGAGATAGGCAAATCCATCATGAGGAGGATGAACGAGACGATGAGGAGCGCCCCAGGAAGGTGCTCGATGCTTAGGAGGAAGATGAAATCGACTGGAGGAAGAAAGACGGAGTTTAGAGCCCAAACGAAGACAAACAGCAGAACACAAGGCTCACTCGGCCGAGTATACTAGTCACTCGGCCGAGTACACAAGTTCGTCCGGCCGAGCCCCTCACGAACGAGGGAAGTCTGCTGTACCCAACTCTCTGTTTATTTTCCTAATTTCAGTATAACTGCTACTCGGCCGAGTATATATATTCACTCGGCCGAGTAAAACGGATACGCTCCTAGGGCGAGTCTTGCCGAGTAGCTTGAGCCACTCGGCCGAATGGACTTACTCCACTTGGCCGAGGCTGTCAAGGCCACTCGGCCGAAGCGTAAGCGAGGAAGATATTTCCATTGATCTCACTCGACCGAGTGACCTAGTCACTCGACCGAGTGACCTAGTCACTCGGCCGAGTCGTAACTTTTACTATATAAGTGGCCGAGGGGGGCACATTTTTCGAAACGCAAAAAACTCAAAACGCCCGCGACCCTTCGCATTCCCCTCGCCCGTTCCCCTCGCTCTCGTCCTCACTCGCCCGGCCGACCACCGCCGCGCCGCCGCTCGGCCAGCCACCGCCGGCCGAGCACCCGCCGCGCCTCGCCCGAGTCGCCGCCGGCGGCCACCACTCCGGCCACCTCCGGTATCGCCTATTTCGCCTTTTTCTCCTCTTTTTGTGTATTTTTCGAGGATCCATGTGTTAAACGACCCCCAAACCCAAATATATTTCTATATCTATCTATTATACCCCTAATGCTCCATACATTTTGAATATTACCCGCTGATATCGCCATTTCATGCGCAGGTTGTTTTTGGGAGCTTAGGGGAGCCCCGGGGAGCTTCTAGGGACTGATTCGGGCTTCGCAGAGGCGCTGTCTTCGCACGCTTCCATTATTTTGCACTCGCGGCATGTCGGGGTATACTCTTTCCTTTATTTTGCACATGCCGCACTTTTCACGTTTTTCGGCGCGCGCTCGGGGCCGATATGCCGCCCCGGACACGGCCGCGGTCGAAGAGAGCTTCCGCCAAGCGGAAGCGGTCGGATGATGTCGGCCCCTCCCACGAGTTGGAGGACTCTCCTCCGCCTTCTCCCACACACACCGTCCACCCAGCACAACCTGCAGGCCCCACACACCCCGCACAGCCTGCAGAGCCCGCACAGCCCGCACACCCCACACAGCCGCTCCCTGCCGCTCCACAGCCACCACCTCCGGCTCCACTGATCGGGCCGCTGGGGATCACATTCCGGAACGACGCACACCACGTCGCTTTCGAGCGTATCTCCCAGCGCTCGATCGTACCCTCCAGGTTTGCACACCTTGCCGACCTAGGACGCCTGGGGGTACTAGAGGTGATGCTCACGTTGTACGACAACATGGGCTGGCGAGATTTCTTGCAGGTGTCGGCGGACACGTTTGTCCGTCCAACACTTGAGGTGCTTAGTTCGATCGCCCGGACCGACGAGGGATGCTCGTTTCGGTTTATGGACCGGGAGTGCCAGGTCACTCTCGGTATGATAAGAGCATTTTTCTCGTGGCCCGATGTCCCCGGGGCCGATCGAGGTTACGCCCCCACCCATATCCCCCCACCTTCCTTCGACGCCGGTGCCTTCTGGGCCCGGATTACGGGTCTTCGCGCTGCCTTTGACCCTAGTAGGGCCAAGGCCTCGGCCATTGTCCATCCCTGCCTCCGTATAGCTCAGCGCCTTATGGCGACGACCTTTTTGGCCAGATATGAGCCGGGCTCGATGTCTACGTCGGAGCTCTACATGCTCTACGTGATGACACGTCCCAGAGATCTATCTAGGGATGGCGATGCGCTTGTCCTCGTCGTCGTGATTGATGTCACGGCTTGGTTTTTGGATCGCATCATTGTATCGGTGGGCGCTCGCTCACCGATATGCTGTGGCGGCCTGATCACCTTGCTTGCCCTTATGACCGGCGAGGACTTCCCTGACGACCTGCGACGAGCACCGGGCCCCACTTCTCTGTCGATTGATGTCATGGCCCGGATGAAGATGCTTCGTCCGCACGGTGAGCGACACTGGGTCTGGTTGCACGGCCCTTACGGTGCCGATTACATGATTCTTCCGAGCCCAGCTCGGACTCAGATTGCACCAGCCCATGTGGACTGGCTCCCTACGATGGATGTTCTCATCCCCGCTGCTTACGTGCTCGGGCCGAGGAGGCCGAGCAGGCCCACGCTGCCCATGCTGCCCCCGCAGACCCCGTTGCCCCTGCCGAGCCTGCCGCCCCTGTTGACCCCGTGGCCCCTCAGCCTATACCTGATGTTTCCGCTGCTCCTGACACCTCTGTCCCCACCTCTGTCGGTGTCGGGAGTACCTTAGCTGAGCCCACCTCCACTGCTTCCGAGGCTGTCACCACCACCACTGGCCCTCTGTCTGCTGAGCCTGTTTCTTCTGCCCCACCCGAGCGCCTGCCGACCGTAGTTGAGTGTGGAGAGCCCTCTGTTTCCACTGCTGCTGTATTTTCCGAGAGTGTCGTGGCGTCTGTCCACGCTTCTGTGCCACCGACCTCTCCGGCCGCCTCGCTGCCTCTTTTGTATTCTTCTTTCGTTGCTGCTGCCTCCACTTCTCACCAGCCGGTGCCCCGGCCTCACACTGAGGCCAGGCCCACATTTACGAGCACAGCACCTTTCGTTCCCTTCCCTGCTGAGCCCATCACCTACGCGACCCGAGTACGCCAGCCCCGCCCTGCACAGCCCCGACCGGTGCGTCCCTCTGCACCACCTCCCCCTGACACTGTACTTCAGAGCATTCGTGCTCTAGAGGGGGCGGTGAGTGGCCTTAGAGGCGACCTTCGGACCCTGTCCGCCACCGTCACCGATATGGCTCACCGCTTCGACCTGCTCCCGTAGATTCACTACTGTCTTACCCAGGTCCTGGAGCGTCTCCCCCGCGTACCCTCACTTTCCCCTCCCTTTACCTGTCTCTCGGTGTGCCCCACTTTGCACATTGAGGACACTGTGCCATTTAGCTTAGGGGAGTGAGTTCTCACGATCTTTTTCGATTTGCCACCTTTATTTTTAGTTTTTCGCACCATTTTCCGCTTTTGCACTTATTTTCATCATTTTTTCTCATTCTACCATGCATCACGTTTTTCTTATTTTTCTGCGTGCCGCATTGTAAATAGTTCTATTTTCCCTTTATCTTTATTTCTTTCTTTTTCATCTCATGCTAGAGATGACTTTTCTGTGATGATGATGACGTGGAGTTAGCTTACTCTATTTGCATGCTATATTTGTCATGTCTTAGACTTTATTTCTGATATCATATGCTATGACTTGCCTTGCATCTAGAGATAGTAACCCACACTTTTTCCACATGAAAATGGATGAAATTTTATTATTAGCTGAGTCTGAATATTCATATGTATGCTATCACAGAAAACACACCAAGATTCACGCATTGAATGCCTATATCTGGAGTACTGATTTCTTTTCCTATATCACTTCTATATGCATGAATTGTACATTTCACTTCAGGATGATTGAATGATGTTAGCTATGATAAATCTGGATTAGTTAGCTTTTTTGTGATCGAAACTGAGTAGATTAGATTACCCTGCTGAAGTTGTCGTGCATGTCTTATAGAGTGAACGGAGAGATATATTCATTTCTTTCTCCACAAATCTTGAACATCATTTCTCTACTTTTAAAATCATTGGTGAATCTCCCCTTAGCGATTCTATTATATGGCATTTCCCCCGCTATTAATTCCTAGCTCCAAATTTCTTGTTCAAAAAAAAAAAGAACAAAAAGAGAAAAGAGAAAATATTCTTGTATATCATTATCTCTCTTTGAGTTGGGATCGTTGTGTATATATGCTATTGCATCAAAAAAAATGAGAGAAAAAGAGAAAAAGAAAAAGAAAAGAGGAAAAATCCTCAATAAAAGATCACATCTCACTTTCTTTCTTTCTCTTCTCTTTTCATTGCTTTTGGAGCTTTCTAAAAATGGGGATGTAAATATTTTTTTATGCCACCACGCTTATAGATAAGCTTGGGGGAGGGGATCCATTGATGTGTGAGAGAGTGACTACTTGACATTGCACGACAACCTAGGCTAAGTAATATTCTATACTCGGTGAGATTATTTTTAGCTTTACGACATCCAGAAATCTAAGCCTAGCATTCATATCATGAAATCCATACTTTTCCATTCTCTCTATCCTATTGTGTGATACTCTTATACTCCTCATAGAAAGCATTCAATTGAAAAGTGTGTGATCTGTGATTTGTATACCGCTTTAAATGATTCAGACGATGTTAATTCTAAAATTATTCCGTCTTTCATGTTTATATTGTTGTTCGTGGGTTTTCTATTTCTATTTGCACTATTATACTATGATATCAAAATAAAATTCTTTGTCATGTGTTTTTCGTTCAGTGCATGCTATATGAGTAAGCGGAACCCACGTCCTGAGAGAATGATCTAGCAGCTTACCTCTTCGCTTCTTTCTTTCTTCTTTATTTTTGTTTCGTTTTTCATTCTTCTCCGTTTTTCATTTTTTCAGTTTTTTCGCCGTTTTCGTTTTCCGAATCCACCGGGTTCGCCTTTTACTTATCTTCCTCGAGGACGAGTAAGAGGCAAGCTTGGGGGATTTTGATCACTCCTTATTTTACACTTTTTTACCGCATGTTTGCATGCCATTTAGATCGCCCAAATCATGTTTTTCACGATATATCGACGATATTGCGATGCTTTTCACGATTTGCTGTTTTTGTCGCATTTCAGGTGATTTGGCGCGATTTGGAGTGATCTCGAGATGCGCTTACTCCAGACGGTCACCAACGACCTCACCGAGGGGTATTTTGCTGTTGGAGAGGAGCGGAAGAAGAACGGACGTCGCAGGAGCGACGAGGAGGCCAAAACAAGCTGTTTGGGCATGTTTTGTGTCCCACTCGGTCGAGTGGAGGTCCCACTCGGCCGACCAGCGAGACACCGCTCGGCCGACCAGATCAGACACGATTCATACGTGCACTCGGCCGAGCGACGGAGACCACATCGGCCGAGTGACTACATCCCGTCCGCCCGAGTGGCGCCCAGACGAAGCCATTCAAAAATCGCCATGTTACTGTTTTTCGGCTCCCTGAGCTTCAGAAGACCCACTCGGCCGAGTGGATAATCCCGACCGCCCGAGTACCATGAAGCCATCGGCCGAGTGACGACAACTCACTCGGCCGAGCCGCCCCCGAAGTGAAGACCCCTGAAGATCAAGACTTACTGGAAAATTACAGGGTTTCTCACTCGGCCGAGCGACTTTTGTCACTCGGCCGAGTGCGACGCGCTGCCTGTAGCGAAAATTGCGGAAAACAGGCTGCGCAGGGGTATTTTGGTCACAGTTTTTGGACGATTTTGGGGGGTATTTAACCCCTGTTTTTACCCTAGTTTTAGAGAGCCTTTCTCTTAGATTTTTTGTAGCCTTTTAGATCAACTTTTTAGCTTTATTCTTGAGATTGGAGAGGAGACAAAAGTTGATTTTTGTAGAATTATTTAAAGAACTCCATTGGTTTGTGTTTTCTCTTCTCTAAAAATTCTATTTTTATTGCATATCTCAATATTGTGATGAATTCTATTGCTTATTTCATTGATTATTTTTGTGATCTTGCTATGAATTGTGAGTAGTCGCCACGTCTTGGGGCGTGGGGATGAACCCTACAAGCCCTATTTCATGATTGTGATGAATTGGTAGGAATTTTGCTAGAATTGCTATTAGGGATTAGATTGGGATCAATTTACTACGGATGGCTAGGAGTTCATACCGATTGGGATTTGCAAGAGATTGGATCCCAATTCGATAGGAAATCCTAGAAATCCGAATTGGGTTGGAATCGAATTTCCGTAGTATCGGTTTGCAAGAGATTGGACCGATACTAGGGTTTCCGGTTCCAATTCCGTGCCAATACCCGTTTGCAAGAGATTGGATGGGTAGGAACTATCCCAAACTAGGTCGCGGGCCGAGTTTGCAAGATATTGGGCTCGGTGCGCGATTGAACGATGATGTTGATCCTAATGCTAGCTTCCCTAGGCTAGGGTTTGCAAGAGATTGGACCTGAACCTAGGATAGCTATAGGCCGGCAACAGCGCGAGAGCGTGAGCTTGGTTCTACATTCAGTTGCAACTAGTTCATCCAAAATCTTATTCTAGCAATTTTGATACCGATGAACCACATTTACGAAAGACGGTGAGTAGCGGGAATTCCCCATTCCCTAGACGTTCTTTATTTGATTTGATATTTCCGTACTTTGTCTGACGATTGTGACAGGATCGCCAAAGGCAAATTTCTCTCTTCTTAAATAGCCAGGTTGATTGGAACAAGCACGGTCATTCGTCCTCCCTGTGTTCGATAACCCGCTCGCTGCTACACCGTGCACTTGCGGTAAAACTACAACCGTTCTTTGGGGTTACATCCCGGAGCGATCAATAACCCATTTAGCCCATGCTCTAATTAGCGAGTAGAGTTTCCTTTGCCCAAGTGTTTAGAATCCGATTTCTTTTTTTGTTTTACTTGGTGCAAATCCCCTCGTCGTGTACCGTTCTCCCACTTGGGAGAGTACACATGTGTATAGCCAAAACCCCAAAAATCCAAAAAAGAGAGAAAAGAAAAGAAAAACCTAAAAAGAAGAGAAAAGAAAAGAAAAAAATTTATATAGCCAAAAGGCCAAAAAAAATACAAATACCAAAACCCAAAAAATTCCCATGTGAATATTTTTTCCTACTTACCGAGAATAAAAGGAAGGCGAGAATTTGCATCGAGTGTTTTACTCCACATCATCTCAACCCCCATCGGTTTCGATAACACTTGGCTTAGGAACTTTTTAGCTATTATCTAGGCTATAGTGTGGTGATTTCCTTAACCCTAGTTGTGGAGTCCCTGACGCATGATATGTTTCGATTCTCTCTCTATTCTCATGCATGCTTGAACTACTAATATTCACCGCTTTAATCAATTCGAATCGATATTTGGTTCATTTCCTGGATTTGTGTATATCGAGCTTTATCGCACATCGTAGATAGTGACACCATCTGCTAGCACACGACCACACTCACTCGCGCTTCACCGCGAGGGCCCACGGCACTTGTCTGGACTCGTATTCCTTGGTTTAGTGATGCGATTTGGCGTTTGCTTGCTTGGTGTGTCGTTTTTGATTTTGTTGGCCCTGACGGGTGATCTAGGATATAGAGTTTTCTTTTTCTCTCTTTCTCTTTATTTTCTCCCTCCGAGCTACTCTCACTCGTCTTCCTTGAGGAAGAGGAAGAGTTCAGCTTGGGGGATTTTGACGTGCGTTTATATTTCATATATTTACGCACGTTTTTTTCCGTGTTTTTCCGTATTTTACCGCCGTCTTATATTTGTTTTCTCGTGTTTTCTTGTTTTCTTTCACTTTTCCGTGTTTTTCATATTTTGCAGGAGTTTACTGGCATAGGGGATATAAAACGACGATATCATGAGTCCCCAGAGCAACGGGAGGAGTCACGCGTGATCCAGGGGGTCAAACGATGAAGATCGCTTCTTTCAGCCCCTTACCTGACCGGTTGGTCATTTCCAACCGATCGGGTGATGCACGCGTGCACCACCAGGACACAAGTTGGAGCGGCCAAGAAGTCACCCGGTCAGTTCAGTGACCGGTTCAAACGCCCCAACTCTCTGGAATTCTGACGCTGAATGCCAACATCAGGTGACTTTCACCCGATCGGTTCACCTGTAGCCGATTCTCCGAAGCCACGACACGGAGAGATCAACCGACCGGTTCACCCGACGGCACGAAGCTCCAACCGATCAACTTCAACCTTCAACCGACCGTGCCGTGGTGACCGGGTGGAATCCTATTCTGCGTTGCTGAAGAAACGAAGCAGGTCACCCGATCGGGTGACTTTTCACCCGATCGGGTGATTTCGTATTCTATATATAGGACCCCTAGGTTTTCCAGAAACGGGAGTTGTTATTTTTTACTGTTTTTTCTCTCTCTTGACGGCTGTAATTTTTCAGATATTTGTAAGTTTTCCGATCTTTGTCAAACTTTAATATAGTGTTATTAGCATTGCTCTTACTGCTTTTCAATCGCCTGATCATGATTTTTACGGTCGATTTCTATTTAGATCGATTTTTACAAAATATGTGTGAGTAATTCCCAAATCTGGGATTTTGGTGGAAACCCCTTCGTGGGTTCTTCCCGATGCATCCATAGGACTAGGAAATCGATAGGGATTAGGAATCTAATGGTTACACGGGGTGTTTTATTTTCATCGGCGGGAAAAAGACCGCCTTTGACCGTTGGGCCAAGGGGGAATAAACTTGGCGGTTGACTCCCTAGCCATAGCTCACGTCCTTAGCGTAGCCGTCGAATCCTAGCGCGAGGGAGCGACAGGATGAGATGTTGGGAGTTATCGTTACGAACTTAGTGCTCCCGGAGTCGGTCAGTGTTAATTGACACGGGAGTGCCCACTGACCGAACCCGGGAAGTCCAGCGTATCATCCTGGGCACCGACCGGAATATCGGGCCCATGGGACGCTGGTACCACTCTTAGAGGCAACGTCTCACCATTAGACCCTAATTCCGATCGTTATCCTACCCGTAGGCCGTATCGGCAAGAATCGCACGATAGGGTGGAAACCAAAGTCCCGGGTTTTTCCTTTATATTGTATATACCTTGCATTCCATTTACCGTGACAACCCATCATTTGATTCGAGCTAGCTCACCCATGGGGTGAATTTGATCCTCTTTGACACAAGCACATCCACGCCTCCCTGAGTTCGACCCCCAAGCCACACTACAACACCGTGCGCTTGCGGTTACAAATATTTAAATCTCACGCCCCCAATAATATCATTGCACATCAAAAACGCGCATAAGCGGGGGGGGCGTTAAATTTGATGCAATGACATCAGCAGGTGTTTACTTCGGATTGCTTGAGTGAAGGCCACAATGATAGTCGCATCTGGGATGCCCTCGACGTCCAACCTTTCTTTGTTGAAACGCTGAACGAAGTCTTGAATCGACTCTTTCTCCCCTTGCTTCAAGGTGAAGAGGTGAGATGCTTTTCGTTTAGGGCATCTCCCTACAACAAACTGCCTCCAAAACAAGTCAGACAATTCATCAAATGACCTAATGCTATCATCGAGCAATCTATTATACCATCCATCTGTTGCCTTAGTTAGAGTGGTGTGGAAGGCTCTACAGAGGTATGGATCGTCGGCTCAATAAAGTTGCATTACACTCTGATATCTGCGAATGTGCTCCAATGGATCACCCTTACCATCGTACATCTGTAAGGATGGGAGCTTGAACTTTGGGAGCAGTGGGGCAGATGTGATGTTCTCCTTTACTGGAGTTCGTTGGTTAGCTGGATGGGTAAGTAAGGCATGTTCCCCCTCACGCTGATGGTGAGTGGCGCTAGAAGATTGGACGGGGCTTTCTTGCCTCTCTGTTCTCTTTGTGCCAGTCACAAGATTAGTCAGACTATGACCTTGGGTGTGATGATCCCTCAATTTGCCCTTTGTTGGAGGGCCCTGGTACTCCATTATGTCTAGGGGTGTGGTTGTTGTTCCCCATCTCACCATGGTGCTAAGGTGGGGGAGTTGCATTAAACTGCAAGTTTCCCTCCAGCTCGGGTCCTTGCATGCCATTCTGCTGGTTTAACTGAGTAGCTCGCCATCCTCCTGATGTTCAGGTTAGGTTAGGCGATGGCTGCTCCTCTCCCGCTAGTTGTAGACGACCGATGTTCCGTTGAACAGCAGTGACTAATATTGCTAGGCTGTTTTCAATCTGCTCAGCAAACTTGTTGAACTTTTCTTGAGTCACCAATTGAACATTGGCTGGAGATCCAAAACCCTCGAGATCTTCAGGAGCTCCATTCGGAGCATTCTAACTCAAGCTATTGATGGGAGCGGTTAGTGTTCTTGGGTTGTTGGGTTCAGTCGACATGGGGCTTCAGTTGTTGCTTCGAGATTTTGACTGATGATTTCCCACAGACGGTGCCAACTGTTAAAGCCAAAAATGGCGATAACGGTATTTGGGCTAACATGGACTCCTCAGTCGAGGTGGCACCTCGTCAGCTAATGGAGTGGGACCCTTGGTTGGTAGAACCATGGTCGATGCTTGTTGGATCGAGAATAATGTACGGAAGCTCTCTCGACCCTATACTTGAGTAGGACTGTAGATCGACCCTCTGGTTGGGTCGATCCTCGTTTAGCAGTTGGCAGGAGCTGCCATTTGACCCTTCTGCTGGGTCGAGCTTTGATCTCCTACACCACAAAGGAACGTCAGGGGGGGTCGGATTTGGGTTCCGACCCAAATCCCCTTCGAGGCTTAAGTTAGAAAGAGAATTTAAGGGAAGGATCGGGGCTATTGAGATCGACCCACGCAGGTTTGCCTCGAGTCAGTCCCCGCAAGCTATTTGGAGGAATAAAAATAAATGTGGAAGAATAGAGTTTCAAAGTATTAGCACTTTCGTACCTTGGGAGTCCCCCATTCTAATTGTGTTTCTCGTATTTATAGACTTCAGAGTCTTTTTAGTGACATTGGGAGATCTAACGCACAATCCTCCCTCATTAATAGGGGTAATCATCGCACATGCCTCTGCCAATTATGAGCCATTATTGACTACCTCCTTGAGCAGCAGAAGCTCAACAGGCAAATAACATGTGTGTGTTGACTGGGTCGATGCTTGGCTACAATAATGGGCCTCAAAGGCTTAGTGGGCTCAGATAATATCTTGGTGGGCTCGTTGGCAATAACACGACCCTTCTCTCGAGTGATGGCCCAAGGATTTAACACATACAGACATCATCTTTTGGTTATTTAATAAAGTGATAAGAAACTTATTGTCCCCAATCAATTGATCTATCCACGAAAAAAATCCCATTTCCTGGTTATCGAAAGGGCTTATTCAAGTTAAGAGTGTGAAATATAGTTATTGTTAGCTTTAACAATAGTCATGCCTCTTAAGAGCAAGTAGTCATTGACATGAGCAAATGGAGGAGATAGAGAGATCATCTAGTGGAGGATATGGAGATTAAAATTGGGTTTGCTTCATGATGGATGCATAAATGGATATATTGGTTTAATTTTTCTAGTGTGATAAGGTGGACGATGTAGGTTTGGTTTAGGGAAGAGATATTGTTGTTTGAGGTGGTAAGGTATATTTTGATAAAATGAAGGTGGGGGAAATTTCTTCATGGGTATATACATCAAAGATATAGGTAGTTGGGGAAATAAGGTGAAGGAGAAAGTTTAGGATTTGATGATCTTATAGAAACATGCTTATGCATAGACAAGAGTCAAAAAAGTACCCAAAATAGCCATAAAGGAAACATTCCCTAGGATTACGATACCATCTAGTAAAATGGTCAAGAGCAGCATAATGATAGGTGCATGAAGAATCAAATTCACAGATGGGAAACTGCCAGATATAGTGGTTGTGAGTTATGGTTGCTAGAAGTGGCTTCTGGTGTAGTGTTATTATACCGAGAGATCCAGTTGATGTCAAAAACGTCATCTATGGGAGACTATGTGATAGTCATTAGGTGATAAGGGGGAATGAAGAAGGGATCTACAAAAAGTAACGGTTTTGGGGGGGATATGATGGCTGTAAATGATGGAAGACTATTGATAGTTATGGTCACAAGATGTTGGTTGTAGTGTCAATGACATGATCATCCATAGTTCTCCATTTTTACTTCTCCACAATCTTTAGAGACTAAGAGAAGACAAGTTATTATGAAAAAAGGCTAGACTATTATCCTAATGTAGCCTTTCATGCCATTTTCGATAGAGAACAATATACTAATACAAATAAATTATGTATATTGTTAAAAGATACCTTACATTATAAATCTAGTTCATTTAGATGAACCAACGGTTGAAACATACAAAGACTGAATAGCTTGACATTCAGATTCGATCATCGATCTACTTCCAACAATATTACCTTGAAAAAAGATAACAATAGACAAGAGATCACTCTTCCATGTTGCTCATTATTAGACCATAACCCTTTTAATTACTGATGGATAACACTTATGCTAATTAGCTTGCATTTTGAACTATAGTTCTAAATTTCAGTTTGGAAAATGCATCATAAAGTTATTCCATAAATATTAGCACATTTTTATATTTCTATAATTCCTTTTTGTATAAATAAAACACCTGTTGGATCTGAATCTAAGCCTATAGGAGGGGTGAATAGGCTAATAAAACTTCTTCGCAAACACAGGCAGCTATCAGCACAGATAGCCAGACACAGAATAAATAAAGACAATCACAGAGTGCACAGATATATTTACCCTGGTTCAGTCGCATCAATGACATACTCCAACCCCAAAGCAGATACTAGCATTAATATGTCAAGGGTACAACTAAAGTGCTCCGAGCACCGACTCTACGCTCACCAAGTTCATACCGCGTGCACTCACCAAAGTGCCAAACATTATTAATCTAGTAAACGCTCTCTCTTGACTAGCCCCAACTAGTCAAGACCCTCTTGTCTAGCACTGACTAGACAAGACCCCAAAAGAATGAATAAGTAACCTGCAAAGATCAACACGCTAATACACGAATATAAATAATTATGGAGTTTAGAAAATCTCAGTTCGTGTAGATGTCGTCATCTCTGTCGTTCAACGCTGGTCAGATGTGATCTGACAATATGTAGTTGTCTATCTCAAGTCATGGCACCTCCAAGAAGTTGTGGCCTCCTTCTTTGGCTTTGAAGCTTGCGGCTATGGAGGAGAACACCCTTGAAACTTGCGGCCTATAGATGAGAACACCCTTGAAACTTGTGGCATATGGATGAGATGTAGCTCTTGGGTGTTGCGGCCTTGAGATGAAGATAAACCCTCGATAAATTGCGACAATGTGTGGTGGAGTTGACCTCTTCTTCAAGATACGACAATGAAGAATGAACCCCCTTGATAACTTCATGCTTATGGAGCTTGCGCAATGAAGAATTCCCTTGGAGTTGCGGCAATGGTAGGAAGAGACCTTTGGTAGTTGCGGCTTAGGAGAGGAGAGGCTCTTCTCTTCTTGGTGTTGTTGCGGCAATGGAGACTTGATTGGAGTTTCTTACGGCAATGGAGATGAGAGGTCTCTCTATAGTGTTGCGCAATGAGGAAGAAAAAGCTATGGCAACTTGCGGCTATGGGGTATCCTTTTGTATTGGCCGTATGGAGTATGGAAGCTTGGGTTTTTCCTTTTTTTGTAGCCTCCAATTTTGCTCTCCCTTGGATGTGGGTTTATATAGGATGGGAGGAGATCTCTTTGGCTCAAGTAGAATCCCATAGAATAAGGAGATGGGTTGGAATCCTAACTTGAATAGGATTTGAAATAATCATTATGGAAGATCTCTTCTAATCACAATAGGATATAGAATTTGAATTTGAATTACAATAGGATTTGGATTTGAATGGCAATGGGATTTGAATAGGATCTCATTTAATCAAAAATTCATTTGCATGAGATTTGGTTCAATCACTTTTGATATGAATGAGATCTCTCCATATCTCTCCATCTTTGACCAAGTCCACTTTGCAAATGAATTGTAATTTCTCCATCACTTTGACTATGTCTTTTTTGCATATTTCTCCATCACTTTGACTAAGTCCCCCTTTGAATATTTACGAACTTGCCACTCCTGAAAACACTTAGCACACACATCAAATCGTTCACACACGTTTATTATCATCAAACACGAAGTCATTGATTGTTTTATCCAACTACACATTGTATCCAACAACACCTAGATCCATATTTGATACATCGATCATGAACAACCTGATTTGGTCTATCAACACAAGCATTTGCTTCATGTCTCGCACAATATGAGTTATAATAAATCAAGAAGAATAATAATAATGGAATTAAAAATAAAAGTAAAAGGATAATTTATGATCAAATATATATAGAAAGTTTTATTTTATTATTGTTCTTATATTATCTTCTAACATATATAGAGGCCTTTATTTATTATTCTCATGATCTCACCCCACTTCTATAGATATCACTAGCTTAGTTCCTTCATCCTCATCTCAGAACTCAGAAGCACCTCTCATTTTCAAAACGAAGCATGCCTCCACCGCATCGGGGGCAAGTCCTAGCATCCTGGATCACCATCATGTGCTTCTTGCACCTGTTGCAGCTCACCAGCTCTAGTATGTGGATAGGGTCTCTGGTGCGAGCAAGTATGGTCATGGAAGGAACAACTGATGAGCTGTTGCATCCCATGCATGTTGTGCGAGGATCCCTAGTGGTCCTCTCGCCAGTCTGCCTATTGATGAAGAATGAAGCTCCAGTCTGAAGCAGCAAATAGTGTTGAGAGTAATAAAACATGATCAAATACGAAAACTAGAATACTAATGAAAATTGAAGCTTAAGCTTGAGATATCAAATAGGAGAGAATATAACATGATCAAACATGGAAAGGTTTTGTTGATGACAAAGGAATATCAAGTTTGATACTTGTAAATTAGCAACTCCTTTTTAGAAATAGACTTGTTTAAAAACAAATGTTATTATTTTAAGATGTTTGGTAAATTTAGAATTTACATGCTCTTGGTTAATATATAGAATGATTTGTTTGAAGGAGTTTAAATAATGGTAGATATGTCAAATAAAAAGTTTAGATGAAGTAAGCATAAAAATAGAGAAAATAATTTAGTTACTCATTAAATTGTTTTAGAGATTATAGGAGGAAAACAAAAACAAAAAAGAGAAAAAGAGGAGAATAGGAGTGGGGGTTTAGCATCTTCAATTAGAAACTAGAAAATCTTGCTCCTTCAAACCACAACTTTTTTACTGGTGCCTTTTGAAAAGGTGATGTTAAAAAGTTATTACCAAATAGTAAGTTTTATGAGGGGAAAGGCATTTATTTCCTTTAAAAGCAGAGAAGACGCTTGCTAAAATCAACATCAAAATCATCTCTAAAGTCTTAAACAATTCAACAAGGTAAATACGGGGCCTGTTTGTTGACATATTAAAGAATTTAACTTGGTAAATATGAGTGTTGTTTGTTAACAAATTATGAAGCTCCAGCATGATGAAATAACAAAACAATGGAGAGTTGGACATGATCAAATATGGAAACAAGACAACGTAGTGGTAATTTGGCTTACATAATGGGTGATGATAATGTTACAGGTTTGATTGACTTATTCATGAAAGGTTGAGGCACACACTTAATCCATATAACAAAAGATGGATATAAAAGTAATGTAGCTAAAATACATTATAATTAGGGCATAGTCATCTTACCCATATGTACTTGCTTAACTACCCTTCAATGACTCTACATACCATAATTCTCCCTCTGCTTAAGTACATACACAGTCTATCTATTCGCCTCAATGTATATACATCTTGATAAATCTATAGTAATCTACTGACTTGGGCATGTAGGATTTTAGATCGGGAGTCATCTAATCCCCCCCCCCCCACTGACTTGGGCATGTAGGATTTTAGATCGGGAGTCATCTAATCCCCCCCCAAGTTTTGTGTCCGCATGTCTCGTATTGGGAATGAATTGGTTATGTTGTCTTGCCTTTTATATGCGGGTCAATCATGACCGAAATTAGATCAGGTTCCCCTCTTCGATATTGATCCATCAACCCACTAAAAGAGAGTTGAAACATGAAGTTTTGTTGGGTAATCCTGTTTAAATATGTTAACCTTTAGAATTTCCTACAATTTAAATAATTCAGCTAGCCTCTAACAATATCAAAAAATGAAAAGTCAGCCATGTTCCTAGAAACAGAATTTGGCATAAAGAAAACCTATTTAAGGGTGGGGCTTTTTATGGCATATGGAACCCTCTTGACCAAACAATCACCAACATTATGGAATACATAAGAGAAACAAAAAATTACAGTGATGGTACCAAACGGATTGAAAATTTTCAATGTTTAGATGTTTGCATGATTATTTAGTAAAGTTTGTATAGCATAGTCGTAAATTTAGGGATTAACTGACTTGTTGGTCTTTAATATATTTATGGAGATATAACTTCAAATGAGGATTGTTAGATTTAGATTTATTAGGTATATCTTTAATGTGAGATCTAATACAATGATAAAAGAATAGAATTAGTCATGGCATGGCCCATATTTAGGTCAAAACATTCATTTAGGAAGTAAAAATAAGATTTTTCATTAGCATCCTTGCTTTTTTATCACATCCACCCATAAATAAAAAACTTAAGAAAAGGGGTGCTTGATAAATAAAATTCATAAGAGGACATTCTCTTATGGGGAAGGAGAAATTAACTCTTTATATTCATGGTTAAAATTACCTAGTTAGAAAGTAAAGATTGTATGGTAGGATATTTGCAAATAAGTGAATATATTGTGTTTTTTATTTACAAAAAAAAATTGACCCAATTTATGCTATCAAAGAGAACCGTATTACCTTGGTCTCCACCCAACGGTACCAATTAGGTGGCAGAGGATCATTAAAGCCCATCACGGTCCCCCTGTTATCGATCTCCGATTGAGGGTAAGGAAGTCTAATTTTAGCATTCTCATCCCTCCTCACTCGTTCGGTAACCATCTCAATGTCAAAAAAAGCAGCCATATGGTTGAGGAATGATGAAAGGAAATACCGCTTGGGCCTTCAAAAAGGGAAATTGTGATCAATGAATGAGAAAATATGGTTATGAAAGATCTTGTGCTCAATGGAATAAATAAATTGGTGAATTCATTCCTCAAGGAAAGAAAGAGCATCTTTTCTACCAAATAATTAATGGTATTTGGAGCTATATGCAACTTGGCAAGATTGTTTGTGAAACGTGGAAAGAGATATGCAAAGTCTTTGGATTGTCAGGTTGGATGCATCACCGATCCCACCCTACTTTAGCAATCCCAGACACCCATGAACTATCAACATTTCTAGATTTTAACATACATAAGCAACATTCTACTAAATTAAGACCTTTGAAAACTAACATGATTAAAGTTTCTATTAAAAATAGATCACATCTCTATTTAATATCTTAATAAATTTGTTTTATTTAGTTATAGATATAAATTATTCTTAAACGTTTAGGTTAAGGTTGTTGGGTATTGGTGTTTCATACCAATCTTATTTTGATGATGATCACAGCATTATGTTGTTGCTAATGACTCTCTTGTTTTAGTCTCATAGTTTCATCTCTAGAATATCTTTCTTGGAGACTAAACATTTGGTGCAAGGATGGACATCAAGTGGAGAAGGGCCAAAGCTTGGACTCAAGGGGTGCCAAAGCTTGGAGATGATGGGGATCTTCAAGGCATCAAGATTGAAGACATGGACTCTAAGGAAAGCAATGTAATCCATGTAATATTTCCTTTATTGCTTTCTCTCTCATTTGAGTCTAGGTTTATGTAATGCCTTGATAGATGGTCTACTCATTCATGTATAAGCATTTAGCCATCTTAGTGAGCCTTAGGATTATCATAGAATTCAACCTAATAGGTTCATCTTGACCAAAGACTCATTTGGAGTCTGTGGCTCTCCATCAGTCGCCTGCTAAAGGATTCACAATCGACTGGGTGATTTCCAGTCGCCTGTAGACCCTTCTACAGTCGACTGATATGCACTGCTCAAGTCAATATTTCTATTGACTATACTTGAGCTTTTCGCATCAGTCGACTGCTGCTCAGTTTGCAGTCGTCTGTATATTTACAGTCGCCTGGGAATTGGTCAACAGTCGTCTGAGTAGCGTAAGTGCAATCTCTGCCTCTTTCTGTTTTTCTCCATCTCCTACAGCAGACGACTGATGAAGGATTTACAGTCGCCTGACTATTTTACATTCGACTATATTATTGACATCAGTCGCATGTATGCTTATCTGGAGAAAGAGTGCAGCTCTCTGTTTTATTCCATCCCCTACAGCAGTCGCCTGCTGAAGGTTTTATAGGAGCTTGTCAGGTTTACAGTCGACTGTATCTAATTCTTCGGGCGACTGTCCTGGCTCAGATTATAGCCGTTGGATATTTTCTAGCCGTTGATCAGTCGACTGTCATTTAATCATCAGTCGACTGTCGGTGTCGTTTTCGCCCAGTTTCTAGCCGTTGCAGTCTTGTGCTTTTGGCTGTTTTCTTGGGTTTTGAGGGTTGATATAATGTTCCTATATATATGGGTGTGCGGAGTTCATTGGAACTTCTTGATGATATTGAAAATCATAAGAGATCAATAAGCCACTCACAAACTCTCTCATTTTCCCTCTTTGAGCTCTCATTCATCTTCATGCAATGAAGTCCAGCTCAAGGAAAATCATCCAAGTGCTTTCAAGTCAATCTCAACACTTGGAGATCCTCTTCCATGCCTTGCATTCATCTATGAGTAAGTATCTCAAGGCATAGGTAAGAGTATTTATTTTACTTGGTGATTCTTATAACACTAATTCTCTTTGTGGGAATTAGTATTTCTCTCTTTGTGGGAGTTTATCTGTAATGACCCTAATTTTTATATACGCATATTTTTGATGTAGATGCGTCCGTGTATTTTTGGGAAGTATGCCCATATTTTCTTTAAATATTTTGGTGTATGAATTATTTTTAAATAGATTTTAACCCATTATTAATATTAGGAAATGAAGGTATTAGAATGGAATACCATGTATTTAAGGAATATGGTGTATTTTGCCATGTATTCCTATTTTCCTAATAATTCTAATTTCTAATTTTGTAGCCATGACAACACACATGGCTATGTGTCATGAGATTAACTTAAGCTAGGACACTTGGCTTAATCTTGACCAAGATGTGTGGTGGAGAGTAATTTAGGGAATGCAAGTTACTAGGCAAGAAAACAAAAACCCAAAAATGAAAAGAAAATCCCATTTTCTCTCTTCCACTCTCTCCCTCACTCTCCCTTGCACCTGGCCGAAATTTAGCCCTCCCCCTTTCATTTTTTTTCTTCATCTCCTTCCCCAAAACATACTTCCAAATGGTTCCCTTCTTCAACCTCTAAAAGCCCCAAAATTCCCTTCTCATTCCAACACCTAAAACATCATCCAATTAGCCCAAAAATCCTACTTTTTGGAGGTCAATTGGAGCTTGGAGAAGGAGGCCTAGAGAGCTTTCATCAAGGAGAAGAAGGGCCAAAGATTCAGTTTTAGAGGGCTCTTTGTAAGGTAGGAAATTCCTTTCATTCTTAGTAGGATTCATTTTAGAATTTGGTTTCTAGTGTAGTTAGGAATTACGTTGAAAATGTTTAATTTTAACATGGTAGAATAAATGATAGCATGATTAATTTTTGAAGAATGAGATGCCATAAATCTGGAAATACCATGTAGTAGGATTGTTAGTATGTCTCATTGAAGAAACTTGCAGCTCGGCCCCTTAGTTCGTCACACGTAGCTCGTCTACCTTAATTCGCCACTTTAGTCCGTCCACCTCAGTCCAACCACTTCAGTCCGACCACTTTAGTCCGACCACTTTAGTCTGACCATTTTAGTCCGTTTACTTTAGTCCGACCATTTTAGTCCGTCCATTTTAGTCCGACCACTTTATTCCGTCCACTTTAGTCCGTCCACTTTAGTCCGTCCACCTCAGTCCGTCCACTTTAGTCCGACCATTTTAGTCCGTCCACTTTAGTCCGTCCACTTTAGTCCGTACACTTTAGTTCTTCCACCTCAGTTCATCCACCTTAGCTCGTCCCCCTTAGCTCGTCACCAAGTTACTGTTCTGAAATTTTTGTTACAGCAGAACAGCAACTTGTAAAATTCGTAGAAAATAGTAGAAAAATCAGAAAAATAAAATTAAGGACACTACGAAAAACTAGAGAAAATTTCCTACAACCTTGAAGAAGAGACCGAGAGCCAATTCTGACTATAATTAGGGTAACAGAGCCAATCTTTCCAGTGTGACAGTTTGGACAGATTCGTGTGTTAATTTGTTTAGGAAATTTTTTAATGTTGCATTATATCTTGAGTTGAAGTTGCTAATATTGATGATGCATCATTATACTCTCCTGAAATATGTTCCTTTGTTGTTGCTTCATAAGTTATGATTTATGTGGAATAATCATGATGATGAGAATTTGTGGAAGTATGAAATGAAAACGGTAGTTGAAACCGTTGATGAATCATTGCTAAAACAATGATGTAACATGCTAAAAACTGAAGAGTGAGGATGAGAGTTGACATCGGTGTTCTCGGTCCATTCTTGAAATGGGTGAGACTCCAGATGTGGGTTTAGGGGAAACACAGATAAATTGTAGGTGTTAAGACGCGGACACGTTATGATTTTTCACTCGCATCGTCACTCCCGGAAGGGGGAGTTGACTAGAGTTAGAGAGGCCGCCGGTGTGCTCGTGACGCACCTCGACGGTAATTGATGGTTTGCTCTGTTTGACCCAAGAAAAACCGAGTTTGTCTCACTCCCATACCTTGTTCCGTTCGGGTACGGAGAGTTACGAGAGGCCTCTCCAGTGCTCGTGTCGCTGGAGTGGTACCACTTTTCACCCACCCTGGGTGAAGTCCGCTTTCTTAGTAGCCTATGGTTTATCCGGGTTCCAAATACAGAACAACAATTTAATTTATTTAATTTAATCGTTTATTACTTCAGTTTTGTACACTGTTGTTTACTTTCAGCACATGTACTCTTATATTCTATTTTAAATTTCTGCGTAAACATGTGATGATGTGACACCTATAGTTAGATAGTTAGATAGGGAGACCAGTTCTAGCTGGGTTCTACTAGGGTGTTATGAATTCCTACTGGGTCACGCGTTGACGTGTCCCATCCCGTGGTTTTCAGGTGCGAGTCCCGAGCAGTCTTCGGGTGTTCAGGAGCCAGAGGTCGGTGCCAGTGCCACCGAGGTAGAGCCTTCGGGCGACTTTGTACAGTTAGATTACCCGGGGTTAGACTAGTGGGTGCGTTGTACCAGGTGTGTACTTTTGTACTTTTTGGGCTGGGGGTTTCTTTTTGTACCGTTTGTACCCCTTTTTGTACAGCTGATGTATGGATGTATGTATATGGACTTAAGTTATGCAATGTAACTTCAGTGTTGATGTATTTACTTTTCAGTACTTCGTTTTTATTTCTGTTGGAGCACTTTTCTTTCTCTGTGTACTATTCCAGTGTTATTGCAGTGGCCTGCTAATTTATTTCATCATCGACCACAAAAAAATGCCTAGTAGTATTTAGATAAGAGGGCTCGAAGCCTGAGTCTGAATACTACGGCGACCTCGTCAGCTACGCCCCATGCTTGGATGAGCGGGGCGTGACAGGTTTTTGTGGTGGCCCATGCAGGTCTGCTCACACTGCGATACACGTAAGAATAGTACAAGTAAGCTCCAACATTATAATTCGCAATTTAGGTACTGAATGTTGTTTCCCTATTCATTCTTGCAGAATGGATCCGGGGAATGGATCGTCTGAGAACAGAACCCCCGCTTCTGATGCTGCATCGTCTGAGGCTACCCTGATGGGGAAGATTCTGATAGGGATTCTGGAGCATATGCAGCAGATGGAGGATAGGGTGGCTAGTGGTGCGCCACCGAAGCCAGTGGGTATCAGACAGTTTATAGCCTTGCACCCGAGGTCCTTTTCGGGAAAGGAGAGTCCTCTAGAGGTGGACGAGTGGATCAGGCATTCTGAGGATGATCTGGAGGCTATTGGATATCCAAGGGATAAGTGGGTGGATGCGGCGAAGAGACAGCTGACGCATCAGGCACGAGATTGGTGGGATGCTCAGGAGCTACATTTGACTAAGCCGATCTCGTGGGAGAAGTTTAGAGAGCTGTTTGAGGCTCAGTACCTACCAGAGACGAAGAAGGATGAGCTGCGGTTGAGGTTTGAGCACCTGACTCAGGGTAGGCGGAGCATAGATGCTTATGATGCTGAGTTTTCACTATTGAGCAAGTTTGCTCCAGAGTTGGTGGAGTCAGAGGCCACCAGAGCTAGACGATTCAGGATGGGGCTGGACCCCGAGTTCAGAGCAGCGATGTCGACTCAGGTGTTGCTTACTTACAGTGCCGTACTGGAGGCGGCCAGGATGCATGAGACGCACCTGAAGAGTGTGGGTAGAGGTCCAGCAACATCTGAGAGGCGCCCTGCGGGTCAGCAGAGGAGTTTCCCGAGGCCCACGCAGACCACTCAGTTTAGGAGGCCTGGAGCTCCACCAGCATCACAGTAACGTCAGTCTTGTAGATTTTGTGGGAAGACTGGGCATGAGCAGCGGGATTGCAGGTTTAAGCATGGGCGATGCTTTACCTGTGGTCAGTCTGGGCACATCAGTAGGCAGTGTCCTCAGCAGGGATAGACTTCAGGTCCTGGGGCACCAGTGGCAGTCCGGCCTGTGCAGCAGCAGCAGAGGACCCTTCCGCCGGCTCCACAGAGGCTTCCACTGCCAGCTCCACTAGCGCCTAGTGCAGGGACTCAGAGGGGACCACCTAGGCCTCCTCAGCAGCAGCAGCAGCAGATCCCTATGAGATCGGTACCGAGGCGTCAGGCTTTCACCATGACGGCTGTTGAGGCAGAGGACACCGGTCGTGTTATTACTAGTACCTATTTCTTTTAGAGCTGAATGTTTTGTTATTTTATTATAGTTTGTTATGTTTGTGGTTGTGATTAGGATGCTTAGATTCTTATATTAGTTTATGTTTATTCTCTTAGTTGTTATTAGAGTAGCTTCCTTCCCTGCCTTGTCACTTTTTGATTCAGGAGCATCTCATTGCTTCCTGTCTCAGCAATTTGTGACTAAGAATTCATTAGTAGTAGACTCCTTTTCTTCTAGTTGGAACATCCATACAGGGAATGGAGTGATCCGCAGTTCTTCGGGATATCGACAATGTCCTGTTGAGATTTGTGGACGTAGGTTGTATGCAGATTTCTTAGTGATGGAGATACCTCATTTTGAAGCAGTGTTTGGAATAGACTGGTTAGGGATGTTCTATGCCACTATAGATTGTAGAATGAGGAAGATAGTGTTTCGGATTCCTGATCATCCAGAGTTTGAGTTTCTTAGTGGTAGTAGTTCCCTTGGACCATTGAAGTTTAAGGCCAATTCAGTGGAAGTGATGATGGAGATGGATGATGAACCTGTATTACCGAGGGTAGTCCGAGATTTCCCCGATGTCTTCCCAGATGATATCTATGGACTTCCTCCGGATAGATCATTGGAGTTCACCATCGATCTGATTCCAGGCACTCAACCGATTGTGAAGGCTCCATATCGTATGGCTCCTCCAGAGTTAGCAGAGCTTCGTAGTCAGTTGAAGGATTTGTCAGAGCGTGGTTTGATTCAGCCAAGTGTTTCGCCATGGGGTGCGCCAGTGCTTTTGGTGAACAAGAAGGATGGATCTCGAAGGATGTGCATCGACTACCGAGAGTTGAATAAAGTCACTGTGAAGAATAAGTATCCTCTTCCTAGGATTGACGACATCTTTGATCAGTTGGGTGGATCTCATGTGTATTCAAAGCTGGATTTGAGAAGCGGATATCAGCAGATGAAGGTCAGAGGATCAGATATTCCAAAGACTGCATTTAGAACCCGATATGGTCATTATGAGTTCTTAGTAATGCCTTTCGGTGTTACTAATGCACCAGCCACATTCATGAGGTTGATGAACCAAGTCTTCTATGAGTATTTGGATAAGTTTGTGGTTGTCTTCATAGATGATATCTTGGTGTACTCGAGATCAGAGGAAGATCATGCTGAACATCTGAGGATAGTCCTGGAGACTCTACGGCAGCACCAGTTATATGCTAAGTATAGCAAATGTCAGTTTTGGCTGACCAAGGTTGCTTTTCTGGGACATGTTGTATCTGGAGATGGGATAGCTGTAGATCCAGAGAAGGTTGCTGCAGTAGAGAAGTGGCCAGTTCCTAAGTCAGTAAAAGAGATCAAAAGTTTCTTGGGATTGGCTGGATACTATAGGAAGTTCATCAAAGATTTTTCTAAGATCGCTGCACCGATGACTCATCTAACCAAGAAGAATGTTGCTTACAATTGGTCAGAGGAATGTCAGTGAGCATTTGATGAATTGAAGCATAGATTGATCACTGCACCCGTCCTGACGATTCCAGACCGCTCGAGTGGATATGAGATTTACTGTGATGCGTCAGGCAGAGGATTGGGATGTGTTCTCCATCAGCATGGTAGGGTAGTAGCTTATGCTTCTAGATTGTTGAAGACTCATGAGAGGAACTATCCTACGCATGACTTAGAGTTAGCAGTAGTGGTGTTTGCATTGAAGTTGTGGAGGCACTTTCTTCTGGGTGAACGTGTAAGGATAAACACAGATCACAAGAGTTTGAAGTACGTGTTCACTCAGAAAGAGCTGAATATGCGGCAGCGCAGATGGCTTGAGTTGATGGCTGATTATGATGTCGACCTCCAATATCACCCTGGGAAAGTTAACGTAGTACCTGATGCTCTCAGTCGCATACCGACAGTAATGATATTGACTGTGCAGAGAGAACTTCGGGGTGATATTCGACAGTTGGAGATTGAAGTTGTCTTACCTGGTTCCTCAGTGATGATGATGAACTTGCAGGTTCAATCTGATTTGGTTGAAAGGATTAAGGTAGCTCAGTTTGGGGATGCGAAGTTGAAGAAGATTCGCGAGCAGACAGAAACCGGACTTCGTAATGACTTCTGTGTTCATGAAGATGGATCTCTACGTTTTGGGAGCAGGATCTGTGTGCCGTCAGGTGATATTCGGGATGAACTGTTGAAGGAAGCTCATAGCTCACCTTATTCTATTCATCCTGGAGGCACCAAAATGTATCGTGATTTGCGACAACATTTTTGGTGGCACGGCATGAAGCGTAGTGTGGCTAGAAGTGTAGCTTCATGTATGACATGTCAGCAAGTCAAGGCCAAGCATCAGAGAACGACAGGACTTCTGCAACCTCTTCCAATTCCAGAGTGGAAGTGGCAGCATGTGACGATGGATTTTGTAACTGGCTTACCTCGCACTTCTCGAGGACATGATGCTATTTGGGTAATCGTTGACCGATTAACCAAATCAGCTCACTTCATACCTTTTCGAGTTGGCCAGTCGACAGACCATCTTGCTAAGAGATATATGGAGGAAATCGTGAGGCTTCACGGAGTACCTGTAAGCATAGTCTCCGACCGTGACACAAGGTTTACGTCTCATTTTTGGAGAAGTCTGCAGGCTAGCTTGGGAACTCAGCTGAGTTTCAGCACTGCATACCATCCTCAGACAGACGGTCAGTCGGAGAGGACAATTCAGATTCTAGAAGATATGCTGAGGGCGTGCATGCTGGATTTCAAGGGTTCTTGGGACGAACATCTACATCTGGTAGAGTTCGCCTACAATAACAGTTATCAAGCCAGCATAGGCATGGCACCATTTGTAGCCTTATATGGAAGGAAGTGACGATCTCCTCTCAGTTGGGATGATGTTGGAGATCATGAATTGTTGGGCCCGGATATGATCGCTGAAACCATAGATGTTGTGATAGTCGTCAGAGATAATCTTCGCATAGCTCAGGACCGTTACAAGCATTGGGCAGATGCAAAGAGACGACATTTGGAATTTCAGCCAGGAGAATTGGTATTTTTGAAGATCTCGCCGACACGAGGATTGATTCGTTTCGGGCGACGAGGGAAGCTGAGCCCAAGATATATTGGACCTTTTGAAGTTCTGGCTCGTGTTGGAGAAGTGGCCTACAGAATTGCCTTGCCAGCATCTCTTGAGGGAGTGCATAATGTGTTTCATATATCGCAACTCAGGAGATGTGTTGGAAATCCTGATCATGTCGTCGACTTCTCTGAGATCGAAGTGCGACCAGACTTGACTTATGATCAGCAACCTGTAACCATTCTAGACCGGAGACAGAAGATGCTGAGGAAGAAGTCGATCAATCTGGTGAGGGTTATGTGGCACCGAGAGTCACCAGGGGAGTCTACCTGGGAGCTTGAGGATGAGATGAAAGAGAAATACCCTCACTTGTTTGTCTGATGTAATTTTGTTTTGTATGTAATATGACGTATAGAAAGTTTTCTCCTCAACTTGAAATTCCGAGGGCGGAATTTATTTTAAGGGGGGTAGGATGTAATGACCCTAATTTTTATATACGCGTATTTTTGATGTAGATGCGTCCGTGTATTTTTGGGAAGTATGCCCATATTTTCTTTAAATATTTTGGTGGATGAATTATTTTTAAATAGATTTTAACCCATTATTAATATTAGGAAATGAAGGTATTAGAATGGAATACCATGTATTTAAGGAATATGGTGTATTTTGCCATGTATTCCTATTTTCCTAATAATTCTAATTTCTAATTTTGTAGCCATGACAACACACATGGCTATGTGTCATGAGATTAACTTAAGCTAGGACACTTGGCTTAATCTTAACCAAGATGTGTGGTGGAGAGTAATTTAGGGAATGCAAGTTACTAGGCAAGAAAACAAAAACCCAAAAATGAAAAGAAAATCCCATTTTCTCTCTTCCACTCTCTCCCTCACTCTCCCTTGCACCTGGCCGAAATTTAGCCCTCCCCCTTTCATTTTTTTTCTTCATCTCCTTCCCCAAAACATACTTCCAAATGGTTCCCTTCTTCAACCTCTAAAAGCCCCAAAATTCCCTTCTCATTCCAACACCTAAAACATCATCCAATTAGCCCAAAAATCCTACTTTTTGGAGGTTAATTGGAGCTTGGAGAAGGAGGCCTAGAGAGCTTTCATCAAGGAGAAGAAGGGCCAAAGATTCAGTTTTAGAGGGCTCTTTGTAAGGTAGGAAATTCCTTTCATTCTTAGTAGGATTCATTTTAGAATTTGGTTTCTAGTGTAGTTAGGAATTACGTTGAAAATGTTTAATTTTAACATGGTAGAATAAATGATAGCATGATTAATTTTTGAAGAATGAGATGCCATAAATCTGGAAATACCATGTAGTAGGATTGTTAGTATGTCTCATTGAAGAAACTTGCAGCTCGGCCCCTTAGTTCGTCACACGTAGCTCGTCTACCTTAATTCGCCACTTTAGTCCGTCCACCTCAGTCCAACCACTTTAGTCCGACCACTTTAGTCTGACCATTTTAGTCCGTTTACTTTAGTCCGACCATTTTAGTCCGTCCATTTTAGTCCGACCACTTTATTCCGTCCACTTTAGTCCGTCCACTTTAGTCCGTCCACCTCAGTCCGTCCACTTTAGTCCGACCATTTTAGTCCGTCCACTTTAGTCCGTCCACTTTAGTCCGCCCACTTTAGTTCTTCCACCTCAGTTCATCCACCTTAGCTCGTCCCCCTTAGCTCGTCACCAAGTTACTGTTCTGAAATTTTTGTTACAGCAGAACAGCAACTTGTAAAATTCGTAGAAAATAGTAGAAAAATCAGAAAAATAAAATTAAGGACACTACGAAAAACTAGAGAAAATTTCCTACAACCTTGAAGAAGAGACCGAGAGCCAATTCTGACTGTAATTAAGGTAACAGAGCCAATCTTTCAGTGTGACAGTTTGGACAGATTCGTGTGTTAATTTGTTTAGGAAATTTTTTAATGTTGCATTATATCTTGAGTTGAAGTTGCTAATATTGATGATGCATCATTATACTCTCCTGAAATATGTTCCTTTGTTGTTGCTTCATAAGTTATGATTTATGTGGAATAATCATGATGATGAGAATTTGTGGAAGTATGAAATGAAAACGGTAGTTGAAACCGTTGATGAATCATTGCTAAAACAATGATGTAACATGCTAAAAACTGAAGAGTGAGGATGAGAGTTGACATCGGTGTTCTCGGTCCATTCTTGAAATGGGTGAGACTCCAGATGTGGGTTTGGGGGAAACACGGATAAATTGTAGGTGTTAAGACGCGGACACGTTATGATTTTTCACTCGCATCGTCACTCCCGGAAGGGGGAGTTGACTAGAGTTAGAGAGGCCACCGGTGTGCTCGTGACGCACCTCGACGGTAATTGATGGTTTGCTCCGTTTGACCCAAGAAAAACCGAGTTTGTCTCACTCCCATACCTTGTTCCGTTCGGGTACGGAGAGTTACGAGAGGCCTCTCCAGTGCTCGTGTCGCTGGAGTGGTACCACTTTTCACCCACCCTGGGTGAAGTCCGCTTTCTTAGTAGCCTATGGTTTATCCGGGTTCCAAATACAGAACAACAATTTAATTTATTTAATTTAATCGTTTATTACTTCAGTTTTGTACACTGTTGTTTACTTTCAGCACATGTACTCTTATATTCTATTTTAAATTTCTGCGTAAACATGTGATGATGTGACACCTATAGTTAGATAGTTAGATATGGAGACAGTTCTAGCTGGGTTCTACTAGGGTGTTAGGAATTCCTACTGGGTCACGCGTTGACGTGTCCCATCCCGTGGTTTTCAGGTGCGAGTCCCGAGCAGTCTTCGGGTGTTCAGGAGCCAGAGGTCGGTGCCAGTGCCACCGAGGTAGAGCCTTCGGGCGACTTTGTAAAGTTAGATTGCCCGGGGTTAGACTAGTGGGTGCGTTGTACCGGGTGTGTACTTTTGTACTTTTTGGGCTGGGGGTTTCTTTTTGTACCGTTTGTACCCCTTTTTTGTACAGCTGATGTATGGATGTATGTATATGGACTTAAGTTATGCAATGTAACTTCAGTGTTGATGTATTTACTTTTCAGTACTGCGTTTTTATTTCTGTTGGAGCACTTTTCTTTCTCTGTGTACTATTCCAGTGTTATTGCAGTGGCCTGCTAATTTATTTCTTCATCGACCACAAAAAAATGCCTAGTAGTATTTAGATAAGAGGGCTCGAAGCCTGAGTCTGAATACTACGGCGACCTCGTCAGCTACGCCCCATGCTTGGATGAGCGGGGCGTGACATTATCTCTTTGTCAGAATAGGATATTCTCTTAGTGGGAATAACTCTCTTTGTGGGAGTAACTCTCTTGGTGGGAGTTTGGGGTCCTAGTGTAGGGCTAACCCTAATTCTCTGAGTGGGAGTTAGTAATTCTCTTTGTGGGAGTTTGACCCTTGTGGAGGGTTGGTTGGGTTCTTGTGTAGGGCAAAATCCTCTTGGTGGGGTATCTCCTTGTGAGATTTGTATTCACTTCTCTTTGTGGGATTATACTGGATATTGGTTTGGCTAGACGTACCCAAGTTTGGAGAACCAGGGTAAAATCTTGTGTTTGCGTTTGGATTGATTGTGTCAATTATTTCCTCTTGCATTTATTATTCAGCATTTGCAAGTTTAATTTTAATTGGACAATTTTATTGCCATTACACTATTCACCCCCTCTAGTGTGTTGTTGTTAGTATTGCAAGGGTAAGGCGATCCTTACAATTGGTATCAGAGCGAGGTTATAACATACTGCAACGATGGCATTCAATGCTACATCCACGTCTCATGAAGAAGGTCAGTCTACCGATCGACCACCGCTCTTCAACAGAACCAACTACCCTAGTTGGAAGATCAGGATGATGATCTACATGAAGGGTCAAGACCTTTGGGACATCACGGAGTCGCCATTTGAGGAGCCTACTTCACCCGCGGCCTCGAGAACTAAAGCGAAGAAGGACTCGATCAGATTCAATGCAAGGGCTATGTGTGCATTCATTGCGCCCTCACTCCGGATGAGTTCAACTGCATCTCCATGTGCAAATCGGCCAACAGAATTTGGCATACTTTGAAGATTTCTCATGAAGTGTTACTTCAGCATAAGGAAGAGGTTCAACCAACCAAGCCCGAGAAGAAAAAGGGAGTTGCACTCCATGTCGAGAAGGAGTCATTCAAGTGGAGAAAGAAGTTCCAACGAGAAGCTCCGAGTGAAGATGAAGAAGAGGAAGATGTTAGCGATGATGATTACATCGAGCTTGCCAAGCAATTCAAGAAATTCAAGGCATTCCTCAAAGACAAGTAAGGTAAATCTTTGTCAAAGTTTGCCTCCAAGTCTAACAATTATATTTGTTTCATTTGTAGAGGAAAAGGTCATCTTGCTATCGAATGCCCTTCCAAACCCACCAAAGTTACCTATAAGGGCAAAGGGAAGAAGAATTAGAAAGTCAAGTCCGAGCTCAAGATCCAAAAAGGGACTTATTGGCACATTTGATGATTCCGATGTGGATACATCATGTATGAAGAAGAGGAAGACAAGGAGCACGCTCAAATGTGCTTCGCAGCTTTTGATGATTCTTCATCAATCTCCTCTAACTCAAGCGATGAAGAGATAGAGGCGTGGCTCAACTCCAAAGAAGAAATTTGCTTCATAGCTAATGGGAAAGAGTCTTCATCAAGCTCAAGCGAGGAGGAAAGCGATGAGGAATTCGAGGAGGAAAAGCTATCCTACGAGGAGCTCAAATACCGCTTCAATGTGGCCTCCAACTTGGCAAGTAAGTGCATCGACTCATATGATAAAGTGAAAGCTAAACTTAATAATGCTATGAGTAGGGTGCATGCTTTAGAATCGTCTAGTGTAATCAATGATGAAATGCATGATTGTGACACTAGTGAGAGAGAACACTTCTCTCTCAAGTTAAGGAATTGAGCTTAACCAATGAAAAATTAGTAGCTCAAAACCATAGCTTAGAAACTCGCATTCAACAACTTACGTTGAAATGTGAAGAGGAATCTCGTAAGCTCAATAGCTTTGTGTATTCTATGGATTCACCCTACGATTTGCTAGAAAAACAATATTCGGCAAATCATAGAGGAGGTTTGGGATATAATCAAAATGTGGTACCCAAACCCACCTCTAATTCCTCTTATGGTGGAAATACAAGAAATATTACTAAAGCACCTATGAAGAATCACCATGCTTTCTTTTATAACAATAACACCAACAAGAAGCATGTAAATCACAAGGTGGTAAGGAAAAATGAAAATCTTTCATTTTTTGCTAAGAATCAAAATACTCATTCTATGCATGCCAAGAAATTCGTTTATACATCTAAGCATGCCACATCCACCCCTCTTGCAAAGGCAAAACCCTTGCCTAGGAAATCCTTGAGTTTATGGATTCCCACTACGGTTAGTGAGCAAGAGAGGGATAGTTACATCAACTCTCTAGTTAGGGATGTGATCACCTCATGTGATTACATTAGGAAATCAAACTCCTCTTGGGTTTGGTTCCCTAATGTTTAGGTTCCTCACACATATGCATATTGCATGGGTATTGTGCTTAAATGTTTATTTTTAGCATACCCATTGTTTGTGTGTGTTTCATGATTTTGAAAATGTTTTCAAATTTATTCTTTTTATGAAAATGGGGACCTTGGGGAATACATTAACATGCATGTGTTTATTGATCCATATGTATGTCAATGGGGGAGTTAATATGTTGTATGTTTAAAATATTTTAAAAACATATTTTGACTCTCATTTCGGGGTGTGTTTGAGATCATTATTTACAATTGGTTATTTTTGGTCTCAAACCAAACCCCTTAGATATTGCCAACATGTTTCATGTTATATTCCTTTTGGCAATATCATTGTGTATCATTGAAGCTTGATTTTTCCATATCTATTGCTTTGATACACTTTAGGCACATGGCTACAATATTTGTATATCAATTGGTAAAGGGGATTATTTTCAAAGATTCTTTGTCTATAATTGGTATTGCCTCAATTGTTAGAGATTGTTTACCTTCTACTTTACAATTGGTATTAGATCCTACAGTCAATATTTGACCATCTCTATGATCTAGGGGGAGCAAGGGATAGTGATTGATACCCACTAAATTTTTCAATTTGGTATCATTCATCTCCTTATATCTTGCATATTGTCACATCTTGATTAAGATGACAAAGGGGGATATTTTTGATGTCCACCTTTTTGACGATGTCAAGGGGAGAGATATATGCATTATGTTGTATTTCATACATGTGCATATAGGGAGATATATGGGATTGGATAAACCATTCATGTTTGCATGATATTGTCTATTGCAATTGGTTTATGCAATCCATACCTATTATATGTCACCGTGACTTCATTTGGTATAATGTGTATTTACTATTGTGTATCTCATTATATAATTGGCGCATATAAGTAGGGGGAGCTCATTAGCATTGTGCTTTAATTCTTTGTGTTTTACATAATGTGTGTCATCATCAAAAAGGGGGAGATTGTTGAGTAATGGTGTTTCATACCAATCTTATTTTGATGATGATCACAACATTATGTTATTGCTAATGACTCTCTTGTTTCAGTCTCATAGTTTCATCTCTAGAATATCTTTCTTGGAGACTAAACACTTGGTGCAAGGATGGACATCAAGTGGAGAAGGGCCAAAGCTTGGACTCAAGGGGTGCCAAAGCTTGGAGATGATGGGGAGCTTCAAGGCATCAAGATTGAAGACATAGACTCTAAGGAAAGAAATGTAATCCATGTAATATTTCCTTTATTGCTTTCTCTCTCATTTGAGTCTAGGTTTATGTAATGCCTTGATAGATGGTCTACTCATTCATGTATAAGCATTTAGCCATCTTAGTGAGCCTTAGAATTATCATAGAATTCAACCTAATAGGTTCATCTTGACCAAAGACTCATTTGGAGTCTCTGGCTCTCCATCAGTCGCCTGGTGAAGGATTCACAATCAACTGGGTGATTTCCAGTCGCCTGTAGACCCTTCTACTGTCGACTGATATGACTGCTCAAGTCAATATTTCTATTGACTCTACTTGAGCTCTTCGCATCAGTCGACTGCTGCTCAGTTTGCAGTCGCATGTATATTTACAGTCGCCTGGGAATTGGTCAACAGTCGTCTGAGTAGCGTAAGTGCAATCTCTGCCTCTTTCTGTTTTTATCCATCTCCTACAATAGACGACTGATGAAGGATTTACAGTCGCCTGACTATTTTACAGTCGAAAATGTGGTACCCAAACCCACCTCTAATTCCTCTTATGGTGGAAATACAAGAAATATTGCTAAAGCACTTAAGAAGAATCACCATGCTTTCTTGTATAACAATAACACCAACAAGAAGCATGTAAATCACAAGGTAGTAAGGAAAAATGAAAATCTTTCATTTTTTTCTAAGAATCAAAATACTCATTCTATGCATGCCAAGAAATTCGTTTATACATCTAAGCATGCCACATCCACCCCTCTTGCAAAGGCAAAACCCTTGCCTAGGAAATCCTTGAGTTTATGGATTCCCACTACGGTTAGTGAGCAAGAGAGGGATAGTTACATCAACTCTCTAGTTAGGGATGTTATCACCTCATGTGATTACATTAGGAAATCAAACTCCTCTTGGGTTTGGTTCCCTAATGTTTAGGTTCCTCACACATATGCATATTGCATGGGTATTGTGCTTAAATGTTTATTTTTAGCATATCCATTGTTTGTGTGTGTTTCATGATTTTGAAAAAGTTTTCAAATTTATTCTTTTCATGAAAATGGGGACCTTGGTGAATACATTAACTTGCATGTATTTATTGATCCATATGTATGTCAGTGGGGGATTTAATATGTTGTATGTTTAAAATATTTTAAAACCATATTTTGACTCTCATTTCGGGGTGTGTTTGAGATCATTATTTACAATTGGTTATTTTTGGTCTAAAACCAAACCTCTTAGATATTGCCAACATGTTTCATGTTATATTCCTTTTGTCAATATCATTGTGTATCATTGAATCTTGATTTTTCCATATCTATTGCTTTGATATACTTTAGGCACATGGCTCCAATATTTGTATATCAATTGGTAAAGGGGATTATTTTCAAAGATTCTTTGTCTATAATTGGTATTACCTCAATTGTTAGAGATTGTTTATCTTCTACTTTACAATTGGAATTAGATCCTAGAGTCAATATTTGACCATTTCTATGATCTAGGGGAGCATGGGATAGTGATTGATACCCACTAAATTTTTCAATTTGGTATCATTCATCTCCTTATATCTTGCATATTGTCACATCTTTGATTAAGATGACAAAGGGGGATGTTTTTGATGTCCACCTTTTTAACGATTTCAAGGGGGAGAGATATATGCATTATGTTGTATTTCATACATGTACATATGGGGAGATATATGGGATTGGATAAACCATTCATGTTTGCATGATATTGTCTATTGCAATTGGTTTATGCAATCCAAGTAGGGTTTTCTGGGACCCTTAGGGCACAAAAATTCTATTCACGTCCTAAGTCGGACGGAACATAGACATAAATATATTTATGCAGCGGAAGAATAAGTTAATCTAATTAACTTAGCCCTAAGAACAAAACCCTTAGCCAAGATCTATGCCAACTAGGGATGGATCTGACCATCCCAAGAAGGATCTAACCAACTGCGATTAAATTAAACTAATGCTAATAAACACATACCCAGAATCTCAACCCTGGGGCAGGCGAGATGTTCTGTACCGTCTTCCGAGCCGGTCCCCGTCCCACGTCGAGCCGCTCCTCGATCCACTCCCCAAACCGCTCCTCGAACCGCTCCGCATCCCGAGGCGATCAATCCAGTGTCGTCGAGCCAACCACGCGCCAAAGAAAGTTTCACGCGAGTGAAACCTTCGCCTAGATTTCGGATCTGAATCCGAACCCCTTCGCGGCTTTGCTAGAGCCCTTAGGAGCAAGGCAGAAATATAGGGAGATAGAGAAATATTAATTTATGCCTAGATCCGAGCGTGCTCCAACATTTACGAGAGCCGCTCAGATCTAGAGCTTGGGATGAGTTTGGAGGAAGGGGGAGGCCCCTATTTATAGAGGCGGTGGACTCTCCCCTTTTCCGCACAACCGATGTGGGACTAATAATTAGAGTTAATAAAATCAATTTAGTTTGCCTTTCACAAAGTGCAAACTTTCGTGAATTTTAACTCCCTCACCGTTGAACTTCATGATTGATACAACCTATCAATTCGAAGGGTGTTCAACGGTGAACGCATAGGAAAAAACCGTTCGTCAATCGGAGTTCGTTTGACCCTCCAATTGATTGCCCAAAGATCAGCCCAAGGCTAGTATTTCGCAAAAACCAGCCGTCAAATCTGCCCATTAAAAACTAGGGTTCTGCACCCATTGGTGGGGCCCAGCAAGTGGGCCCTGCAGCCCCAAAAAAGCTGACTGGACGCCTGCCCAGGCCAGGGCGCGGGCGCCCAGGCGGGCGCCTGGGCCGGGCGCCTGGGCTCCCAGGCGGGCGCCTGGGCTCCCAGGCGCCCGCCCTGGGTGCCTGGGCAGGCGCCCAGGCGCCTGGGCCTGGGCACGGGCCCAAGCCCAGTGGCCTGGCGCCCAGTCTAGCGGGCCAGGTGCCCAGGCCAGACCCTAGTCTGGCCTGGGTCAACCTGGTCTAACCCAGACTGAGCCATTTGGTTGTTTTGGGCATATCTTGAGCATCTGGTGTCCAGTTTGGACACCGTTCGAACCTGGGCATAGACCGGGACATTCCCGTCTTACCCGTGAACTTTTCCTTGTGTTTATATTATTAAATATAGTCTTAAACAATTTAAGACACATTTAATCTCTTTTGCATCACATGCAAATTAGTCCCTATCTAGACTTAAATTATCATATTGCATCAAATGAAATTATTCCATCCCTTGCATCAAAAATGCAAAATATTCTCCCAAACTAATTTCTACCTATTACTAGATGAAGGTCGCACTCTTTGTGTGACCCTACGGCCTGACCCTACTACAGGTTGGGCTCGAAGCCCTATACGGCAAATACCACAAGCAGTGGCTGCCGTCCCTGTTTCAGCATCATCATAATGTGGTTAGCTCATCAACATGAGAATTGTCGGGACCACCCTGACCGTGTCTGTGATGAGTTCTACAGTTATAGTCTCTTCATCTTAACTATGTCGTGTAGATCAAGTCTAGGGTACGGTATAACTAGCAACCCCAATAACTTGACTCTGGTTAGTTTCTATCGATCTTTAGTCAACTAATGTTGGACTTCTTCCAACATACTCTGTGCAGAGTTTTAACTAAAGACCGAACTAACTCTACGACACTAACTCCCATTGACCGCGAGAGACGAATCCTCTCTTGGTCATTACTCTCCTCGTACGCTTCAAGTGACACCCAATCAAAAACCTTTCGACAGGCCTAGCCTCGAAGTTAGGTCAGTGATCTAAGTGGCACCATTCACGCACAGGTTCATAAAATGACCTCAAGTCAAAAGACCAACTAGCCTATCATCACTAAGAGTTATCATTGACAGATTGGTCAATTGTAACCAAATGATAACTCTTGTGGATCGTTCAGTGAACTCATTCTCTAATGAGCACCTGTGTCTCGTCTCTGACTTTGCCAAGTCGAACGATCATGAGATCATCGCCACCGCTTAACAGTGAAGACTAAAACACAATGGTCTGTCCGATGTTTCGATATCCTTGTCTCGAGACATCTACGACCACGAACCATTTTAGACTTATGCTACAAACGGTCAAACATTTCTCCATGATCGAGATACTCATCTCGATACATGTTTGACCTTGCATAAAGTCTCAGGACTTTACCCAAGTTAATATCTAATGTTAACTACATTATAATATAACTTAGATAAATTATTACCAAACAACTTACTGTTATTTCGAACAAGACGTTTGTGCTATTCACACATAGATAAATAGCCTCGAGGGCATCATATCTCTACATCTCCCACTTGCACTCAGGCCCATTTATCTCGGTATCTTATACTGTTTTTACACATAAGTTTTCCCGACTTCATGTGGTAGAGCCTTCGTGAGTGGATCTGCTAAAACCGTCTACACTATAGACTTAAGGGGTTTCTATGTTCATGTTAGACCAACCATTTGAATCTCATTCAAATAATTCACTTGGTCTTTCGGAATCCATAATATTTTTATTTACTTGGATCTTATCCAGTTCATCGTACCTTACGATAATTAGTTATTGGTCATTTCAAATGGCTCATATCTATTTCTGATAAAATATCAAACTCTTTGATCACTTCGTCAAAATATATGTTCCATCTATTTGATGCCTCGCATGTAATTTATACGCTCCCACTGACCTTGAAAACTTTCTGGCTAATTCATATAAGTTGGTCCGTCTAAATTATATTTAGAAAAACGAACTTATAAGTAAATGCTCCAATTTTCATGGTCAACATGAGCCTTTTACATCGATTTTGGTCCGAGTAGATCTGTACACATCTGCTGGTGAAAACGGTTCATAATAATCCGTTTTATAGGAATTAGGATGAAAACCGTTCTCGACCAACAAGATTGTACTTCTCTATTTTCTTTCTGCTCCTAATCTTTCAACTTAAAGATTTACTTGCAGAAAGAGAGGAAACATTTTCCTTGGATACGTAAACTAAATTCCAAAATTTATTTACGCACACGGACCCATTCTGATTGCATCAAGTTATAAGTCGGAGTTACTACTCCGAATTTCATCCCGGAAGTTGACTAAGTCATCATTAGTTATGATGTCTAACTCGACAATTCGTCTCACGAGATTCGAGTAATTTAACAACTTCCTTACGATTGATTTAATGAATATCTTATTGATAATGTCCTCATAGAATATTATCAAAACCTAGGCATTACTATTTGGGACTTAACCCAGAGGGAGGACTTAACTCAGAGTCACTTGCTATGGATCGCACCAAGTCTAACTTAGTGTGATTCATACCTTTAAAACACGGATGTGTTAACAGACTTGTCTTGAGAGAAAATCACATTTTCTTTTAATTACGCAAGATTTTATATAGCTATGTATTTGACCATTCGATCTAATCGAATCTGTTTAAATACTTTAGTCATTTCATTCTTTATTTTATCATACTTGTGTTTCATCAAGAACACGTGTCTTAATAAAATATACGAATAACTTATTTTGGTTAATCCAGCCTCGGGTACATCAGTATGTACTAGACTGAGTTCGACAACTCATTCTCCCACTGTCTTACAGATGGGTTTCGGCCATTATATCTAAGAGGGTAAGACTCACAAGTGTCCGCAGACTTCATAATACGAGAGGTCAGACCCCTCTTTATGTGCCTTGTGAAGTTTAGTCTCTCGATACGGCCTAGTCTATTTTGCCATATAAGTTTGCTACTATCTTGTGTATTTATATATTAACAATTAATATATATATATATATATATTATCGTTATACATATTACTCATTGCTTCAGAAGCAATGTGACGACATTCGTCAAAAAGTGTTAACCTTTTGTATAACAATAATTATGAAATCGTGACATCAGAATATGTCACATTTTCATTTCCTCCTCCTTATGCCTTTACTAATGATAAATTAAACTAACTTTCTCAATTGACTTTTCGGAGTGCCTTCTGTCCTTTTCTAAATCACATTTAGATATTAAATAGCCCAACATAAATAAATAGCTATGCAAGCGTCTCATGTATCCAAACGCCTAAGAGTTGAAATCTTGAGTGTAGCTCAAGAAGTTGCTTGTCTCAAGATCCGGTTAGGATACATAGCCTTGCACCGCTCATGCACTCGTATTCGACTTAAACAATTTGATCGAATTTCCTATATGTTCAAGCTGCCTCATATAGAGACGAGTGTCATGTAGCGTGAATTTGTTTGTTGGACCCAGAGCTTAATGAAATCATATATCTTAAGTCTGTTCTTTAGAAGGTCATTTTAATGTCAACGAGAATTTAGTTTAATTCTATCAATTAGAATTTAACTTTGATATTCAATTTATCAACCTATTTGACCAGTTAACTAATTCCATTAAAATATTATAATTAGATTCCTTTTGCAAACTTAGAACTTACCCTAGTTTAGCATATGTTCAATATTAAATATAGGTAGAATGGCTTTTATCTATCTATATCCTCCCACTATTTTTACGATCGTTTCAAAGCTTAATGACGAACGATTTAATCGAATTAAAATTAATGGGTAAGAGGTCCAATCACCTTGAGCCTAACAACCTTGAGTGTAGCTCAACAAGTTGCTTGACTCTGCGATCGGACGATGACTCTTCATCGATCATATCGGATATGACCATCTTAATCGGTGTTTGCCCCTAGCCATTTGTGATCATGAGTGTGCTCATCCAAATCACAATGTCTAGTCTAGTCAGACCCTTGTTTTCACGTCTAGCCTGACTTGCTCCGGCACTCGGTGTATTCACAACCCGTCGGTTTGGGTCAGGTCTTAGACTACATCTTATGTATTTAAGGAGTTGGTTTCTACAGGGTTGCCATGTCACAGCTTGAGTGTAGCTCAACAACTGTAACACGGGCCCTATAGTTGCTAACCCATAAAACAAGGAGGGCTACGGCTAATCTTGAAAAAGATCATTAACGTATTTGACCTAGATATAGTCCAGGGTGTCATACAATCATGATTCGCGACATTGCGGTCCAGCAGAACTCAGCCAGGGAATTGACTAAGCCAGTATCACAATCCCTTAAAGGGTGATCCAGAACTCTTAGCCAAGCACATTGACTGGATCATGGTCCATTGAATGAAGCTTGTCATTTTTATATGCGTGCCATAGACTAAACAGCTTTTATTAACAACTAATTAATCCTATCAACTAGTTGAATCCTTAAATTCAAAATTTTAGGATTTGTTTAATAACTTTTATTAAGTCCTTATTAACTATAAGGTTCACGTGCTATCCTAATCGTTATTAGGATTTTAATAAATTTTATTAACAACGCTAAAAGCGAAGTCCTTTAATGAGAATTAATAATAACAGTTAGAATTAAAAAATCATTAAAAGGACTACCCTAATCAGGAATTAGGTCTTGAAGGGTTGTTAAAAGTTTTATTAAAACATAGCATGTCTTTAAAATTCAATTAATAAATTTTAAGCATTTCTTAATGGCTAACCTAAAGGGTTGTCTTGTATTATCAAATAAGAGACAAGATGACATAGCCATTAAAATAAAGTTACATTAATTTATCGCATAAAATAAAAGTGTACAGCTATTTAACAATTAAATAGACTAAAGTTTATCGCATAAACAATTTTAAACTTTTAAAAAAGTTTTAAAAGTATCTCATAAATTTAAAACATCCTTTTTTAAAAATTTCCATGCTTAAAATTTTTTTCACATAAAATATTTAAACATCTAAAATAATTTTTTAAACTTATCGCATAAATTTAAAAAAGCCTTAAAATCAATTTTAAAATTATCACATAAATTTAAAATCATCATTTTAAAATTTCCATGTTTAAAATTTTATCATATAAAATATTTAAACATCTAAAATCCTTTTAAAAACATCTTTAGAAAATATCGCATAAATTTTAAAACATTTTTAAAAGGAGGGCATCTAAAATTATTTTAAAATCATCTCATAACTTTAAAACATTTTAAAAGCATTTTGAAAAGCATTTCAAAGTAAAATAATAATCGCAGGCTAGATCGCAACACATACAAGGCTTTGATACCACTGTAGGGTTTTCTGGGACCCTTAGGGCACAAAAATTATATTCCCGTCCTAAGTCGGACGGAACATAGACATAAATATATTTATGCAGCGGAAGAATAAGTTAATCTAATTAACTTAGCCCTAAGAACAAAACCCTTAGCCAAGATCTATGCCAACTTGGGATGCATCTGACCATCCCAAGAAGAATCTAACCTACTGCGATTAAATTAAACTAATGCTAATAAACACATACCCGGAATCTCAACCCTGGGGCAGGCGAGATGTTCCGCACCATCTTTCGAGCCGCTCCCCGTCCCACGCCGAGTCGCTCCTCGATCCGCTCCCCAAACCGCTCCTCGAACCGCTCCGCATCCCGAGGCGATCAATCCCGTGTCGCCGATCCAACCACGCGCCGAAGAAAGTTTCACGCGAGTGAAACCTTCGCCTAGATTTCGGATCTGAATCCGAACCCCTTCGCGACTTTGCTAGAGCCCTTAGGAGCAAGGCAGAAATATAGGGAGATAGAGAAATATTAAATTAAGCTTAGATCCGAGCGTGCTCCAACATTTACGAGAGCCGCTCAGATCTAGAGCTTGGGACGAGTTTGGAGGAAGGGGGAGGCCCCTATTTATAGAGGCGGCGGACTCTCCCCTTTTCCGCACAACCGATGTGGGACTAATAATTAGAGTTAATAAAATCAATTTAGTTTGCCTTTCACAAAGTGCAAACTTCCGTGAATTTTAACTCCCTCACCGTTGAACTTCAGGATTGATACAACCTATCAATTCGAAGGGTGTTCAACGGTGAACGCATAGGAAAAAACCGTTCGTCAATCGGAGTTCGTTTGACCCTCCAATTGATTGCCCAAAGATCAGCCCAATGCTAGTGTTTCGCAAAAACCAGTCGTCAAATCTACCCATTAAAAACTAGGGTTCTGCACCCATTGGTGGGGCCCAGCAAGTGGGCCCCGCAGCCCCCAAAAAGCTGACTGGACGCCTGCCCAGGCCTGGGCGCAGGTGCCCAGGCGCCAAGGCGGGCGCCTGGGCTGGGCGCCCAAGGCGCCCGGCCCAGGGCGTGTGGGCTCTCAGGCGCCCAGGGAACCTGCGCCCTGGCGGGCCCAGGGCGCCCGCCCTGGGTGCCTGGGCAGGTGCCCAGGCACCTGGGCCTGGGCGTGAGCCCAGGCCCAATGGCCTGGTGCCCAGTTTGGCGGGCCAGGTGCCCAGGCCAGACCCTAGTCTAGCCTGGGTCAACCTGGTCTGACCCAGACTGAGCCATTTGGCTGTTTTGGGCATATCTTGAGCATCTGGTGTCCGATTTGGACATCATTCGAACCTGGGCGTAGACCGGGACATTCCCGTCTTACCCGTGAACTTTTCCTTGCATTTAAATTATTAAATATAGTCTTAAACAATTTAAGACACATTTAATCTCTTTTGCATCACATGCAAATTAGTCCCCTATCTAGACTTAAATTATCATATTGCATCAAATGCAATTATTCCATCCCTTGCATCAAAAATGTAAAATATTCTGCCTAACTAATTTCTACCTATTACTAGACGAAGGTCACACTCTTTGTGTGACCCTACGGCCTGACCCTACTACAGGTTGGGCTCGAAGCCCTATACGGCAAAGACCACAAGCAGTGGCTGACGTCCCTGTTTCAGCATCATCATAATGTGGTTAGCTCATCAACATGAGAATTATCGAGACCACCCTGACCGTGTCTGTGATGAGTTCTGCAGTTATAGTCTCTTCGTCTTAACTATGTCGTGTAGATCAAGTCTAGGGTACGGTATAACTGTCAACCCCAATAACTTGACTCCGGTTAGTTTATATCGATCTTTAGTCAACTAATGTTGGACTTCTTCCAATATACTCTACGTAGAGTTTTAACTAAAGTCCGAACTAACTCATAGCCAAACCCCTCACCCCGCTCATCTCACTCTCTTCTTCCTCAGCTCCGACAACGGCCTCCCCCTCTGCCTTGAATGCCGCCCGCCGCCCGCCGCCCCCGAAGTGTTGCCACCAAGCTCCGCCACCAGCCCCAACCCGCACCAACAACAGTAGCAGCACCCCGCCACTAAAGCCACCCACCGTCGCACCCATGCCGATCAACCACTGCCCATACCTCCGCTCCGACCTAACCCGCGTCCTCCGTCAACCTCACCTCCTCGCCGCCATCGCGCACCACTGCTCCCCAGCGCCGTCGCAAACACCCCTCAGCCTGCCTCCAGCGCCCCTCCCCCGCTCCGCCTCCGCCTCTAGCACCCCTCCCCCGCCATGCCTCTGCCCTCCATCGCCGCTGCCCACATGCCCCGTCACCGTTCCTGACGAACCAATGAGGCCCGCAGCGACACCACCCCACAGAGCTCCCCCGCTCCACCTTTGCCTTTGCCTTTGCCCCAACCCACGCCCCTGCCGACGAAGTCGCTGCCGTCGCCCTCCTCTTGCACCGCCCTGACCTCCGTCTACCTCACCTCCACACGAGCTGCTCTATCCGTCCACCGCCCCACAACGAGAGCCCCACCGTCGAGCGACACCGCACGTGTGTTTGCTGCAGCGGGAAAGAGAGAGATGTGAGGGAATATAGGAATATGTATATATATACGTATTTACGTATATTCGAATATTTATAACATGATATTATTGAGTTAATTCATATTAAATTGTATATCTCTTAGAAAAATACAAGGGAAGGTCTAGAAAATCCAAAACGACGAAATAGACACATTGGCGCTGGTTGCATCACCAAAAGGTAAGTACATTTCTCGCGGTGAATTTTTAAAGATAAAATTTAATACCGCTCATTTCACTTATAAATTTGTAACTCAAGATTTTCACGTACACTGACGTATAAAAAATAGATATGTTGTAGTACTAGATGAGACGGTCATTTAAATCCCGTGTTAGAAGAATTCCGATGTATGGATTGCCCTAGGGACATCTTTGAAATATGATGAAAAATCTTTTTCTCGTTTTCTAAATCAGTTTTTGGGCCATATAAATTACGAAAAATTCATGTCAACTATTTTAAAAATAGCACTAGCCTTAGAAAAATATTTTAAACTTATTTGCCCTCATTTGCTCAGTTAAATCGTTTCTACGCCTCATTTCTTTAAATAATTGGACGTTCAATGTCTTGTGTAATTTATTAACAGAATCTCGAAACTGTGAAATTAGTTAAGATTATTGAATAGACTGATGAGACATCATATGCATCTAATACGATGCAAATTGAATAGAACAGACTGAATAATTGATGGAATTCATATGATTGAATTTTAGAATAAATAGTACACGTACTTTGACCCGGCACTTGACTTGACTCGTGGGATTGGGGTAGTTTATGGTCTCAAGTGTTACGGAATGACTGGATGCACCCGACAAATACCTCCACAACTTATGGAGGTTAGTACTTGACTGTCGCCATATAGGGTCAGTGAGTAGCATTTCGGATTGGACCCCGTAACAGGGCGCATGTTGGTCATTTCTCATACTCTTGGACGTTGACTTAGCACTAGAATAGATTGGTTATTAAATATTGCTCTAACCTCTTCTTCTACAGGTTCCTAACAACGTTACAGTTTTGTTATCAAATGTTAAATTGTTAGAGGTTGCTAATAGTATTGCATATTGATATCGAATGATTAAATTACTGCAGGTTGCAAATTGCTGTGAATGTTTAACTGCTATAACTCTTTTAAATTTAACTTTCTGTTTGACTTTAAGTTCAGATTGGATCAATTGTAAATACTTAATCTTTCTTTTGCGGAAATTACTTTCCGAGTAAACCTCGCTGACGGACATTTCAATTGTTGTTTTATGAAATGTCCGTCAAGTATTGAGAGTGATTTTGTGGAGTACATTCCAGTAGAGGTCGAGCCAGCACTTGATGAGTACGTGGAGTACCTGCCCTCAGAGGATTAGAACATTTGTACTTTCGCATCAGCATTTCCTATTTTAATAATGTAATTTGTGTGTTTGTTTGTATTGGCCATGCTAGGCCCAAAATGTATCTTAAATTCTGTACACTGGATATGTAACAATGTTGTTTGAGCTGCTTCTTAAATTTGTATGCAAGGACCTGCAGTTTACACAGATGCTTAGTGTGTTTAAACCAAGGAGGAAGAAAAGAAAAGGGAAAGAAAAGAAAAAGGTACTCCTCCTTGTTTTAAGCACACCGCGGATCTGCTCGCATCCTCGCTCCCGGTAGAATGGGAAGAGGGGCATGACAGTTGTAATTAGTGAAAATGTCGTATATGCTAGCTTCATTAAGTAAGTTGGTAATATGTCAATTTAATTAGATTGTTTTTATGTTTAAATTAGTAGGATGTAAACTTGTTGTAAGTTGCATACTAACTTGTTACATGATTAATTAGTAGCATGTTAAACTATCACATATCTTAGCTTTTAATATGTAGCATGTAAAATTAATAAGTTGTGATAGTTGTAGGATTGGGTTGTAATATGATTTAATTTGTAGCATGTTAAATGATGCTAAATTTGTAACATATTAATAGGTTAATTTGTTTGTATATCTCATTGCTTGCTAATGACAAACATTATGCCATGTCACTTACTAGTAAATTAATTTGTAGTATGTTTAGTTTAAGAACGTGTAGTATGTTGTAGTATTTATGGCATGCTCAAGTGTAGGTTAAATTAGCATGTTTAGCTATTCATTTGCTTATCTTGTTATGTTTCTTATTCATGGAAAGTGAGCTCAATAATATTGTTAGTATGATGCATATGTAAATCTCTTTATGTTTCATACTTATTGCTATTCATATGTTAATCTTGTTATGTCACAAAGTGAGCTCTTGTTATAGCTATCTCTTTATGTTTCATATTCATAGCCATTCATATGTTAATCTTGTAATTCATATGTTATTGGTGTACTATGTGCCATGTTAGTAGGTAAAGTTTGTGTTTCATAGTATGAAAGTTTCCTTGCTAATTGTAATGGAGGAAATGTGTTGATTGGAATTGGAAATGAAAACGTTGAGATATTTATACAATATGATGGTCATGGTTAATCCCGACATCAGTGAAACGATTAACCAAATGGAAATGTGAAGAAATGAAAGTCGTGATGAAATCAGTTTATTAACAAAAAGTGAGACAAAGAGATAATGTCTGGAGTGCTTCATCCATTCTAAAATGTGTGAGATTCTAGATACGGGTTTTGGGGGAAATGCGGGTAAATTTTAGGAGCTAAGGAGCAGACATATGATAGATTCTCACTTGCTTGTCACTTCCATGAGGGGGAGTAGATTAGAGTTAGAGAGGCCGGTGGTGTACTCGTGATGCACCATGCGGTAATCGATGGTTTTCTTCGTTTGTCCCAGTAAAAACCAAGAATTGCCTCACTCCCGTACCTTGCCCCGTTCGGGTAGGGATTTACGAGAGGCCCCTTCAGTACCCGTGTTGCTGGTTGAGGTACCACTTTTCACCCACCCCGAGTGAAGTCCGGCTCCTTAGCGTGCTACGATTTACTCGGGTTTCCAAATAATCACTAAATATCTAATTTTAACTAACTTAATCTGCTATTTCCATCCTCGGTTACTTTTACTTTTAGCACTTGTATTTGTTTATTTAAATTTTGTAATAGTTCTGTGGTTGTCGTGTCCTCTAGATAGATGATTAGTTAGAAGGACCAGTTCTAAAACTGGATCCTACTAATGATGTTAGGAGTTCCTACTGGGTCACGTGTTGACGTGCCCCCCTTTGTGGTTTTCAGGAGTAGGGTCAGAGCAGCCTGTGCTGGTCCTGACACCAGAGGTTGTTCCCAGTTCAGAGGTAGAGCATACGGGCGACTTCGCCCAGTTGGACCTTCCTGAGGTAGATTAGCATGTGTGTTGTACTGGGTGTGGACACCTTTTGTACTTTTTGGGTTGGGGGTTCTCTTCTTGTTGTACCCACTTTTGTACCCCCCTATTGTACAGATGATGTATGTACTCCTTGTAATGATGTAATAAATGAATATTGTTCTTTATACAGTGTGTTTCTCTATATTGTCATTGTGTTGAGTTGGAGCATTATTAGTACTTCACAGCACGTGTGTAGTGGTCTGGAGAATTTTTTTGTTCAGTGCAGTACTTATCTTCTCTCTTATCGTCTTTCTTCTTCACACCCGCAGTTTCAGGAATACCTTATACGGATTCGTACTTACCGGGTATCCTGGAGAACGGGGCATGACACACCCACCTCCGAGATTGGTGAAGTTGCTCTAGTGAGTACTCGTCGATTTGATTTAGAATTTCCTACATATTTCGACGATTACCTCTAGGTAGATTTTATTAGGGAGTATGAATTTTCTAATTAGACTGACACAGTTCATCTTTTGCAGGTAGCAGGTGGGCACCTTCAAAAGACGCTGGGAGATGCGTTGCTGGGGTCTGGTGACATTCGTAGAGTAAAGCAGCTGGCTGAGCCATGAAATCAACAGGAGGAACAACTGCATACTCCATTGTAGATCATTGACCCTCCTTTTGATCAGGTATATCCTAATCTAGTAGTGTAGAATTTTACATGCTTTCTAGTTTGGTGTCTGAATAATCTCGTCTCCTTTTGATAGCGAAAGGAGAGCATTAGGATTTAGAATTAGTAATATATGTAGGATCTGAACTTATATGCAAAAACACTAGAGGTGTGGTGAATAGTGCTTTATAACAATAATATAGAAATTACACCAAATTAAAGATCCCTTATGCAATCTTAGTGCGGAATAGAAAGAGAGAGCAACAAACACAGAAAAGCAAATACAAACAAAGAATTTAACCTGGTTCGGATTCACCGAGTCTCCCCGAATCCTTTGAATCCTACTCTAGCAACCCACTAGCAAACTCACTAGTGATTAGTGATCCATTAATACCCACTTGCAAAAACCTGACAAGTGAAAAGCCAATACAAAATTTCTTCCACTTCCCACAACCCGGGAATGGACTACTCTCACAAATGAGAGGAACTTCTCAAATATCAAAGAGAGAAATAGAACCGATATATGAAACAGTTTACACAACCTATGCCTTGAATAATATTCTTCAGAATTAGGCAAGAAGGGGTGTGTGTGTGTTGTGCTCTAAATGATGAGGTAAGAGCACTTACTACTTGTCTTAAGATGGGTAGCAAAGAATGCTAGAAGCTTGACCTTGAAAGCTTTGGAGACAAGTTTGAACTTAAAACTTGAGCTTGAATGGCTTTGAATGCCATTGAATGCTCTAGCAAAGAATTTAATGACTTGAGATCACTTGAGAGTGTATTGAATGAAGTCTTAGATGTTTTTGCTACCCCCTCAAGTCAAGACATTAAAGCCCTATAAATAAGCCACCGAAATATGCTCAAAATCAGAAAAAATCCCAAGCATCAAATGCCGGAAATGGCTATTAACTGGCAGAAATCTAGTCACTAGTCGCCTGAAGAAAAACGACCAGGCGATTGCTGTATTATTCTGACTGGGTCATAAATGCAGTCTAACGTATACTTAGTAGACGTCTGAAGAAGACCTTCCAGACGTCTGGTCCACTGCACAGTCGTCTGGCTCAACGACATCAGACGCTTGACCATACAGACAGAGAGTAACTAGGTTACTGGATTTATTTGGACCGACTATCCAGGAATATGATGTTCATCATCCAGACGTCTGGTCAACTGTACAGACATCTGGTAATATAACTTTAGACGCCGGATCTTGTCTGACGGTAAAGTTTGAGCTACTGGAAATATTTGCACTTAAAGCACCAGGCGTATGATGTATATCATCTCGACGCCTGTTTTTCGTCAGTCAGCATAGGCCGAGTTGCTGGAGTTTCGGCTAGAATTAATCAGACGTCTGGAGTTCATCATCCAATCGTCTAACGCATTGTGCAGACGTCTGGAATTAGAACTTCAGGTGTCTATATAGGGTAGGGTTTTAGAGAACTAGATACACATGAACACCGGGCATCTGGAGACCAAGCACCAAGCGTCTGTGTAGGCTGAAAAACTCTTCTTCGAGTTTATGCAAGTTCTAACCCTATGACACTCAATGATATATGATCTAAAGTGTTGTGAGTGTTATGAGTAATATTATATTGAGTCTATTCAAGGCTTAACATGCTAATTCAACTAAGAAGTAAAGAAAGAAAGATTTACATTTTTAATCATCTTCACTTCCTATTGAATCCCTTGAAGACTTGCATTGAGCTTATGGAGTTCAGCATGTTGGCTTCCTTGCTATCATTCCTTGATTTCCATGCTACATTGATTGATGTCCTTGCATCAATGTTCCAAGTCATCGTCTTCATTTTATATGACTTTATCTATATTGACGATGCTTTCCTTAACTACAAAATATGGGGATTAATCATAATTGAGTATGTTTTTTTATCATCAAAACCACATTAGAGAATCCAATATTCAACAATATATCACTTCCATAGCCTCACATGATATTATGTTCACCCCAAGAACCCTATGCTAGCCCCGATCTTGATAGTACTTCCCCTACCACTTTTGAGCCCTTATATTCACATCCCTATTTTATTTAGGGCTATGATTCACTCTAGCTTGGGGGAGACTCTCCCATATACTCCACCATTTTCCATAAGTCGAATGCCATCACATAGCATCCCCACACCCACCCCTCCCCCACACATTTCTACTCCCATATCTCATATTCCTTGCGCATTAAGGACGATGCTTAGTTTTAGCTTAGGTGAGACGTTTCACTCCTAGCTTGGGTGAGGACTCCGCACTTTTTCGTTTATTTTTCACCTTTTCCGCCTTTCCGTTATTTTTACTCCACATTCTTTTCCATTTCACCTTTCTTTCTCTGTACACCATTTTTGTAAACATCTGAAGAAATGATCCCTTAAGGAAAAACCACACTTGCGTGTGATTCCACCTAGGCACTTGATTAGAGTTGCTCCCTACATACACTCTTACTACTTTCATGGCGAGACTTTTTCTTGTCTCACACACAATCACATTTGTAACTCCCTCTACGTGAGTGAGCATTAGATCTCTGTTTAATCCCCAATAGGATAGATCGGTTGTCTATTCGACCTTTAGATCTCACAAATATAGATTTTGCCAATTGGGTAGAGTAGGGCTTAGCTTGAAGGGTATTGGCCTTAGATATAGCGTGATTACCTCTAAAGACCTAGTGGTTTGACATGCTCCATTCAAAAAAAAATTTGCAATTGAATACAAAAAAGGAAGAAGAATAATAATTGCATCATTCTTCCAATCCCACCAAGTAGCCGGGTCTCCGTGCCTCAAGAAGCATTAGAGATTTGTGCCAAACGGTGAAGATTTGGGGGAGTGCACTAAGTATAAATAATCAAGTTTAGTCGATTCGGGAGAGTAGGCCCGATGGGTCCCTTTTGGCCCAACGCCCTAGACTCATCAAGGTCGAGAGTCGTTGACTGAAATCCCACTACTTAAATCACTAAAGTTCCATTTGAATATAAAGAATACATAATAAGCATGTCTACCACCATGCTTTAGGAGGAACTAGCTTTTTGAGCCAATCTTTGAAAGTTAAGTCCTTACGACACTCTTTTGGTTTCTACCTTCGCTTGTGTAAGACGACGGTTGAATTCCTCCAATCTTAAGCCTATTTGGTGGACCTTCTGCGGTTTAGCCTTCTTCACGGGGATACGAGTTAAACTTGAGATTGTGCAGGAGACTTATATTTCTGAGTCATACGCCATGCTAGGTAAGTAGAGTGTTGCATGTTAGGAGTAAGCTCTAATCTCGTTCTTTATATGGCTTGCGCGCAGGATTTGTATCGAGAGGGTGATCTTTGGATTTCCGAAGCAAATCTGTCCCCGTATTTCGTGTCTTGTCTTGCTCGAGGACGAGCAAGAGCTTAGCTTAGGGGAATTTGTTAGATGTATTTATATACATTTTTCCACACATTCACCCCAACATTTTTCACGTTTATTTTATATCATTCTCGCCACTTTGCTTGTTTTTATCCATTTTATCCATTTTAATGCTTCGGTGATGCCTTTTGTGTCTTGTAGGTAATTTGTGCATAAAACGATGCAATTTGGTGATATGAGAACTGTGGGAGAGAAGACATCGACAAATAACGAAGATCGGATGCTAAAGAGAGAAGAAAAAGGCAAAAGAACATGCTGCAACACGGCCATGCATACAAAAGTACGGCCGTGTCATCATATCAGCCAAAAAAGAAGAGAGCTACATCAGTGGCACAGCCGTGTATGGTCGTGCCTAAATTGAAACAGCACAATGGCTGCAGACACACCCGTGTCACATGGCCGTGTGCCTGGAGCCATCTGAAGCCTTGAAGATTGATTGACACGGTCGTGCCGATTAGCGACACGGCCGTGTCTGAAGCGAAATCTCATGCTTAGCCCTAGCTTTTTGGCGGTGACACGGCCATGTCGATTAGCGGCACAGCCGTGCGCCCCTAATTTTCTGATGTCTTGTTGGGGAAACTATAAATAGAAGTGATGGGATCTTGTGTTTTCTTTGGGGTTTTCTCCCCCTTTGGTGGCTGTTCTTCCAGCCTTGTAAGACTCTTTTATTTCTATTTCTATTTCTTGTATTGAATCTTTATCTTTTCTTTAATTGCATTGTCTTTAACTTCTTCTTGTTGCTCTTGTGATGCTTTTCTCCATATGTTGTTCGTTGTTTATTGTGATATTTAGCGAGTAGATTTTTATGCCTAGGGCGAAGCTAAGCCCTAGCAAAGATTACTCATGCAGGTTGATTGCCCCTAAGATCGTTCTATTAGATTATTGCTAGGATATTGTTTGGATGCGATTTCATATCAATGCATCCTATTAGTGGGCTACACAACCCACAAATGGAGGGTTAACTACCTAATGCTAGGCGCCGACGAACTATCGGGCACGCTCATTAGGACAACTAGTATGGGGATTTCTGATGAACCATCGGGTTCCCCATAGAGGTCCAAGCATTACACCTCGTTCTCTCTTCCACGACTAGACATGGAGAGAACGTGTATTGAGATTGAACACTCATAGACGACTCTACTCTCTTATGACGAGAAGTTAGATCATCCTACATGTTTAGTCTACGCTCTTGGTGATGCTTAGCCCTCGGCATTCTTTCTTTCTTTAATATTTTTAGTGTAATTACCCTATCATTGTCATCATTCGTGTAGCTAATTAAGTACACGATTAACCGGTATTCAAACCACTGCCTCCCTATGTTCGACACCGCTTGCTACAACACTCGTGTGCTTGCGGTTAATTTAAAACGTTGAGGATATTCCTACTTCATTACTTTTACTGATGATTTCTCAAGGTATGTATACATGTTCTTGATGTAAAACAAATCTGAGGCTTTTAAGAAGTTCATAGAGGATAAGAATGAAGTTGAAAACCAGGTAAGAAAAAGTATCAAAATGGGTCGATCAGATCGAATAGGTGAATACTTAAGTCTAGAGTTCCTTGCATATCTTTAAGAGAATGGGATTCTCTCACAAGTTATCCTTCTTACACACCATAGCACAATGGTGTATCAGAGATAAGGAATCACATCCTATTAGATATGATGTAATCTATGATGAGTAACGCTAAGTTACTGCTTTCCTTCTAGGGTTATTCCCTTGAAACAACAGTGCTTATACTTAATATGGTTCTGTCTAAAAGTTGTGCCTACCACTTTATATGAGATATAGAGAGGAAAGAAACACATTCTTAAGTTTATTAAGATATGTGGTTGTTCTGCGTTTGTGAAATGACAGAATCCAGATAAGCTAGAGGCATGATCCATGATGTGTAAGTTTGTGGTGGTATCCAAAAAATTCTCAAGGATACATTTTCTATCAACCTGAGGAACAAAAGATTATTGTTGCTTATCATGCCACCTTCTTAGAGAAGGAATCTCTTATTGAAGAGACTGAGGGCAGTATGATAGAACTAGAAGGGGTTCCAAAAACACAAACAATGAATCAAGAGATAGAACAAGACACATTTGCCCCAGTTAATAACTCTTGGCCACTTAGGACTCCCAACAACCTGAGAGATGCTATGGTTTTCTTATAGATGGTGGAGTTGAGAATAACATCATGGTTGATGATGATCCTACTAGTTTCCATGAAGCTATACAGAGTGGGGACTCTACATGATGGCTTGATGCTATGAAATCCAAAATAAAATCCATGCACACCAATAAAGTATGGACTTTATATGATGTTCCTAAAGGAGTAAAATCCATAGGGAACAAGTGAATCTTCTAGAGAAAGATTGACGCAAATGGAAAGGTAGATACCTTTAAGGCAATGTTAGTGGCAAAAGGATATCGTTAGAATAGACTATGACGGGACCTTTTCACCAGTAGCCATGCATAAAAACATTCGAATGTTGCTTGATATATCAGCATACCATCACTATGAGATATGGTAAATGGATGTAAAGACAGCTTTTATAAATAATGATTTAGAAGAGTGTGTTTACATGACCCAACCAGAATGCTTCGAAGTTAGTGGGAGCAGCAAAAAAGCATGCAGACTGCTTAAGTCCATTTATAGATTAAATTAAGCGTCAAGGAGATGGATCATCCAATTTGATGAGATTTTCAAAAAGTTTGACTTCAATAAAAATGAGGATGAACCATGCATTTATAAGAAGGTCAATGGGAGCGTTGTCTCGTCCTCATATTGTACATGGATGATATACTATTGATTGGTAACAACATAGAGATGTTGGAAGCAATCAAAGTATGGGTGTCTCGAAACTTTTCGATGAAGGATTTGGTTGAAGCATCCTATATACTTGGAATAAAGATCTATAGAGATAAATCGAAGAGGATGCTGAGTCCATGTACATAGACACCATGTTAAAGAGGTTTAACATGGATAATTCCAAGCGTGGTAATGTACCTGCTTATCATGAAACAACTCTCTCTAAGGACATGTCTCCCCAGACAGAAGAGGAGAAAGTACGAATGAGTAGGATTCATTATGCCTTAGCTGTAGGATCTATCATATACTCCATGCTATATACTATATCTGATGCACTTGGCATAGTCAGCTGTTCTGAATCAAATCCAAGGAGAAGCATTGGATTACCATAAAGAGCATACTTAAGTACTTGAGAAGGACTAAAGATATGTTCTTGATATACGGTAAGAGTAGTAATTCTTCTATGGAAGGATATACTGACTCTAGTTTCCAAAGTGACATAGATGACAGCAGATCAGTGTCATGATTTGTTTTCACCCTCAATGAAGGGGGAATATGTTGGAAGAGTTCCAAATAAGATATTGTGGTAGACAGGGACGGACCCATATGGGGGCCCGGGGGGCATGTGCTCCCCTTGGAAATCGAGAATAAAATTACATTTATACCTTTTTAAAAAAATTATCACGATAAAATGGGGGGGGTGTGTGTATATATTCAAGAGAAAACGCACTAGCAAATTAGCTTGTTGGTAAGGTCGCATGACCCTTATGTTGCTAGCCTTGGTTTGAACCCCAGCTCCACCAGCAACTTATTTTTTCTCCTTTAAAACCGTTTGTATTTTTCCCCCACCCCCTTAAATACGATCTGTCCTTGGGTTTTACAGGTTTTGCATTAGCCATCAGGCAACCATGCGGCGTTCTTAGAATCTTAAAGGTATATGTTATTATTATTTTTTGCTAGTTATTATTATTTTTTGCTAGCAAGTTCTTAGAATCAGTATATAAATTTTTGCCCCCTTAAATATGGTTTATATTTTTTCCTAGGGTTTGCAAAGGAATGAAAGTTCGTCAAAACTTTGATCTGCCTGTGGGTTTCACATCAGCCATCAGACGAACAAGTCAGCGTTCTCAAGGTATTTATTTTTTTGGCATGATTCTTGAGGTAGTTATAGTATATAGAACGCTATGCAAATCTCTTTAACTTATAGAATGTTAATTTTTTCGAAATTTATGTGAATCCCTTTCCAAAAAAATTGACCTTTTTTATACATCGGAAAGCAAAATTTGATATTTTTTCAGTTCTAGGGTTTTCTGTTATTTGCATGTATGGGCAATTTAATACTGTCTAGAATTTTTTTTCATGTGCGTCTATTTCGTTTAAGTCATTACGACCATCATGTCTAATGATGCACTTGAGTCAACGTAATCTTTCGTGCTATAATTTTAAAATAAATAAAGTAACAAAAATTATTTTCGACAAAAAAGATTATGCCCACTGGATTTAATTCATGTATCTGTCGCTGGTGGTAGACTCCATGATGGAAGCTGAGTACATCATAGCAAATGATGCAGTGAACCCACCACAACACAAACCGACACATATGCAAACAACCAAATAATAAAGCACTTTCTTCTTGTTATTATTGTTGTTGTAACACAGATGTCCATGTATCATAGAGCACTATCTAATTATGTAGGCATGTTTCTTCTTGTTATTGTTGTTGTTGTTGTAACACGGATGTCCGTGTATCATAGATCACTATCTAATTATGTAGGCATGTTACATTCCTTTCGTAACACATTAGTCAATTAATTATGTAGGCGTGATATGTTCCTTTCATTATGCATCAATCAATTATTAGGTAAATAAACACTAATTGGAAGTTTAGAAGATTAATGTAGCATAACCATCATATTATTACGAAGAATGATATTTTTTAAAGAAAATTATGGAGAGTGGGATTGGAGCAAAAATCTCCTCACTTAGAACCATCGTTTTAAAATATCTCATGAAATGGCAAATATATCCACTAATATGTCATTTTTAGACCTTAAACAATACAATATGGCCAACACGATATGTCAAAATTGTTTGTAAGTTTTAAAGATTATTTCGACCGATATACCTCATTTTTGTTTTGGTGTATTTTTACTTTTAAAGGGGAACTTATTATTATGCATTGTTATGCTCCCCCCAACAACGGGGACACGGTTAAATAAAAAAGAACTTTCTTAAGGAGGAGGAGGTGGTGGTTATTGTAACGAGGATATTCATGCATTTTAGAGCACTTTCTAATTAGTAGGCATAATTTGTCCCTTTCATCTCTCATGCAATGGTCAAGTAATTATGTAGTCATGTCGGTTTACTTTCATCACATATTAGTTAATTATCAAGTAAATAAACACCACTTGTAAGTTAGAAGATCAAATATAACCAAACTATCATATTATGGAGAGTGTGAATTTTTGATAAAATTATGGAGATTGGATCATAAATATGATTCCCTTAAAATTACTATTTTAGATATCCCCAAAAATGGACGATATGTCCATTGAAATATTATTTTTGGACATTTTATAATACGATATAGCTAACAAGATATGTCAAAAATAGGTGTATATTTTAAGCTTATATCATCCGATATAACCTATTTTTATTTAATGTATTTTTATTTATAAAAATATAGGTGTAACCCTAAATTTTATACTTAAAGTTAATCCTCTCAATTTAGTAAACTATTCTGTCTTAATTCATGACTAGATAAAATTGACATGAGAGGAATAAAAAGAAAGCATCTTTATGATGGCTACATAATAGATTACAAATGTTTTGATGTGATATTATTGACATGAGTCGTAATATGTTTTTCACATTCTTCAAGAAACTTTCTATAACTTTTATATACTTACATCAAAATTTTGATATTTTAATTGCTGATTTGACTCTTTCTACTTGAATTTCCTTGATTATGATATCATTGGTATCATTCCTTTGATTTTTTTGTCCACTTCCTTCTTACTTCCTCTTTACTGATACTTCTTATTGTTCTCAATATTATTATTGCTTTAAGTTATGAATCAACTATTGGGGGAGGAACCCCCAGCCCTTTATTTATAGGCAGGATAGGAGAGTGGAAAGATAGGATACATAGATATGGACGTATGTCTAAGATACCCGCAATACTAACCGACTCTGGTATTCCATTCACAACACTCCCCCTTATCCAGCCATGGGTGTGGACTCTGCTCATGAATACTTCAGTATTCTGAGCATAATAGGAGTCTCACATGGGGTGGATACTTCACGATCCTGAGTTGGTGAGGTTTGCCTCGTTAAAACTTTTAGCTATGGAAAACCCTGTGGGAGAAACCATAGTTAAGGAAAAAGAGTACAAACGCTCTTGAACTCCCCCTGATTTGTACAAGTGACTCTGCTCATGAATACTTCTGGATTCTGAGCGTCATAGAGGGATGGATACTTCAGGATCCAGAGTTGATGTGATTTGCCTCGTTAAAACCTTTGGCTATGGAAAACCCAGTGGGAAAACCCATAGCTAAGGGAAAAGAGTACAAATTCCATCAACTCTCCATGATCTGTAAAAGCTCTTAGGTTTTCAGATCTCTTAGGCTTATCTCATCACTCCTATTAACAACATTCCGAAAATATACACAGATTGCAAATATTATCACCATTAAGCAGCTGCTGAATCCAAAAACTCTGGAGAGGCGTGCTAAGTTTCATTCACTCTGATGTGATCTTCAGACCATGTGGTCAGCTCCACAATACCGGCCTCTATCCCAGTCGTCACTAGGATGCGATGTACCACCAGGCGCCCTCAAATACACCATTGATGTGATTCTAGAGTGGTAAGGATCTCGGAAAGATTGGATGATGTTGCCTTCATAAGTTGCTTTGCAGATCTGTAGTAGATGGCCATCCCACTATGGGTACCTTGTCTATGCTTTCTCAGTATAGGGATCGGACCTGTAACCTGCATTGCATAAACTTGGAGGATGATACTTTATAATGTAAGTCCAAATCTTTTGACCCTTGGAGGAAGCGCAGAAGGCTTAACTCCGGTCTAATGGCCCTTTTAGGTGCCAACTATCTCTGGCTAATGAGTTTACTGCAACTACTATATCGGGACGTGTGCAGTTAGCCAGGAGTGCCTGATTGCACTTAGATAAGGGACTTTAGGACCAATTGTATCCTCCTCCTCTTCCAGCGATCGGAAGGGGTCTTTTTGTGCATCCATAGAGTGTACCACCATAGGTGTACTTAGGATGTCAATGGTCCTTTTAATTTCTTCAACGCACTTCTGGACATATGTAGCAGGATTCTATTAAGATAATGAATCTGTGAGCCATGACTTAATTTATTTTTGCCTAGGTCTTTCATTTCATGTTTAATAGTCAGGCTTGAACATATGTTTCAGATTTCTCTTCAGGAGATCCGATGAGATTTTAGTTGTTTACAACTATGATCTCAAATCCTGTTATTTGCTTAGATGCAAAGACAACTCTCTGTAGGAATCATTGATTTGTCAATTGATTCTCTTGGTTGTACATTATTTATTATTCTTATTGTTTTTCTTCTTTAGAATAGACGTCCCAAAGTCTATTCAGGCATTTAAGGAAATGTGGGAATTATGTTTACCAATATATCCACGAAGGTATGCCGTCACAACATCCAATAACAGCAAATCAAAAATTTCCTTTGCCAAATCGTAAGGTATTCGCTTTTGATAACTTAGGGAGACTGATGCATCATTTATGAGTCATGCTCAATTTAATTTGTTCGATCCCTAGTTTCAGCGAAATTTTCATTCAGCTATAGGTTGTACCTTATAGCATACGATTTTGTATTTATTTTTTCTAATGTGTGCAATACTTATTTTACCCACAGGTTTGACACCTTTTGGTGTTTGGACTTCAGGTTCGAACATTTCACTTTTCATAAGTGAGTCCAGCTCATCTTTTATTGCCTCGTTCCACATTTGGTCAATCTCTACGCTTGCATTTTAGCAACGGAGTATAGAATGGTAATTTATAAACATCATCGTTTTTGCGATGTATATGGCAATATGATACGTGAATACATTGTCGACAATTTATGTTCTATCTGTCCAACACCTCCCTAGTATGTACAACATTTACTTTCAATTTCAGTTTTTCCCGGCAATTCCTCTGCAGTGGATTCCGGGAAGGGTGATGGTGTGGACATGAGCTCATTGTCATGTGGTAGTATTGTCTTAAGGTCTCCAGCTGTTTCTGTCCTTGGAGCCTGATGGTTGGCCTCTTTTTTGTTGAGGATCAGCCACTTCTGTTGCTGGTGGATTGCATCCATTCTCGGGGTGTCAATCCTAGCTGGAGTTTTTATAGCAGGGATGTGTGATCTGACAATCTTCTGGTTGTCAATAAATGGGTTCGGCAAGTGGTGAACATTGTTCTGTATGTAGAGGATCTTCAGGATCGCAGCTTCACATTTGTTTTGTTACTGAATCATAGTGGGTCAAGCTTTTTGTATCCCATGTTATAATTTGCTTCGCGCCAGATTTTCCAGTATCTGGGCCTATTTTAGGGAAACTCGTCTCATCGAAATCACAGTCTTCAAGATGTGCCTTAAATGCGTCCCCCATTTGGGGTTCTAGGTATCTTATAATTGAGGGTGAGTCAAACCCTACATAGATACCTAGGCGACGTTGAGGGCCTATTTTTCTCCTCTGTGGTGGTGCGATGGGGATTTAAACTGTGCGACCAAAGATTCTCAGATGAAAAATGTTCGGTGGCATTCCATATGCAAGTTGCATTGGAAACTTGACCTCCAGAGGGTCTTATTTCCATTTACGATGTTGCATGCATAATTTGCATGTCTCCATGCATCCATAGGCAATCGGGTTTTAATGGACGTTCAATCCATTGGAATCTACTTATCAGTGACTCTGCCGACTCATTTTGGGTATGAACACGCGTCACTGTATGTTCATTTTCTATGCCCGTTGCTTGGCAGTCCTCTTGAAATGACCGGGAGGTAAATTTCCCAACATTAACCAGACTTATTCTCTTTGTTTGATTATCTGGAAATGTGCCCGCAACATTATTATTTGTTCCAATTGCTTTGGAAAAGCTAGGTTGCGGGTCGATAGTAGACACACATACGAATATTTTGAGGATACAATTATCAGTACAATAAAGTACCGAAATAGCCCATTAGGGGGTGGATTTGTCCACATCAATCTCCTTATTTTCTTTCGAGGAAGCATGGAGATTCTTTTGGAGTCTCTGGCTTTCCATCAGTCGCCTGCTGAGGGAAACACAGTCGACTGGGTGATTTCCAGTCGCATGTAGATCCTTCTACAGTCGCCTGATTTGCACAGTTCAAGTCAACATTTCAATTGACTCAAACTTGAGCTTTACGCACAATCGACTGATGCTCAGTTCACAGTCGCCTGTAGATTTACAGTCGCCTAGGAATTGGACAAAAGTCGCCTGTCTAGCGTAAGTGCAATCTCTGCATCTCTCTGTCTTTTCTCCATCTTATACAGCAGACGACTGATTAAGGTTTTACAGTCGCCTGACTAATAGACAGTCGACTGTATTATTAATATCAGTCGCCTGTATGGTTATCTGGAGAAAGAGTGCAGCTCTTTGTTTCGATCCATCCCCTACAGCAGTCGTCTACTGAAGGAATTACAGGCGCCTGTCCTGTTTGTCAGTCGACTGTATTGTCTTCATCAGTCGACTGTCCTGGCTCAGATTATAGTCGTTGGATATTTTCTAGCCGTTGATCAGTCGACTGTCTTTTAATCATCAGTCGACTGTTCATGTCGTTTTCGCCCAGTTTCTAGCCGTTACAGGATTCTTTCTTTGGCTGTTTCCTTGGGTTTTGAGGGTTTGTTATAGGGTTCGTATATATATGAGTGTGCTGCCATCTCTTATACTTCTTGATGCTATTGAATATCTCAAGAGATCTATAAGCAACTCTCAAACTCCCTCATTTCCCTCTATTGAGCTCTCATTCCTCTTGATGCATTGAAGTCTAGCTCAAGGGAAATCATCCAAGTGCTTTCAAGCATATCTCATCACTTGGAGATCCTCTTCCATGCCTTGCATTTATTTATGAGTAAGTTCATCTCAAGGTATAGGTAAAAGTATTTGTTTACTTTGTTATTTCTTTGAAACTCTAGCTTTCTGTGTGAGAGCTAGTTACTCTCTGTGTGAGATTATAACCTTCTGTATGAGGGTTGGTTGAGATCTCTCTGTGTGAGAGTTTGAGTCTCTCTGTGTGAGAGCATTAGTCTTTCTGTGTGAAAGTAAGGATATCTCTTTGTGGGAATCCTAAATCCTCTGTGTGAGGTATCTCTGTGTGAGAGATTGTATTCACTTCTCTGTGTGAGAATTTGAGTGGATATTGGTGTGGCTGGACGTACCCAAGTTTAGGGAACCAGGGTAATTCTTGTGTTTGTGTTTGGATTGATTGTGTTGTATAATTCCTCTTGCTCTTATTATTCTGCATTTGCAAGCTTAATTTTAAATGCACAAATTATTGCCATTGCTCTATTCACCACCCTCTAGAGTGTTTGTTGTTAGTATTGCAAGGTAGACGGTCCTTACAGTATCCATGTCTATTATGCCAAAGTAAAAACTTGGCTGATGTCAGGCACTTCAGGTGCTCCGTTAAATCCGCTTCCTCTCTCCGAATCTTTGTATGGTAGAGGCATGAAAGTCTCTAAAAACGTTCAAGTATGAATTTTACTCCTTTTTTCTCGAGACGTTACATACAATAATTCTTTTTCATTTACATTTGTTGTTTCCAAATGGAATCCGTTGAAACGGATGTCCTTGAAACTTAGTAAGTTTCTTTTGGAATTCGAAGAGAATATTGCATCCTTTATTTTTATTTCTATGTCATTTGGGAGCAACAATATTGCGTTCCCAGACCCTTCAATATGGCCCTGATATTGGGCTTTGTATTGGAGGATCGTATGTGTTTATTGTCTATAGTCATGAGAGCAGTTCATCTATTAAAAGATGAATTATATATGCACATTTTCAGAGAAACATTTTCATTCAAAATCAAATTACATAATATGAAAGCTCTCATAACATGAAATGTTCTAAACAATTTGCTAAGATAAAAATAGAAGGCTAATCAAGCATGTCATCATGTTTGAAGTTGGCAGCTGTAAACTTGACTGGAGCATCGGAGGTCATCATGTTTGTTTCAGCTTTATATTTCTTATTTTCTTTATACAAATCCTGGAAATGCTGCGGAGTTCGGCACACTCTGGACCAGTAGCCTTTCATGCCACAACGATGGCACTGGTCTTCCCATTTCATCTTGGGTGGGGGTGCATCATCTCTATTTTTGTCATTTCTGTGCCAGGTGAACTTCCACTTACTTTCATTTCTTCGTTGCTGGAGTTGGCCCCTAGCCTTTTTGTTCCGTTCTCCTTTCTGTGGTCTTTCTTTTCGTTTATTGTCTTTATTCTTTTTGGAAAAAGAAGAGGCATTGTGAGCTTCTGGTAGGGGGGCAGTGACAGGGGGCGCATGTTGTGAGTGGCGAGGAGAAGCTCTCTGTTTTGTTTGGCCATAGTAAACATGACCGCAACTCAGAATACTTGGCGAACTTGCGTTCACGGTATTGCTGCATTAGTATCGCATCTTTCTCATGGAAAGACATGCACGTCTTTTCCAGCATGCGATCTTCTGAGACTTTTTCACCACACAACTTCAGGCGTGAGGTGATGCTAAAAAGAGCTGAGTTGTACTCAGCTATGGACTTAAAGTCCTGCAGTCTCAGGTTCTCCCACTCGTATTGTGCCCTTAGTAGTATAACATCTTTCTGATGTTTATACCTACCTCAAGGGCAGTCCACAGCTCAAGTGTATCTTCGACCGTAAGGTATTTAGCCTTAAGGGTCTTGTCCATATGGCGACGAATATAAATAATGGCTTGCGCCTTTTCTATATCGCCTACATTTTCATTATTTGTCACAACAAAAATGAGGGACTTAGCCCACAAATGAAACTTCACATCAAGCTGCAGCTCAGATAGTTTCTTCCTGATGCATCCAGCACTTCGAAATCGACACTTGCGATTTTAGCCATTTTATCTAGCAGAGCACAAATATGCATGAATTAATAATTTAAACATAAACATTTTCATGCTGAGGCAATTTTAATATGAAGGGCTAATTGCGTGGATCAGCCAGTCCCACATAAATAAAAAGTCCAAAGTCCCATTACAGTCGATATTACACAAATGAAAGCTTTAAAAAGAAATTACAACTTTGGAAACCACGTGGGTCCTATATAAGATCTTCAGCTTCCGTTGTGGCACACGTCTCCATGGAAAGTGGCCTTCGGTCTTGGACATTTACATAAAATCCTTACTACAATTTCTCTCAAAAGTAAAAGAAAAGTGCAGGAAAATAAAATGTGGGACTTAAACAGCAGATCCAAAACTGCAATTAGCCATCCATGCAAAAATTTGTGCTCATCAAACATTTCCAGCAGACATTTTCATCACAGGCATTTATATTCGCAGAGAGGGATAAACAATTTAACTTAATAATTATTGGACCACTGGACAACGTCATACACCGGTAGGTTAGCTGATTAACGGCAGAGCGATCACAGGATCTTCCTAATTATTAAGTTTTTAGAAAAATATGCACAACCATACATAGTTTATTCACAGAATAAGCCAAAATGATGCAAAGCATATATTAATGATTCTACAAAGGAAATCATTTAATGCAAGGGTTGTGTTAGTTGGGCTTATCCAAAGAGATTGGAAAAGAGACCAATAAGTAGACAAGTTCTTCATGAAAGGAAAAAGTTTTTCCTTTTTAAATCATCCCCAATTGATCACCAAAAGTCCACAAAAGTCCCCTAATTTATCATGATTTTTCATGAATTTTTAGGCCCCCAAATGCATTTTTAAATCAATTTTAGCCCCCCAAATCCTTTTAAAGCTAATATTAGCCCCCTTTTTGTTTTGGTTTTTTTTGAAACAAGACTGGCCTGTGAGCCAGAAGCCCGCAGTGTGGCTGCGGGCTTTAGGCCTGCAGTCATTAATTTTTTTTCTTTCTTTACTTTTTTTGAATAATATGCATGCAGGCCTTAGGCCCGCAGTTTGCCTGCGGGCATCAGGCCCGCAAGGCTGTAATTCTTTTTTGTTTGATTTTTTTGTGACAATAAGTACTTGCGGGCCTGAGGCCCGCAGCTTGGCTGCGGGCTTCAGGCCCGCAGTTTGTGTCGTTTGTTTTTTCCTTGTGGGCTTGGGTAGGGTGGCAATTTTCGGCCCCGCACGATAGCCCGGCACGATAAGACCGTGCCTGTGCCAACAATTTTGGCCCGAAATCCTTATCGGATGGGGCCGGCTAGGCCCGGTTCATTTTTGGGCCAGACCTGAGCCAAGCTTTTCAGCCCATGGGCGGCACGGCACGGCACGAAAAGCATTTGATCGCCCCACTTCAATTTGACCACACATTGATTTAAAGCGAATTTCAGTAATGTGCATTCATTTATGGTGTTGAGTCCAATGTCATGAATCTTATCAGATCAAGGTCCAAATATCATAAATTTTAACACCTTCCCTCCAGCGCCAACTTTGATGTCTTCGGATCTTGGGGGTCGATCTCAGTTTCCGAGAAGAGACAAAGAACCACCAAACATGTTACTTCATTTTACCAAATAAATGAAAACAATGTAGGACACATCACCTTATGCAACCCACTTTATCCTCTTCTTTCATGTTTCATTTCGATGCATCTTTAAGCATATGAGACAAGTTTGTGTTTAAAAATATGATAAAATATTGTCACAATACATAATTCATTCAACCCTATCGGACAGGGCTGGGCAGCCCGAATTTTTATCGGACAGTGCCCGTGCCTCTTCAGAATGGCCCGAAGTCTTATCGGGCCGGGCCGGCCTGTCCTTTAAGAAAACTGGACCGGGCCTGTATGGCCCGATAAGACCGGGCCGGCCCAAATTGCCACCCCTAAGCTTGGGGCCTACTAGAGGATAGGGGCGGCAGCTAGGGCATGCCACCGCCGCCCCCGTTGTTTCTGTCGGCGGGGAAAAACCCCTCCTTCGCCATAGCGACGAGGGGATGGGGTAGTAGCACCCCCCATGCCATAGCAAGGGGAGGAGGGAATATGTGCCGCCCCCTCACCGGAGCGAGGGGGAGGGGGCGTTTTGCCGGGAACGTCGCCCCCCCCCTCCGGGGGGGATTTGTCGTGGCGTCAAACGCTGGGGATTTGTCGTGGCGTCAAACGCTGCCCCCCTTCCGGGGGATATGCCATGGCACCGAACGCTGCTCCCCCTTCGAGGAGGATTTGCGGTGGCACCGGACACCACCCTCCCCTCTCGCTACAGGCAGGGGGGAGGGGGAACACACGTAGGGACGGGCGCGAGGATGGGGTGGGGGAACGGCCGGTGGCAAGGCCGCCGGCGGGGCAAGGATAAGGTAAAAACCATATTCCCCATTATTTCAGATTTTAAAACATGTTAAGAACATGATATTTAGACGATAAAGATCGTCGATTTGGACGATTAACCCTATTTCCACCCCGATCTTGCGAGATCTATGGATAAACATATCATACGTATGATAAAACCAACATTTTTAGCGAGTTTTACCTCTATATCCGTCCTCCGGATATAGTGACGGTTGAACGAAGCCTACGCGGATGACGCCGCTTGTTTGATGAAGCTTGACGCCGCGCGCGTGGATCTCCTGCCTTTCTTCGCTTTTCGCAACGATCGATTTTTGTGGAAAAATTTTGTTTTAGAGGCTCGTGCTGATAACGTGTTATGAATCAATTACTGGGGGAGTAACCCCCAGCCCTTTATTTATAGGCAGGATAGGAGAGTGGAAAGATAAGATACATAAATATGGGCGTATCTCTAAGATACCCGCAATCCTAACCGACTCTGGTATTCCATTCACAACACTTTATTGCTTTTACTACTACTATTATTTTTTTTGTCTTATTTTTTTTTCTTATGATCATTGCTTAGATTATTGCAACAAGAGCAGTTATTATTGTTATTACTTGTTGTAGACATAGTAGACAAAATGTAGTAGTACTTTTTATTATTGAATATAAAGAAATAAAGAAGTAGAAAAATAAAAATGATCCAGAAAGAGATAAAGTTTTTCCACGGCCCCTATAAATTTTGCATATTATTGGATGAGGCTTAAATTCCTCTGCTATTTTGTAGCGAATTGTAATATGCTCACGTTATTTTGAAAGCTGTTGAAACTACCCTAAATTCTAGTGATTTATTACACATGTCATGACTCACGTAGTTTTGCATATTGCATGAATGATTTTTTCATCATGTATGATTTTTAGTGATTTGCAATGCCTATGTCACGCGGCTCACAAAATTTTGCATATTTTTGAATGAAATTTAAGCAACTATAATGCTCTAATGCTCTGTGGTGATTTGTGATACACATATTATGGCAATGTTGTTTTAAAAGTTGGATGAGATTTTAACCTCTTATGATGTTTTCTAATCGGTTGTGTATATTTTTTATACCTTTCAATTCATGATTTATGACTTTGTACAAAATATGTCCATTTTAATACTATTTGACACTATTCATGGTATTTTGATGACATGTTGATATCTAATATACTATACCGACTCTTAATAAAATATCAAAAATTTAGAGAGAGAAAGAGAGAGAGACCCATCTAGATATTTACATGTCTATCGATATATCCCCTAATATTTGATATCCGATATGAAACACTCAGAGAGAGAGAGAGAGAGAGGACATACCCATCTAGAAATTAACATGTCTATCCGATATTTCCCCTAATATTTGTTAGCCAATATGAAACACTCCTATTCGTTATGATCCATAAAGGGAGTTTCTACACAAACATACCATTTATTTACAAGTTTTGACATTCAAAATTTATAGGGGTGCCATTGAAACTTTTTCATCTCTTACCCTCCAACTCTCCTCCTTCTCTCTTTGCTTCCTCTTCTCCTTCGCTGCTAGCGATGGAAAAGGGGAGGTGAGGATGGATGAAGAGTGGTGAGGAGGAAGAGGAAGAGGGGAGCAGATAAGAAAGGGGAGGGATCGTTCGCGTGCGGTGGCGGGGTGCGGTGAGGGTGGGGCTATAGGGATGCAGCAACGGTGGCAACTGTGGTGGTGGTGGCAACTGGAAGTGGGGGAGGAGGATGAAATGGAGAAGAGTAATGTGTGGAGATGATGTTTTGTGTAAAGTAAAAATGATTTTTAAATTTGTTTGGGTGTGTGTGCACAAAATGATATATGTGTACATCAATTATGTCATAGCTCGCCATCTGGAGATATTAAATACATCAACTTCATCAGGCCCAGTTGATGAACCCGCGCTCAATCTTGTGTGTATAGAATTACCCATCACGATATCCGATATTTTAAAAATTACTTATAACACCCACGAAACAAAATAAAATAGTTGTTGTCTTACATGTTTTATGTGAGTTGATATGCGCACGTTCCGATTTGCTCTACACACAACTGGCCAAACTTTTCGAAAAATTACGAAAGTTCCATTTTCAAAACCCCCAAAATACACTCTTAATACTTATTGCGCACAACATGCAAATTTTTTTGACTGTTGTGGGCGATGAGCTTGAAATAATCATGTTTATGAAAGGAGACTTTAATTACTTAATTTTGATGTTAAAATGAAATTAACATTAATCATGTTAGTTTCAACTGCAGAATTAATTAATTAATTAATTTGTGTTGAATTCTGGATGTTAACATGATTACTGTTAATCTCAATCATGTTAATTCTGGATGTTAATTTCAACATTAATTCTGTAAAATTAACATTAACAAAAAAGCTTAATGATTACAACAAATAATCATGCTTATGAGTAGAGACTTCTATTACATAAACAATCATAAATCACTTAATTATTGTTGGTTGAAATAATTATGTTTACGATTTTTGTTCGATAAAGCCAAAATTGCTCACCGCGCACAGCATGCCTGTTGTCAGCGGTGAGTAATTTTTCCTCTCTGAAACAAAATTGCTCACCGCGCACAAGATGCAAATTTTTTGCATGTTGTGCGCGGTGAGCAATTTTGCCTCTATGCATCAATTTTTACATACGGTTTTAAAGTTGTTAAGGATGTATTCGTCTCTTTGCAAGTCCATCAAGATCGGAACATTTTCATGCAAGATCCGACCACAACTCCCACAGATTTCAAAAATTCTGTTGATTTTAGTTGTTGTAATCAATGATTCTTTGTAATCAATGAGTTTCAAAATTCAAAATTCATGTATAATCACAACTCATAGAGATTATATAATTTGCAAACTGCACATATCCTATGATTACAACAAATAACCAAAAATGGAACCCATGAATCAGAGCAATTTCATGCAAGATCCGATCACAATCCATGATGCTCTCAGATTTGGGTCGATGAGCAATTTTGCCATGCAAGAACCGATCACAACCCATACGGAAAAACTCTGTGGATTCTATTTCACTTCTCCGTCTCGACGTGTTTCTAGTCACAACACATAAAATCGTTGTGCCCTAAAAATTTTCTGCCCGATCGACAAGTTTCAGGTTTTTTTTTAGAAAAACATGATATTTTGGCTATGATTATTTTTGTTAGCCCCGATTGTACAAAAACGTTGACCGGCCGTGCACAGAGTAAAACGGTACGTGGCGCAACAATTCCCATCTTTTATTTCGTCCGTTTATGATTTTAGTTCAATAGAGCAACTGTAAACCTCACACTCTTCCCTCCTTGCTGGGAAATTGAAAAAACAAAAAAGAAAGTGCCAAGAAAGATGGCTCTTTTAAACCTCCAATTTCTATCCATCTCGTCATCTCCTTCCATTTCTGCTCAAATCCCATCCATCTTCTCACTGCAATCTGTCCATGCCTTCATTTTACCACCCCCTAAACAATGCCTCCACAGGGATCCCTTCTCTTACCCAGCTTCTCTCTTCACCTCCCAATCTAGGGTTAGGGTTAGGGCCAGGGTTTCTCTTGATTGTAATCAAGAGAAATCACAAGATGGGATTTCGAGGGGATCTGGGGAGGATTTGGGGGAGGACAGTGAGGTTTTCAAGAAGACGCTGAGATTGGTCGAGTGCTCGATGTTCGCATCTGTCGCTGGCCTTGCCTACTTGTTGAGCAACTCACTCGCTATTGAGGTTAGCAGATCCCGCACAATTTCGAGATTTGATATATGAATTTCGTAACTTTTAGGGTGAAATTACATGGGTTTTCCGTGAATTTTGTTATATGTGGTTTCATTGTTTATTGGCACAATTTTAACAAACACCTGATCAGTTCTAACAGTACTACATTAAAAATGCTCATTTTCTGTTCAAAATAGCTCAGTTTTACTTGTCAAATGTTTAGTCTTTTGTCAGAATCGATTTACATGAATTTTGGCCTTCAAGTTCAGCACTTGTATATTGTAATTTTTAATTGAAGTTAATATTTAGGTGAATATATATTAGTGGTTTGTCCTCATCCCCGCCTTTTACCATTGGAAGGTCCATATTCTCAAACTTTGCAATTGGAACTTCTGCTTAATAAGGGAAATGCGTTGCTTTTTTCGTATAGTGGCCTGTTGACTCAGTAAGCTATGACCTTTCTTTCGCAAGCAACTCTTTGACTTAACCCAACCAAGTTCCTCCTTTTTATTCATCATCTTGGTCCATTTATCAATGAATGGGAATTCTTTAATTGGCAAGGTTAAACATGGAATTTAGATAAAATATTTTTCCATCTATTATGGCATATAGTAGTTGCCATTCTGGAATTTAGTTGCCCACCTTCTTCTGGCTTCATTTGCTTGTTTAGAGGCTTTCCAATTTCATGTTGCCTCCTTCGATTGTCATTTAAGCATAGCTATAACTTTGGAAGTTTAAATGCATGGTCATGATCTATGATATTGCTATTCAATTTGAGAGCTCGTTTAGTAATTTGTAAGTGAATATTCATGCCTCTTTTGGTTTTCTCGGAGCAACATATTCCTTTCTCTTCAAACAACATGAATACAAAATCCTAGAACTGCATCTAATTCGTACTCCTCTTTTGAAGCAAAATTTCCATGATTGCTGTTCTCGTTTTGTGGATAACTCTAATTCATGGATGGCCATCATGAACTTTTGTGCACCGTCATAGGAAGCAGACACGGCTGTTCTGAATGCATGAGTTGAAATAATTGGCCTCTATTATTGTTCTTGCTCTTAGAGACTTTGAGTGTCATTTCATTGTCGTAGATCCAATTTACCACATGCTAACAAAATTATTTCTAATGACACATTAAAATCTGCATATGAAATAAGAACAATGAAAGCTATCATTTATTATTACAAACTTTTATTTTTCATTGTCCAAATGCAACCCGACATCAACATTCCATTTGAGCTATCTTCAGAAGCATCTTTCATGTTCAAAGTGGACCAAGCCTCCGCCGCAGTTGGGGCAACTCTTGATTTCCTGCTTGACCATCATGTAATTCATGCACTGCTTGCAACTCACTAGAAGGAAGTTGACAGGGTCCGGAATGTTCGCCATGTCTTTCCTAGTCCTTTCACGAATCTTAAGCTGGATGGAATATGAAATCTCAAATGAATGTCAAAACAAGGTAGATTAAAGTATGCCTTAACAGGAGGCCAAAAAAGAAAGAAAGAACATCCACATGCCTTAACAGGAGGCCAAAAAAGAAAGAGGGAACATCCATAAATGTCAGTAAGATGTAAGATTCCAATCTACTATTTCTATTGATTGTTCAGCTCTACATTAATGCATTAAGGGGGGATGTGCGGAAAACAGGAGAGTATTTTGGCAACTGGGATGTGTACGGTTAAAGAATTCAAAACATAGGGTTCTGCATTTTGGAAAATATTGTCATGCTTTACGCCAAATTATCTCATTACCTTCGTTTCCACCCAATGCATCAACTGAGGTGGGAGAGTACTGTTGAATTCCAAGGCAGTGGTGTTGTTTGTGATCTCCGGTTGTAGAGAACAAGGAACCCTATTTTTTGTGGCATCACATTTCTTCTTTAAGCACTCGGTGACCTCCTTGATGCTGTAATAAGCATCCATGGAAAATGAATCCAGGGAAAAGGAATGGTGAAAGGCTGGGGTGCTGAAATGGAGTTTTAAGAAGTTTATTTGTGGTAGATTCCATGATTAATTACGCACATTAAATTTTTTGTAACAGATTTTATCCTTTGAGCAAAGAAAGAACATCACTTCTATCAAGAAAGTTAATGCAATTTGGAGTTGCATGCCGGGTGCGTGTTTGGTTTCTACCCTATATTAATGGGCAAAAGGTGGAAATAGTTCTGTCGGATGTGGAGGACCTGTCAGAATTAGTTTTTCTACATTACTTGATTAATAGTTTATTAGGATTATTTGTTAATTATTTAATCCTAGATTAGCAATACGTATTGATAATGCCTACACTAAAGCTAAAAGAAATTTAGCTAGCAAGATTAGGAAAGATGATATATGAATTTGTTCCAAATTCAGAGGTTAATGATATGTTAATCTTACGAGATTCTAGAGGTCTTATTTCTGAGAACATACGAGTATCTAAATGAAAGATTAACATATAATTTGGACATGTATAAGATTAACATGTAATTTGGACATGTATCAACAATATATCTCTATGTAATTATTTACTTAGTTGCAACTCTCATAATTCTAATTCTAATGTATTTATCTTAGAATATGGCTTTACCATCCTTCTTCCCTTAGAATGTGGCTTTACTATCCTTTCTTGTTTCCAAGGCAAGAACTAATTGTTCCTCAAAAAATAATCTTAGTCTCAATGGAACTCATATATATATAATTGGTATCATATGATGTATGATGGAAGACCTCATATGCGGCATTGAAAACTTCACTATGGTATTTTTTCAGACGATCGGAATGAAGACGATCGGAACGAAACTGTTCATTTTGATATTCATATTCTAAAATCTCAAAACACTAGCTATCAAATGAGCCTAAGAGGTTTTGCTTCTTCATCCATCCATATGAAAAAGTTCTATTGTTTTGGAACTGTTAAATTTGCGAATGGTGGATGAACGATGAAAACCCAGTAGGTTTACCCGATATTCGGTATTTTATAGTTTTAGAATATGAACATCAAAATGAACGGTTCCGTTCATCTGAAAAATATGGGAGTGTGGAATTTTCGAGGTCGCAACCGTTGCATATGAGGCTTAGTCTCATATTTCATATGATACCCATTATACCACATTATTCTCGTATATATATATGGGATTAATGTAGAGCAGGTGGCACCTGATCCAATGGATCAGGTGCAAGACACAAAAAGGTGGGGCCGCACGAGTACAAGCCCATGTGGGGGTTTGTACTTCCCACCTTTTTTGTGTCTAAGCACCTGATCCAATGGATCAGGTGCCACCTTTTCTACATTAAATCTTATATATATATGAGAATTTGCCCCATCAAGAGAAAACCGTCCTTCTCAGGGGAAATGAAGCTTCCATATATGATAGAAAATAGTTCTACTTGAAAAAAAACAGAAACCAATGATACATGAGCATACATGCTACTTAATGCTCATTAGTCATTACTCACATGGACCAATGGCTGTAATATTCTTCCGTCTAGATGGAATGTGAGATGTTGTGTAATGAACATGCAATAGTGCATCCTTTTTCTTTTGGTGAAAACTTTCATATGTCCATGTGTGGGAATAATAAAGTTAATGTCCTGGTTGAGAAGGGTTTGAATCAGTGGCATTTTAGAGGTAATACTTTAAATGCTCTCAACTATACATGCTTAACTCTCTTTGATCAAATTATGATTACTCTATATGCTACAAACTTTTTTGTTTATTCCCTTTTGCCATGCCGTTCTCTCCAACTGTCTGATGCCTCTTTCCTTAACACTTAGAGCACCCTACCCCAGAGCACCCTAACCCTTCCCCTCAGTTCTTGTAATCGGGTCTTTGTGTAGTGTCGCTCCTTTCCATAAATCCAGTGATGTGGTTAGGGACTAATGAGGGTTTAATCAATGTGACAGATTAGGGTGAGCAGTGTAAGGACCCTGACTATGAGAAAAACACTAGAAGGGGTGTTGAATAGTGTTTATAAAATTCAAAGGATAGTTTTACCAATTTAAATCCCTAACCAACAATAAATGCGGAATTATAAATTAAAACAAAATGAAACAAACTAACAAAGCGATGTTTCAAGGGTTCGGATTACCAAAATCCAATCTCGACTCGTTCCCGGTAATCATACGTCTCTTCCACCCGGATACCTACAGATACTCAAGTTAGAACCCTAACTTGAGGTAGCTACACGTGTAATCGATGTACAATCGATGTCCTTGACTCCCACAACATGTGATCAAGCAAACACACTCTCACAAACTGAGAGTGTAATCGAAATACAAGATAATGAAATTCGAAATGTAAACACTTACAAACACATATGTCTTGAGTAGAACTTGAAGGAGCAAGTGTGTGTTGATGTCTCTTCCAAGATGAGAGAGCCATTGCACTTGTCTTCACCAAAGCTTGAAGCTCAGATTTGGTTTAAGTGGAAAGACAAGATTAGAGTTGAGATTTCTAGGGCTTGAGAGTTGAGGAAGAGAGAGGTTGAGAGATTGAGCTTAGGAATGAATGTAAGATCGTCTAAGATTTGCTCAATGGAACAGTAAGAGACCCGCTTATAGGTTCTCTAAAACCCTCAAGCAAAATACCCAAAACACTCTTTGAAATCCGTGTGGAAAAGCCAACGGATAGAAAATATGCGCCAGACAGTCGACTGATGAAGAACACACAGTCGCCTGCTGCACTGTGTTAGAGGGTAGGTGAGAATTCAAACGGTAACTTACCACGTAGGACAGTCGACTGATGAAGGTCGGACATGCGCTTATAAACCAACAGGCGATGAGAAACCTTCTACATGCGACTGAATTTCTAAGTGTGTAAGTGGTGAAAACTCAGGAGTTTTGGGAAGACATGACGAGCGAATGTAGAAGCATATACAGGTGCCTGTGCCATAGGCATGCGCCCATAAATCCTTCTTACATCGACTGTGCGAAAGTTGTCAAAACTTGGGAAGTTTGACAAGCTGGGACATACGACTGTAGATGCATATACATGAGATTGTGCCATATGCAGGCGCCTGTAAATCCTTCTTACATCGTTTGCACGCGTAAGTGCGAAAGATGTCAAAACTTGGGGATTCTGGGCAAGGGAAGACAGACGACTGATTAACAAGTCACAGGCGCTTGTAACTGGACAGGTGCCTGTACTTTGTACATCAGTCGCCTGATGAAAGATAAGAACAGAAAGCCCAAAAATCAAGTTAAGAAGTATATGCATAACAGACGACAGTAGAAAAAATTTCAGCGCCTATAAGGGGACATGCACCTGTATTTCATTCATCAGTCGCCTGTTGAAAGTCCAAAATACACATGCTTGAGAATTTTGAAATGGAGGCCTAGGAAATGAGTTCTAAAGCTTTTCTAGGATAGAATGGAAGGTGTGTGTACTCCAATATAATTTTACTTCTAAGCTACATACTAATGAGAGGGAAAAGAGAAAAAGATTACATTTGTTTTTGCCTCTCTTCTTTCAATTGAATAATCTTGAAGTCTTCTTGAAGCTTTTATCTTCATCTTTGATCATCCAATCGTCTTTACGAGCTTTGGTTGATCCTTAAGTGTCATCCATTGCTAATTGATCTTCATGAAAGGCTTAGGCAATGGAATAACTGCAAGTTGCTCATCATCAAAACCAAGTAAGGAGAAGTCCAATACTCAACATTCTCCCCCCTTTTGGTGATGACAAACAAAAATAAACAAAAAGATAAATAATTGTGCTTAAAAATACTTACTCCCACTACATAGATGCTAATCAAGTTAGTCAATAAATATACGGGCATCTAGAGATCAAATTAAAGCATTAGTATGATATATATGAATGAAATGAACTCAAGTATTAGAATTTTGGATTTTTGAATCCAAATTCATTATATCTTACCCCCTGAATCTAAGGCAACTTCAATCTTAGATTCAAGTTTAGCTCATAATTAGCACAAAATTTTGATTTGTTTATTTCTCTCCCTCTATGGCATTATCCAAAAAGAGGGAGTAGGAAAACAACAACAATAGTGCTAAATAAAACTAAAACAATCACGGGAGTTTAAAGAATGTGATACGTATTTAATGTGATACCAAAAGTAAATCAAGAAAACATGAAGATGTATCACACAGACATATCAAAACTAATCAAAACTAGAAAAAAATTTAGTTGACTAAAGGAATGGAAATCTAATATCAGCATTACTCATGCAAGGTGTCTCACCACACAACATATATATAAAAGAGTACACAGAGAGACAAAATTGCACACAATATATATAAAAGTGATCACATCAGAGTATAATGAGCCAAAAAATCCACATGTGTGTGTATATATATATATGAGAAAAATACATGGAGTATAAAAAAGATATCAACTCCACGTACACAAAAGTATATGACCAACATATACAACCATCTAACCACACATACAACTATACCAAAAAAATACATAAAAGTAACCAATGTGCCAAAGGAGAGATTATATAAATATATCAAAAGAGGAACACATGGAGTACAACAAAAAAATAACAAACTCCATTTACTCCCAAAAGATATAAAGTGCCTATTATCTATAAAAGTGCTACAAGCACTATCACTAACAACCAAAACATGATACAAACATCCATAAACAGACATACAAACCCTAATAAAAAGAAGTCCTAGGGTGAGATGTCTAGGAGCTACTTCAGTCAATCTGGATGACGGTGGGATCCGAAGGTTGAGCAGAACGATGGAACATCAGTCGAGCTGAACAACGTTGGGGGTACACATGAGCTTTCCTCTTTGATGACAATGCAACGCCAGCAGCAGGGATGTCCACTAAAGGCTGATCAGCAGGCACAGAAGCAACATGCTCTGAGAGCTGAACGGTAGTATGAGGAGGCTGGATGACCTCAGTAGGAGGGGCCTGAGTGTCACCAGATGCAGCAGCAGAGGGTGGAATATCCTCAGAATGAGGAAACAAAGCCTGGAGAGAGGCTGGAACAGAAAAGCCACGATGCTGAAACGACTTATGGAAAAGCTCAAGCAGAATAGAGATCTACTGGTCCAACTCAGAGACTTTCAGATCCAAAAGTGTCACTCTCTCATCCAACCGAATGAGAAGAGGATCATCAGAAGGAGCTGACAGAGATGGGATATAGGAGTCAGCAGGAGCTACATGTGAAGGCTCAGACTCAGACCCAATGCACTCAGAGGGAAGAAGATCCGACACAGATATCCCCAAAAATTCAGAGTCATCTTCACTCTGGGAGCTGGGTTTGGACGGAGAAGCTTTAGGCGAAGGAACTCTAGGCTTTTTCATAGGTTTGAACCAAGAAGTTGCAGTTTTGGGGGCCATATGAAGAAATCGACAGGAAATGATACGATAGGCCTCGAATCGAAATGTGTTAGAGAGAGATATACCAATCGACGTCGAAGGAGGAGGAGGAGGAGGATGAAGAGAGGGGCTCGACGACAGAGTGGCTGGAACGGAGGAACCGACGGCTAGGAAGTTCGAATCGATGGAGGAAAGATGATCGGGGCTCTCGAGCTCTTTTGAATCGCTTGAAGACGGAGGAGAGACATAATCGACGGTTATAGGGAGATGATGAAGTGATCTGGGCCGTTGGATCAAAAATAACGGCTCAGATTGTGGGCTACGAACCACCAAACTCGGCGGACAGGCGACTGATGCACATCGTGCAGTCGCCTGTCAAGCCCTAATAAAAAATGGCCCAGAAAGCAGACGCGCGCCTGTAGAAGAAAATATAGTCGCCTTGATTTTGACAGGTGCATATGAAATGACTTACAGGTGCCTGCTGCACAGTAAAATTTTGAAGAAATTTTGAGCCAACTCTCGGGGAAATTAGTGACAATTTAGCAGGCGGCTGATGAACAAGATACAGTCGCCTTTCGGATGACCAGTCGACTGAAAAAAAGACCATCAGTCGTCTGTCATAAATAAGAGTTATGAAGGCTAAAAAACTGGAGATTGGGCAGTCGACTGTAGAAGAAATGACAGTCGACTGTCCTGATTCTGGAATCCAGAATTGAGTTAGAATCAAGGATTTGAGACTTCTCACCCTTAGACATATACTCTAACTACTCTAATAACATCAAATCATCATCATAAACATATAGATTAACATACATATCAAGCCTTTTAATCCAATCATAAAAATCATTAAAAACTCTCCAATAAATCTCATTGAAAACAAATGTGAAGTCATGATATATTCAGTATGAGATATGAAAATGATCATGAGTTCAAAACATGATATGATATAAAAAATGAACTCCTATATCTCAGATTCACCCATAATCCCTAATTCTCCACGCAACCTCACAGATGAATCTTCTTTAAGAGATTTAGTGAAGATGCCGTCGATTTGTTTTTGGGTTTCACTGTACTCTAATATGATGTCCTTTTTAGCTACATGATCATTTATAAAATGGTGTCTCACATTTATGTGTTTGGTACGGGAGTGGTGTACCGGATTTTTGGAGAGACAAATTGCACTTTGGTTGTCAACCATGATATGACAAGTATCACAATTGACACCATAGTCTTTGAGCGCGTGTCTCATCCAAAGGACTTGTGCACATACAAGTCCCGCGGCAATATATTCCACTTCAGTCGTGGACAATGACACATAGTTTTGCTTCTTGGAAAACCAAAAGATAATTGAATTTCCTAGAAAATGTCGAGTGCCACTAATACTTTTCCTGTCGGATTTGCATCCAGCAAAATCAGCATCACTATACGAGACTAGCTCATATGTGCTAGATTTAGGGTAAAGTAACCAATAATCTAGTATTTGATTGCGGTAACGAAAAATTCGTTTAACCGCAATTAAGTGTGATTACTTAGGTCTAGTTTGATATCTAGCACAAAGACATACTGAAAACATGATATCGGGCATACTAGCAGTTAAATAAAATAAGCTACCGATCATACCTCGATATAGTCAAATGTCTACATCTTTCCCCGTTTTCATCATTGTGTAGATGAGTGATCGTACTCATGGAGTCCCTTTGCTTGAAGACGATTCCTTCCCGAATCATTTGACAAGCTCCCCGGTGTACTAGGTTTGGTGTATGAAAATACCATTCTTCATTTGCCGAATTTGAAGACCTAGAAAGTAGTTGAGCTCACCCATGTGGCTTATATCAAATTCTTCCTTCATAGATTTAGAAAATTCTTGGCAAAGGTTAAAGTTAGTAGAATCAAAGATAATATCGTCTACATAAACTTGAATAAGGAGGATGTCATTTTCATAATCTTTAATGAAAAGAGTTGAATCAACTTCACACATTTTAAAACCTAAATCCAAAAGAAAGGTTTTGAGTCGATCATACCAAGCTCTAGGAGCTTGTCTCAACCTATTTAATGTTTTCTTAAGTTTGAAAATATGATTAGAAAACTTTTCATGAATAAAGCCGGGTGGTTGAGAAACATAAACTTCTTCATTAACTATGCCATTTAAAAATGCACTTTAACATCCATTTGAAATAATTTAAAATTCTTATGAGATGCAAAAGATAAAAGCAACCTAATAGCTTCTAATCTAGTTACGAGGGCAAATGATTCTTCGAAATCAATACCTTCCTCTTGCCGTTAGCTTTGAGCTACTAAACTTGCTTTGTTCTTTGTGATGACCTCGTTCTCATCCGTTTTGTTCTTAAATATCCATTTGGTCCCAATGACTTGTTGACCATTTGGAAGAGGAACGAGCTCCCAAACTTCATTTCTTTCAAATTGCATGAGCTCCTCTTCCATTGCAACTATCCATGAGCTATCTTCACAAGCTTCTTGGATGTTCTTTGGCTCAATGGTAGAGACATGGGTACAATGAGAGAACTCATCAATCCTTGACCTTGTTCGGACACCCACACCAATATCTCCAATCACTTGGTCATGAGGGTGGTGATGAACGGTCGGATAAGCATTGTGAATACCTGGATCACTTGGAACATTCTCAACATTTTAATTAGCATTGTTAGTCTCAATAATAGAATCATTAATTTTAACATTACTAATGGAATCACATAAAACATCAACACTATCATCGACAACATGAGGAACATCAAAATCTTTATAAAATTAAACGTGCGGTGATTCCTCGATCGTTGAAGAGGTTTTGTTGTATATCCGATAGACTTTGCTACGTGTGAAATATCCAACAAAAATTCCTTCATCGGATCTTGGCTCAAATTTGTCTAAATTACCAAAAGTGTTCTTTATAAAACATTTTGAACCAAAAACACGAAAATACTTAACTTGAGGCTTTTTATTATAAAATAATTCAAAACAAGTTTTGTTCGTTCGGGGCCTCACTAGGATCCTATTGAGCACATAACATGCCGTGTGCATCACCTCCGCCCAAAATTGAAGTCCAAGATGACTATCATGGATCATGGTGCGTGCACACTTAATAAAAGTCCTATTCTTTCTCTCAACAACACCATTTTGTGGTGGTGCGCGAGAAAAAGAAAAAATGTGAGAAATCTCGTTGTCATCACAAAACTTAGAGAAAAGTTCATTCGCAAATTCCATTCCATTATCACTACGAATAGCGATAATGGTGGTTCCTAAGAGATTTTAAACTTTTTTTGCAAATTTGGTAAACTCATCAAAGGCTTCATTTTTATTAGTTAAAGATGATACCCATGTAAATCTAGAAAAGTCAACTACAATGACGAATCCATAATGAGTATTTCCTAAAGATGCTACTCTAGTAGGCCCAAATAGATCTAAATGAAGTAATTCTAGGGGCTTCTGAGAGGTTATGCCATCTTTGAGTTTAAATGAAGATTTACGAAGTTTACCTCGTTGACATGAATCACCGAAACTTTTCTTATTAAAAGAAATCGTCGGAAAACCTTTCACTAGATCATGCTTAGCTAACTTATATAAGTGCTTAAAATGAACATGACCAAAACAGCGATGCCAAAATAGTTGTTTATTTGTGTTAGCAACTAAGCTATGTTCTATGGTTTTAGGCATGTTCAAATAATAAATATTTTTACGCATAATACCAGAAAATAAAACATGCGAATCATTATCAACTATATTACAAATATACTCTCCAAAGTTAACCTTGTAACTTTTGTCACAAAGTTGACTTATGGAGATAAGGTCATGGCATAAACAACTAACTAAATAAACATTTGTAAAAAGAGGGTTGGATGCGTTACCGACTTTGCCTACTCCGATGATGGTTTCCTTTTGATTGCCTCCAAAGGTGACCGTTGCATCGTCCTTGATGCGGATCACTTCGGAGAGTAAGGAGTGATCTCCCGTCATGTGTTTGGAGCAATCGCTATCGAGTATCCATCTTTTCCTTTTAGAGCCAATATTTTCATTATTACTCTCTTTCTTGTTCTTGGGTACCTACGTAGTATACCATAAGCTCATGGTACCTAAGTTTGTTGGGTCCAAAGGGATTATCCCTTTGGAAACCAAGTCCAAGTGGACTTTGGCTTCCCAACATAGTTACCACTATTTATTACATCACTAAAATAAGAATTTACATATGCATTCCTAGCATTTGTGCTAGTGTTCTTGGGACCCCAAATTGTGTATGTTTTGGGTGTCCTCTTCCTAGTTGCATGCACATTAGGTTGAGATCTATGTGGTGCATGTTTCCTAGGAGCATGCGATCTAGCATTTAAAGGTGGAGGAGGATATGCATGAGACATATACGGGTTATATGCAAAATGAGGTGCATGCATATTATGTGGTGCTTATGGAGCATGCATATGATGTGAAGGATATGCATGAGCATACATGGGAGGATGATGTGCATGAACATAAGAGTGTGTAGGAGCACGTGCATGAGTATTTCTCATGTATGGGTTTGCACGTGTCCGTTGGTGTGGAGCATAAAACTCATCATGCGTGTTCACATGAGAAGTATGAGTGTTCCTACGAGGGTGAGTGTTAGTGTACTTAAACGCATGTCATTTCTTTTGATCCCACCCTTAATGGGTTTCTTGTCAAATGAAAGAACGTGTGTAGTGGTGACTTTCTTGATAGGCTTGCTAAAAATAGTGTTTTTGTCACTACTAGTGGATGCACCGGAGGATGGCCTCACAAAATCTATAGTTACACCACTATAGGAGGTGCGTGATTTGGATGCGTTTGCTTCCACATAACCAAGTCCAACACGATGTGTGGCCGGAAATTGGTTGGAAAGCAATTCATCCAATTGCCCTTTCCCTTTGTTAACTCTTTTAACATGGGAGAACATGAGCTCATATTTCTCCTTTAAAGAAGAAATGGTGGCGTCCAAGGTGGACACATATGTTGTGAGCTCGTGCACTTGGGTTTTGAGAAAATCATTCTCAATACCCAATTTTGTGTTTTGTGAAATTAGATCATCATTATGTTTAGAAGTTGTGTGATCTAATTGAGATTTGAGGAGATTCACCTCATTTCTCAATGTGCCATTTTGAGAAACCAAATTGGCTTTATCAAGAGTAAGTTTGTCAACAATGGTGTCATTGTTGGTGGTGGACGGCATGGATGAATTATTAGCATTCAATTTCTTCAAATTAGTAAACTTAAGCATGAGAGATTGAGCAATACGAAGTTCATCCATTGTTACCTTGATTTCATCGTTCTCACTATCGCTTCCATATGAGAATGTATCTTTTCGGGCCATGAAGCACATATGTGCACTCTCACCCTTCTCATTCTCGGATTCACTTAAGGAATCTCCACTTGAGTCATCGAAAGTCCCAATAAGTCATTTCTTCTTGTCCTTGAATTTGTCGGACTTGTGGTACTTCGGTGCTTTCCACTTTTTTTATTCCTTAGCATTGGGCAATCCTTCTTGATGTGCCTTGGCTTGTTACACTTAAAATAAAGAGAAAAGGAATTGTTACTTGAATCAAATTTAGATTTGGAAGGGAATTTTCCTTTGCGAAAGAAGCGTTAGAACTTCTTCGCCATTAGCGCCTTGTCTTCCAAATCTATTTCGTTCTCGGATTCATCACTATCGGATGATGAAGAGGTAGCCTTGAACGCTAGCGCCTTCTTCTTTGCCTCCGTTGGATTTATCATAACTCTAATCTTCAATTGGTTCTCACTTCTTACTTCGTAAGACATGAGAGTACCCATGAGATTCACCACGATATAATTCTTCATGTCATTGACCTCCTTAATAGCAATAGCCATTCTTTTCCACTTTGCGGTCATTGCCATGATTATATTTCTTACCTTCTCTTATTATGTGTATACTTGATCGTGAGCTTCAAGCTCATTGGTGATGTCGGTGAAGCGTCCGTACATCGTTGCAATGTTCGCACCTTCCTGCATTTGAAACATGTCGAAGTTTTGTATAGCAGCATATAACTGTGACAATTTTACCTTATTTGTTCCCACGTGGGTGACGACGAGATGGTTCCATATTTGATATGCACTCTTATATGTGCATATCTTGTTGAACTCATCCGGATCCAATGCGCAATGAAGAGCGTTCATTGCTTTGGCATTGTTTACCTCGGCGGATTTCTCGGCGGGAGTCCATTTGTCGAAGTCTTCTTCGGTGGGTTCAACGTAATCCTTATCGAGGGTTCTCCAAAGAGAAGCACTCCTTAGGAATGTCTCCATCCGGCACTTCTAATAGCCCCATTGAAGCGCTAAGAACGAACCGTTGATTGATCTTCGAATACGGTAGAAGCACCATCACAATCATGATTGTTGTACGAAGGAGGTGGAGGAACGTTGTTGGATGACATAGCTATAAACTTGAGATCTGATACCAATTGTAAGGACCCTGGCCATGAGGAAAACACTAGAAAAGGGGTTGAATAGTGTTTATAAAATTTAAACGATAGTTATACCAATTTAAATCCATAACCAACAATAAATGCGGAATTATAAATTAACACAAAATGAAACAAACTAACAAAGGGATGTTTCAAGGGTTCGGATTACCCAAGTCCAATCTCGACCTGTTCCCGATAATCCCACGTCTCTTCCACATGGATACATCTGGATACTCAAGTTAGAACCCTAACTTGAGGTAGCTACAAGTGTAATCGATGTACAATCGATGTACTTGACTCCCACAACGTGGGATCAAGCAAACACACTCTCACAAATCGAGAGTGTAATCGAAATACGAGATAATGAAATTCGAAATGTAAACACTTACAAACACTTATGCCTTGAAGTAGAACTTGAAAGAGCAAGTGTGCGTGTTGATGTCTCTTCCAAAATGAGAGAAAGCCATTGCACTTGTCTTCACCAAAGCGTGAAGCTCAGATTTGATTTAAGTGGGAAGACAAGATTAGAGTTGAGATTTCTAGGGCTTGAGAGTTGAGGAAGAGAGAGGTTGAGAGATTAAGCTTATGAATGAATGCAAGATTGTCTAAGATTTGCTCAATGGAATAGTAAGAGACCCGCTTATAGGTTCTTTAAAACCCTCAAGCAAAATACCTAAAACCCTCTTTGAAATCCGTGTGGAAAAAGCCAACGAATAGAAAATACGCGTCAGACGGTCGACTGATGAAGAACACAGTCGTCTGCTGCACTGTGTCAGAAGGTAGGTGAGAATTCAAACGGTAACTTTTTACGTAGGACAGTCGATTGATGAAGGTCGGACATGCACATGTAAACCAACAGGTGATTGAGAAACCTTCTACAAGCGACTGAATTCCTAACTGTGTAAGTGGTGAAAACTCGGGAGTTCTGGGAAGACACGACAGACGAATGTAGAAGCATATACAGGCGACTGTGCCATGTGCATGTGCCTGTAAATCCTTCTTACATCGCCTGCAGGCGCAAGTGCGAAAGTTGTCAAAACTTGGAAAGGTTGACAAACTGGGACATGCGACTGTAGAGGCATATACAAGCGACTATGTCATGGGCAGGCGCCTGTAAATCCTTCTTACATCGCCTGCAGGCGCAAGTGCGAAAGATGTCAAAACTTGGGGATTCTGGAGACAGGCGACTGACTAACAAGTCAAAGGCGCCTGTAACTAGACATGCGCATGTACTTTTGTACAACAGTCGCCTGATGAAAGATAAGAACAAAAAGCCCAAAAATCAAGTTAAAAAGTATGTGCATAATAGACGACTGGAGAAGAAATCTTAAGCGCTGTAAGGGGACATTCGTCTGTATTTCGTTCATCAGTCGCCTGTTGAAAGTCCAAAATGCACATGCTTGAGAATTATGAAATGGAGGCATAGGAAATGCGTTCTAAAGCATTCCTAGGATAGACTAGAAGGTGTGTGTGTGCGTTCCAACATAATTCTACTTCTAAGCTACATACTATTGAGAGAGAAAAGAGAAAAAGATTACATTTGTTTTTGCCTCTAATCTTTCTATTGAATGATCTTGAAGTCTTTTTGAAGCTTCTATCTTCATCTTTGATCATCCAATCGACTTTAGGAGCTTTGATTGATCCTTGAGTGTCATCTATTGCTAATTGATCTTCATGAAAGGCTTAGGCAATGAATTAACTACAAATAGGGGATTAGTCACATGTTGCTCATCATCAAAACCAAGTAGGGAGAAGTCCAATACTCAACAAGCAGGACTAGGACTATTAGGACAAACACATATTATCTTGATAAATAGTAGTTGGATAATCGTAAACCATAATTTAACCCAAAAGGAGAAACTCTATTAGAGTTTTGGGTTGAATCATATTTAACGATATAACCAGCTCTTTTATTTTGCAATTGTTAGAAAGGAGAAAAATATCAAAGAGGGAAAGAAAGATAATAAGAAAAACTAGATTAGCGTTTCCCCCTCCAGGTCTTATTTATAACCGAAAATTACATGTGTTGCAATTTTTAAATTTACCATACATGCCACTAATTAAGGCATATTGTGCGATACATTGTATTTAGACAATCATCATATTTAACACATGTTCTTTTTCTAATACATTTTCTTAAGCTTGAGCATAAATATCAATTATGTCTAGCTTGTCATATAAATATAAAAGCATTTTAGGAGACATAAATTTATAGACAATACAGAATAGACAGCAGATAACATACAATAGCGAACTTGAAGATAGTAAAAACCAATAGACAAAAAGAATACTTAGGCAACAACAGATATATAACCTGAATGCAGTAGAGAATTCGAAGGCAGTAAAACCCAAAGACAATGGAGAACCAGAATATAGATATATAACATATATGTAGATAGTAGTCATAGAGGCCGTAGGCAAATAACACATAAAAATAAGCATAGAAACCTCGCAGGCAACACAATAGGTTTTGGTGATGAGTAACATCTGAATGTTGGCCCAACGTTAGGTACACACTATTTGACCATAGCTTTGTGCATGCCCTTGTTGATTTGATGAGTACGATACCGTGATCTAATGCTCTGACACCATGTTAGAAAAGAGATAATATAGTGGGAAAAAAGAGAGTGAGAAAAGGTTGATTAATTTTCTTCTTCAAGGTTTATATATGTGTGTTACAAATCTTCGATTCACTATGTATATCACTAATCAATGTCTTAATTAAGACATGTCATGTGATATATTATATCTAAATACCTTTTATGTTTAACACGTTCTAATTCTAACAGTAACATAGGAATAAACTCCACCCTTGCTATCTTTTTTAACATAGGAATTTGTAAACCAGATTCGAGCCATAATTTCATTTATCTCTATCTTGGCTCATACCCATGAGACAATTAAGTGGTGAGCTGAGACCTTTGGAGATCAACCATAACGGTCTCAACCTGAAATTATGTTCTGTCATGTACTAACAAGTATCATGCTATGTCAGTAATTATTTAGAGTGTTCATCATGTACAAGCAAGTATCATGTCTCACCAAGGGCTTGGTATTTTTGAAAATGGTCTTGTAACATGTGTATACCTATCTCATCCAACAACTAGTTTGTCCAAACCTTTCTCGTGGCACGTGTGTACTTGCCTTGTTCATTAGTTGCCAAGAATCTTGAATCCTTCAGTGTAGCACATGTAGACTTTTCACAACTATGACGGTGTATATCTTTCACAGCTATTACTAGTTGTGTAAATTGTATCTAGGATAGATTTTTAGCAAACATGAAGAATTCTTATGCCTGAACATTTCCTAGGAGTGTTCATCATGGGCTTTAGTATGACTTCTTAGGACAAATGTGCATTAACTTCATGGATATTAACCGAGCAATCTTGAATCTCAATTTGATCTAAAAGGCATTGGAGTTTTTGATTCAATTTTATTTAATCATATATTCATCTCTTTTAATTTTTTTATGGATTAAACTTCACCCTTTTACCAATTGTTGTTTTCCTTCTGTAAAATATATGTTTGTAAATCAGATTCGAGCTACAATTTCAGCAAGGATTTGGGCAATTGAAGCTCATAAAGTGTCCACTTATTCATATCAATTGCTATATTAGAATGTCCTTTTAATCATGTTCCTATGAATTTGAACAATGTTCTCATCAGTAATGTATCACAAAATTATATTCTAGGTTGCAAATACAGGTTCGAGTATTGTATACCATAGGATGCTGGTATGCGGATACACATTTTCAAAATCACTGAATACGATTCGTCATGGGTATGTCTCATAACTAATATTTTGTTATATTGTTTATATACAATATAAATATAATAAAATCATAAAACAACTATCAAATTTGTTGCTAAGTCGCCTAACACATAATAATTCATATAAGCAACTACACTTAGTGAAGTTACAACTAAAACTACATGTGTAGCTAAAAAAGGAAAAAACAAACTCCCTTTCAATAGAAGTGGGTGATGGGACAAACGGATAAAGTTTTTGAACTTGGGTAGCAAGATAACAATGTGAGTATAAGGTACTTTGACACACTTTAAAGTTTTTTTGCTTACTAATTAGTAGACCCCAAAATTAGGATGTGAAATTGAGGCGCTTTTATAAATTTGGGAGCAGTAGCCTTTCCTTATTTTGAAACAGAAATGACTTCTGATTTTTTATCAAGATTCATGTTGGCGTATTGTGCGTGAATCCCACCAGAATCCATGTGTATTTGTATTGGATACATATCGCTATGGCTCTATATATCAAATATCAGGATCCTATCAGATGGGGGGTTTTCATTTATGATAGCAGATACTAGGAATATGTTCGATATACAAGATCATATCTGGGTGCTCAAATTGTACTATATATATAACTAAATTATATACACACACACACACACACACATAGATATGGGCTTGTACTTGGTTGCTTTATGTGAGAGTGCGTATGAGAGCATATCTCATATGTCGTATGATAGCCATTATTCTCATATATATATATATATATATATATATATATATATATATATATATATATATATATATATATATATACTAGTTATAACCCGTGCCCGCGTACACGTTCATTTAAGATTTTCTCCTTTCCCCATGCGAAATCTTTGTTCATCAAAAAATTATTTCCATAACCAAAACTTAAAAGAATAACAAATTAGTGTAAAAATAGGTAGCGGCACGGGCACCTTCGACGCGGAATAACAAATTCGGTGCGTAGGCGTATTCGGCGCGAGCGCCTTCGGCGTGGAACGCGGAACAACAAATTCGGTGTGCAGGTGCCTTCGGCGCAGAACAACAAATTCGACGCGGGTGCCTTTGACGCGGAACAACAAATTAGCGTTAAAAAATTCAGCGGAGCGCCTTCAGTGCGGGCCAACAAATCGGCGTAAAATTATTTACCTTTCCAATGACCAATTTTTTTTGTATAGTTTAATTTTCTTGTGATTTTTATCTTTCCAATGGAACACAATTGAATCACTATGGGTTCCAATGTTTGTCATACATAAATACGCATTTGTGCACACGTATTGCAATGTCCAAGTGTTTCACTTTTTGAGTGAACTTTTTGAAACCCAGTGTGTGTCGCATGTTTGTGCTTCAAAAAAGTGATTATTGACTTTATTTTTTATTCATCAAGTCAAAACAATTGGTCTCATAGCAAGTTTGTCTAATTATATTATTTAGATCATAATCAGTAGTTCGGATTATTGATTTATAAGGTCGAACAATAATCTTGCAATTTACTATTTGTTTATGAAACTTTATTGCTGGAAAAGAAAAAATAGTACTAATTTCCATTTTGATTTCTAGTAACTCAAATAACTGTTAAGCAAAATGAACGTAATGCATTTGCAATTTCGATATCCTACCATCTGATTTACATGTGCAGCAATTAGTGTCCAACGATTCCCAACAATTCCCAACAATTAACAATTTCTCACTTCAACCACTCAACCCAACGGCTTGCACCTCCGGCTCCTTCACCACTTTTTTAGGAACTGTCACGGTGAGCAACATTAAATTAAAGAACATCGTCTTCAACTAGCAACATTAAAGAACCTGGCAACATTAAAGAAGACTAAATTAAATAATAGTAATTAAATAATATGGATGCAAGGCATATTAAATTTAGAACTCCAAGTGAACAAAATTTTACCTTGTATCGAATCCACACTTGTTGCGAATACAGATGGTTTATGCCCCCAGATCTGTCGATCAACATAACCAAACGCATTGCAAGATTGACCCATGTGCCCTCTCACACCACACATAAACCTGAAAATTGATATTGCCAATATTTTGATTACAGATTCAATTACACTATGAAAAGAAATCTCGTAAGTGTCTAACATACTGTAAATGTTTTGCCATCATTTGGATCCCCAGCCTGTGGAAAACAAAGCTCCAGTCCGGTACATACGTGTATTTAGTGACCAAGTTTGTGGATATCATCACGTTGTTTTAGCATCTACATCAATAGTAACCTACAGGTTCTACTCTAATGTCATTCTGCATCATCAAATTAAACAACAGCTAGTTCTACATGCGCATTAGAACTCAAATGAATGCAATGATGTTCTTAAATTAACAACGCCGAAACTGTCTTTGACTTCAACCTACGAACACCACAACTATCCTTCAAACTAATATGCAAAGCCCCACACTCAAGGAGTGTCTGTTTAGTAAAGCATCCATCCAATTACAGAATTATGCAGCCACATCAATTACTTGGGTCCAACGAATTTCCCCATCATTTTGGCAATCATAGGAGCCACCTTGGGGTTTGCCTGATGATTTGGGATAAGGCTTAATGACCTGAAAACGATTACATCACCCTTATCCACTTGCTTGAACTTCTGATCAAATAAAAAAATAAACTATATGCCAAAATAATGAGTTCAGCGGTATATAGAGTTTAAAAAATAAACTATTGTGTCGACAGATTTTTCGGTTCAAGTGTGTTAAGAAGAAGTAGATGCCAAGTCTTGGGTTAGGAAAGAAGACAACACGATGAGCGGGGGCCCAAGCATATGATGCCCAAGAGCATTGATTTGATACACATGATAGAAAAATAGGCCAAGCCCCAAATTGGTTGTATGATGTTTATGTAGATGCAGAATAACACAATTACATATCTTTACTATATTCCTAACTCTATTCATATGGCCATTACATTCCTAAGCTATGAACATTTCACCATATACCACACTAACATCATAATGTCCAAGTAATGTAGGTTCCACCCTCGAGCCATAATTTGGATACAAACAGGGGAATATCTAGTATTGTAGTTTTATCAGATATATTTTTTAAATGAACTTTCACAGTATACATATGGATTTTTTTGAGCTTTAATCTCTATTCGAGCATTATATTGATGTGATCAATATTTCATGTATTATTAATATTCTTGGAAGATTTCATTCTTGGTGGCATGTTGATACCTCATCTGCTTGTTTCCCATTGAGAACTGTGTTATGTTATTACCTCTTACTGAGCAACATGAAGCATGGTCACTGATATATACTGATACCACACAACTCATAGGGACATGGAAAATTCTTGAAAAATATGACACTCAAGGGGACACGGAGATGTACTGACATATGTAAGTGCATTAGTCTCTATATAAACCTCATAGTTATTAGGATGTGTTCTATCAAAATAAAAAGAAAAAAATATAATAACAAAAATCAGTAGCTTCTAATCAAGTACTAAAAGCGAAGAAAAAACTTGTAATATCTAGCTGATATCTAATATAGTTCAATTGAGTTTAGGCTTTGTTAGTATAGTACCTGTTTAGCTAAGAATATTTTTATTCAAGAGGCATGTAGTTCTAAAGTTTCTAAAGTGTCCAACACACGATCTGTAGTTTTATTTGAAGATGGCATGACTTGAATATGTAGCCTTTTGGGTTTTTAAAATTATATATGGCTTTGAAGTATCCTATGCATTTCAGCCAAGTCCCGGTGTTAAACATGATACGAACACACCATCCATTTTGACATGTCTCTGTGTAATAACCGAAGTATTACTGGTATGCCTGCACGTACAGTAATGCACGTGCATAAATCAGAAAAACACTTAAATTTAGTTAATATTAAAATGATATTTATCTCCAAGAAACGTCGAAGTTAAAAATACATTTTTAATGTAAAATTTGAATAATGAGGTAAAAAAGGAAGAAAAAGATTATGCGGAATTTAGGAAAACTAAAACAATACGCATTATTAAAATCAGAAAATCTATTATATAGGGGTTTTAAAAAAATACACATTAGTAAAAATACCATAATGTTTTTAAATGCATACCATATAAGCTTGATGCACTGCTGCTGAAGCTTTGATCGAGGGCATTTTCATCGATGCTGACCTCCTTACCGTCTCCAACTTGAGCCTGCAAGTCCAAATCCATTTCCTTTATAACACCCCAAAACAGAAGTAGAATCTTCGAACATATATACAATAGACCGCATGATCTGAAACTTGCAAGTAAAAAAAGGAGTGCTTGCTCTCACAAAGCAGTCAACGATCATAGTAGAAATGGAGATTGTGATCATAGCGATGGCGAGGGTCAATCTGTTCACAAAATTAAAACGAAATAATTCCTATTAGCGATCTCAATCAGAATATGTCCACCAATGTAACATAAAATTTGGTAGGCGCATTTGCAAGAACTCACCGCCTCGAGCCAATGCTGCAAATCGTATTTCCTTTATACGCTGAGGATTATAAGATCATCATCCTTTCCCAAATCGGGGACCTCGTTCGACTACCCAACCGCAATCTATCTCAACAAAAAATGTCAAATTAAACATTTAATCGTTTGTCATTATAATGTCAAGCACACAAAACCGAATGAATTTGAATGAACCCCCACAGAAAATTTTTTGAGACCCAACACAAACTCATTGGGCTCGGGATATTCAGCACCTCAAGAATTTGAGACCCAACCTTCAGCTTGGCACCTCCAAGGTTAAACTTTGCCTTCTTCCCTTCCTTCACCTTAGAAAGTTGTGCAATCCATCAGTCATAATCCCTAAAAGACCGCAAAAAGATCTAGCTGGTTACTCTCACATCGTCAAGTTGAGATCAGAAACATTTCATATTCGAGTTAATCAATATTACAGAAAATTCCATTGTTGTCTATAGAATTGAAACATGCATGTAATTACACAAAATGGCCTACATTCCATCTATTTCAGAATTTCAATTCAAGAGAACCATCCTGCAATTGCTCGCTCGCTGTCTGAGATCACATGCCATTTAAAACATCTATGAGGCCCAATGTGCCCTGTGTTTCTAACGATATGAACATGTTGCTTGCCTACAAATAAAGCAATTCTGTCTAGCAGGCATTCTAGAAATGTATATAAATGAACCTTCTGTGCATCATCTTAGGACGGAACCTAAAATAAAAACAAAAAGAAAGAAAAGAAAAATATCAGACACATGGCTATTGTTTACTAATTCTAAATTTAAAATTTTGGACTTCGATTCTGAGATAGAGTTTTTGGTTTTACATGCATAAAAAATCATAGCTGGACAGCTTCTTTAACATTGTTTGTACGATAAAGGTAAATGTCAACTGCTTGTGATACAAATGAAGATTTTTTAGATAGAGCATGCACAAAATCGATGTAGAAAGCAAGCAACAACCAGATGAGAGTAACCTGCTTAGGATGTTTTTTCCTTTCGGGGCACCAGTTGATGATAAAAAAGTTGAGATTTTAATTAGGGATTTCACCTTCAGAGATGGCATTGCATTTGGCATTTGTTGAGAGCGTCGATGGCAGAGAAAGGGCTAGAAAGCTTCGAATTTGACGATCTAGCTAAAGCAATAAGAAATGTTTAGTGATGGCATCGCACTGGGTAGGAAGCTTGACAGCCTTTGGAGATGGCATCGATTTGACGATCTAGCCCTCTCAAACTTTCACAGTATACATATATGGAACGGTCTACACTTCCCAAATATCTTCAGGTTTTGGGGAGAAGGCTAATATAAGAAAAGGAAAAAAAAAGTAGGTGCAAAGTATGTGTTAGTTTAGATATTTTTAAAAAAATTTCTATTTTTAAAAGTATTTCTGTCAAAATTATTGGTCAGGTAATAATTGCTTAATGCTTTTTAAAGCTCAACTAACGGAGGGCAAATGGTAGTTATTTGGAAAAGTTTCACAGTAATTATCTGAAATTCACAAAGTTTAATTAGGATGGCTTTCTGAGAATTGTATGAAAGTTCTGTCAATTTTATAATATTTAGACACTGGATTTTAACAAAAGAGACAACAAATCTCAAAACAATATATAGAATAAAAAGAATGTGTCAAACAACCCAAGAGAATGACGACATCAAAAACAAAAATCCACTGAATTCTATTTGTATTCTAATTATATTCAAAGCATATATGAAACTGTCTACACTTCCCAAATGTCTACACTTCAGGTTTTAAGCAGAGTGTTTAATCACTGTTCATCTTAGTATCTTCTGAAAATTAATTCGAGAGAATCCCAACAATGTCAGACAAAAAATTGAAACTAAAGTAGAGAAGGAATCATCGAGAGGGATGCGATTAAAAGAGATGATTACTCCATGTCCATGTCATTTGCGAACCTTCCAACATCTGAAATTGAAAGTTCACCTGTAATTTTCTCTGAAATTCACAAAGTTTAATTTGGATGGCTTTCTGAGAATTGTATGAAAGTTCATGTCAATTTTATGATATTTAGCCATTGGATTTTAACAAAAGAGAACTAATCTCAATACAATATATAGAATAAACAGAATGGGGCAAACAATCCAAGAGAACGAAGACAGCAAAAACAAAAATTCACTGAATTCTATTTAATTCTAATTGTATTCAAAGCATATATGAAACTGTCTGCACTTCCCAAATGTCTACACTTCAGGTTTCACGAAGAGTGTTTAATCACTGTTCATCTCAGTATCTGAAAATTAATTTGAGAGAATCCATACAGTGTCAGACAAAAATTGAAAATAAAGTAGAGAAGGAATCATCGAGAGGGATGAGATTAAAAGAGATGATTACCCCATGTTCATGTCATTTGCAAACCTTTCGCCATCTGAAATTGAAAGCAAGGACACTTCGATCTCCTGTCTCTTCCGTGAAAAAATTGAGGTAAACCCCGAGCCCTAGGACTTGCCCTTCAAAGAAAAGGGAGTTCATTTGCGAACAGGAATCAAATTTCATGAAAGCGTTAAAAAACGATGAGAAATCGTACAAGTTTCAGCCACATGCACCAAAATTTCTCCACATGTACAATCAAAGATACCTACAAATTCAATCAATATTCATATGGCCTCTGGTTCCACCATATTCATATGACCTGATAAATCAGATAAATCTGACATCCGACGCTCCTCTGGTTCCACCATATTCATATGGCCAGGCTTAAAGATCTCAGAACCAACGGATTCTCTCGCAGCATCATGGATAGAAACAAAGAAACTCTCGGTAGACATAAGATAGAGAATGAAAATGATTCCATCAATAATTGATTTGTTCCTACATTTGCTTAATCTGATAGTTTTCCAGAAAGAGGAGGAACACAACTCTCAGTATTCAGTTCATGAAGCGAATGCCCGCAACAGCAGAAATCAGCTTGTTTTCTTTTTGACACCCCAAAGCAATCACTTTCCAAGGAATTCTTGCCATCATGAATCATCGACTGATCCTTTATGTAGTTCATTTGCTCACACAAATTCTCGAGCTTCTTTTGCATATTTTGAAGCACTTCATCCTACACATCAATGAAACAGTAAATTATCAATGGAACTGCACATTAACCATAAAACTCTATAGTGGACTAATGTAAACATACGTCATGAAAATAGCAAAAAGACAGAGAAAATCGAGTAAAAACCGAATCCTTACGAGAAAACTCTGTCAGAAAGCAAAAAATGTCCGGAAAATCCCTGATGAAGACGCATCATTCACAAAAGCATAATAATATATTGGATAGCCAAAAAATCATACAATGAAATGAAAGAAGCCCTACATGGTCATTTGAATATTAAGTGAGTCATTTACACAAACACATGGAAGGCACATTTCTATTATATTTTGACTTTTTCTCTGAAAGCCATATCACCCTCTCATTCTTTGCTAACCACTGCCAAATTAGTGCAAAAGAATTTTATCGCTTCCAAATCAGTGTAAAATGAAAATTGATGTGCTAAGTTGACTTTGAAGAACTCAAAATGAAAAAAACGGATAACATTTTTAGTACTGGAACTGATGAAAATGGTAAAAGAGAAAGAACCCATCTTGCAATATACCTAAAAGACAATTCCAAACGACCCATCTTGCAATATTCCTATGATTCGCTCAACCATATAGCTGACCGTCTGCATCATAAATTGGGTAAAAAAACCAGGAATTTACTCAGCTTAACTCAAAAAATGGCAGTTTTGCATAACAGTTTGGTCCAAAAACTACTCACCCTCTTCGGTTCACCATTCTTGCCTCCAATGGTGGAGGAGATGATGTGTCCGATGACTCGACTTCCGTTCAGCTCTGCAACTGATTGCTCCTGCAACAAAAACCAAACAAAGGAGATCATATCTACCCAAAAAAACAATGGATATCATCATGGTTTGGATGAGTGAGAGAGAGAGAGAGAGAGATTTGAATGGTGTCTGCTGCTAAAGTTTTAATTTTCCCCCAACACTTTTAGTTTTAGTATCATATGACATTTTAATTTTCCCCCCAACTCTTTTACATCAAAATTCAAACCAACATTCAAAGTTCCCACCAAGTTTTCCCCCAAACTAATCCTAGTCATCAGCTTGTGTTTGTCCTAGTCATCTTTTGTTTGTCCACGTAGGACAAATATGTCCACATAGGACAAAATTCAAAATATGCTCTCAATTATATATTTGTATATATATATATAAGGAATATGGGCCTGAGCTGACAGCGCAGGAAAGTTTCCTGCGCTGTCAGCGATTTGAGGCCCTAAAAATTTTTTTTTAAATTTTTTTGCAGTATGTTCTAATACTTGTGACCTAGCTTCCCACCAATTTTCAAGTCAATACAACACCGTTTGAGCCCCCATCCATGCGTTTCAAAAAGATAGCTCAAATTCTGGAAACTGCCGGCGCAATCTTTTTGAAACGCATGGATGGAGGCTCAAACGGTGTTGGATTGACTTGAAAATTGGTGGGGAGTTAGTTAACAAGTAGTAGAACATACTGTAAAAAACAAATTTAAAAAATGTTTTTTGGGTCTCAAATCGCTGACAGCGCAGGAAAATTGAATCTGTGCTGTCAACTCACCTCCATATTCCTATGTGTGTGTATATGTATGAATAAAAGGGATCTAGGGTGCCTCCTTAGATACAATCTAAGGAGGCGCCCCTATTTTCTTTCATATTCCACATTGTTTTGAATTTTTTTCATTGGTTTGTTGCTCACCTCATGGATGATCCAAACATACTAAATTTCAAGTGATTCCAATACTTTTTGAGCCCTCATCTACCCCTTGCGACTTCATGGGATTTTAAGCACGTTTTGAGACCGTTGAAGTTGCAAGGGGTAGATGAGAACTCAAAAAGTATTGGAATCCCTTGAAATTTGGTATGGTGATTATTCATGAGGGGAATAACAAACTAATGAAAAAAATTCTGGAAAAATGTGGGAGATGGGAGAAAATAGAGGCGCCTCCTTTGATTGCATCTAATGAGACACCCTAGATCCTTTTTACCATATATATAAAAAGTAATATCCTGGTGCGAAAAACATCGTGCGAAAGCCCGTGCGAAAACATTTTTAACTTTTTTTAAAAAATTGCAAATAGCATAAATAGGGTAAGTAGCATTAATGTTATGACATATCTTATAAAGTGATAATAGATTCTGAATACAAAAATATCAAAAAGAAATTCAATCACCTCATTACATAAGTAACATAAAAAGTAATATTTTTTCCTTTAGAAGCAAATTTTTTTAATAAACAGTTTCTTAAATCTATTCTTTTTCTATTTGTATCACGATAAAAATGGTACAATAAGTTGCTGCTAATAGCAAGCAGTTGCTTCTGATGCCAGCAAGAAGCAACTGCCAGCAACAGACTCTTGCTGGTAGCATCAAGTTGCTGCTATTGAGTTTGCTTCGTAAAATTCGAAAAAAGAAAACGAGAATTTAAAGAGTTTGCAGACATGATCAGTTGTATTAAGAAAATGACAACAATCAGTATCAAGCAAGAAGAAAGGAGGAGAAAGATGAATGAGAAGAAAGAATAAAAGAAAATACGGATAAGGCGGGAACAATGCAAGTAGTGATAGCTTCAGCGGTAGTGCAACCATTAGTGATGCAAATAATTAGAAAAGGAACACAAGAGGAAAAAAAATCTATTATATATCAACTATACAAATAATATCGTATCCAAAATTACAAAAAAGTTTTGGTGTTGAGTTTCGACAATGATTTCCAATGTCGAAAGTCAAAGCTCTATCGACTATCTCTTTCTCTTTCTCTCAGTTGCCTAGAATTTCCTTATTCTTTTCTTTTGATCAATCAATCTCTTCTAGGTTAGCCTAACCTAAGATATGAGTTATGTGTAAGTGGGGTTTGGTCCAAGTTTTGGCCCAAACATGCATTATAGATTATGGTTTATGGAAAATTAAAATAAATGTCTATTGGCCTATAATTGGCCAATATGTATCTACCAGAGATGCTGACAGATACGACAAATTTTGGCCGATTTTGGTTCAAAATGATTTGAACATTTTTAGCATATCGTATTGTTTGGGGTTAAAAGCTATTTTGCAGAACGGATGGGCAAGTATTTAAAACAATACATGGGATTCATGTACTCCACCTATTTTGCAGTATCCATGCTTTAGACCTCAATTTGATAAAATGTTATCCGAGCCTATGCGTTAAATCTCAATTTCTTTGTTCTCCAAACTTCTCCAAACTTGTCTTGATATTTATTGGTCATGAACCTACAATAAGCAATGTTCGCACAGCGTGTGCCCAATGCCAAGTCAACATGCTTTAAACGTAATCATCGATCTTTTATTTGTTATCATCATATCACTATGAGCCCGCACTTGACCATTCTCACATATAGTGTACCCAGTGCTAGACCTCTCTAAACAGCTCTTGATATTTGTCATTTCATTACCTACGAGCTCGGGCTAGACCGGGCTCACATGGTACATGCCTAATGATGGCTGCTCAGATGGAGGCAACACGTCAAAGAATCATGCTTTGTAGAGCGATTGGAGTAGACATTCGTATGTACATTTGATATTCCAATCTAGTTCTCTTGAGCACTATCATTTCTTTAGCAGTGTATGCATTTTGATATGTGCAAGTGATTTCACGCTCTTGTACGTGGTACGTGACTATCTGATAGTTAATGGGATCAAAAGATGCACAATTCAATTACAAATCATGCATCGAATTCAGATTGAAGTATTGCTTCTTAGCCTTCTTTGATGCTCCAACATAGACTTGCACACAAGGACGGGGCCACGATAAGCTCTAGGTGGTCCACCCCTAAAAAAACCCATGCATATTAATTTAAAGACCTAGATAAGGTTCTTAATATAGATTGAACTTTCAACTGATTTTTCAAAATAAATCTCAATATATAGTACATAATTACCTAAAATAACAATAATTTTTTTTTCCTAAATTAAATAATAAACAACCTCCCTTGATTTATCAATCATGATCGCACCTATCTTCAAAAGAACAAAATAATAATAATAAATATGCACTTTGTGATAAGGTTGAATTAACCATATCATTACTTATGTTTTTGTTTTCTTTATTTCAGTACTAATTTTTTCTTCACATGCTTCATATTTCAATCTTCGTTGTATTTGGATCTGTTGGATCATGACCTCTAAGCCTAGAGGGGGTGAATATGCTTATAAAACTTTTCGTGAATATAAAAATAATGGCCTACTCAATCAGACAGTTATAGAGCAGTTACGATGCAGAGAAAATAAAACGGAAGCAAACACAGAGTGCACACCGTATTTACCTTGGTTCGGTCGCCCGACCTACTACAACCCCAAAATAATCACTAGAATAATAATGTTAAGATACAAACACTTAGAACTTCGTGTCACAATACTCAGCTCACCAAGTTTATATCTCACTCACCAAAGTGTCGAACACCACTATCCTAGCAAAAACTTTACTCTTGACTAGCCCTAACCAATCAAGAGTCCCAGAGAACCTAAAATCGAAAACTAAAATCTAATACAAAGATATACTAATACTATTACAAATAATACTAAGATAAAGAGTTTGGAATGCTCAGTTTGTGATGTTTGAGTAGTCCCTGTCGCTCAGCACGTCGTCAGCTTCACACTGGCGTAAACTGGATGTCAATCCGATGTCTGGATTAAAAGATATAGCCCTCCAAAGTTCGTTGTGCAAATCTGCCTGAATCTGGTTTGTGTGTAAATCAATTTTCTGTTCTGCAGAATCGACAACAGTCTGTGCGTAAAGTAATCAGATACACCGTCTTTCAGAAAATGCAGTAAATCGCATCGAGCTCAGAAAAATCCGAAGAAATACTCGTTGGAATCGTGAGCTCGTCCTCTTCTACAAAAAAAGAAAGGACAGACTTGATTGCTCTTGTGGAGATGAATTCTCAGATCTTTTGAGTGCGTCACTTGGAGAGTTTAAAGAAGCTTTGGCTTGAGATCTCTGTAGGAGATGACTTGATGCTTGAATGTGCCTCCTTTCTTGAGTTTCTTGGTGATGGAGATCATAGGCAGAGAGATATAGGATCCTTTGATGCTTGGTTGATTGCTTGAAGCTTGGAGATGAAGATTATGAAGATATTTAGAATACAACTCATGCAAAAATAAATACCACTAATTTAATAAAGAGATTAAGATTAGAATAATATCACCATATTGTAGAGCGCTGTGTTGTGATCATCCTGGCGATTACAGTTCGTCGATCCGAGTTCTGTGGAGAAAGTTATGTACTTTTCAGCGTTGTCTGTAGAACTCCTTCCATGAATTTGATGATCTCTTTGAAGCTTGGAGGAGAGGAATTCGGACAAGGAGGAGGATGATTGATTTTTAAAGCTTTTTGGCTCAATGCGATGCAATGGGATGTTTCTCCGAGGGATGGATCTTCTCCTTTATAGAGGGTAGGAAGTTCTCTTCACTTCAATTAGAACACTTGATCTTTAATTTTTCAATCAAATTTTCAATCAAACCTTATCTTATCTCATTGATGCAATGAACTTGATTAATCTTAGGATAAGTAGGACTCCTCAAAATTGATTTGAATCTTCAATCAAATCTTATTTTATCACCTTGATACAATGAATTTGATAAATCGTAGGATAAGTAGGACTCTTTTGAATTCAAATTAAATTTTCAAATTTGTACTCCATATCTCCTTACCCATCCATAGAATTTGTAGAAGATGTTGACCAAGTCAAATCCCATTTAATCACACCTTTACCATCTCTCCTTTTCTTGCACATAAATTACGAGCTTGCAATTGACCATATTCACAAGTTTGCCATTGCTTGAAGGTATCCCAAGTGCAGGATGGTGTAAAAGCAATAACCCGGTGAGTCGGGTATCGTATTCACAGAGACAAGGTTTTGCAATTCCTAATTCAATCAATAAATGAAAATAATGGCGATGCTACAGCCAACTATGCTAACAGTGGAAGAGTGAGAAAATGTGGGGTTGAAACCATCTACCAACCCAAATCGACACCCTAGGATAGGGGATTCGCAAACGCCGGATCACCTAATGAGGAAAGAGATATGAGGATTTGTATGTACTAATGGGTCATTTAGGGTTAATACTAGTTGTGGTTCCAATAAGATCCCGTTAGGTTTCACTCCCCTCACGAGGCATCTCACCCCTCTCGGTGCTTGCACAAGCGCCATATCATGTCATCAATCCCTAATCATGAAGCACAATGAGATTCCGCTAGGTTTCTCTCCTCTCTCAAGTATCCTCTCTCACTTGGCTAACCCTCTCGGGTAATCACTAAGCGTCTGTAGAGATTAATGGCACAACGAATAATAACATATGCATGAGACAAAGAAATCATAACATCACAATAAGCCCTAAAATCATCCAAAGCACATACAAAGATAGATTTAAGCCATAATAATAATAAATGGAGAATCTTTACTCAAGAACATCATCCAACATACTATTACAAGGCTACAAATCAAAATACAAAAGAGGAAGAGATGAAGAGATCAAATCTTGCAAAGCTTAAAGAAATGAAGATCCAAATCTTTCTCTTGAGCTCCTCCAAGCTCTAGCGTCAACAGGTTCTCCTTTGCTTGTTCCTCCAAACTCTAACCCAAAGATGAAGAAGATGGAAGAAGGAATGGTAGAAAAATGGAATGAGGGATAAATGGGAGAAAGAGCTCTAGAAAGAGCTCTCCTCACGGGTTGAAGAATACCCAAACAGGTCAAGGAAAACACAAAACCCACAACTAAAACCCAGAAAATATGATTTGACGCAATCGCGTCGTAATGCGAAACGATCGCGTCGACTGCCTGATGTGTGGCCTCATCACCAATCGACGCGGTCGCGTCAAATGATGCGACCGTGTAAACTCGGGTTCATAACATCGACGCGGTTGCGTCGATCATGCGTCGCTTGATCGACGTGACCGTTTAAGGTCCCCGAACTTACTGCCAGTTGTTTCTCATCGCCTGACAAATCGATGCGGTCATTTGGCCTTGACGAAACGACCACGTCAATAACGTTATGCTCCAGCCCATCTGCCATAAGATCGACACGACCGCGACGACACGATCGTGTCGCTGCCTGCTTGCTTGAGGCCAATGGCCTCGCTGCTGCTACTCTGCCGAAGATCCACACGGTCATGTGGATTGCACTACACGACCGTATGGGACTTTAAAGCTCCCAAACTTGTGTCTTTAAGCTTCAGAAATTCCCGGAAAATTTCCAAAAATTCCTGCTATTAAACCATGACACAATTAAGTCATAAAAAGGTAGTTTTGTGCAGAAATAAATGATTAGCTCCAAAATATGATGATATCACAAAAACGTATAAGTTGGAGCTAAAATATGAATAAAATATGCACAAAAAGTACCGAAATGGGGGGATAAGTATACAATTTCAACCCCGAATCACACCATCCAACTAATTTTTTGCTAGTCCATAGCAAAATCAGCGATAGATTCGGATTCTCAATCAATGCACATATCAAATTCAAAATTATTCATGGTAAAAAGAAAATCTTTCAACATAATCTCGAATCCAATATACAAATCCATGAATGAGAACAAACACATGAACAACGCTTCAATTTGGTTCAAATAAAGAAGAACAACCAATGTTTTGCACGAATGAGGATTAAAACACAATGTTGTCTCATAGTTTCACAAATCTTCGGGTTTTGGCGAAACAACGCTTTCCTAGTTTGTGGAGGTTGGGTGTGTGAATTTATTCTTCTTTTTCTTTGTGTGAAACTTAGGATGACCTATGTAATGAGTTTTTGGTCAATGACTCCCAAATCGGACGATTTTAGGGCATTGTGCCAAAAAGAACCATGCAGACCTAATATCTCGAATCACATAAGGTTCAGTTATTCCTTTCTCGTGCACTCCCCTAAATCCTATCTTTCGACGCGAATCCCCAATGCTTCTTGATGCACGAGGATCCGGCTACTCAATAAAACTGAAGAACGAAGCACTTATTCTTCTTTTGCTTTCTTTTCTTTTGCTTTCATTTTTCTCTTTTTTTGAACACACCAACCATTCACATAGGCACATAATCAAAATCCATCAAATTTGAAACTACTCTACTCAATTGGCTTAATCCAAACTCATGCATCACAAAGTTTGTTCAAAACTAATTTAAACCAATTTGAAGACAAAATTCATAGAGTATGGACTCACATCATAAGCGGCATATAAAAAATGATCTCATGAAGAAAACATAATACAAAGCATGCAAATCATCGAGAGTTTGAAAATAGAGTTTTAATCCGAAAACATGCATGAATCATGAAGTATGCAATGGACTAAGCAAACAACTAGCAAATGAGCAAGTAGTGTAAATGATATGCTTGTACTGGGTGATATTATTACAAAAGAAAAAAAATTTAAAACAAAGGAACTAAGCTACTAAACATTCTAAAACTTCCTAGTACTCTCTCCCAACTAAAGACACACATTGTCATCAATGTTGAAAGAGTATATGTTTATTGAAATAAAACTATCCTAGAAAGCATAGAAAGTGCATAAATTTAAATTTTCTACACTACTAGATAGAAGTCACCGGGGCAAAAGGTGGATCTCGAATATCCAATGGTGGATACAGATGCTCTATTAGCCACTTTCGCTCATCTGCCAGATGCTTCGGAGTTAGGCCTCCACCGGCTTCCTTGGATTCCAGCAATGCAGCTCTCATGGTCCCCATTTGAATAGTAAATGTCATGTGAGAGACGAACTGCATCAATCCAAGCCATGTCCTCGTGCCCTGCAAAAGCATTCCAAAATGGGTCGTCAAAATAAATAAAAGAATTTAAATGAAATTGACGACAATCTGAATCTAAAATGCATGGAAGTAAAAATTGGGATTTAGAGATAGAGGGCATGAGATAGTGGGAACTTCCCTGAGAAATATCGCTAGGTGTGGTTTAGTGCAATGCCTCAGGAGGAGGGGGAAGTGTCTGCAGAAGAGAATCTGGAGGAGACGACGGCTCAGGCTCAATGTACAATCGTCCTCGCTATCAGAAAGTGTATGCTCTGCAGTCCTCTCTAAACTATGCTGTCTGTCCTGAAAATCATCGTGGACGATGGCCTGATGCGCATCCCGAGGTGAAGGGTATATGTCCTGCTGCACTAACGTAGGAGGGTATGGCTCGGGCTCCATCATGGTCTGAATACTCTCTCCCTCGCACATATCATCCACATTATCAAAGTAAGCCATCTCAGTAGTCCGTCCCAAGCACTCATATACCTCAAGGTGGGAAGGTGAATCTGAAGTAGGACATGGTTTAGGCTTCTCAATATCATCGATCTCGCTCTCACCGTCCCTCATCTCTACCTCAACATCACCGACATAGAAATGCATCGTGTTACCAACATGGTCGACACGCACTCCATCATCCATCTCCTCCGGCTCATCTAAATGTATATGCTCAAATTTCACTACTTGGCCCCAATGCACACCATTATCATGTTCTCCTTGGTATTCCATAGGGTCACATTGGAACGAGCCCACAACTGGCTCCTCAGGCTAGCCTTGGACCTGCTGAAATGTATACTCAAAAGAAATGTGATGGCCATCGTCTTCACATCTAAGTGACTGATCTCCAGATGACGCAGGATATTTACGCTATGCAAGGTCCACCAAAAATCCCCAGGCATCTTCAAGATCCATGTCCAAAAATGCTCCATCAATCATCATCTCTCGTACTTCTGCACCTGCAGTTGCAGTCCCCCGTAGAAAAAATCAAGAAGATGGTGCAACTCGAACCCATGATGTGGGCAGTCAAACAAATAACCATTGAACCTCCCCCAAGCTTGGAAGATATACTCATTGCCCTCTTGGGTAAAGCTCGATATCTGCTGTTTTTGTGCCTGCTGCAACTGTGCCTATTTCCTGAAGTTTGGAAAAAAATTTGTAGCCTGAAAAGGCAACCAAGTAGAAAGTGAGGTACGAAGCAAAGAATCAAACCAAAGCCTAGCATTATCTTGCAAAGAATGTGAAAAAAATCTAAAATATATGCAATCATTACAATGGTTTCCACCAAGACATGAAAATAACCATTATTCAAACTTTCTCAAATGTAAATAAGGATTTTCCCACTCCGAACCATGAAATAACTGTGGAAGTGGAATATCCTCCGAATCAACGCAAGGAAGGTTCGAAGAAAATGCCATTTTTTGTTTTCCCAAATCTTTTAAAGAAAATAGAAATCAAAGAAAATAAAGCGACTAAATAAGTGAAAAATGAATAAAGATAAACAATAACTGAAAGATAAAGAATCGAAAAGACTCACACTAAATAGATGAAAGTATCACACCAAAATTTCCTAAATCAATCAAAAATATAATTGCAAAAACTGTTGTCCCCGGAAACGGCGCCAAATTACTTGAAGGTATCCCAAGTGCAGGATGTCGTATAAGCAATAACCCGGTGAGTCGGGTATCGTATCCACAGAGACAAGGTTTTGCAATTTCAAATTCAATTGATAAAGGAAAATAATGGTGATGCTACGACCAACTATGATAACAGTGGAAATGTGCGAGAAAATATGTTTTTGAAACCATCTACCAACCCAAATAGTCACCCAAGGGTAGGATTTTTGCAAACGCCGGATTACCTAATGAGGAATGAGATAGAAGGATTTGTATGTACTAAGGGGTCATCTAGGGTTAATGCTAGTTGTGATTCCAATAAGATCCCGCTAGGTTTCTCTCCCCTCTCGAGGCATCTCACCCCTCTCGGAGCTTGCACACGCACCCTATCATGTTATCAATCCCTAAGCATGAAGCAAAATAAGATTCCGCTAGGTTTCTCTCCGCTTTCAAGGATCCTCTCTCACTTGGCTAACCCTCTCGGGTAATCACTAAGCGTGTGTAGAGATTAATGGCACAACGAATAACAACATATGCATGAGACAAAGAAATCTTAACATCAAAATAAGCCCTAAAATTATCCAAAGCACATACAAAGATAGATTTAAGCCATAATAATAATAAATGAAGAATTTTTAATCAAGAACATCATCCAACATACTATTACAAGACTACAAATCAAAATACAAAAGAGGAAGAGAGGAAGAGATCAAATCTTGCAAAGCTTAAAGAAATGAAGATCCAAATCTTTCTCTTGAGCTTCTCCAAGCTCTAGCGTCAACGGGTTCTCCTTTGCTTGCTCCTCCAAACTCTTAACCCAAAGATGAAGAAGATGGAAGAAGGAATCGTAGAAAATGGAACGAGGGATAGATGGGAGAAAGGGCCCTAGAAATAGCTCTCCTCGTTGGTTGATGAATACCCAAATGGGTCAAGAAGGAAATCCCAAAACCCACAACTAAAACCCAAAAAATATGATTCGATGCGACTGCGTCGCGATGCAAAACGGTTGTGTCGATTGCCTGATGCGTGGCCTCATCACCAATCGACGCGGTCGCGTCAAATGACGCGACCGTGTAAACTCGGGTTGATAACATCGACGCGGTCGCGTCGCTTGATCGACGCAACTGTTTAAGGTCCCCGAATTTACTGCTAATTCTTTCTCATTGCTTGACAGATCGACGCGGTCGTTTGGCCTTGATGAAACAACCGCGTCAATAACGTTATGCTCCAACCCCTCTTCATAAGATCGACACGACCGTATCGATGACGACACAGTCGTGTCGCTGCTATGCTTGCTTAGGGCCAATGGCCTCTGCTGATGTTTCTTTGTCGGAGATCCACACGGTCGTGTGGATTGCACCACACGACCGTGGGACTTTGAAACTCCCAAACTTGTGTATTTAAGCTTCAGAAATTCCCGGAAAATTCCCAAAAATTCCTGCAATAATCCATGACACGATTAAGTCATAAAAAGATAGTTTTGTGCAGAAGTAAATGATTAGCTCTAAAATATGATGCTATCACAGAAACTATAAGTTGGAGCTAAAATATGAATAAAATATGCACAAAAGCACCGAAATGGTGGGATAAATATAAAATTTCTACCCCAAATCTGCCACAATGTACATATTCACACTTTTGCCACTTTGTTCTCCATGTTTATTTGCGCCTGAAAAACTCTTAGCAAACACCTCAAAAATATTCATGAATGTTTGTTATCATCAACAAGAAATCATAGATCGTTGTATCCAACACCATTGTATCCAACAAGATCTCCTTGTATCCTAACACAAGATGCTTGAGTCTTCTATAACAACTTCAAAATGTCATCACTATCCATTAATATATCTCGTATCTTCAATTTTATTAAAATTCAAACTGTGTTTTTATTCTTAATCAATTTAGTGCAACTTTTAATTAATTATTTTATTTCTTTTTATCTACAACTTTAATTATTTTTGGATCTCTCCTTATAGTATGATCACAACAAGCTTGAATCTTTCGAACCAACTCCAAAATGTCCTTTCTAGCTACTAATACATCACATCTCCTCATTTTTAACACGTTTTAAAATTCTTAATGCAGTTTACTATAGCTTATAATTAATCATCTTTATTATCATTTTGTGTCTACAACTTTACTGTGCATCTTTGTTCATGAAGAAGTACAGCTTTCTAAATAAGCATGAGCTTTCTAAAGTATGCAATGGTTAAAAATCGTACACGCAGGTATGCGTTAATTTTTATTGTAATTTTCATTTTACAAAGTTTCTTCACTTATCTTGTGTAACAAAGATTAAATTTGATTTGTCAAGCCAATTGTCACAATAGAGTAGAATGAAGAATTTGTTGATAACTAGACATTATACTAAATTAAAATCACAATTATTCTTCTTTTAGGATCTATTTATATTTATTTATTTATTAATGAATCCATTTCCTGACTTATTTATGCTCTGTTTATCCTTTCTTGGTCAATGGAACTATTTCCTTACTGTCAACTTCAAGGTCGCATATAAAACCACAACACCCCACCCCCTTACCCCTGCCACAAACAGCCAAGTACAAAAGAGTCTAATTCTACATCCATCACTGCTTGCACCATCCTGTCCAACTCGATTCTTACTCAACCTGCATTGACAATCTGTATTTATGCATTTGTCCTCCTCATGTAGGAATGCTACAATCTCTTTGGCCAAATAAATCTCCAACGCATCAGCCACACATCGAATTTTAGTTGAGAAGACACCCAACTTATGGCTTTCGGGACATCTGCTTGTGAAAGTCCTAAGCTGTGATTCCATTCTCAATCCTTATCTACCTGATAGGTTTGAAACCAACAGAACAGACTCTGTTCATATTTTTGTGCACCCCGAAGCACATAAACAATCACTCGGTCACCTTATGCTCCGACTAGTGTCTGACCTTTTGTGCAATCCAGCTTTCAACTTACGCTCTTGCGCATGCCCCCTAAACTAATTATGGCACTGAATTCCCAGGACATTTATCTGATTTTGTGCTTGTATCCTGCTCCACAATGTGCATTTATTTGGGTTTTTGTGCGTGTGTATAAATCAAATCTAGTATGTGCACGCGTACCACCTTCAACTTCAAGTCAAAAATAATAATAATCAAGTTTTCATTCCCCTTCAAGTTTACATTCCAGTTTGAATTTGAATTCAAATTTGAATATTAGCTCTAATTCAGGTTTCAGTCCATATGTATAGTTCTAGATTTCCCATTGATGTAGGTGGGTAATCCACATCAAGTCCTTTTATTGACCTGTGCAGTCACAAATGAGCTTCTTTATCATTGAGATTTTGATGTAGGCATTTCATGCTACACTTATTAGGAGATAACAATCCTATTTGCATGTGGCACTTGTTACGGGAATAGACACAAATCAAGGGAATCGTGATTCGAACTTGGATATTGCACACACTACATATGTAAATAGAATAGTGGTCAAAAATTGCGCACTGCACATGCTAGGGGAATATCACCCGAACTATCTTCCAATATGTCGATGTTCGCAAGCTGTTAATGAATATGGCTATATAAATTTAGGGCTTATATTATTTTGGCTTATTATTATAGGACTAGGATTTTACATACTATCTCAATTGTGCGTGCGTGCGTGTGTGTTCAAACATTGCCCTTATCAATAAAATATTATAGAATCATAGAATTGTATTCAACAATTGAGATAACAACAGCTTTCAACCCAAATTCATGAGACACATTGCTTCTTTAATCACCTTCTCTTATTCCCTAAATCAAAACTTTCAATTCCAGTTCTCAATATTCTATTTGTTCTTCCTCCTTCCCTTCATGACCATGTTCAACGGTAAGCCCCATGCTCTGCTACACAAGGATCCTTGCATTTCAGAACAATTAACGATTCTCAGTTTTTTGGACTTGGCTATGTATTTGAATCGTTTTTAAACTGAAAAAAATGGCAAGCATCAAATGGTCCTTCAATCTGACATTGTGGATGTCAATGTGGAGATTGTAAGTAGACATCATATTGAGCGATCCATGTAATAATCTAGCTGCGTGCTGGTTGGAGTAATCCAATTATATGCGGGATAGATTTGAGTTAGCGGCACCAACTTTCCTAAAAACATGGACAGGTTCTGAGAGAGATTGTATGGCTTATAGACGGGATAGATTTGGGTCAGCGGCACCAACATTCCTTAAAAACTGGGCAGGTTCTGAGAAAGGTTATGTGTGAAGGTCCTTAAAGTCAAGCAATTGAATCCATTTCCACCATTACCGAGGGTGTGGTGCCCACATAGAAAAAAAGATGACTGCCTGCGGGGAGGGAGAGAGTCCTTATAGGATAGAAAGGAAGACGTTCCACGCACATAGGAAAAGAGATCCCTATGGATGGGAGAGGAGATGTTACAGAGATGGGGTGCATATTAAGACAATCCTTTGAATGCTAATGATGGATGCATAATCACAAATGACCTTGATAATGGCTTAAATATCAAGGCTTAAACTGACCCAATATTACATCCTTTCGTGATGCTACATTGACTTCAGCGTTGAATGGATCCATGACTAATGAAGTTAGCCAACTTTCCATTAGCTTCAAACTACTGGAATGAAGCCTTCACTACCCTATGGATCACGTACATCGCTTCTAGTCCGCACAATTTAGATGAGACCTGTGCACTCAATATAGGCTGCCCGACATTGTGGCTTTATGGTTAGGTCAGACCTTTGAATTATAGAAATACTTGCCCAATTTCAAAGGCTAACTCCAAGTTTTCATAATTTGGAATTGCAGTCTTCTGCCACAAATTGAGAAGCTATTGTCCACTGTAGATGCATCTCTTTTATAATTCCGCAGAGTATCGATATTCTATCCATTGAATTAAATTATTGACATGTCCTCATCACATCAATAAGTGAAGAGGGTCCTTGGCATCTACATGCAATTTTTTAAAGATTCGATGTAACCATCTAAATCACTACTGTTCAATCAAAAGTGGTGTTCCTGGTCAGCACAAAAATTATGTAGCTCAATCACTTGTATTTTGAATCCATGTTTTTGAAGACATATATAGTCTGACACCTGTGTTGGATACGTCAATTTGTGGCTTGTTATTGCTATTTAGTTTATGACATTTTAGAATTTGTTGTGTTGTTCTCTTGTCATGTGTCTTGTCTGTGTCGGCATGTCGATATTCATCCCTTTAGCTGACAAATTGATGTTATATTGGTCTCCATGCTACTAGGTTTTCTTATAAAAGGGGAAAAAGATAAGGCATATTGTATGCTTGTAAACTATGTATGTTGACATAGTTGGAACTTCACATCCAAATTTCACTGCCGTGTCACGTAGATGGGTTTATGCATCCACGTTATTTTTTATTTATGTTGTCTCATTATCTGAGACTCTTGCTGCTTCATTGATACATTTCTATTATTTCCTTTAATTTGGTTTAATCATTGTTAATTTCCACTATGTCCAGTTTGTGTTGTGGATCCTTTCTTATGCTTTTGCAGCTAATACCATTACTATTGTTTATAAGCTTATAAACATATTGAAGCTACCTTAGCATTTTCTGTGCATGTTTACACACGAAACAGACAAATCATTTCTTTTATTTCAAAGCTTAAAAGTAATAAGCAGATTGAAGGTACACTGCCATATGCATTTTGTGTGCATATATTCATATGCTTATGCGTGTAAGACCTGTTTTTATAATATTTGTACTGTACTGGATAACCATCTAACAACTATATTGATGTACCAGAACTACTTCGGCTGTTTTTTCTCATTGCCGATAGTGATCTCTTCAATGAGATGGGGGCTGGCAGCTGGTAGAAAAACTATGGTCTATTCTTAGCCTAACTTCATTAGTTGAAAGGTTTCAAGCTTATATATGTCAATGATATGTACTTCTGGTTGTTTTAGGTGGCAACTGCTATGCTATTGCTTACCTTATCTGGTCCAGTGAAGGCATCTACATATCTGGTAAGAAATCCGGGATATTGGATGCAGACTCTTCTTGGCTTTCACTATTTCAATTTTCTTTTCAAATGAATTTGTAAAATCATAGTTTTTGTATTGGTGGGTGATTGTTGCATCGTAAGTTAGATCCAACATATTAAAAAACTAGTTTGAAAAGTATAATTGCTGAAGACTGTAACCATTTAATCCAACTCGTATGGCTGCCAATGATACCGTTCAATTGTTGAGGACTACCCGTAATTCTTGAGGAGCATTGTTGCCAGGAGGAAGTAATATTTCACTCGTGTTCTGATTCTTGCTCAGGTTATATAATTATTTGATCATGTGAAGAACTATACATGGCATTATGCTGGTCTCTGATGCGGTTTTGAATCCGGTCCCAAGGGCATGCTCGTAAATTGACAAATGATGTAATATTTCTCTATTTAAAGAGAGGAGCCGGCCCTAATGAGGGCATGTGAAAATTGTGAGAGAAATTCCTTTAGTTTATTTCTTTAGTTTATTTCTTAGATCAATTGTCTTAGGACTTTAGTTAATTGTTTTCTGCAATTCCTAATTGTTATTTAGTGAATAGTTAATTATATAGAATTAATCTTCTATCTTCAGATCTAGATCCAGAAACGCATCAATTGATATCAGAGCGTGAGATCCTATGGCGACGTCAAGAAAGATCGCCTTTATCGAGAAAGAATTGATGGCAGCGCTCGAGAGATGGGAAGACGAATGGAATCAAGGGATGGAGAAAATAATTATGCAGACACGCCGTCAATTAACAGAGGATTTGGCGGAGTTCGATCGCCACTACCCTTCCGCTGCGAGGACAAAGACAGATTTAAAGCTTTCTGGAGCCAAATCTGAAGCTTTCAAGCATAGATCTACCAGATCCGGAGTCAGATATGTAGCTTTCAAGAGTAGGTCTACCAGATCCGGAGTTAAATGCGACACCTTTCGACGAGGAGCTCCATTCCCACGGTGATCCAGCACTAGATCTGAAGTTTTCAAGCGGATCGCATCAATTAGGACACAGCCGATATTCTGGTGGGTTCGATGGAGATGATGAAGACCACATGTGGTATTTCGATCCAGGAGGAGGCGAAGAGACATGATCCAACACACGAAAAAGGCGCACCCGTGGATTTCGTGGATTTCATGATCCACCTTGAGGACAAGGTGGATTTTTGGGGGCAGAGTAATGATGCGGCTTGGAATCCGGTCCCAAGGGCATTCTCGTAAATTGACAAATGATGCAATATTTCTCTATTTAAAGAGAGGAGCCGACCCTAACGAGGACATGCGAAAATTGTGAGAGAAATTCCTTTAGTTTATTTCTTTAGTTTATTTCTTAGATCAATTTTCTTAGGACTTTAGTTAATTGTTTTCTGCAATTCCTAATTGTTATTTAGCTATTAGTTAATTATATAGAATTAATCTTCTATTTTCAGATCTGAATTTCCAGATCTAGATCCAGAAACGCATCAATATGTTGTGGCTTGGAATCCAGTCCCAAAGGCATTCTCGTAAATTGACAAATGATGTAATATTTCTCTATTTAAAGAGAGGAGCCGGCCCTAATGATGGCATGCGAAAATTGTGAGAGAAATTCCTTTGTTTATTTCTTAGATCAATTGTCTTATGACTTTAGTTAATTGTTTTCTGCAATTCCTAATTGTTATTTAGCGAATAGTTAATTATATAGAATTAATCTTCTATTTTCAATTTCCAGATATAGATCCAGAAACACATCAATTGGTATCAGAGCGTGAGATCCTATGGTGACGTCAAGAAAGATCGCCTTTATCGAGAAAGAATTGATGGCGGCGCTCGAGAGATGGGAAGACGAATGGAATCAAGGGATGGAGAAAATAATTATGCAGATGCACCGTCAATTAATGGAGGATTTGGCAAAGTCAATCACTGCTACCCTTCCGCTGCGGGGACAAAGATAGATCTGAAGCATCCAAGAGTAGATCTATCAGATCCGGAGCCAGATCTGAAGATGTCAAGCATATGTCTACCAGATCCGGAGCCAGATCTGAAGCTTTCAAGTGTAGATCTACCCGATCCGGAGCCAGAAGATTTCAAGCGTTGATCTACCCGATCCGGAGCCAGATCTGAAGCTTTCAAGAGTAGACCTACCAGATCCGGAGCCAGATCTGAAGCTTTCAAGCGTAGATCTACCAGATCCGGAGCCAGAACTGAAGATTTCAAGCGTAGATCTACCAGATCCGGAGCCAGAACTGAAGATTTCAAGCGTAGATCTACCAGATCCGGAGCTAAAGGCGACGCCTTTCGGTGAGGAGCTCCATTCCCACGGCGATCAAGCACTGGATATGAAGTTTCAAGCGGATCACATCAATTTGGGCGCGGCCGATCTTCTGGTGGGCTCGATGGAGATGACGAAGACCACAGGTGGGCTTTTGATCCAAGAGGAGGCGAGGAGACATGATCCGACACTCAAAAAAGACGCACCCGTGGATTTCGTGGATTTCATGCTCCACCTTGAGGACAAGGTGGATTTTCGGGGGGCGAGGTAATGATGCGGCTTGGAATCTGGTCCCAAGGGCATTCTCGTAAATTGACAAATGATGTAATATTTCTCTATTTAAAGAGAGGAGCCGGCCCTAATGATGTCATGCGAAAATTGTGAGAGAAATTCCTTTAGTTTATTTCTTTAGTTTATTTCTTAGATCAATTGTCTTAGGACTTTAGTTAATTGTTTTCTGCAATTCCTAATTGTTATTTAGCGAATAGTTAATTATATAGAATTAATCTTCTATTTTCAGATCTAGATCCAAAAACACATCAGTCTCAAGTACAAAAAAGTACATTTAAGTTTTATTTAAGTTTTATGTGTTCTCTAGATATTTCATCCATATTTATCAAGGTACCACGTAAGAAGAATATTGGCATTATTACACATGTTAAGTTGGTGTTAATGGAGGAGGTGATGAATATTGTTAGCGCTTATTACAAATATGTTTGGATGCGAGTTTCAATGGATTTGGAGGATGTAGTGCAAAGGATACTGGTTGGAGAAATTTTTTTGTTGCATATGATCTTTATTGACCCTGAAGAAAGCTTATAATAGAATCCATAGAGAGATTCTGTGATGAGCCTTAATGAATAAGATGATCCATCTGAAGTATGTTACTTTAATTTTAAAGATATGTATTAATGAATGGTCATTAATGTGAAGACTTGTGGGGTAATAACAGATAACTTTTTAATCACCATTGAGTTACATTAGTGTTCAGTTCTCAGTCCTCTTCTCTTTGCTATAATGATGGCATCTACATATCTGGTAAGAAATCCGGGATACTAGATGTAGAGTCTTCTTGGCTTTAACTATGTCAATTTTCTGCTCTAATGAATTTGTAAAGTCGTTGTTTTTGTCTTGGTGGGTGATTGCTGCATTGTAAGTTAGATCCAACATATTAAAAAACTAATTTCAATAGTATAACAACTAAAGATTGTAACCATTTAATCCAACTTGTATGGTTGCCAATGATACCATTCAATTGTTGAAAACTCTTGAGGAGCATTGGTACCCGGAGGAAGTTATAATTTCACTCGTGTTTTGATCCTTGCTCATGTTATATAATTACTTGATCATGTGAACTATGCTTGGCATTATGCTTGTCTCAAGTACAAAAAAGTACACTTATGTTTTATGTGTTTTCTAGATATTTCATCCATATTTATCAAGACATGATGACACGGAAGAAGAAAAAGCGACATGATTACACATTAAATTGATGTTGATGGAGAAGGTGATGAATATTGTTAGTGTTTATGTACCACAAACAGGTTTGGGTGATACAAATAAACGAGTTTTGATTGATTTCGAGGATGTAATGAAAAGGATACATGTAGCAGAAATTTTTTTATTGCATATGATCGAAGAAAGCCAATGATAGAGTCTATAGAGAGGTTATGTGATGAGACCTATAGAAGACGTTCCCTTTAAAGTATATTACTCTAGCTCACGATATGTATTAATGACTAGTCACTAATGTGAAGACGTATGTAAGAATAACAAATAACTTTTTGTTAATCATTGTGTTACATCATGGCTCAGCTTTGAGTCCTAACCTCTTTACTATAGTGATTGATCAGCTCATTAGGCATATTCAAGATGAGTTATCATGGTGTATATTATTTGAAGATGATATTACTTTGATAGTTAGAGACCAAAATGATACAAGTGTAAAGTTAGAATTTTGAAGGTGGATTTTATAGACCCAAAGTTTCAAACTTATAAGAAACAAGACCTAGTGTATAGAATGTAAGATTAGAATAATGAGACAAGATGATTAAAGCATGGTGAAGCTGGATGGAAACATATATCGATAAGTAAATACTTTAGGTATTTTGGGATGATAATGTAAGGATCGCCTTACCATTGCAATACTAACAACACATTAGAGGGTGGTGAATAGTGTAATGTCAATAAATTGTACAATTAAAATTTAACTTGCAAATGCGGAATAATAAATGCAAGAGTAATTAATCAACACAGTCAATCCAAACGCAAACACAAGATATTACACTGGTTCTCCAAACTTGGGTACGTCCAGCCACACCAATATTCACTATATATCCCACAAAGAGAAGTGAATACAAATCCCACAAAGAGTTACCTCACCAAGAGGATTTTGCCCTACACAAGGACCCAACCAACCCTACACAAGGGTCAAACTCCCACCTAGAGAATTACTAACTTCTACTCAGAAAATTAGGGTTAGCCCTACACTAGGACACCAAACTCCCATAAAGAGAGTTACTCCCACAAAGAGAGTTATTCCCACTAAGAGAATATCTTATTCACACTAAGAGAAATACTCCCACAAAGAGAGAGACTAATTTCCACAAAGAGAATTAGTGTTATAAAGAAACACCAAGTAAAACAAATACTCTTACCGATGCCTTGAGATGTACTTACTCATAAATGAATACAAAGCATGAAAGATTATCTCCAAGAGTTGAGATTTGCTTGAAAGCACTTGGATGATTTTCCCTTGAGCTTGACTTTAAAGAGAATGAGCTCTAAGAGAGAAATGAGAGAGTTTGAGAGTGGCTTATTTAATCTCTAAGGATTTTCAATAGCATCAAGAAGTTCTAATGAACTCAGCCCTATCATATATATAGAAACTTTATATGAACTCTCAAAAACTAAGAAAACAGCCAAAAACAAAAAGCTGCAACAGCTAGATTTTGGGCTGAAACGTCACAGACAGTCGACTGATGAACAAATGACAGTCTACTGTTCAACGGCTAGAAAAATCCCAACGGCTATAATCTGAGCCAAGACAGTCGACTGATGAAGACAATACAGTCGACTGAGAACAGGACAGGCGTCTGTTAAATCTTCAGCAGGCGACTGCTGCAGGGGATGGAATAAAACAGAGAGACGCACTCTTACTCCCAGTATGCATACATGCGACTGATGAACACATGACAGTTGACTGTAAAATAGACATGCGACTGTTTATCCTTCATCAGTCGACGGCTGCAGGGGGTGGAGAAAATCCGAGAGATGCAATATTCGTACTTATGCCTTTCAGACGACTGTTGACCATTTCACAGGCGACTGTAAATATATATGCGACTGTAAATTGAGCATCAGTCGACTGATGCGAAAAGCTCAAGTAGAGTCAATAGAGATGTTGACTTGAGCAGTGCACCACAGTCGACTGTAGAAGGCTCGACAGGCGACATGAATCACCCAGTCGACTGTAAATCCTTCAGCATGCGACTGTTGGAAAGCCAGAGACTCCAAATGAGTCTTTGGTCAAGTTGAACCTATTGGGTTGGATTCTATGATAATTCTAAGGCTCACTAAGATGGTTAAATACATATGCATGAATGAGTAGACCATCTATCAAGGCATTACATTAAACCTAGACTCAAAAGAGATCAATAAATGAAATTACATGGATTACAATGCTTTCCTTAGAGTCTATGACTTCAAACTTGGTGCCTTGATGCTCCCCATCATCTCCAAGCTTTGGCACCCCTTGAGTCCAAGCTTTGGCCCTTCTCCACTTGATGTCCATCCTTGCACCAAGTGTTTAGTCTCCAAAAATGATATCATTGCAAAGTAACTAAGAGACTAAAACAAGAGAGTCATTAACAACAACATAATGTTGTGATCATCATCAAAATAACATTGGTATGAAACACCAATACTCAACAGATAATCCAAGAAAATACATTGGATTAAGCATGCTGTTGATTATATAATTAAAGCAATATGATTGAAATATAGAGCTATAATAGGAATATTGTGCGATTGAAATGTATTATTATGGCTAAATAGTAAATTTTAAATGACGATGATTGGACTAGTTTTGTTATATGGTATAAAATATTGGGCTGTCATCAAGAAGTATGAACAGAGTATGTGTACGTTGAAGATGAGAATGTTGTGATGGATGCGTGAAAAAAATTAGAAAAGGTAAGAAACATGGCTATCCGAGCGAGGCGTGATCCATATAAAGGATACAATAAGAAAACTTTGCTTGTGATAGTTTGGCTATATAAACCGAATACCTATTGATGCGCCCGTTAGAAAGAAATATGAATGTAAAGATTAAGAGAAAGAGAGATGTGTTGAAGAAGTCATGGATGTAAGTGATAAGATGGGATATAAAAATATCGGTTTGATAGAAGGGAAATCGTTAGATCGTAGTGCATGAAAAATGAGTATTTGATATCATGATTCGACGCGATCATGACCCGACATTCTATCTATTTTGCCCATGAAGATGATCCTAGTTTTTAGGATTGTCACACTTCACTTCCACTAAGAAGGGAATGCCACATGACAATCCCATGATGAATCCTAACCAAAAAAGAGATAATTATATGACTATTTTTTTCTTCTCTTGATTCAAAATACACAAATTATATTAAGTAGCAAGTACTGGAAATTGCTTGAGACATTACAGTTATGCACAACCATACCAAAAACTCAGAATAAAATTACCTAATATTAGTTTTTTCAAATCAAAGAAATAAAGATCAATGTTTAGGCCTGTTGTCCTTATAATTTATTATAAGTAGAAATCTATGAAACCAAATATTGCTACCAAGATGTCTTAATAGACTCCTGATCCCGTTCCAAGAATTCTGCTCCTCTAGACCTGTCTTCTCAGGATAACCATTCCCAACACATAACAGTAAACAGAGCAACCATTATAGCAGTGCTTGAAGGTTCCTAAAACCATGAGTAAACACATAAGATCTGCATACAAATATACTGAGCAGGAATAAAATAGATAATTGTATAAAATAGAGGACATGAACATACTATGAACATTCAGAGCATGATAGCCATTGAATTCAGTATCAATAAGTAATCTATGTTTAGCAGGAAATATCTAATTGCAAAGTGATTCTATTCTAGTAATGTGATTCATACTTAAGGGTACAATATGTAACATACTGGCTCACTCTTACCACGGAGCGTCTCTCCGGATCAAATTTAGTCAAGTATTGTACTGTAAATAAGTAACATACGAGCTCACTCTTACCACGAGGTGTTTATCCGGATCAAATTTAGTCAAGTACTATAAATAAGTACTGTCAAGCAGTGGCAGAACCAGACCTTTGGTTTAGTGGGGTTCCAATACATATATATTTCTAGTGGGGGCCTAATACTTATACATACATACATGCATATATACACATGTACACATACATATATTCTATTTTTTTCAAATTTTTGTGGGGGATCGTGCCCCCCCAACAACTCAATGGGCAGATCTGCCCCCGTTGTCAAGTAGTTTCAGAGTTGATCAAAAACATTAAAAGGGGTGACTCTAGTTGCTCTGCACATTCGATAACATGATTTTTCCTAAACCTCATAATCTAATGCAAATCCTATAACAATGTATGGATGCAATGTCATGGTTCAATGTTTCATGATCAAGTATAGTAACAGATACACCATCTTTTCTAGTATTCAATTTCATTATAAGCATCAAGTACAATGATTTTGATGGTAGGTAATCTCAAGTGCTATATCATATAAATAGGATCAGTGACATCAAAATTTTGCTATCAAGTGCAGTATCAATGGTATATTTATGGAAGTGAATATTGCAAGAATGGTGGAACATAATAGTCCATTGATGCGGATCCTCCCATGCCCGGACCCGGCGGCCATAATGAAGGGGCCCGCCCCCCTATGGTGACTTACGTGCGGCGTAGGAGGCGTGGTACCACGTAGTGGGTTAGTCCAGGGGTATTCTAGTCTTTTCAGGCTAGATTAGTAAATCCACTCTTTTCTATTTATTAGGGCTAGCCGTCATTTTAATTTCTTATGCTTATTTTGTGAAGAACTTGTAGGCATCTCTTGTGAGGGATTTTAGACTTTTGTTCGTGTATCAAAAGTTAGGAGTGCGAGTCTCCTCTCGAAAGAGACTCAATTATCAATCTATTCATCGTTCTTCGCAATTTAAGATCCATAAAAATTCCACCTTTTTTATATTTTTTCCTCTTTAAATCTGAAATTAATTGATCGATCCTCTAGATCGTATCAAATTGGTATCAGAGCAGTGCGATCCGATGGCGACAAGCACGAGGTCAAAGGCGGATGACGTGGATGAGAAGGTGCAAGGGCTTCGAGAAGAGTTCAACCGAGAGATCGAGGGGGTTGAAGAAAACCCTAGGGGAGTCCATTAAAGATCACGCACATTCGCAGGAGGACATCCAAATTGAACTTCGTGCTATGAGAAGGGATGCCGCGCAAACGGGACGTGATATCCAAGGGTTAAAGGAGGCGACTTCAGATTTGAAATTTTTGAGTGAGGCCACGTCGTCGATTCCAGATATAAAAGCCATGCTTCAAGCCCTAACGACGGAGAGATGAGGAGATCGGGGCAAGAAGATCCAAGGGGAAGAAAATCAAGACGAATCGATGCTCGTATCCACGAATCAAGGACTCCCGGAGAAGACGACGGCTGCTGAAAACCCACTAGGGTTAGCCGCAGCCCCCGGTGGCTCAAACAGCCCCGGCCCACTTCAAAAAGGGGCCGGGTGGCCCAGAATTGTGGCGGCAGGCCCTGTTGGGCCTGCAGCAGCCTCGACAGGCCCAACCGGGCCTGCGCCTGGCTCTGCAGGCCTCCAGGGCTCTGCAGAGCCACCGGCAGGCCCTTCTGGGCCTGCCGCAGCTGCGGCAGAACCCAGCTGGGCCGCAACAGCTGCAGGCCCAGTCTGGCCTGCTGCGGCCACTGCAGGCCCACACAGGCCTGCAGCAGCCACAGCGGGCCCAATCAGGGCCGTCGCAGTCACTACAAGCCCGTGGGGGCCGCAGCACACAGGCAGCCCCCTGGGGGCCCGCAGCGGCACAGGCAGCCCCCTGGGGGCCCGCAGCGGCACAGGCAGCCCCCTGGGGGCATGACGGAGGAGGACGGGCCCGAGACACGCCGATTGGGGCCCCAACGGCCCAATTTTGGAGACCAGAGGCTTATCCACAGGCATCGAGACCGTAGGTTGATCCCAGACAGACTTTTGAGGGCTTTCCGGGGCGGGGACAAGGCCCGGGAGGCTACTTTGGGGAGCGGACGGCACATGTACAGCCACACAGAGGAGCATGAGGACCCGTGTTGGTGCGACATCAGGAGTTCCCAGGGTAACATTACCAGCCTGAGGCGTGGGAGAGACCCGTTTGGCCTGAGGAGTTATACGGGGTTGACGGGGGAGGACCCGTTGAGGCAGTCGGCGGAGGATTCGGCCGTGGAGGTGACCGCGACAGAGACGTGGGACCACAGGGGGACATCAATGCAGACCGCCGACTGATGAAGCTGAAGATGCCGATTTTTGACGGCATGGATCCGGACAGGTGGATCTATCGGGCGGAGCGCTACTTCCAGGTGATGAGGTTGACGGAGGAGGAGATTTTGAGGGCCATCGGAATCTATTTCGAGGGCAAGGCACTGACTTGGTACAGATGGAAAGTGGCACGGACCCCGTTTCGCACTTGGGAGGAGCTGTCAGCACTGATACTAGACCGATTCCAGGAGACCCCAGGGGAGACTTCTATGAGCAGTTATCTGCTTTGAGACATGAGTGGACGGTGAGAGATTATGTGGAGAGGTTCGAGATGCTGAACAGTAGGGTGAAGGGGGTGACCGATGAGGTGATGATTGGGAATTTCATGAGGGGGTTGAAGCCCTCTATACGAGCGGAGCTGAGGATGCAGAGCCCGGAGACACTGGAGGATGTCCTTCGCCTGGCCCACAAGGCAGAGGAGAAGCATGCGGAGGAGAGGAGGATACGGGAAGCTTGGGGGACCCAGGGTTCCTGTTCCACCCCTGCAGCGGCAGCACCGAGAGCACCCGCAGCTGCACCTGAGGCTAGAGGAGAGGGCCGCTCAGCTGCTCTGGGGCGGCGGATGACAGAGGCGGAGGTGAGGGAGAAGCGCGCCAAAGGGATGTGCTTTCGTTGCGACGAGAAGTTCACCCCTGGGCACCGGTGTGCTAGCCGCCTGCTACAGATCACCATGGTACCAGACGAGGAGGGGTACGTGGGTGATGAGGAGCTCGAGGAGGAGGCACCAGTGGAGGAGGAGAAGTCTCATCTAGACTTCGCAGAGCTCTCCCTAAACTCTGTGGTGGAGTTCACTCCGAACCGCACCATGAAGTTATCTGGGCAGTTAGGTGACGTGGCGGTGACAGTACTGATCGACAGTGGGGCCACCCACAACTTCATCTCCAGCCGGGTAGTGGAGAGACATGGGCTACGATTGAGCACGCAGGAGAAGTCTACCGTGCTGCTGGGGACATGGACGATGGAGGAGAGCAAGGGGCTCTGCAAGGGTCTGTGCTTGACCTTGCAGGGAGTGCAGATCATGGAGGATTTCCTGCCCCTGGAGTTGGGCAATGTTGACATCATCCTGGGCGTACAGTGGCTAAATAAGCTGGGGGACATGCGGGTGAACTGGAAGCGCCTCAGGATGGAGTTTGAGGAGGGGGACCGGATGGTGGTGCTCACAGGGGACCCGACCCTATGTTTGTCGCTGGTGGCATTCAAGGCCATCACTCGGGCCTTACGGAGAGAGGGAGATGGGTACTTGGTGGAGTGCCGTGTAGCGGGAGCAGAGCAGGAGCCACAGGCAGGGGTCCCTGAGGAGGTTAAGCAGGTGTTGGGACAGTACCAGGAGGTCTTCCAGGACCCACAGGGGCTACCGCCGGTGAGAGGGCACGCGCATGCGATAGTCTTGCGGGATGGCGCAGCACCGGTGAGTGTGCGCCCTTACCGCTACCCCCACGTGCAGAAGGATGAGATAGAGCGGATGGTCGGTGAGATGTTACAGGCTGGGGTGATCCAGCCCAGCGTTAGCCCGTTCTCGAGCCCGGTACTTTTAGTGAAGAAGGACGGGAGTTGGTGCTTCTGCGTAGATTACCGGGTGCTGAGTAAGGAGACGATGGCTGACAAGTTCCATATCCCCGTTATTGACGAGCTACTAGATGAGCTGCATGGGGCAGTGGTTTTCTCGAAGATTGACCTAAAGGCGGGGTATCACCAGATCCTGATGAGGCCAGAGGACGTGCCGAAGACAGCATTTCGCACCCACGAGGGGCACTACGAGTTTCTCGTCATGCCTTTTGGCTTGACGAATGCTCCTTCTACATTTCAGGCATTGATGAACGATGTCATCCGGCCGTTCCTGAGGAGGTTCATACTCGTCTTCTTTGACGACATTTTAGTCTACAGCAAGACCATGGAGGAGCACGTGGGTCACCTGGAGGTGGTGTTTCGGGAGTTATTGATGCACCAGCTATATGCAAACCGAAAGAAGTGCAGTTTTAGCCAGAGGCAGATAGAGTATCTGGGGCATGTGGTGTCGGCCGCAGGGGTATCAGCAGACATGGCGAAGATAGAGGCGATGTTGGACTGGCCGGTACCCACCTCTCTGAGGGCACTGCGGGAATTTCTCGGACTGACAGGCTACTACCGGAAATTCGTGTGGGGGTACATCACCATTGCCCGCCCACTGACCGATCAGCTGAAGAAAGATGGGTTCCAGTGGGGAGAGGAGGCGACCAAGGTATTTGAGGCCTTGAAGATGGCGATGACGAAATCACCAGTCTTGGCGTTGCCTGACTTCAGCATCACTTTTGTTGTGGAGACTGATGCGTCGGACGTTGGTTTGGGGGTGGTTCTGATGCAGTTAGGTCTGCCGATAGCCTACTTCAGCCAGGTGCTTTCAGCTAGAGCACGGCTGACGTCTGTGTATGAGAGGGAGTTGATGGCAATCGTGCTGGCAGTTCAGAAGTGGCGGCCCTATCTGATGGGGAGGGAGTTTGTGGTCAGGACAGATCAGCGCAGCCTGAAGTATTTGCTAGAGCAGAGGCTGGTGACGGAGGAACACCAGCGTTGGATATCCAAGCTGGTAGGGTACCGGTTCGCCATTGAGTACATGCCAGGGTTGGAGAATAAGGCGGCTGACGCCTTATCGCGCATAGAGGAGGGGGTGCACTTGAGGGCACTCTCGTTGCCCGTATGGTTAGATGGGGAGCCCATGCTGCAGGAGGCAGAGACCGATCCAGAGTTGAGACAGATCTGCGAGCAGCTGCAGGGAGGCGGAGAGCCCCAAAGGGGTACTCTCTAGAGGGACGGAGGCTGTTGTACCAGGGGCGGTTAGTATTACCACGGACGTCAGCATTCATACCAGCATTATTTCGGGAGTTCCACAGTTCGGTGGTTGGGGGATATTCCGGGGTGCAGCAGACATATATGAGGATGTCCCGAGAGGTTTACTGGCCTGGTATGAGGAGGGCGATAACACACTTGGTTGCCGCTTATGACGTCTGCCAGCGTCACAAGTACATGGCCATGGCGCTGGTCGGGCTACTGCAGCCTTTAGCACTGCCTGAACGGGTCTGGGAGGAGGTGACGATGGACTTCATCGATGGGCTACCCAGATCAGAGGGGTACTCGGTGATCTTCGTGGTGGTGGACAGGTTGAGTAAGTACGCCCACTTCATACCACTAAAACATCCGTACACGGCGGTTTCAGTGGCTGCAGCTTTTACTCGAGAGGTGATACGCTTACACGCAGTCCCAACATCCATAGTGTCAGACAGAGACCAGGTGTTCCTGAGTGGGTTTTGGCGAGAGATATTTCGTGTCCAGTGGACAGTGTTAAAGAGGAGTACCGCCTATCACCCTCAGACTGACGGGCAGACGGACGTAGTGAACCGCAGCATAGAGACGGATCTGAGGTGCTTTGCGTCAGAGACACCGCGGCAGTGGTATCGGTGGTTGGCATGGGCGGAGTATTGGTACAATACTTCGTACCACTCAGCAGCAGGAACAACACCTTTTCGGGTGTTGTATGGGAGGGACCCACCAGAGCTGCTTCGGTTTGGGGAGAGGCAGACACTAGTATCACAGGTGGAGGATTACATGTGGGAGAGGGAAAGTATACTGGAGGAGTTGAAGAAGCACTTGTTACGGGCTCAGCAGGTGATGAAGGCTAGGGCAGATGTGCATCGACGTGATGTGCACTTCGAGGAGGGCGATATGGTATACCTGAAGCTGAGGCCCTACCGACAGAGATCACTAGCGAGGAGGCGGAACGAGAAGCTGTCAACTAGATTCTATGGGCCCTTTGAGATTTCGGCCAAGATTGGCCAGGTGGTGTACAGGCTGAGACTTCCCTCGACAGCGACGATACACCCAGTCTTCCATGTGTCGCAGCTTCGCCGAGCTATTGGGGAGCAGACGGTGTCCTCTACCCTACCGCCCACCCTTTCTGAGGAGATGGAGGTGATGCTGGAGCCACTGGAGGTTCGGGCCGTTCGTCAGGGGCCGCGCGGGCGTAGAGAGGTGCTGATACACTGGGCGGGATTGCCAGATTGCGATGCGACGTGGGAGGCATACATCGTGATCCAGGAGCAGTTCCCCGACTTCCACCTTGAGGACAAGGTGGCTCTTTTAGGGGCGTGTATTGATGCGGATCCTCCCATGCCCGGACCCGGCGGCCATAATGAAGGGGCACGCCCCCCTATGGTGACTTACGTGCGGCGTAGGAGGCATGGTACCACGTAGTGGGTTAGTCCAGGGGTATTCTAGTCTTTTCAGGCTAGATTAGTAAATTCCCTCTTTTCTATTTATTAGGGCTAGCCGTCATTTTATTTTCTTATGCTTATTTTGTGAAGAACTTGTCGGCATCTCTTGTGAGGGATTTTAGACTTTTGTCCGTGCATCAAAAGTTAGGAGAGCGAGTCTCCTCTCGAAAGAGACTCAATTATCAATCTATTCATCGTTCTTTGCAATTTAAGATCCATAAAAATTCCACCTTTTTATATATTTTTTCCTCTTTAAATCTGAAATTAATTGATCGATCCTCTAGATCGTATCATCCATACAATCATTTCGTGATTAGAGCAATATAGTATGTGAATGTGAGAGCATATCATAGAAAACAAGACATTCTCAAATGTCTAACCCAACATGGGTAGATATCATATAATGATCCGCATGAATGAGATTGGGCCTATGCATAATGGACTTCAAATAGCATACTAACTCATATATAATCGAGCCAATAACCATAATAAAGAATTAAGGACATAAATCGAATTACCAACTTAATCGATTATGCAATACTAGAATGGATCAAAATCACAAATACAAGGAATTAACCGGAAAGTTAGTTTTGACGGTTCTAATAATTTATGCATATATCCAATAATTTAATTCCACCATATCTCAACCGGAGCCCTAAGGTTCATTATTTCAACCAACAGATGAGTAGGATACTCAGATATGGTAAGGCATCATTTAGTATCGCATGAATATTGGTCAAAACGATCATGGTAGCATACAGCCCCAGAATCAAAAGCTTAATAAAAGTCTCAAGGACATGTCATCTCAAATGCAAAGAATACATGGTAGGACAGTCTTGAACGGGAACCGAATATCCAGATTAGAACACAGTGACCAAAGATTGCATCCCAAGCAGAGGGTCAAAGACAGGCAACTGAGCAGTTCACATGGCCAAAGATGATAACCAAACAGAACAGAAAACAACCATAACAGCGGGTCAATTAAGCCGTTTCAAGACAGGAAATAAAACCTGAAAATAAAGTGATTCAAAGATCCAACGGTGAGCTAGAGTTCATGCATCCATCAACCCCAAAAAAAGCAAATCAGTTTACAATTCCAACCAACAACATGCCCCAAAATACATTAAATATCAAAGTTCATCCAATCAAGAGCGAATGCCAGGTTTATCAAGGTCGTAAAAATAATTAGAGGAACTGTCATTCTCGATTAAAGAAGAAAACATGACACCATCGTCAAAGGCTCGTCGTCATGCCGTAAAACGATTGTGACTGACCAAATCAACAAAACATGGGAAGAATGAAGCGTGCGGGATTAGATCCAAGTTGGAGAGAGAACATTGGTGGAAATCGTAACCCCAATTTTAGATTCAAGAGTTTTAAATAGATACTAGAAAGAAATGGTGAAGTAGATAAAGAGAGGGAAGAAACATGGGGAGTAATGGTTGTCAAAGACGTGCGGTGAAGAAGGCATCGGTTAGCCTTGTCGAGCCATGGATACATCATAGTGTGACGCTTGTGAGAGGGGAGAGCCATCATGTCAATCATGTGGGAGGAGAGATGAGAATAAAAATGAAGAGTTATGGGTTTTAAGAGGATATTAATAGGGGATAAAGTAAGCCGGTCAGGTTTATAAAATAAGAATGGGTTTGGGTTATAAAAGGAAATGTGTGTTGGATTATAAAGGAGTGGGTTTAATTTTAAAATGAATTGGGTTAACGGGTTATGAGTTTGGGGCTTAAATGAGCATCTTAAAATTTGAAGAAAAATCTTAAGAATGTAGAGAAAATTTATTTTAATATTTTACAATATTTTATTGATGAGTATGTACAAATTAAGGTTATTACATCATGCACTCCTTACAAAAAATTCCAAAGCTAGGATACATCAAATAGGTGCGGATAACATTCATGCATCTCATCGTCTCATTCCTAGGTAGATTCCCCTGATGAGTTGCAATGTCACATTACCTTTACCAGATTGCTTACATTGTTCCAGAGAGTTTTCTGTTGCTGATCAATATTTTTACTGGTTACAGCTCATACGTCATGTCCGATCATATTGTGATATATAATGATCCACTACATGATTGGGATCTTCCACGTATTATTGCAACTGAGAAATATGAAATACATCGTGCACACTTTTCAACGATGGAGGCAATGCGAGACGGTATGCCACTTCTCCCACCTCATCTAATATGTCGAAAGGGTCCAATGTAGTAAGAACTAAACTTTCTTATTTGACCGAAACGAATGAGTCCATGGTTGGGGGATATCTTTAGAAATACATGATCCTCTGGTTGGAACTTCAAGTACCGACGCCACGTATCTGACCAATGCTTGTATGATCTTGCTTAATTTGAAGCTTCTCTTTAATGGTTCTCACCATATCCACCTCATGATTAGTTTTGGTCCCGCGAGCTCTTACTTACTAACATCATCCTAACTTAAGGGAGAATGATACTTCCTTATAATACTGCAAATAATGCTATGCAGATACTGACTTGGTAGTTATTGTTTGTAACTTATTGGAGAATGATACTTCCATATAATACCACAAACAACGCTATGCCGATACTGACATGGTAGTTGTTATTGTATGAAAACTCTACTAAATACAAGTGATCTTCCCAAGATTCCTTGAAGTACAACATATAAGCTCGCAATATATTTTCTAGCATCTGAATGGTACGTTCTGATTCTCCATCCATTTACGGGTGGTACGTAGTGCCGAATCTCAAATTGGTTTGTAAGCTAGCTTGAAGATTTTTACGAAAATTTCACATAAATATGGTATTTTGGTCGATTATGCTCATATGTACATTGTGCACCTTACAATATTCTTTATAAGCATATTCATATAACAAGTCATTCAAGTAAGTAGTTAAAAGTATAAAGATAAAATTATACGTCTCTATATATTCTTAGCAAGAATCTCAATGGACAGTTCAACTCAGAATGAAATAAAATGTCGATGGTTATTCGATTTATGACAATCCAAATAGCATCATTCTCCTTTATGCTTCGTGGTCTAGTTGCAAAGTTCATAGTAGTATGCTACCACTTTCACTTCGGAATAAGCAATTGTTAAAGGAATCTGGTAATCCGATAATGCTCATCCTTCACATGTTGATATACCAAGCACTTGACGATGCTTCGAGCCACGCTTCTTTTCATACCATGCTACTGAAATTTTTATCAGAGGTCATTATACATCTTGATGTCTTCAGGCTGAATCGAATACGGGGAGATGTGGGCTTTCCATTAGCAACTCATCTTGGGTATCACTTGATGGTGTGCAAATCTTACTGCAATATCTTAAGAATCCGTCTTTGTGGATAATGAAATTTGGCCCAAGACTTGCTTCCATTTGGTCCCTGATCTTCTGAATCTTTGTGTCTCCATTCTCGGTAGCCTTGATCTGGTCCACAAGGGTCGATTGAATCTGCATGTTCATCAGTACCACTGTGATGATCCCTGGTAGAATGACCTCTACTTCCACCTCACAGATTGCATGCTGAAGTCTCCATTAAGTAGTGGGAGTCATCACCATTGAAAGTCGAGTCAATGTGGCATGTACACGATTAATCTTCTCGGGATGATAATGAAGGTTGATATGGTCCGTTGTAAGTTCTAACCACCTAAGTTGCTTCATGTCGAGATCCTTCTGTGTAAAGACATATTTCAGATTCTTAAACTAAAGGGATAGTACTAATGGTTGATGTCAGTTTGTTATAAGTTCCAATCATCTAAGTTGCCTTATGTTGAGCTCCTTCTCTGTAAGACATACTTCAAACTTTTATGATTTGTGAATATCTTCACATGCTTGCCCAACAGGAAGTGCCTTCAAATCTTCAGATCGAAGATAGCTATCGCCAATTTTAAGTCATGAGTGGGTTAGTTTTTCTCACGAGTCTTCAACCATCTTGATGTGAAAGCTATGACTTGACCATGCTGATAGAGCACACATTCGAGTCCCTTGCTAGACATGTGACAAAACAGTTCTAAGCTTTCTGTCTGATTTGAAATAGTCTGTAATGCATACCAATCCTAAAAAGCTTCAAATCTTCAGAACCAACCGAGGAACCGGGCAATTTTGAACTTTTCTTTTGATGTGTCTTCGCCAAACATCATATGCCCCAAAAAGCTACATTGCCCAACCAAGACTAATATTATCTGAACTTGGCATATAGCTAGTGTCGCCTTAAGGTCTCCAATATTATTCGTAGATGCTCCACCTGCTCCTGAGTACTCCTTAAGTACACCAGAATATCATCAATTAAGATGATCACGAACTTATCTAGGTTCTTATAGAAAACTTGGTTCATGAGACTCATGAATTTCGCCAGTGCATGGGTCACACCGAATGGCATAACCAAGTATGTCTACTTGGTTCGAAAAGTAAGCTTGTGAATGTCCTCTTTCTTGATGTTCACTTGATGATACCCGCTCCTGAAATCCTGTTTTTGAAAAAACTCTCGATCCTCCAGCTAGTCGACGCTGTCGTCGATGCACGGTAAGATACTTGTTCTTCATAGTTACTTTATTCAACTCTCTGAAGGCGATGAGCATCATTCTCAATCTATCCTTCTTGACATTGACCAACAATACTAGTGTATCCCAAGAAGACATGTTGGGGTGTATCCATCTTTTTTAAGAGATCATCCAATTGAGCATGTAGTTCTTCTAGTTCAGGTGGAGTCATGCGATAATGGGAATTGGAAATAGATTATGTTCCTGACATTAGCTCGATTGAGAATTCAAGAGCGTGATCCATAGGTAATCACATAAGACCATACAGAAAAGCATCTTCAAAATCTCGAATTACTACATGTCTCTCCGGCTCTGCCTTTATAGAAGCAGTTACCACGCTAGTCAGCATGGTCCAAAATTGAATTGATCCAATCGATTGACTCATGCTGGTAAACTCGAACTTTGGATGATTCAGAATCTTAAATACTATTCTCCTTCGACAATAGTTGATGGTAGTATGAAAGGTTCCCAACTAGTCTATCCCAAAGACATCATCAAAGCTCGACATGTCATTGATCATGAAGTCTGTGAAATGTTCACGTCTGCAAATCACTATAGGGCATAGTAAGCATTCATTGGAGGATCTCAACATTCCATTACCTGTGTTGATACGTCAACTCGAGGTGAGTGGTTTAACATGAATAGTGTTTTGTTGCAAATCCACTCGATAGGAAGCAGTGGGAGGCTCCTGAGTCGAAGAGTGCAAGTACAGGTTTATCCACCACTAGTACTATGCCTCGTTACAATATACTAGCAAGCATCACATACGGTACTATAAATGTAAGAAGGGTTAGAATATACCTGTGATCACTTGGTCAGATGCTTCTGCTGCCTCGGTAGCCATAATAAACACTTGGCGCCTCGGCTGATTAGGCTCCACCTGTTGGAAATCCTTTTGCTAAGTGGGGATCGATGGTCCACGCTGAGTGCTAGTAGTAGAAAGCTGGCACTGCTGGCTTATTGATACTCTAAGGGTAGTTCCTGACTGTATGCCCTGATGCTCCGCATGCTAGGTACTAATTAAAGAGGACCCTATATTCCTGCTTGGTATGCACGTGTTTGCGACAGTAATGGTACACCACATAAGAGCAGTTGTTTTGATTCCACATCTTGAATTGCATCGTCTGCATCAGCTGGTTGGTAATGGGACAATGAGATGCATGATAGTCCATACCTGATCCATTTTATTGTGTTTGTCAACGGACTCATGTCTTCTGGTCACTGACAGCATATTACATAGTTATGTTCATTGCAATTAGCTATTCTAGATGCTAAAATTCAGATCATGCAGAAATTGCCTTGCTCGAGCAAGGAAATAATAACCATTTTGGGAGCAAACATGCAATCACAGAAGAGTATCTTAAGATAAATTCTGATGAATATATCAGAAGCTCAGGAATAGGTTAGAAATCATCACAGGTTGAGCATCAAATCGTACTAGTCCACACTCATAAAACCATGGACCAAGTTGATGAATTTTTGTTATAGATTCATCTTGAAGAATATTTGGCATTGAAGTGGTTATTGAAGGTGTCTCAAGGGATGTGTCGCTCCAAACATCCTTCCTCAGCTTGGCACCGGATCCTTGCACTGTTCGTGAGTTGGAGATTGGCGAGGTCCACCCATAAGTTGTCCGTAATACGAGCAGATTTGTAAGTTGTCTTCTGTACTACGTAATCACTTCTCAGCTTGAAGAGGCTTCTCTTTACTGGAAAGAGTTCTCGGACGTAGTACACAAAACTGCTCAACCATTAGATTAGTTCGAGACTCACATTGCAGTGCCTGCTAACACAGAGTAGTTTGCTGGTGATGAATGTTCAGTAAATTTTACATCACATCTCCAATACCTGGATTGGTCACACTTTCAATTTTTCTCATTCGTATATGTGTTCCCGTTCGTAGCAGTGTATGTGTTTCTCCTACCACATACCCTTCTAGTGTACACTTGCAACATCTTGCATCCAAATATTATTTACTAGTCATTACAAGTGTATTTCTGTGATTAAATCATACTGATAACAGAATCTACATCGTTCTCAAAGTAGTTAGCGTGAACATGCATGTACCACTAACGAAACATGTCACGCCTCGCTTCTTGCTAAGAATGGAATGACACATGACAAGCCCTCGATATATCTTGAACCAAGGAAGCGATAATTGTAAGACTAATTTTTTTATTGGTTCAAAATAAATTAAGCGTGTCACATTGCAGGTCATGCAAGTCACTTGATAACAATACATCTATGCATAATGATACCAAAAACTTAGTATAATATTACCTTTTAACCAGATTGTTCAAATACAAAGAAATAAACATCAATTTTAAGGCATATTGTATTTATAATTTATTATAAATAGAAATGCATGAAACCAAATATGACTGTCAATTGTCCTGTCTAGGTAGCATCCTGAACATGTTCTAAGAACTCTTGCTCATTTAAAACTGTCTCCGTATGGTAATCATCCCTAATACCTAATGGTTAACAAAGCAATCGTTAAAGTATGACTTGTAGGCTTTCGAAACCATAAACAAACATGTGAGATCTGCATAAAAGCATAATGATCAGGAATAAAATAGACATTGGTATAAAATAGAGGACAAGAACCATTGCATGAAAGTCGGAGCATGATAGCAATAGAATACAGTTACAATAAGTAATCTATGTCTAGCAGGATATATAGGATATATCTAATTGCAAAGTGATCATTTTCTGATGATGTAACTCATGCTTGAGGATACAATATGCAATATTGGACCTCACTTTTACCACGAGTCTATACACACAGGTCAAAACAGTGAACAAGTACAGTAAGTACAGTATTAGAGTTGGTCAAGAATAGTAAAATGGGTGACTTTAGTCTCTCGCGGAACCCTTGTTAACGTAGGTTTACCATAACCTTATAATATAGTGCAAACCCAATAATCATGCATGGATGCAAATATTATGGTTGTGTTTCAATATTAAGTAATAGATTCAATAGCTTATCATGTATACAATTTCATTATAAGCATCATGAATATTGATTTCATGTTGGGTAATCTCAAGTGCAATATCATATATATGGGACCGGTCATGTCAAAATCTTGCTATCAAGTGCTGTGTCATATGCATGGAAATAAGCATTGCAAGCACGATGAAACGTAATAATCCATGTAATCATTTCATGGTTATAGCAATATGCTATATGAATATGAGAGCATATTATAGATAACGGGGTACAATATCAAATGTTGAACCCAAGGTGGGTTGATATCATATAATGATCCTTATGGATGTGAAAGGGCCTATGCATGAGGGATTGTAATATCATACTAACTTTTATATAACCGAAGCCAACAACCATAATAAAGCAAGTATCATGGACATAAACCAAATCATCGATATAACCAACATAATCAATAAAGTGAGACTAGCATGGTTTAAAATCACAATTACAAGGAGTTGGTCCGAAAGTCAGATCCAACAGTGCGAATCATTTATGCACATATCTCATAATTTAAACCATTATATCTCAGTAGGAGCCCCAATTTTTATTTATTTCTACCACTATATGAGTAGGATACTCAGATATGGAAATGATCATGTATCAGATGAATATGGGTCAAAACAACCATGATAGCATTCAACCGTACAATCAGAATCTCAATCAAAATCTCAGCGACATGTCATCTCAAAGGCAAAGAATACATTGTAGGACAATACTGAACATGGAACCGAATAGTCAGATCAGAACAAAGGTATCAAATATAGCACTCGAACAGAACACATGAGTCCGTGACAAAGACGGCATTTGAACAGAACACATGACAGCCCTAATAGAGGGCTAGTCAAGTTGCCTCAAAACATGAAATAAAACCTCAAAACAAAAAGTGATTCCAAGATCCAGCTCATAGCTGGAATTCATGCATCCATCAACCACAGAAAAGAGCCAATCAACCCATAATTTCAACCAACATGCCCCAAAATACTTCAAATATCAAAATTCACCTAATCATGAGCAAATGCCGGGTTTATCAATGTCGTTAAAATAATTATAAGGACATACTTGTCATCGTAGATTAAAGATGAAGAAAACATATCACCACTGTGGTCTGTGAAAGCCTCATACTTGTCATCGTAGATTAAAGATGAAGAAAACATATCACCGCTGTTAAAGCCTCGTAGACACGGTGTTAAAATGGTTGCGCCTTCTTATATCGACTAAGAGGGAGGAAGAATGAAGTGTCAGGGCTGAAATCTAGGTTATAGAGAATATTGGTGGAAATTGTACCCTAATTTCAAATTCTAGGGGTTTAAATAGATAAGAGAGAAAGAATTGTGTGGGGTGAAGAAGGCATCTAGATGAAGAGAATGGAAAACGTGGGGAGTAAAGGTCGTGGAAGATGTGTGGGGTGAAGAAGGCATCGGTTACGTCTCGTCAAGCCGTGAAAATGCCGCAGTGAGGCATTCGTGGGAGGGGGAGAGCCGTTGCCTCCATCAGGAGAAATGAGAGAGATGAGAATATAAGTAATGAGTTGGGGGTTTTAAGAGAATAGTAAATAGGGGAAAAGGTAAACATGTCGGTTTTATAAAATAAGAAAGGGTTTGGGTTAAAAAAGGAAATGGGTTTTGGATTTTATAGAAGTGGGTTTAATTTTAACATGAATTGGGTTAACTGGTTGAGTGTTTGTGGATTAAATGAGTCATTAAAAATCTAACAAAATACAGAAAAATCACAAAAATTTAGACAACATTTATTTTAATATTTTAAAACATTTTATTGATGAAAAATGCATGAGTACAAATCAGGTCCATTACAGGGATGAAGGCTATGATGATGATGATGTATTAAAGATACCAACAGAAATTCAGTGGATCTGTCCCAAATGATCTTTCAGTCAAGGCTTTTTCCTATGATATATGCTTGTGCCTTTTTACAACTTTCCATTTTCTTCTGGTAGCACCTTTGTTTTATGCATGAATGGTTGTTAGTGGTTATGAAAATTGATTTTAAATTGATTGTTCAAATAGCAAGTACCACCCTAAATGTCTTTCCTGATCATCTCTGTTTCTATGAATAACAAAATTTCATCTACCCTGCATGCTAGAAGATGAACATTTTGTGATTGATAATAGAACAGAGAATATGAATACTTCAGGGGTTTACTGTGCTCAAAAGATTAAAATGGATGGTATCCTGGAAGATTAAAATTTTGATATTGACAATAGAACAAAGAAGTGAAATTATTTTAGAGTATGTTATGTTTGAAAGGTAGTAGTAGTACATAACCCATCCAATAGAAACAGCAGTAAGTAATTTGGTATTTTTTTTGTTTCCTTATGCTTATGACAATTTTGACAGTGGTTCTTATTGCTTATGGTGGAACGTTTTAACATTATTCTCTTGCACAAAAAATTGATTCGACATTTTACGAGCCCATGCATGGTTTCCTTGTAAGGCCCATGCATGGTATCCTTCTTATTGATTTGGTCTATCAAAATGATGAAACGACCACTTCAAGCCACAAAACTGTGTGTTTTTTTGTTTTTCTTAATATTATTTTTTTCCTTTAGTTCACTTGATGATTTTGTGATTATTTTATAAGATGTGTGTGAAGATTGATCAATGACTTGAAATCAATTGATCAATATTTAATACATCAACTTGAACAATTGTCTGACGTGGAATTTTGCCTTTAAGATTACTATACTTATCTTATCCTTGTTTCTAGCATTTAGGGTTTATGGTTAAATGTCACACCGCAAGTTTATGTGTTTATGCATCATATCCAGATTGCAAGCTCCGAAAGATGCAGTAATCAATCCCACCATTCTTATGTCCTTTATTTTTATTGCAGCTTATGCATGGATTAGTTGGTGTGACGATGGGTACCTTATGGAGGTGAGAAATTCATGATTGCCTTTTTGGTTCTTTGCTCTTGCAATTCCACTTCTTAGACCTATCCTAGTCTAAGCTCCTTCCTATTATAGTTTTAAGGTAAACACAAACTTTATGTTTTTCTTATTACATATCATTTTCACAGGTTGGGTACAAACTGGGGGCTTTCAGTAGCTTTATGCTCAATTGTAATAACCCTTTGCCCCTATTTCATTTCCCTAAGGCCTTCCAGTGCTTTGCTATGTTATTTTATTGGCAGGATTTTATATTATTTATGAAAGGGCTTTAAATATGCAGATCCGTGCATTGGGAGCCATCGGCTATGTTTTAATATCATCATTCCTGATCAGAGAAAATATACTTAATCTTGTAAGTTTGCTCTGCATATAATTTAGATTCTTATTCTTGTATTAAAACTTTGTTGTCCCCTCTAATTGTTGATTATTTGCAGATCACCATTAATATTCATGCTTCCCTTACCTACATCCTCATGGCCATTGGTGTAAATACCATCCCAACAATGGATACCATCTACACGATATTTGGTAGTCTGGTAACCAACAATAAGCCTGTGGCTTGATATTTTTTATTGCATAGAACGAGTTTACAATTTTCTTTGATTTGTTTACACGTGCTCATTTTTGTGACAGTTGCTGCTCAACTGCGGGTTCTTTGTGTTCTTGCTGCACATTCTCTATGCCGTATTTCTCACTAAGCTTGGAATGAAAGAATCGTTAACACTTCCTCGATGGCTAGAGAAAGCAATCTAATCGTGGAAAAAGCAATCTAATCGTGGAAAGCTTCATCCTATACCGATTTATTTGAGTTTTTAGTCACATGATATCGTCGTTGTTGTTGTACATAGTCAAGATCTCTGTTAAACATTCACTACAAGGGACAATAAGCTGCATACCAATTGAAGAAAAGTAAATATTTTCTCATGCTACTGTGTTACTCTTTTGCATAAACAAAGAGTTGGGTACAATTATTTCTTAAATTTCCTCTGTATCGCCGAAGAGTTATGATAACATGCATTATCCAACACAATTCATCAGAGTTTACTTCTCGCTTTACAGTGCATCGCCTGTTTAAGAACTAGTCATTCTTAAGCTTGAGAAATTTCTTAATGATCCCCATCATCTCGCTTCCTGGAAACCTCCCCAGGCTCCCCCTTGCTGCTGCTATCTCACTGAACTCGCTGACCTGATCTCCACCAAATGCTTTACGAGCAGTTGTTTCTCTCTCTGATGATATGACCTTGTCTGTCAAATCTTCCCCAGGTTTTACAGAAGGAAGAGGGAAACTGTCGAGGGATGTTTCCATGACAGTGGCCTCTCCCACAGCACTGACAAAGTCCTTCAATCGACACAATGTAAACGGAACAGGTTCAAAGCTATGATCACCATACTCCACGGGTGTGGAGTGATCGCCGGTGACACAGATATAATATTGGAATTTCCCAGTCTTTTCTGCTAGCCAGAGGAGTTTTGTCAGCTGCCCTACTGCCTTGTCAACGGCTTCTAAGCCTCGGACCTTTAGTATGCTTGCCTTGTCGTGACCAGCATCGTCTATTGCCTGCAAGGTTTTAGGATCTCTTTAGGATCAGAAGAAAGCATGCAACAGCCCATTCCGAAAGTATTACATGTGGGATAGACAAATTTTTCAGTATGTATGTGTTATCTATTATACAATCGGTGGTCCTAGGTGGAGGCTTAAATATGACTAGGACAAAGATGGGTCCCACCCCCACATCAACCCCCCTCCATCTCACCCAAAAACTCACCCCCCCCCCCCCCCCCCCCCCCCCCCCCCCCACTCCCGAAAAAAAAAACCCCCACCCAAACTCATTAATTTACATGTTTGCCATTCACCCCAAAAAACCAAAACAACACCCACTTATTTACATGTTTGCCACCCCCCCCGGTTTTTTGCACTTTAATCCTCGGACAACCCCCGGACTTTGCACTTTTTGCCCCCCGACGATACCGGAACGCACATCCACATTTCTCACTCCTTGTCGGTTGCGCGCGTGCAACGCATACTCGTTCGTGTGTGTGTGTGTGTGTGTGTGTGTGTGTGTGTGTTGTTGTTGTTGTTGGGGGGGGGGGGGGGGGGGGGTGGGGGGTGCATGGGTTATTTCTAGTATACAATACAAATGGTGAGATTGCTACCGCAAAAATGGAAACAGCCATTGGCTAGACACGCACACACAAGGATTCCCATGATTTTGATGACAATGAGACTGTTTAAAGAACAACATGTATGCATTCGATGCATAATCAAGTCAATTGCATGACTCCTAAAATTTCACTGAATTAGTATTCTTTTTTTCAATCAAGGAAATAAAAGAGCCAAAACATTGTAGGCTGATCGGTCATGTAACAGTGAATCAGTGATAGGATGTGTAGTCATTTACCAATGGATTCAGTTGACATACAGAAGTATTCAAAAGTCTCCTAGCTTCCTCGAATTAATCAGTGAATATTAGAATGGACTGTGAAACTTGGGATTACTTTGAATGTTTTGTAGCACATCTTCCTGTCATTTTTTTCCAAATAATATCTTTATTGATGTTAGTCAAAGAGTATTCTTCGATTTTTTTCCTTGTTTCTTGTTTCTTTGTTCCCGGTTTCAACCATTGTTCATATGTTGCTCCAATGTAACAATATCTTGTTACATGCTAGGTCATTGATGTGATCCGGGTCTACACCAGGCGGAGCGGCACGCACACAAGGGGGTGACTAATCCTTTTGCTTATTAGCGAGTTGTGTGTTTAGCAATTAGAGGGTTTTTGCTCATTAGTCGAGTTGTGTGTTTAGCCATTAGAGGGCTAATTAGTCTTTACTTATTTTCATTTTCATGATTAGGAGGGGTTAAAAGCCTACGAGCCGGCCCTAGTTTATTTTTATCGAAGAACGATCATCTGAGAGTATTTTCTTGTTAATGATTTGAAGGAAGAGATTTCGGCCATAGTTTACTTATTTTCATTTTATCGAGACTCTATGACGAACACACGAGCGACTGCGACGAAAACTCTGGAGGAGCGACTTGATGCAGAAATTTCAGGGTTGCAGAAGGAGATGACAGAGATGAGGGAAGAGATCAAGGCGGATCTGAGCGCAACCATGGATGAGAAAATGAATCGGATCTCGGAGCGATATTCACGCGAGATGAAGGAGGGATTTGCCGAGGTAGCGAAGATGCTTCAGCAGCAGCAGTTTTTTCAGCAAGATCCAGATCCAAAATCGCCGGGATCTTCAGATCTGATCTCTCGAACAAACCCGAGAAACGGCGACGGCGGAAGGCAAACCCTAGCCCTAGGGGTTTGAAGGAGAGGCTTCCCCTTCGTGGGGGGACGACACGGGACAGAGGGAGGACGGGCAGCCCCACCAGGGGCCCGCCGGTGGTCGGCCACCCCCAACTGGTGGCGGCGAAGGCGGGCGGCTCCGTATTGGGGCCGCCAAGGGCAACCGCCCCCTTTTGGGGGCGGCGAACGGCAGCGGCCCCCTCACGGGGCCGCTGGGGCATTTTCGGCCCCCATGGGGGGCGGAGGAGGGTGGCGCCCCCAATCTGGGTGCGCAGGGGGTTTTTCGCCCCCGGCGGGGGGGGGGGGATGGCAAGCGAGCCCACCTGGGGCCCGCAGATGGTGAACCGCCCTCCGTGGGGGGCGGAGGAGGGTGCCGGTGCACTGGGGCCCACAAGAGGCGGGCAGACCCCGTGGGAGCGGCGAGGACAGGCGGGCCCATCTAGGGCCCGCAGGAGGATTTCCCATCCTTTTGGGGGCGTCGAAGAAGGGTGGCTACGTAGAGTACTCCGGCGAGAGCATGTTGACGAGTGGGACGATGTGGGTGTACTCGCCAATGAGAGGGCCAGGGGAGATTTGGGACAGTGGAGTACTGATGATCACCCTTACCAGAGGCGTCAGGCGGCCAACAGGGAAGGGCCACCACGAGGTGACACCAACCCAGAGACGAGGATGTGAAAATTGAAGGCACAACTGCTCGATGGGAAGGACCCCGATGGGTGGATTTACAAGATAGAAAGGTATTTTGATGTCACGGGCTTCACTGAGGCGGAGAGACTGAGGACATTAGCGTTGAGCTTCGAGGGAGAGACTTTTGGGTGGTACAGATGGACCCAGAGGCAGAGACCTATACAGACATGGAGGGAGCTGACAGAGTGCCTCATGGAAAGGTTTCAGGAGACCCATGAGGAAGGTAGTTTGAGCAGTTATACAACTTGAGACAGGATGGGTCCGTACGGGACTATATTGTGAAGTTTGAGACACTCTCGAGCCGAGTGGAGGGTGTATCTGAGGAATCGATGGATGGAAACTTCCTGAAGGGGCTGAAACCGGCGGTGAGAGCTGAGCTGGGAGTACAGGACCCTCAGGGGTTGACTGCCATGATGCAGGTGACCAGGAGAGTGGAGGACAGGTTAGCTGAAGAGAGAGTCTACGGGGCCGGGGGCGGATCGACATACCGCAGTCCAGCACCTACTGAGACAACCCAGACCACTGTGGGGACACCAGCGACGACAAGGAGGGATGCGACGGAGATGCGACCGGGAGGGCAGACTCGCCACATGACAGAGGCCGAGATGAGGGAGCGGAGAGCCAAGTGTCTTTGCTTCAAGTGTGACGAGAGGTTCACACCAGGACACCGTTGCGCAGGGAGGGCCATGCAACTGGAGGTGACAGCAAAGAAGGATCTTGTGGTGATGCTTGACGGAGGTGGAAACGAGGCAGAGCCGCGACCACACTTAGATTAGAGAAGATGGACGCTATCATTAGACTGCAACCTTGAGGACAAGGTTCATTTTTTACACTTAGATTAGAGAAGATGGACGCCATCATCAGCCTGCAACCTTGAGGACAAGGTTCATTTTTTGGGGGGAGTAATGATGTGATCCGGGTCTACACCAGGCGGAGCGGCACGCACCCAAGGGGTGACTAATCCTTTTGCTTATTAGCGAGTTGTGTGTTTAGCAATTAGAGGGTTTTCGCTCATTAGTCGAGTTGTGTGTTTAGCCATTAGAGGGCTAATTAGTCTTTTACTTATTTTCATGATTAGGAGGGGTTAAAAGCCTACGAGCCGGCCCGAGTTTATTTTTATCGAAGAACGATCATCTGAGAGTATTTTCTTGTTCGGGATTTAGGGGATTAGGCTTGATCCATCAATTCAAGCTAGGGAAAGAACCACTCCAGAAGGGAGCATCTATCTTAATATCAATTTCCACTTTTAAATTTCTTTTCTTCTCGTTAAATTCTACAAATCGTATCAGTCATCTTCAACTGCCATGTGTTCCAAATTTTATATGAAAGCATAGCCATATGCATAGCATGCCATATTTTTTTCAGTAAATTCCATAAGCATATGGCAATCAGAATACCTTAAACCCAGATGACAATAATGATACTTACTTAAGTTCCTGACACTAAACAAAAAATCTGAAGGTGTGATGACTGATGGTTACTTATATTCTAACAATACTCCTAGCTATCCATGGTCACCTGACTAAATTCTTTGTTCGAGTTTCTTCATCTAGTAATTAGTTAATACCAGCGAGTTCTGTGAGATTTATAAGACAATAAGTAGATGCATGGATTAAAAAGTCTTAACTCAGAATTTCTAAAAAAGGCTGTACAAAATAATAGGCTTGGATAAGCTTATTACGAAATCTAAATAACATGTTCTCTCAGGAATAAATACAAGCAAAAAATGAGACCATCATGATTCTTTTCACATCAATGTTCATAATCAAAATTGCATTGCAGTAGCACAAACTAAAAGAAATCCATTAGTATATGCATATGACATGAATTATATTAATTGCTTGGTTTGTATAACTGTTTGTTAATTGAAAAAAACTGTATCTGTGAAAGTTCCTTCATAGTTGTGAAATATTGATCTTACCTGAGATGAAAGTCCTTCAGATTAAACTTGCTTTCCCTTGGTCAACACTGCTTTGGTTTAGGAATGTCATAACATGGAACGTAAAAAAGAGAGCTTCAGAAGAACCTCATTTTCATAATGTTGAGGATTGAAACAGTCTAAGATCTTTATGTAGAAAAGCTGAACTCAAACAAGCCAATCTGATGCATATCCAGATTTGTGGGAGAGAAGGAAACCATAACCAATCCGTAAGAATTGGGAACAAACCCTATGAGTGCATGTGCGAATAAACTCATAGTATTGTTAGGGTTGGATATAAATGTGAACATGCACCAATGCACCAAGGTTAATAGGGAACACAAAAGAATTAAGTTACGGGACCAGTCTACATAGCCCATGACTCGATATTCCATCAATTCAACAAGCTTCCATGGATCTGGTCAGAAATTGGAATTCTTATCAGATAATCATATGTCACCATATCCTTCTGGATGGGTCCTGAACCAATTCAAGTAGATTTAGACAAGTTTCCATTGGCGAAAAGTTAAATCAGTTAGAGGATCTCATATGGAGTAGACTCTAGTTGGGAAAATGTGCCAAATAAAAGGGTATAGATTCAAGTTAGGACGATGTGCCAAATAAAAGGTGATGGATTCGCCAGTAGGCGTTGAAACAGCCACCATTCAAAAGGCTAGCCCTAATAGTATTGGCCCAACCATATCCAACAAACTATTCACCGTATGCTCTGGCCAAACATAATTCATAGCCATACCATCCGACGGACCTCAGTATTTCCACGTAACACTCACTAACAATTTTACTTTATGCAACCAGAGTTCCATAAGGTTTATAACACAAGCGTTATCCCCACCTCAATATTTCACATTCTTCAAGACTCTCTTTTGTTTAAAGGGTTTCCTGGCATATAGAGCAGTGTTAGCAATAATGGTATAGAATTATTGGCATGCACAAAAACATGAATATGATATTTGCTATGTGTAGCAGTTATGAATTACATAAAATTCATAAAGGATTATTATCAAATATGGTTGTGAATGGCAAAACGATGTTGCTGATAAAGGTTGATGGAAAGATTACCAAAGAAAAGAATGCATAGAAAAAGGGGGGCCGTAGAGATAATTTTCACGATTAATTTGATGCTGTTTTCTTCTAGTCAATTCGTCTTGTGTTTGTAATTAAACATCGAGAAGATGTATTACACAGGTAGACAATCATGCATGGACAAATGTTGGAAAGCAATAATTTGGTACTTAAGCTTGCTTGCAAGCGGAAGAAAAAAAAATGGAATGACATGCACTACCTTGATGTGGAGGAATCCAAAGTCAAATCCACCGGTCGGACCTGGTTTATGATCATCCTCTCCTGGCACGAAAACACATGGACATGGCTCTAGTGGAGCAGAAAGTGCCTTGGCTATAGCTGTGGATTTTGAGGTTAGAAGCGTTCGGTAATCTCCTGTTGCCCCGGGAGCTTCAAGTATGTCAATACCCAATGAGAGACCTAGCCCGGCAATAATTTTGGTTGGAGCAACCATGCATGGGGCCAAACCATGTATTTTCTCAAATGGAGGAACCTGCATCACGTCATAGAGTCAGGATTGTAGAAGTAGCGGGCACACAACATAAAAAGAAACTATCTATCTCGATGACGGAAGCCATCTTTAGTTTGCAAAGATGTCAAAAAACCGAGCCAATTAATGTTTTGCATAATCCTTCTACACAGACAGAAGGACCTGATTGCAGAAAAAAGACACTCACTTATTCCAGAATACTTTGATCAAACGCTGGGAGATAACTGTCAGAAGGACACTGGAAATATAGATTATAAAACACTTAGCTAGAACCTCCAAAAGCATTTATACCAAGTTCTCATTCACATTTTGAGCTTCCCCTTCTAACAATTCAGAGAAGTCTGTTTTTACATAATCTACAAATTTCTGTTAATCCTAGTTTGTTAGAAACTATGATAAAATTCACATTACGTTGTTCTTTGTTGACTGTTAGCAACTAGAGTAGCTATATGCTCTTAAAGGCGTTATTATTGGGCCAAGTCTCTCCCAATCAACATTGGTATACATATGGAGCTCTACATATGGAGCTCTAAGTCGCAAATGCTCCGGCTAAGCACTAGATAATTTTTTAACATATGCTATTGTAATGTAAATGATGCGGCTCAGGGGGCTCAGGGGGCGGCGGCGGCTAGCCAAGAGGGGAGCCCGGTTCAAGAGATGCGGGTCTACCATCGGAGGCGGCGACTTGGGTCCAACTTGGACCCGGTCCCAAACTTGTGATTTCTCACAAGTGGGGAGGGCAAAGGGGTAATTAGATAATTATTAACCCCTCCCCCAATAAAGGGGCCGGCCGGCCCTAGGGTGTGGATTATCGAAGATTTGATCAAGGTATTTTCTATTCCTAGTTCTCTAGATTAATTCCTAGTTGCCAATTAATTAGTTGTAGCCCTAGATCTATTTTATTCGCAATTAAATTACTATTTCAGATCTGATCTTCGCTATCAAACCCTAGATTAGTAGTCCACAAACCATAAAAACCCTACCTTTAATCCCCACAAAAAGCCCTAGTCGCATCAAATTGGTATCAGAGCGGTTGATCCATGGCAAGCACGCGATCCACGGAGCGGATTGAAGTCGTGGAAGGGAAAGTTGAGAGGATTGAAGCCCAAATCAGTAAGGGTTTCATCGATCTAAGGAAAGAAGATGCGGAGATGGCCGAGGAGATCCGGAAGGAGATGAAGGAGATGAAGGAGATGACGGAAGGAAAATTCTCGGAATTGACGGAGGCCATCGCGGCATTGACCGCTCATCTCATCCCAAAGGTGGATCCAAGCAAAAAGGAGCCACCTTTGGTGAAGGACAAAGGTAAAAAGGCAATTTTTTTTGAAGAACATCCGGGATTTGACGAAGATGGCGGCTTTGACCAAGAAGACAACACGTGGGGGACCCATCAAGACCACGCACCGCCGCGCCGTGACGAACAAATGACCGGGGGGGTTTTTCCGACCCATCGACAACCCCCGGCCACCCCCGCGTGGCCGCCGGCCCCCCAAAACAACCCTGGGGGGTCGGCGAACCCCAATGGAGGCGGCGGAGGGCCGCCGGGGGCTTGGGAGGGGCGGGCGAACCTGCCGCCCCCCCCCCCGGCGGCCTCGGCAGGCCACTCTGCCGCCGCCTGGGGCCCGCCGGCCCAATTCCAGGGCCGGCCGGCCCAGGCGGCGGCCTGGGGGGGCCTCGGCCGACCCCAAGGGGGGGAGCCGAGGCCCAGCTGATCACTGGGGGGGCCCACCGGCCCCCAGGACGCCCGACAGCCCATTACGACGAATTATCGGCCTCCGGGAGGCCCGCCCGAGGTCCGTGGAGCTCAGTTTGGGGGATTTCAGCCCTTTGGAGGGCCTGGCGGAGGATTTCAGCAGAACGGAAGCCACCAGCAGACCACAGGGGGGCCACCGATTCAGCCCCCACCCTTTGGGGGAGTTACAGGAGACTGGAGAGCGCACCAGGACCCCCCAGGAGGCCCCCAGAGGGAGTTTGGGTACCCTCCAGGAGACTGTCAGGGACATGGAGCAGGGGGAGGTTACCGTGAGCGGGCTGAGGCTTACATTCCAGACAGGCGACAGGGATATCAGCCCAGGGGAGGTTTCCAGCCGCAGGAGAGAGGGGGATTTGCTGGCGAGAGGCGTCTGAGGAAGTTGGAGGTGCCTGTGTTTGAGGGAGGCGACCCAGACGACTAGCTGTACCGGGTGGAGAGGTACTTGGAGGTGTCCGCTGTACCAGGGGAGGATTGGCTGCGGGCCATAGGGGTCTGTCTGGAGGGAGAAGCTTTGGGTTGGTTCCGTTGGACCGATCAGCAGCAGCCTTTCCAGACCTGGGCTGAGTTTACGACGCTCTTGACGGAGCGATTTGGCGGAGGCCCAGCTGGCGGCGTGTTCGAGAGGCTGTACTCGCTGAGGCAGGAGGGGAGCGTGGGTGAATACATCAAGAAGTTCGAGTCGCTCTGCCACCGAGTTCGGGGAGTCTCTGAGGAGTCCTTGGAGGGTTGTTTCATGAAGGGGCTGAAGCCCACGGTGCGGTCAGGGCTGAGACAGTTCGAGCCTGTCGGGTTGCGGGGGATGATGACACTGGCCAGGAAGGTGGAGGATCACCAGGAGACAGAGCGGAGGTCCAGAGGGACGTGGGGAGGTGCCACATTCCGGAGTCAGGCGGCGACGGCAGGCCAGAGGACCACACCGACTACAGGGACCACCCCAGGGCAGGGGGTGCCGGCCGCAGCTGGGAGCGGCACTGACAGGAGGCAGGAGCCCCGTGGTGGGGGGCAGGTGCGTAGGATGACGGATGCTGAGATACGGGAGAAGCGGTTGAAGGGGCTGTGCTTCAGATGTGATGAGAAGTTCACCCCCGGACACCGATGCGCCGCTCGGACTCTCCAGATACTGATAGCTGGCGATGAGGAGGGAGAGGACGAGGTCATCACCCTAGAGGCAGGAGAGGAGGAGGAAGAGATGGAGCATCAGCACTTAGACCTTGCAGAGGTGTCCCTCAATTCCGTGGTGGGGTTCACACCGAACCACACCATGAAATTGGTGGGACAGGTGGGTAGCCAGGAGGTGGTAGTTTTGATCGACAGTGGGGCCACCCACAATTTCATTTCCAGCAGACTGGCGGAGGCACAGGGTTTACAGATGAGCGGCACTGGGAGGTATGGAGTGATGCTCGGCACGGGACAGGTGACACATAGCACTGGTGTCTGTCGCGGGGTGGTTGTGGCGGTTCAGGGAGAGCAGATCGTCGCCGATTTCCTGCCTTTGGAGCTGGGGAGTACAGACGTCATCCTGGGGATGAAGTGGTTACAGACCCTCGGGGAGACTAGGACCAACTGGAAGCTGCTGAGGATGGAGTATCAGCACGAGGGGATGACAGTAGTGTTACAGGGGGACCCCAGCCTCTGTCGTTCCCTGGTGTCCTACAAGGCCATGTCCAGGGCTATCCACACCGCAGGAGGGGGATACTTGGTGGAGCTACAGGCAGTGACTGCGTCGGTACAGAGTGAGGGCATCCCGCAGACAGTAGCACCGGAGGTCGAGGAGCTGTTGGCACAGTTTGAGGAGGTCTTCCAGACACCGCAGGGGCTGCCACCCCACAGGGATCATGAGCACGCCATTGTTCTGAGAGAGGGCGTGTCTCCCATTAGTGTACGGCCTTACAGGTACCCTCAGGTACAGAAGGATGAGATAGAGCGGTTGGTGGAGGAGATGCTGCAGGCCGGGGTGATCCAACCGAGCACTAGCCCTTTTTCTAGCCCAGTACTGTTGGTGAAGAAGAAGGATGGCAGCTGGAGATTCTGCGTGGATTACAGGGCCCTCAATAAAGAAACAGTGGCAGATAAATTCCCCATCCCTGTGATAGATGAGCTGCTGGATGAACTCCACGGGGCAGCTTATTTTTCCAAAATTGATCTGAAGTCGGGTTACCACCAGATACGGATGAGGGCGGCCGACGTGCCGAAGACCGCATTTAGGACTCACGAGGGGCATTATGAGTTCCTAGTCATGCCATTCGGCTTGACGAATGCACCGGCCACATTCCAGGCGTTGATGAACAAGGTCTTCCGACCTTTTCTGAGGAGGTTCGTGTTGGTCTTCTTTGATGACATATTGGTGTACAGCCGCAGTATGGAGGAGCATGTGGGACATCTGAGAGCAGTATTGCATGAGCTACAGGAGCAGCAGCTCTGTGCAAATAAGAAGAAATGTCTGTTCGGCCAGCCACAGGTGGAGTACTTGGGCCACGTGGTATCAGCAGAGGGAGTGGCAGCCGACAGGACCAAGATTGCTGCCATGTTGGATTGGCCTGTACCCTCTACCTTACGGGGACTGCGGGGTTTTTTGGGGTTGACAGGGTATTACAGGAAGTTTGTCCAGGGATATAGCACGATTGCTTGGCCTCTCACCGAGCAACTGAAGAAAGACAACTTCCACTGGAGCGAGGAGGCTACCAGGGCATTTGAGGCCCTGAAGCAGGCGATGACGTCGGTGCCAGTTCTGGGGCTCCCAGATTTCAGCAGACCTTTTGTGATAGACACCGATGCATCCGGGTATGGCCTAGGGGCAGTTTTGATGCAGGACCAGAGGCCCATTGCTTTCTTTAGTCAGACCCTGTCAGCACGGGCGAGGCTGAAGTCAGTTTATGAGAGGGAGCTGATGGCGATTGTACTTGCTATTCAGAAGTGGCGGCCCTACCTGTTGGGTAGGAAATTCGTAGTGCGGACCGACCAGCGAAGTCTGAAGTACTTATTGGAGCAGCGTATGGTCACCGAGGAACATCAGCGATGGCTCTCCAAGCTGGTGCACTTTACATTCGAGATACAGTACCGCCCAGGCCTAGAGAACAAGGCGGCTGACGCCCTGTCACGTCGCGAGGAGATTGCGGAGGTCGCGGCCATATCCGCACCCGTCCTCTTGGATTGGGAGCCCTTGAGTAGAGAGATAGAGGCTGATGCAGATTTGACGAGGATCCGTGAGGCACTGCAGCAGGGGTCCTCAGACTTTCAGGGATACAGCATGGAGGGACAGAGGTTGCTATACCATGGCCGGCTGGTGATTCCCAGGGGGTCCGCCCACATCCCCATGATATTTCAGGAGTTCCACGGCAGCGCCATTGGGGGGCACTCCGGGGTACAGCAGACTTACCGACGGATGGCGAGGGAGTTATATTGGCCTGGGATGAAGAAGGACATTGCCCATCGGATAGCAGAATGTGACGTGTGCCAGCGTCACAAGTATTTGGCAATGGCGCCAGCGGGACTTTTACAGCCACTAGCCTTGCCAGAGCGCGTATGGGAGGATATTAGTATGGATTTCATTGAGGGGTTGCCGCGGTCAGAGGGGTACAGTTCCATATTAGTGGTGGTCGATCGGCTCAGCAAGTACGCCCACTTTATACCTCTCAGACACCCATACACTGCAGTTACGGTGGCAGCAGCATTTATGAGGGAGGTGGTTCGCCTGCACGGGTTTCCAGGCTCCATAGTTTCAGATCGGGACAAGGTGTTCATCAGCAGCTTTTGGAAGGAGTTATTTAAGGTGCAGGGGACCCAGCTTAGGAGGAGCACGGCCTATCACCCGCAGACAGATGGACAGACGGAGGTGGTGAATAGGAGTGTGGAGACATACCTGAGGTGCTTCGCGTCAGAGTCGCCGAGGCAGTGGGCCAGGTGGTTGGCATGGGCCGAATACTGGTACAACACCTCGTACCATTCAGCAGCACAGAGCACTCCATTCCGGATTCTCTTTGGCCGTGACCCCCCACAGTTGATACATTACAGCAGAGGTTCTACGCCGGTGTCCCAGGTAGAGTAGCACTTGACTGAGCGGGATAGGTACTTGGAAGAGTTGAAGAAACATTTGTTGAGGGCCCAGCAGATCATGAAGACCAAGGCAGATGCACACCGGCGAGATGAGCAGTTTGAGGTGGGGGACCGCGTGTACCTGAAGCTTCGACCTTACCGGCAGAGGACCTTGGCTCATCGGAGCAATGAGAAGCTAGCGGCCCGCTACTATGGCCCTTTTGAGGTGACCGCTCAGATGGGAAGGTGGCCTATAGACTGCAGTTACCCACCACTTCGACCATTCACCCGGTGTTCCACATTTCACAGTTGCGGCGGGCCATCGGAAATCATTCTCTGTCACCCACTCTCCCACCCACTTTGACAGATGACATGGAGGTGCTCCTGGAGCCTCAGGAGTTGACAGGGATTCGGCAGACCGCAGGCGGGGTCCGGGAGGTGAGGATTCGTTGGCGGGGCCTCCCCGATTACGATGCTACTTGGGAGGCGGCTTCAGTGATCCGCGTCCAGTTTCCAGATTTCCACCTTGAGGACAAGGTGGCACTTTGGGGGGGGAGTAATGATGCGGCTCAGGGGGCTCAGGGGGCGGCGGCGGCTAGCCAAGAGGGGAGCCCGGTTCAAGAGATGCGGGTCTACCATCGGAGGCGGCGACTTGGGTCCAACTTGGACCCGGTCCCAAACTTGTGATTTCTCACAAGTGGGGAGGGCAAAGGGGTAATTAGATAATTATTAACCCCTCCCCCAATAAAGGGGCCGGCCGGCCCTAGGGTGTGGATTATCGAAGATTTGATCAAGGTATTTTCTATTCCTAGTTCTCTAGATTAATTCCTAGTTGCCAATTAATTAGTTGTAGCCCTAGATCTATTTTATTCACAATTAAATTACTATTTCAGATCTGATCTTCGCTATCAAACCCTAGATTAGTAGTCCACAAACCATAAAAACCCTACCTTTAATCCCCACAAAAAGCCCTAGTCGCATCAGTAACATGATTGCTAAGATAATTCATTTATATATGATTTTGTATTGTAACATCATTGCTAACTAACGAACCAGTAAAACTGATGAAGGGGAAGGGGAAAAACCAAGTGTAAATCACTATTAAGATTAGGAATAAAAGCTGTAAAACCTAATTACAATGTGGAAAGTTTAGCTATACACCTATATATCAAAATTCCCATAAGTCCTTAAATATGTTTTCATGCCAAATCCTCAAATTCAATTTTGGTCAAAGAAACGCAACCTATGCATGGTAATATAGTCTAAACAGAGCATGTAATCCCTTCATAAGAGATAAAAATAAAGTAGAAAAATCTACATACTACATATGGGTTTTCTGCCCATTTATGCCAGAATATGGCTCTGTCCAATGGCGAGGGGAGTTTACATTGGACAAAATGATACTGGTACAGCATGTGAAACTATAAAGCTTATCTTGATGGCATTTGTTACACATGATCAAAAGATCTTTTACCACAACCAACCAGTTTTAATTGAAGTGGACTACACATTGTGGGTTAGTGAATCACCGTTATAATTACATTACATTCATGTGCTTGCATTGTCAGTTTGTGATACAAATACACAGAAGCCCGTCATATGCATATTGGCATAGCTAGGAAGAGTTCACTAATAAATATTCAACATGATCAAACTGACCTCAATTCGAATACCACAACCGCGCAAGAGAACAACATTTGCAATGTTCTTCCCCTCTGCTGCTCGCTTGGCATTTAAAGGGTGAGATACCAGAATCCGTGATATCTCCTTGGAAAGTTCATTAACCACAGCTGCCGTATGTTTTGCTTCCTCTGTATCATCCAGTGCCTCAGCTTTAAGAAGTAATCGGTTGTCCTTTAATGGATCTGTCCCAGAAATATTTCCACTCAACTTTGGCCCTTTGACGACTACACCGCATCTGTGTTCAGTGGCATACCTTGGGAGAAGAATCATAGAAGCACATTATTATTGTCAACCTAGAAACCTCAACTTTCAGCAAAGGAAGTCAAAAAATAATAGTAAAAGAATAGACAAGTTTTCTAATATAAAATATATAAACAACTAGTTCAGTTTGTGAGAAAAATTCAAGTAGCTATCTGGATAAATCACCTAATACTTTAGGAACTACTGATATTCAAAAGAACCACCGATATAGCTTAAATGCTCTGAGTTGAAAGAGAGAGAAAAGAAGTCGGCCACACAAACTCCACTTATTACAGTTTAATAATAAAACTTGTCAAAGATATCAGATGCATATTGAAAAACTCATTAATATCAGCAAAAAATTTTAGTATTTTGATTTGGAAAACTTTTAGGACAAACGATAGATGAGGTAGTATATATGAGGGTGACAATGTGAATACAATAGACAAAAAATGTGACACCTTTGAAAGAGATTTGAATTCCTTAATTGTTCAAACAACAAACATATTCTTTATGCAGAAAAATGTGATTTAAGTCAAGGGAAATTATTTATGCTGTGTTCTGTAACAGATGGGGCTAATCCCAAAAATTGTTTATGATTTCATGGAAATAGTTCTGTTCTTCTAGGCCAAGTTGGAATAACTCACTTGACTCTCACTTCATATTCTGGATATGAAGGGAGCTTCATTCCATCCAATGCTGCACAAAGGATTGGGCCTTCTTCCTCAAAGTGACGATCAGCCCTTCTGCTGGTCACAATTCCAGTGTTCTCATCCATGGTTGCAAAGTTTGACTACAAAGGTGAAAAAAAATCAATAAATGTTAAAATAAATTTAGTCCAAGTAAATAGGATAAAGTATAAAATGGATATGTCAAGGCATTTGCCCCCAAAATATATTCTTTTTATTCAACAATTCATAGGTATGAAATATAAGAGTTCACATTGGTCAACCTAAAAGATTATAGCTAATCTCTTACATGTGAAAAACAAGTTTGATTTGAAAGACATTAGAAACATACTTTTAATAATTAGCTCTCTAGCCAGCACATTCCATATTCGAACATACTCCTATTACAATTTGATACTTTACTAAGTATAGATCTCCATGTAACTCCAAATGATATGATGAAGACAACATTCTTCAGAAAGATATCACAATGATTTGCATGCAATTTGCATGGCTTTATGGAATCCTAATTTCAAAAGTACCACCCTTGATGTTCATAAGAAAACACACACAACAATGACGATCCTATGAAATCGCATCACATTCACTTGGACCTAACTGTCCTCATTAGGACGTATTAATCAACATTTCTGTTTTAAGACGCAGAAAGATACATACAGTTGTAGGTATTTCTGTTCACATTATCACAATCATCAAACCTTTTCGAAAAAAAATTCATGTAGCCTTTCCACATTGGTGACTTCTCAAAAAATCAACCAGGTTTTTCCTGTTGTGATTAGACATGGAAACATCTAGTTAGATAAAAAAACATCAATATTTGCTTGTGACATGAGGAATAGAGATTCAACCATCCACAGAATATATTTGTGCATCAAAGTGAGCATTAGCTCATTATTAGGAGACATAGAAGTACTTTGACTTGCATAGTTCAAATATCCACAAACTCGTTATTTGGTTGCTTAATTTCATGATATGAACCAATACTATAGCTGCAGTTATGTTCATTTTACACGTCACATGAAAATTTTAAGTAAAGATGTATAGTTTAAAAAAGAATGCCCCAGATATTTGCCGGTCAAAGAAACAAAGCAGGTTCCAGTATTGACCATCACCAGAAGCAAGAGAAATGGGATGTGACCAGATAAATACTTGAATATATCACAATGATGGTTAACTCAGAAACCATTGTAGCTACATTACACGGCATAGAACAAAATATGCACCTACCAAAAGAAAAAGAACTTATAATCATCATAAAAAATGTTGCATAATGAGAAGTAAGGCAGTATAACCTTGAATGCAATGTCTCCTGGAGCCATGGCCAATCCAGCACCCATCGACTCAAATGATCCTCTACCTCGATAATAGACTCGCGGATCATATCCCAATAAAGAGAGGTGTGCGGTGTCGCTCCCACAACCCAAGCCCGCTTCAACGGGATCCATAAGCCCATTCACTCCAGCAGAAGAAATAGCATCCAAATTCGGAGTACTGGCTACCTGAAGAGTGGTCTGGAACTGGAATCTGGGCAGGGAAACATCCCCTACCCCATCAATTAATATAAATGCCACCCTTCTCTTTGCATCCTTAGAGTTGTCCATAGTTCCTCTCCTTTCCTCTTTCTTCGCACTGTAATTTTTGTCGCAGCTGCTACTGAGAATTGTGTTAATGATGGAATCTTTACGAAATTGTGCAACGGTAGGAAAAAAATATCGATTTGATGTTATATAACATAGACTGCACTCTGGATGACTTTAAAGTACACAATGCAAGCTTTTACTGAAAGAAATCGATCACCTAACCACAATTGAGGCAAATAAACAAACACATTGGCTGCAAGCTAGCATGACAAAGAGAGAAGATATGAGTGATTATAAAACTCAATGAATAAGCATAAATTTCCTTCTTAAATTTTCAAGAAAGGAGATAGTTTGTTCATCAAACACTAATCATTGATCACGTAGAATCTTCATCTGAGTTTCACTTATTGTTGCGGTTGGCCAATTTTATTGTTTTTATAAAAAAATTCATCAAAGTAACACAGCATCAAAGATACCTACAGCAAGAAATTTTTATGCGAATTTGAAGTTGAGAGATTTCGGATACCTCTGAAAGCTCCGATCTTGTTTGGGAATTTTTGAAAATTTTGATCTTTTGCTCGAAAATCTAAAGAGCTTCAGTTTCAGCGTGCAGCAAAGCAAATGGAATAAAAATTGGAACTTTGCAAGCAAATTGCACTAATTTTTTTGTTCCCTTAATCTTAGATCTCCCGCATCTGCCACAGATGGTCGAAACGTGGCGTACGAGGATTTAACTTAGCATCTCGAAGTGGGGGCACTGCCGAACAAGGGGGTCTGTTGGGTTGGGTTAGCCAACCCACAGACCCGAACGCGATCCAAACTGAAAGGACGAACACTTCATGCGTATTTTTTTTATTCTTAGGAAAGTTGGCAACGGTTGTGAAAGTGGAAGATTCTACTATTCATCCCACTATTCACTCATTCTCATCCTCACTTTCACTCGTCCTGTTCTTTTGTGTTGGCTTCTTTAACGGTGAAAGTTGCTGACGTGGCCACAAAACACACACAATAAAGTTGTGTGGGACCCACAAAAAATTCCAACATCCACATTCACAATTCACTTTCACCCAAAAAATCTACATTCACAATTTACTTTCACCCAAAAAAAACACAATACTCACTTTCACCAACACTATTCACAACTTCAACCAACCCAAATTTAAACACAAAAGAACATGCCCTAAACCCGTGCGAAGACCTCATCATCATGGTTCCAACCTTGGAGGCTCCCACAGAAAACGGGAGGGTGATGCCAATCGGACATAGTTGGCAATTCATGGTATTTCGAATACTGCTCTTCAGTGCAAGCCAAACTTTTGAATGATTTGAAACAAATACAAAAAGCACGAAATGACCTGAACCTTCAATATCTTCCTATTTGTTTACGAACAAGATTGAGTCACGTCATCACGAAGTATTACTGTTTGTTAGAACATCGTATTGAATCTGGAGTCCAACGGGCCGGAGATGTTCATAACAAAATCATGAGTTGAAGCAGTGGATATAGGATTGCAATTGTATTGTGGGAATTATTTGATGAGAGTTAAAAAGGAGTCCTTTTTGTGTAATTCTTATTGATATAGTGCAATCTTTATAAGAGAAGCAAAATTACTAGTTAAATGTGTGCACTGTTATTATATATATTTTGTTCTTGGGCTCTAAACAATCTTGGATGTGAATAAAAAAATTCGTTTTTATAAAAACGAGTCATAACTCGTGCACATAGTGCACGGTGCACAAAAAATCTATACGAACACGATGCCGTGAACGCGTGCAACCGAAAAGGAGTGAGAAGTGTGGTGTGTGTGTCAGTATCGTAATAGATAACTGAGCGTAGTGTTATCAAATGTCAGCATTCGAATCTATATTCAACAAAGATCAAATTTTATGATCCGAATCTATATCCATATTATATCGGGTATAAATCTTTTTTGTATAATCCAAAATCACCTCCCCGTAGATTTTATAATCCGAATCTTTCTCGTGTGATTAACGGGTTTGAATTCATAAAGGGACATGCTTTGATTCACGCCCAACCCGAAAACCCCAGTCCGTTAGTGGCTCCACACCCACCGCTTCGATTCGTCCCCCCCTCGACAACGAAAATATATAGTTATCATGGACGGTTGAAGACGTGGGTAAAATAACATACAATCAAATCTCCAAACCCTCGAAAGATTCCAGTTTCGAATTTAATTTGGGCTTCTTTCATTAAGAAATATACTGATGTTTTGTTGCCAACCCAATTTAGAGTTGCTTGCCTTCTAATTATCTTTTGATTAATCGGCATTTATTCTACTCTTTTGATTAAGTAAGATAGTAATGCATATGCATGAAAATTATTTATGTGGCTTAATTATCGAACCCACGTTCGGTTATTATTGTATTTCTATTAATTTTTGTGCTTTTAATTTGTTAATTTTCTCCCTATTTGGGAAATTGCTGTTTTCATTATCCTAATCAGCGTACCAGTCAACAACCCAAAATATGACAGGGACAAAGCTGTCACGTAAGACAAAGATTCAAAAAAGTCCTCATTTGTATAATAGATTGTTATCAGAGCAATAGTGAAGAGCAGAATAGCGAGTACAAATTAGATCGAAATTGTTAAAGATTAGCATTAATAGGATGCCGATCCAAGTCGAGCTGTACGGGAAGAAGAAAGATTTTAGATTATGGCAATACTCTATGAAGGATGTTCTAGTACACTATGGTTTTGAGAAAAATCTCTTACAAGGAGAAAAAGATAGAGAAAGTGACGAATGAAGAGGGGAAATAAATGCAAATGCGAATCCTCTCTTCGAGCAAATTGGCTCTAACACTACAAGTCTAACATGTAGTGAAGAGTGAAACTTCTTCAATTATGTAGTGGATGAAATTGGAAAAAAATCTATGTGGCGAAATCTTTAACAAACAAGCTTTTCATGAAGATCAAGCCGTACGAGTTAATGATGGGTGAACGCACAAATTTGAGAAGCCATTTCAACAACTCTACGAAATTATGCACCCAACCCTAAAGCTTGGAGGTATATACGAGACTTTATTATGACCACAATCAACCGCTCTTTGGTCTTACATAGCAAACCATGTATATTGAGAAGAGACGTTATTATGGCCATAATCAGAAAGATGGTGTTGAGAAAGATGGCTATTGAAAGAACACAATCAGAATTGATATGTATATTCTTCTTCATATGTTTCTTTTTCAAAATTAATATTAAAGCTCAAGGTCAACAAAATCAGTCTTCGTCCTTCTTCAAAGTTAATATCAAACAGTTTTCAAAATGACACACCCAACATATACTGTAAGGCTAGCATGACGCCATCAATTTTGATATATTTTCACTTAAAATTCTGTAAAATTAAATGTAAAATTCTGTAGAATTGAATCAAAACTCGGATGGTTTAGTTAAATTTACCCAATAAATTACTATAGTATTAACTGGACTGGTGACGTTTGATAGGGTAACGCGCATAAAACACATGAACTGCATTGAATGGAGGGTGAGAAAATCAAAATAAAAAAATAAAATAAAAAGCCAAAGTTGGCCGCTTCTGAGTTCTGAACTCGGTAAGCGGTGATGAAATTGGACTGTTGATGTCGTTTTCATTGCTGAGCTTGCAATAAAAGCCCTGTGACGCCGAGATCATTTTTGATGAATCCTCGTCCTGGACAATGGTCAGATGGTTCGGTTGGAATAACGGCCTCCACATCTCTGAGAAGTACAGGTTCCTTGTGCCGTCAGGCTCGTCCTTCAACGATGAAGAGTTCGTGCTCACCATTCTTTCTCATATTGGAATATCAAAATGTAAATTTTAGAGGGAGATCAGATCGAGCCTAGGCCGCGATCATCTCCTCGAATCGGTAGCGACCATCCCTTTTTGACTATGTCAGGAGCTTAATCGGATGATTTGGAAGGCCTGGATTGAGCTCGGATGTTGCTGGATCTAGAGCATCGTTGGGTCGATCAACTCTTGGTTCCCACTGCAATAAAAGGTAAAATAACAGTGGAGAAATTGCTTGGAGATAACTGCGACGGAGAAATTTCTTGGAGATCAAACAGAGGAAGATGTTACCTGCTCGAATGGCGGATGTTACCTGCTCTTGAGGCTAGCAGATGAAACAGAGGAAGATGGCGAGGCGTTGGTGTGGGGAAGAAGAAGCAGATCCAATTTAGGTTTTTTTTTGTGGGGAAGCCGAGGCGGTGTGTGGGAAGCCGAGGCGCCGAGGCGGTGTGTGGGAAGCCGAGGCGGTGTGTGGGGAATGATGCCTCTTCTGTGTTTATATTAATATTTGAGATTAATTTTAATATTAATATTTGAGATGTGTGAAAGTTGGACAGAAAGAGTGTGCCTCTTCTGTGAAGGTTATTAAGCCCATAAATATTCTGTGAACGTGTTCAAGCAAATATCATTTATTAAACCCATTTTTTGTCCAACTTTAGCAAAAAGAGTGTGCCTCTTCTGTGAAAGTTATTAAACCCATTATGCCTAGTGCACGTGATTCAATTTGTGCAGTTTTTTTTTTGAGATTTGGCTTTTAGCGTTAGAGTTAATGATGCCTCTTCTGTGCACGTGATTCACTTTTTGTGGGTGCGGTTCAATATTTTTGCACTGATTCTCAAAAGGTTTTACAGCAACGCATCTCAGTCGTTCATTCCCGAAGATTTAATCTCAGCCGTCTTTTATCTTGTCCTAGTCAGCCCTAGGATTCAAAAAACACTGTCAAATGTATTATATATATATATATATATATATATATATATATATATATATATATATATATATATATATATATATATAGGGTAAAGGGATCCTAAGGTGCCTCCTTAGATTCAATCTAAGGAGGCTCCCCCATTTCCCCCCATCTCACACATTTTTTTTGAAATTTTTTTCATGGATATATTGTTCACCTTATGGATGATCAAAATACCAAATTTCAAGGGAATCCAATACTTTTTGAGCCCCCATCTACCCCTTGTAACTTCGTGGGGTTTTCAGCACGTTTTGAGACCGTTGAAGTTGTAAGGGGTAAATGGTGGCTCAAAAAGTATTGGAATTCCTTGAAATTTGGTATGTTGATCATCCATGATGTAAACAACAATGCAAAGAAAAATAATTTCCAAAAAAATTGTAGGAGATGGGGGGAAATGGGGGCGCCTCCTTAGATTTTCATCTAGGGAGGCACCTTAGATCCCCTTTTTCCATATATATATATATATATATATATATATATATATATATATATATATATATATATATATATATATATATATATATATATATATATAGCAAAAAATGTACCTAAGAACGTGCGCAGGTAGAATTACCTGCGCACGCCCCCTCTGTTCGGTGTTTGTAAGTATTTTTTTTGAATTTTTTTTTTGCAGTAGCTAGTTATACTTGTTATGAAGCTCCCCACAAAATTTCAGGTCAATCCGACACCGTTTGAGCCTCCGTTCATCGATTTCAAAAACGTTGCGCAAAACTGTCCAAATTCTGGACAGTTTTGCGCAACGTTTTTGAAATCGATGAACGGAGGCTCAAACGGTGTCGGATTGACCTGAAATTTTGTGGGGAGCTTCATAACAAGTATATCTAGCTACTGCAAAAAAAAAATTCACAAAAAAATATTTAGAAACCCCGAACAGAGGGGGCGTGCGCAGGTAATTCTACCTGCGCACGTTCTCAGGCACATTTGCCCCATATATATATATATATATATATATATATATATATATATATATATATATATATATATATATATATATATATATATATATATAGGAAAAAGGGGATCTAAGGTGCCTCCCTAGATGAAAATCTAAGGAGGTGCCCCCATTTCCCACACCTCCTACAATTTTTTTGGAAATTTTTTTTCATGGGGTTGTTGTTCACATCATGGATGATCAACATACCAAGTTTCAAGGGATTCCAATACTTTTTGAGCCACCATCTACCCCTTACAACTTCAACGGTCTAAAAACGTACTGAAAACCCCACGAAGTTACAAGGGGTAGATGGGGGCTCAAAAAGTATTGGAATCCCTTAAAATTTGGTATGTTGATCATCCATAAGGTGAACAACAATCCCATGGAAAAAAATTTCAAAACAAATGCGTGAGATGGGGTGAAATGGGGGCGCCTCCTTAGATTGAATCTAAGGGGGCACCTTAGGATCCCTTTACCCATATATATATATATATATATATATATATATATATATATATATATATGGGTAAAGTGTTCCTAGGGTGACTCCTTAGATTCAATCTAAGGAGTCGCCCCCATTTTCACTCATATCCTACAATTTTTTTGGATTTTATTTTTCATGGGGTTGTTGTTCACCTCATGGATGATCAACATACCAAAAATCAAGTCATTCCAATACTTTTAAAGCCACCATCTACCCCTTGCAACTTCAACGGTCTGAAAACGTGCTGAAAACCCATGAAGTTGCAAGGGGTAGATGGGGGCTCTAAAAGTATTGGAATGAATTGATTTTTGGTATGTTGATCATCAATGAGGTGAACAACAACCCCATGAAAAAAAATTCCGAAAAAAAATGTGGGATATGGGGAAAATGTGGGCGACTCCTTAGATTGAATCTAAAGAGTCACCCTAGGAACACTTTACCATATATATATATATATATATATATATATATATATATATATATATATATATAGAATAATGGCTATCATACGCCATATGAGAGCTTCTCTCATACGCCCTCTCACATAAAGCACCCAAGTACAACCAAGTACAAGCCCATGTGGGCTTGTACTTGGGTGCTTTATGTGAGAGGGCGTATGAGAGAAGCTCTCATATGGCGTATGATACCCATTAATCCCATATATATATATATATATATATATATATATATATATATATATATATATATATATATATATATGAGGTTAATGGGCCAATGCTGACAGCGCTGGAAATTTTTCCAGCGCTGTCCGCATTTTGGGCGAGATAAAAGTATTTTTTTTTTGAAAATTTTTTTTGCAGTAGTTAGATATACGTGTTAGGAAGCTCCCCACAAAATTTCAGCTCGATCCGACACCGTTTGAGCCTCCGTTCATCGATTTCAAAAACGTTACGCAAATCTGTCCACAGTTTTGCGTAACGTTTTTGAAATCGATGAACGGAGGCTCAAACGGTGTCGGATCGAGCTGAAATTTTGTGGGGAGCTTCCTAACACGTATATCTAACTACTGCAAAAAAAATTTTCAAAAAAAAATACTTTTATCCCGCCCAAAATGCGGACAGCGCTGGAAAAATTTCCAGCGCTGTCAGCTCTTCTCCATTTTTCACATATGAGAGGGTCTCTATATATATATATATATATATATATATATATATATATATATATATATATATATATATATATATATATATATATATATATGGGTAAAGGGATCCTAAGGTGCCTCCTTAGATTCAATCTAAGGAGGCGCCCCCATTTCCCCCCATCTCACACATTTTTTTTGAAATTTTTTTTCATGGGTTTATTATTCACCTTATGGATGATCAACATACCAAATTTAAAGGGATTCTAATACTTTTTGAGCCCTTATCTACCCCTTGCAACTTCGTGGGTTTTTCAGCACGTTTTTAGACCGTTGAAATTGTAAGAGGTAGATGGTGGCTCAAAAAGTATTGGAATCCCTTGAAATTTGGTATGTTGATCATCCATGATGTGAAGAACAAACCCATGAAAGAAATTTCCAAAAAAATTGTAGGAGATGGGAGGAAATGGGGGCGCCTCCTTAGATTTTCATCTAAGGAGGCACCTTAGATCCCCTTTTTCCTATATATATATATATATATATATATATATATATATATATATATATATATATTACATTTGACAGTAATTTTTGAATCCTAGGGCTGACTAGAACAAGCTGACTAGGACAAAAGGGTTGATAGAAAGATGGTTGCGATTTAATCTTGAGAAATCAACGGTTGAGATGAGAGTTTGTGAAAAATTTTGGAGGGAAAACATTTTTAGGGAAAAGAAAGTTTCTAGGGAAAGAAACTTTCTAGGGAATGAAAGTTTTTGGGGAATGAAAGTTTTTGGGAAATAGCAGATTGTAATTAATGCATTTGGGGGAAAAAAACTTTAATTTGCACTTAATGGAAAGTTTTGGAGGGAAAAACATTTCTTGGAAAATGAATGTTTCTTGAGAAATGAAAATTTTCGGGGAATGAAAGTTTCTGGGTAATAGCAGAGTGCACGCAATTAATGCATTTGGAAAAATAAAATTTAACTTGCATGTAATGCTGCAGATCAAATGTTGCTGCAGATTGACTGATCACTCTCTCAACGCGGGGTCCACTGTCTCTTCGACCAATGGGGCAACACGATGGGAATAATTTCCCGAGCCGAAGGCGCCCGCTAAATTTTTTACGCTAATTTGTTGTTCCGCGCCCAAGGCGCCCGCTAAATTTTTTTACGCTAATTTGTTGTTCCGCTTCGAATTTGTTGTTCCGCACCGAAGGGGCCAACGCCGAATTTGTTGTTCCGCGCCGAAGGGGCCCGCGCCGAAGGGGCCCGCGCCGAATTTGTTGTTCCGCGTCGAATCTGTGCCGCTAAATATTTTTACGCTAATTTGTTGTTCCGCACAATTTTGACAGTGGAAATAATTTTTTTGGAAACAAAGATTTCGCGGGGGGAAATCTTAAATGAACCGTGCCCGCGGGCACGGGTTATGACTAGTGTATATATATATATACATATATGGAGTTTTTTGGCCGCCGGCCCTAGGAGGAAGTGCGTGGGGGTTTTTGGCTGCGCCCGCCTAAAGGCCGGTCTCCGGTGCCAGGCCGTTTGGGCATCGACGACCTACATCGAGATCAAGCTGCCTGATCCTCCTTCTTTTTGGGGAGATCGAGAGTTCGGCGTTCTCAAGATCAGGACAATCAGGAGCGCGGGTCGGCAATCAAGAGCTCCTGACGGTGTCGCTTTCACTCCTCTGTTCCGGTCGGTGATCATCTGCTCAGATCGGCCTGAGCTCAGGTCCGGTCGGTGATCCGTTCAGGCGACGCCACCGTTCAGGCGTCGAGGTCGGCGACGCCACCGTTCAGGCGTCGAGGTCGGCGATGCCATCGTTCAGGCGACGACACTGCTCCAGTCGGCGACGCCATTTTAGGGGACGGCACTGCTCCGATTGGCGACACCATCTCCGTTCAGGCGACGGCACTACTCCAGTCGGTGTTTCTCAGATCGGATCATCCGTGTCCAGATCTGTTCCCGGTAATCGATACAAGGGTTGTTCAGATAGTGACCATCTGTTTCTCCTCCTGCGGCAAGGACTTCGGCACCGGCTTGCAAGGGGTTCTGCTACTACGACGTTCGAGGGCTGCAGAGCCAGATCCGGCCTACTCTGTGCTAGTTCGGCAGTTCTAGCTCATTGAAGTTCTTTCATGGCTCCTCGGGGTCAGGTTGCTTCTCGGGGTCAGCCTCTAGACCTCGCTTCGGGGTTTCCCCCCCTCCGACATGCTATGGGGAGAGCCGATCCTTCATGTATCAATGCAGGCAACCCATATCATCGGTGTTCGTCGTACTGTCATCAAAGGATTGCAAATGCTACCCCTAAGACAATACTCACTGATGTTGATCGAATTGACAAAACTATTGGCAAACCATCTGCTCATTTGAGAGTGGCAAAATCGGGGCGTGAAGCATGGAGTTCGCTCTTTTCTGTTGGACGTTTAGTTGAGCAACATAGCAAATGCGAATACGTTCCACTCCGTGAGATCCCAACTGGTAAGGCTATCCCTTGGATCCCTAAAGAAGCGGTATCTGCTAATGTAGCAAAATGGAGTCGCACTCTTGCTGGTTATGTTGTGGGAGACAAACCATTTTACTCACACCTTCGAGCATGTGTTCAGTGGTTTTGGCGGCCTAAAGGAAAGCTACAGGTTCACTCAAGGGATAATGGTTTCTTCTTCTTTGAATTTGAGTTAGAAGAAGATTGCAGCAGAGTTCTCCAAGAAGGGCCTTGGATGTTTGATAAAAGGGTGATTGTACTGCGACGTTGGACTCCAAAACTTACAATGGATAGAGATCTTTTGTCCTCAATTCCAGTATGGGTGAGATTTCCTGACCTTCCATTGAAATTTTGGTTTACATAATGCATTAGCATTATTGCTAGCTCTGTACGTAAGCCTTTATTTGTGGATAAGGCTACGGCTTCTGGCGAACGGTACTCTTATGCTAGATGTTTTGTGGAAGTTGAGGCGAAGACAAAATTACCTAGCACCATTGAGATTGCGGTAGAGGAGGAGGGAAATACGATCATTAGAGTGGAATACAAAAACTTGCCCCCAAGTTGTTCAACGTGTGAATGTTTTGGACATTCCTCTTCCCAGTGTCCCTTCAAGAAGGTTTGGGTGGAGAAAACTAAATCTTCTTCAAATGTGGATGGTAATGTGTTGGTTCCTGAAGCTAAAGCTACAGGAGGAGATCCTTCAGCTACAGGTGAAGGTCACACAGCTACAAAGAACCCACCAATTGATGTTGAGTACACTGCAGCGGTTGTTTCTGATGTTGCTCCTTGTATTTTTGAGTATGGTGGTCCGTCTTCTGCGCGCCCTACGGAAAATGTCCGTATAGATGATCCTGACAATGTTGATAATGAAGATGAGGCTGATGGGAACTATGAGGATGAGTGGATGGAGGAGTTTGATGGGGATGCTACTGTGGAGAATCAGGAGTGGGAGGAGGAAATGCGCCACTTTTCACCATCATTGAAGTCGATTAAAAAGAAATATATAGATCTTCCTCGACGGAAAAGTTTAAGAATTCCTTGGAATTCTAAATATTAGGACTCCCACACCGAGTTGAGATGTTGGATAATTTATGATTGTTTTCTTTAGAGTTTTTATGTTTGGAGCTTTCTGTAATCCAATATTGTTATTGATGAGTTATATGAATAAAGTTGTTAATCCTTCAAAAATATATGCATGAATGTCATGATATGCATGAGAATGCATGGAAAAATGAAAAAGAAAAATGCATGAGCAAATTTTGAAAAGAAAGTGAAACACAAGAAAATAAGACTTAAGTGCAACTAAAATGATGTGAATGAGATGTGAATACATGGAAATGCACCTCCCTCAAGCTTGAATTAAGCATTGTCCGTAATGCTAAAAAGAGCAGAAAATAATTGGGGGGAGGGAGAGAGGGGGGAGGGGGGGGGAGAGAGGAGGGGGGGGGGGGAGAGAGAGAGAGAGAGAGAGAGAGAGAGAGAGAGAGAGAGAGAGGGAGGGGGGGGGAGAGAGAGAGGGAGGGGGGGGGAGAGAGAGAGAGAGAGAGAGAGAGAGAGAGAGAGAGAGAGAGAGAGAATATGGAGTGTTTAATGATGAAATGATAAATGTGAAATCCTAGTGTAACCACATGAGAACGCAATGAATATGACGATATGATGTATGAGAGCCCCTCTGTAACGGCCAGTATCTAGCAGTATGTGTATTTCCGTACGTATTTTTATAATTTTAAAGGTATTTTTAAAAGAGTTTATGTCATTTTAAAATGGGTTGTCAGGATTTTAATGTCAAAAATAGTTTCTATACAATTATTAAAAAATATTTTGTATCATCAAAATAGTTGTAACATATTTTAGTAATTTCAAGTATCATCAAAAAAATTTAAATAGTTTATATGATATTTTCTATTTGAATATCACTGAAATAGCCTTATTAATTATTTTTCTAGCCTTGTTAATTATTTTTCCATGTAAATGTTATCAAAATGATTTCAAACTTTTACAATATGATTCCATGGTCATTTTGGATTTCCAATAATTTTTAGACATTTTTATGAAGTCAAATCGACCTGGAACCTGCAACCCCATAACTCAAACGTTTTGGCCCAAAACTCGTAACTTAAACTCTGAATTTGACTTCATTTGCATGATCCTCACGTTGATACGAACACGTTGCATTTTTTCTGGAATTTTTCAGTGTCATATGTGATAAATAATAATTTAATTTAATAATAATAAATTTTATTGTTTTTTACTAATTACTACCTTAATTACATTTTACATTACCTAATTACGTTTTACCTACCCCCCTAAACGCAGCCCCCCAACTAAAACGTGTTTCCCACGTTCATTCCCTCTAATTTGGTCATCAACCCCCACCCACCTCTTAATTAAGCTAATTAATACATATATTATAATATTATGTTCCTAATTCTATATAAACCTATCTTTTAACCCTTCTTCATCCTCACACCAAGGCAAACATACAGCCAACCCATGCCTAACTTCCACCCATCTCCTCCTCTACTCCGCCACCACTAGCTTCACCTCCATCTCCTCCTTCTTCATCGTCCTCCACCACGACCACCATCAATACCCTCATCATCTTCATCTTCAACCTCAAAACCCAAAAAACAAACACACTTCCTCCTCCTCATTCTCCAACTCCGACGAAGCCACCTCTGACCTTCGACGTGCCATGACCGCACCACCACCTCACCAAGGATCCCCTACGACGCCAACGACCCTGCTCCACCGCCAGAGCTCCTCGCTGTCGCCGAAAAATACAACAACAACGCAAAACAACCTCTTCGGAGCTTCACCGCCACCGTTCGTCGCCGTTGCCGTGCCCAACCACACTCGCAGGTCGTCCTGCACCCCACCGCGCCACCCCCTCACTGTTACTGGTCGCCGGCAAAAAGCCCCCCAACCTTATGGGCTGCTGTTTTAGGCGAAGAGAGAGGAAGATGGTCGAGAGATAGAGAGAGAAAGAGGTGATTTAATTATGAAAAATTATAAACTTAAAATATAGGACTCAGAAAAATTATTGGCAAGTACCAGAAAATCCAACGCAATGCAATAAACGCATTGGTGCTGGTTTCATTGCGATCTGGCAAGTATATCTCCAGTAATAATTTTAAAGTTAAATTCTAATTATGTTATTTTCACTTAAAAATTTGTCCCATCGATTTTTCACCTACACTGATGTACACAAAAATTATATATTGTAGTATTAGATGAGATGCTCATTTAGAAATCTTGTTTAAAGAATTCCAACATGTAGTTTTCTCTGAATAAATCGTTGAATATATTGAGAAAATCATTTTCTTAATTTAAAAATTCTTTTTTTTGGGTATTTAAATTAAGCCTAATAGTTATTTTAAATTTCTGAAAAAATATTTGCCTTCTAAAAATATTTTATGCTTAATTATATTCATCTGCTTAGCTTTAATTATTTCTGTGTGCATTTCTTAGCATAACTGTCTGTTTTAACGCATTGCAAAATTGTAATTGTACAATTGTGAAATTTTGTGGAACTCTTGTTTGGATTCATGAGACACATGTAATGCCCTACCAGCTACTGCACAAGTACTAGAGGGGGGGGTGAATAGTACTTTAAAATAATAAGGCGTATTATTCCAAATTAAATTGCACACAACTACCAAGTCAATTTGCGGAAGCTTAAATTGAATGACAACAATGAAATTAACAATGCTAACAAATGAAGTTAATGGGTTCGGATCCACCCAAGTCTCCCCGACTTGTTCCCGGTGATCCTACGTCCCAACCACCCGGATCCCTTCCGCATACTTGAGTTAGAAACCCTAACTCAAGATTTCCACTATGAATATCTTGTGAAAAACCTTCACAAGATCAAATCATACATGCAATGGCAAAGTGAATCCCACAACCCGGGATCACAAACTTCTCTCACAACCGAGAGAGCCAATAAGCAATATAAAAGAGTTTAATATGAAATAAATACTCTTACCACAAAATCCTATACCTTGAGTTTTTCTTACCCAAAAGGTGGAATGAAGGATTTGAGGAAGATGAAGTTACCAAACCCTAGCACCAAGGAAATGAGCAGCAATGGGTGCCTAGGGAAGATTTGGAAACTTGAATCAAGCAATAGCTTGAAGAGCTCACCAAGAACAAGCTTCTCTCTAGATCTAGAAATGAGAGAGAATGGGTTTCTTGTGAGGAAGAGAGCTTTAGATTTGAGGGAGAATAGCTATCTCTTTAGAACTCAATGAATCTCTTAATGACAGCTCTATTGAAGATAGAAATGACCTAGGTTCGTATTTATAGGGTCCCATAAAAACAAGTTAGGTCAATCTCCAACGGAAAGAAATCTGTGAGATCTAGTCGGTCAAAGAACACTCACTGACCGACTAGTTCATCAACTAATCGGTCAGTCACAAAGCATGGACCGACTAAGAGCAGATCTGAGAAGAGATAGAATTTCAGACCTAGAAAACTAGTCGGTCCAAGAACACTGTCTGACCGACTAGTTTCACAACTAGTCGGTCATCCAATGAACGTAGACCGACTAAGAGGCAAAACAACATAGTCTGAAGGCAAATTGACTTAGTCGGTCCAAGAACAAAAGTTGACCGACTAGATTGTCAACTAGTCGGTCATCAAACGTTCTTAGACCGACTAACGGTAAACAGTAGCTTAGGAGAATTTTAGAGTGAACAGTCAGTCTCAACTAGTCGGTCAAAGAAGCATCACTGACCGACTAGTTCACAAACTAGTCGGTCGGTGAGTCAACATAGACCGACTAACTGTAAACAGTAAAGAGCTAAGAATTAACTGACAGAAACTAGTCGGTCCAAGAACAGTGGCCGACCGACTAGATCACCATCTAGTCGGTCAGTACTTGTTCTTGTACCAACTAACATGCACAACAAAGTCCGAATCGAAGCGCGACGCTTCGAGGAAGTTAGAGTGAACTTGTGCAAGAATCCTAGAGCTACGAAATGAGCGTAATGAAGATAGAAACGTAAGATATACTCAAGGCTTAACATTCTATCAATCGAAACTAAAAGACTATAAATAAAACCTTAATAAACGGTCCTTGAGAGCTTCGATTGAATCTTCATTACTTCCAAAGCGTCGCAAGAGCTTCAACGAAGCTTTAGGCATGAAAATGAGCTTTGGAAAGTGTTGAGATGTCGCTTTGAATGTTCACGTGAAATTGGCGACGATCTCCAATACTGCGCTCACAAATTGTTAGATCATGAATTATTTATGTTTGCTCATCATCCAAAACCAAATCCGGGAGTCCAATATTCAACATTCTCCCCCTTTTTGGTGATGACAAACCAACATAAATAATAATCAAAGATAATAATTCAAATGTAAAATACTTACTCCCCCTGCATTGATGACACGTTAATTCCAAAATGAATATAAATGAATTGCATCAAGCAGACTAGTAAGATAAATAAAGTGAATTGATTTTTGAAATATCGGATTTTGAAAATCCTTATATGTATCTTAACTCCCCCTGAATCTAGCATATCAAACTAGATTCTTGGAAATTGAGTTTAATTTTCATTTGCGCTATTTATTATCATTATATCTCCCCCTTTGGCATTATCCCAAAAATGGGGGGCATACAACGACAACAATTAGGAAATGTAAAATCCAACATCGGGAGTCGTAGACAAAGGCAATGGACCAACTTGACACCAAGGGAAAAATTGTGGAAATCAAAACAAGGTGTGCCAAATTTTCCATTATCAAAAAAAAAATCAAAATCATCAAAAACACCAAATCATTATTCATTTCTTGAATAAAGAAACATACTCTTCAATATTCAATTTTCTTGGTTAATTTTGTGCACGGAGAACAATTCTATAATATTACAGAATTTAAATCCATTTAACCAACTTTTTATGTGTCGATTCGATATCACATTTCAAATATATTCAACGAATATTAAAATTTGCACGATGAATAAAAGATAAAGTGAACGATGATGAACATATATATATATAGAGACAACATGAGTACATCCAAAAAATATCACATCGAATATATGAGATACATCATATCAAGCGCTACATATCATCAAAAAGAAATACATCATCATCATCATAAAATCCAACACCGACAACCAGAAAGCACAAAAAAAATACATCAAAGCATCTCTCAACCCCATCCTAACCCAAGACACTCTCACTAGAATATATCATCCAAAGCGTATATGGAGAGTCCTCGGAACAACGATCATGAGGAGGAGGCTGGATCTGCAGCGTCCGTGGGTCCAGTCGACGGAGTGGACTCAGGCTCTGCAGGGAGAAGAGGTGTCTCAACAGATGGAATCGTCGGGGCAGGAGTCGAGATCTCAGCAACAGGCTCAACAGCAGCATGAGTCTCGACAGAAGCAGCAGCAGCAGATACATGAGCAGGCTCGGAAACTGGGTCAGCAGCAGGCTCAGAAGGCTGAAGAGCTGCAGCAGATGGCTCTGGAACACCGGAAGAGGTGGCAACTCCAGGAGCAGAAGTGGAAGTACCAGCAGCAGCAGTACCAGCAGAAGTGCCCTCGGGGGCACGAGTCGAAGCACGACAGAGCTCCTCAATGTCCTCCTCAGCCATCTCATCAAACTCCTCATCCTCAGACACGGAAGGAGGAAGCTCAACACCCATCCGACGAGCCATACGGTAGACTACCTCCTCGGTACGAGCCAAGCGGGACTCGTGACGACGAAGTATCCGTAGGACATCATCAAGGGTGGCAACGGGAGTAGTAGAGGCACTGGCAGAGGCAGGGACAGACGCAGAAGGTGTCGTCCTCTGAACGTGACGAAGCGCCGCAAGAGATTTCTTGACGGCCGTCGCATTCAGGGGAGGACCAAGGGGACGCTCATCGTCACGAGGCAATGTGACACGAAAATGACGAAACACGAGGGTCAACATGCAAGGAAATGGGATATGAGCCGATTTATTGGACTTTCGAATACACTCGAAAGAGTCAATCTTATCGAGTATAATTCGAGCCCAATTAATCGAGCTCCCCATGAAGATCGCATAGATAAGCTTCAAAAATGGCTGGGATGGTAAAGAAGAGGAGCCGTACTTGGGAAGCAAGCACGACTTCAGAATCAGATTTAAGACCCATGCATTTGGCTTGAAAGATTTAGATGGCACGCCAATCATGGCAGGAGGAATCTGATGGAAAATCTCTGAAAGGATGGTCTGATCAAGAGAAGAAATATCATCTACCGAGATATCAGAAGGAAGAAGGCCAGACGAAGAGATACCCAAAATCTCTCCTAAGATTTCCGCAGTGAGGACTATAGGAGTCCCCAAAACGGTCGTCTCAACAGAGTGGGTCTGATCGTACTGACCCCGGATCCTATTAGCATAGAAAAGCTTCACTAATCTAGGGTAGGGGTGAGGATTCGCCTTCGGGTCATATCGAAGGTAATCGAGAAGACCCGACGACGACAGAAGATCAGCTAACCCTATGAAGTCGCTAAACTGGACGAAATGCTCCAGAAGCAGCGGGCAATGTTCGATACGGTTATACGCCGCGAGACACAAAGGGTCATCGCGACATAAGGAAATATCGACACCGCCCACCGGCATCGGACCCTTTCCCTTAGGCTTACGGGTAGACGTACGAGGGTGGGTGCTAGACTCGGGATGAATAGGAGGAGTGGGTTCCCTATGAGTCTCGGTCTCGGGGTTATACTCCGTATCGGAATCGGTAGGAGTATGGAACGAAGATTGAGAAGCAAGAATTTTGGCCTTTGGCTTAGGCTTGGGTTTGGGTTTCGGTTGACCTCTAGGTTAAGCGGTCGTCGTCCTCTTCTTCTTGAGAGGAGGCGAAGACGACGAAGGATGGGTGGTCTTGGCTCTACGCTTCGGAGGGGTTGGATGCTCGGGATCCGAAGAGATTGGATCAACGGTCATCGGAGAGGGGCTAGAGGGAGTGATCGGAATGCGTGTTCTTGCCATAGTCGAAGCAAGACACGGGACAAGGAGATCAAACGAAGAAGCCCTAGCCGAAAAAAAAATAAACCCTAAGAACCCTAGAAACCGAGCAAGCCCTAGCTCTAGGAAATGAAATCTAACCCTAGGAGGAGAGGAGATCACCTAGAACGAGGGGCCGACGGAGGAGATCGACGGAGATGGCCGGAAAAATGGCCGGAGATCGATCGGAAGTCGAAGGGTTTCGAGGGAGGTCGGGGTTTTGAGCGGAGAGAGAAGAGATTTCGATCGATTAGAATGAAAATCGATCGACTAAACTGAGTTTAAGTCGGTCGATTTCTCAAATGACCAAACAGCCCCTGGCACAACTAGTCGGTCACAGTTCAAGCACTGACCGACTAGATCACGATCTAGTCGGTCGGTCAATGAGCTTGAACCGACTAGTTGCAAACAGTGGCTGAATCCAAGAATTACTGACAAGATTTAGTCGGTCTGCGTTCAAGTACTGACCGACTAGATCTCAATCTAGTCGGTCGGTCACTGAACATGAACCGACTAAAGAGTCAAAAACTTGAAAATCAAGTTCTCTCCATAATACGCTTGGACGATAAATCTCAAAACTCTCAATAAACATCGAAACTACCCCATTAATCATCGAAAAACAGAAATTTGACGATTACGCACAAATCGAACGAAAAATCAAGATATCACATAAAATTCCCGAAAAATCCAATAATTCTAGCATGAATGAGATATTGCCAAAAATAATAGCATGCAAAATTATTGAATGAAACATGAATCCTATATCTCGGATTCACCCATAATCCCCAATTCTCGACGCAACCGCACAAAGGAGTCCTCCTTTAGGGGTTTCGTGAAAATATCGGCGATTTGCTTTTGGGTTTCAACGTACACTAGAATGATGTCCTTTTTAGCAACATGATCATCTAAAAAGTGGTGTCGGACATCTATGTGTTTCGAACGGGAATGATGTACCGGGTTCTTGGAAAGACATATTGCACTTTGGTTGTCAACCATGATAGGGCAAGTATCACAATTTATACCAAAGTCTTTAAGTGTGTGTCTCATCCAAAGAACTTGAGCACACGCGGCACCGGCGGCAATATATTCCGCCTCGGTGGTTGAAAGTGATACGGAATTTTGCTTCTTGGAAAACCAAGAGACAAGAGAATTTCCTATAAAATGGCAAGTGCCACTAGTACTTTTCCTGTCGGATTTGCATCCCGCATAATCAGCGTCACTATATGAGACTAACTCATATGTGCTAGATCTCGGATAAAGTAATCCAAAATCTAATGTGTAACTTAGATAGCGAAAAATACGCTTTACCGCTACTAAGTGAGACTCCTTAGGTTGAGACTGATAACGAGCACATATACATACGGCAAACATAATATCGGGCCTACTTGCGGTAAGATAAAGCAAACTACCTATCATACCTCGATATAGACGAATGTCTACATCCTTATCTCCCGTATCCTTGTCAAGATGCGTAGTCGTGCTCATTGGAGTCTTTTTCCCGGAGGCATTCTCCATTCCAAATCGCTTTAGCAACTCCACCGTGTACTTCGTTTGGTGGATGAAGATTGCATCGTTCATTTGGCGAATTTGGAGACCTAAGAAATATTTGAGTTCGCCCATGTGGCTCATCTCAAATTGTTCCTTCATCACATTAGAAAACTCTTCGCAAAGAGCGAAGTTAGTAGCACCGAAAATGATATCATCAACATAAATTTGAACTAATAAAATATCATTATTCGCATGCTTAATAAAAAGTGTTGAATCGGCTTCGCCCATTTTAAAATTCAAATCCAAAAGAAAATTCTTTAGGCGATCATACCAAGCTCGAGGAGCTTGTCTCAAACCATAAAGAGCTTTCTTTAGTTTAAAAACGTGATTTGGAAATTTTTCATTTACGAAGCCCGGAGGTTGAGAAACGTAAACTTCCTCAACGACATCTCCGTTTAAAAATGCACTTTTAACATCCATTTGAAATAATTTAAAATTCTTATGGCATGCAAAAGACAAAAGTAATCTAATTGATTCTAATCTAGCTACCGGAGCGAAAGATTCTTCGAAATCGATACCTTCCTCTTGACGATAGCCTTGAGCTACTAACCGAGCTTTGTTCCGGACGACGACTTGGTTTTCGTCGGTTTTGTTCTTGAAGATCCACTTTGTCCCTATGACGGTGTGGTTCTTCGATGGCAATGGAACAAGCTCCCAAACTTCATTCCTCTCGAATTGAATGAGCTCCTCATCCATGGCTAAGATCCAAGCGCTACCTTCGCATGCTTCATTAATATTCTTTGGCTCTATCGATGAGGCAAAGGCACAATTTGCGAAGCGGTGAACTTGGGATCTCGTCTTGACACTATCATAGATATTGCCAATGACTTGCTCATGGGGATGGTCACGAACCGAATGAAGCCGTTTGGGAATACCTTGATCACTTGGAACATTCTCAACAACTTCATTAGTTGGGTTAGTCTCAATAGAATCAATAGAATCATTAGACTTAGAATTTTCAAACGAATCACATAAAACATCCATAGAATCATTATCATTTGAAATTCTAGTTGGAACAAATCCTTCATTAAATGAGACATGAAGCGATTCCTCGATCGTTGAGGTTCGTTTGTTGAATATCCGGTAGGCTTTGCTACGCGTAGAATATCCAACAAAAATCCCCTCATCGGATCTCGGATCGAATTTGTCCAAACTACCATATGTGTTCTTAATAAAACATTTCGAACCAAAAACACGAAAATGTTTAACTTGAGGCAACCTACCAAACAACAATTCATAACAAGTTTGTTTAGTGCCGGGCCTCAAAAGTATTCTATTAAACACATAGCAAGCGGTGTGTACCGCTTCCGCCCAAAATTGATGGCCAAGTTGGCTATCATCAAGCATAGTGCAAGCACACTCCACTAGCGTCCTATTCTTTCTCTCAACTACACCATTTTGAGGAGGTGCACGAGGGAAAGAGAAGGTGTGAGTAATACCAACTTCATCACAAAATGTCTCAAAAGACTCATTCTCAAATTCACCTCCATGATCACTACGAATAGTGACAATGGTGGTTCCTAAGAGATTTTGTACTTTCTTAACAAAAATTGTGAAGTTTTCAAAAGCTTCATTTTTATTACACAATGAAAATACCCAAGTAAATCTTGAATAGTCATCTACGATGACAAGTCCGTACCTTGCATTTCCTAAGGAAGCTACTCTAGTTGGCCCAAATAAATCTAGATGTAATAGCTCTAGTGGCCGTTTAGTAGAGATGCTTTTCTTAGGTTTAAATGAAGATTTAGGAAGCTTGCCGCGTTGACAACAATCACAAAAACTTTTCTTTTCAAAAACAAGCTTCGGAAAACCTTTAATAGAATTCAATTTTGAAAGCTTATATAGTGTTCCAAAGTTCACATGTCCAAAGCGTCGATGCCATAAGTGTTGTTCACTTGTGTTGGCAACGAGACATTGTTCATATGACTTCGGAAGATCCAAAATATAGATGTCTTTACGACGAGTTCCGGAAAATAATAATTTTTCATTATCCTTTCTTAAAATGTGACACACTCCTTTCGCAAAGCTAACTTTGTAACCTTTGTCACAAAGTTGACTTATTGAAATAAGATTATGATTTAAACCACTAACAAGATAAACGTCACTAATTAATGGTTTAGAAGGGTTACCGACTTTACCAACACCTATGATGGTTCCGCTCTCGTTGCCTCCAAATACGACGCGGTTTCCATTCGCAATGGGAACCACTCCGGAGAGCAAACGAGCGTCACCCGTCATGTGTTTGGAGCACCCGCTATCGAGTATCCAATTCCCTTTGGAGCTAAATTTAAATTTGATGCTCCTTTTCTTTTTCTTTTCCTTGAGTACCTAAAGATAGACACTTTCATATCATGGTACCCAAGGTCATTGGGTCCAAGGGATTAGACCTTTGGAAGCCAAGTCCAAGTGGACTTAGACTTCCCCACATAATTCTTACTATGCACAACATCCGAAAAATAAGCATTCATGTACATTTGTTTTTCGTCCATGCTTGTGTCCTTTGGGCTCCAAATAGTGAAAATTTTGGGAGCCATCATCCTATTGGGTGCATGCATGCTACGTTGATTTCTACGTGATGAATGTTGTGGATAGGCATACGGGACATGATGGAATGGTGCACGAAAAGAATTATTCATATGATGAGGTGGGTGTACATATGCATGCGTGGAAACACGTGCGTGAGGGTGTCTCACTTGGTGTGCACGTGCCCGGGAATGTGTTGCATAAAAATCATCATAAGTGTGAGACGGTGGAGTAGGACGTGTGTTCCTACGTGGCATGTTATTAGTGTACATGTAGGCATGCCCCTTCTTTGGAGGTCCACCCAAAGTGGGTTTCTTTCCGAAAGAGGGTGTGGACGAGGTGGAAGCACCATTGGTAGATGAACTACCAATAGAGTGTTTGCTCCCACTCGTTAAGGCTTCGGAAGTTGGCCTAACAAAAGTAGTGACCGACTTGGATGAATTTCCCATCATATACCCCAAGCCAATGTGGTGTTTGGCCGGAAGTAAATCTTTTAGGATATTATCCAAATGGCCCTTACCCTTGTTGAATTTGTTGATTCGGCCCAATGTGTCCTCATATTTCTCTTTGAGAGAACGCAAAGAAGTATCCAAAGCGGATATTTGCGATGTGAGCACATAAACACGAGATTTAAGATTCTCGTTCTCAATACTCAAAGTCGAGTTTTGAGAAGTTAAATCCGCTATCTCATGTTCTTCCGCATCCTCAATGCTAACATGTTCAAGTTTAGATTTGAGATTCACAATCTCATTTCTTAACTCTTCAACAACGGTGTCGTTGTTGGTGATGATATTCTTAGGCGATGTTTGAATGCTAGCTAGGTCATCTTTTACCTTAGTATATCTATTTACTAACTTAGTGTATTTTGACCAAAGTTGAGAGTTAGCATTTCTAAGATCATCCATCGTTACCTCATCGCTTTCGTCATTACTATCATCGGAAGAGGAGGATCCTTGATCGTTCTCCTCTCTTGCCATGAAGCACATATGTGCTTGCTCCACTTTCTCATCATCCGACTCTCCGCTTGAGGAATCCTCGGAGTCGGTGAATGTTGCTCCGACAAGTCCTTTCTTGTACCCCTTCTTGTATTTCTTGGACTTATCGAATTTTGGCGCCTTCCACTTCTCCTTTTGTTTGTTGAGAGGACACTCCGCTTTCATGTGTCCTGGCTTATTGCACTTGAAACACAAAGGAGAGGAAGAGGCGTTAGAAGAACCAAATTTACCTTTGGTCTTGAAGTTACCTTTCCGGAAGAAACGGTTGAACTTCTTGGCCATGAGTGCCATGGACTCCAAGTCCAACTCGTTTTCCGAGTCTTCATCATCGGAAGATGTGGATGAAGCCGCCTTGAATGCAATCGCCTTTTTCTTAGGCGCATCTAGGTTCAAATATGACTTCATATTTTCTTGTAGCTTCACCTTGCTATCTTTGCGTACCTCGTATGACATCTGTCACGCCCCGCTTCCCAAAAACGTGGAGGCGAAGCGTGAGAAGGTCCGCTCAGACTTGAAGCTACAAAGCCGCAAGTCCGATAAGCGTCAATTATTCTAAACTGCAGGTCCTTGCAACGCGAAACGAAACAATGATAATAATAACGAAAAGAGACAAAAGAAATATCTCAGAATATCCATAATAATAAATCTCAACAACGCAGAAAAGCCACCAGGCTACAAATAAAAGAGTCTAAAAGAGGCCTAGCATGGCCAACAAAAGTACAAAGTACGAAAACAAGGAAAAGGGTGCAAGCACCGACATCTAACAGCAACCTAAAGCAAAAGCAAATAAAAATCAGTCTCTAAGACTGGTCTCCGGTGTCCTCGAACTCCTCAACGAACGTAGGCTCGGGCTCAGCGTCAGCAAACACCTCGTCCTCAGCAACTGTCTCTGTCTCAGGGTCTAACATGTGGCACCCAAAGAGAAAGGGGCACATGTCAGCAAGTCTGGAAGACTTGTGCAAGTGAAACTGAAAGGTGGTAAAAGTAAAGCAACCTAGCAGTTCTAGCATGAATGTGATGACATGGCAGTTTAAAGTATGAGTACAACAGGTAAAGAAAAGTAAAGTAAAGTACGAGCATGGCATGGCATTCACAAGACAAGAACACGACAAGTAAAGTAAGCACCTCGTGCACAGAGATTCCGTCCTTTGGCTAGAGTGGCTGTACGGGCCAACTCCTAAGCTCAAGTAACCGTTTATCCCTACCCCTCCACGTGTATCGAGCCAGGGCATTACCCCCGAACACGGAATGCTCGCTTCTGGACCACGAGCCAGGAAGTGTGTAAACAAGTATGGCGTAGGGGTGCACCTAGCCGGACAAGTAGTACTAGGACAAGTATTGTAGCGTGTGCTACGATGCAACAATCAATGCATGGATGACATGGCATGGTAGTTAAAGTAAAGCGTACAGGTAAGGAAAGTAAACGTGACAGTTTTAGCATGCATGAATGACAAGTTTACTGTTAAGATCTAGCTTCGTTGTCAAGCTAGATCATTTAGGTGACGGATCTAGTTTCGTTGTCAAACTAGATCAAGTAGGCGTCTAGCCAGCTATCATTTCACTGACTAGTCTCTTTTACGCTAAAAGCAAGTAAGTGGCCTAAAAACATGGCCCTACACAAGAGTTGGCAAGTTTCACTTGCCTGCAACTATCACGTCAAGAAAACACCGTCCAACGAGTCCAAAGTCACGATTCCTACGTGCACAAGTCCACCGGCCTACATCCGTTTTATTAATCTTGATTAGTGATTTCTAAAACATTTAAAATACTTTAAAAATACTGATTTTTAGTCTTGATTAGCATGCAATTGGGTTGGGGGTCCTAGGGGTGCAAAACGTTACCTCAACACGACGCGAAAGCTACACCGGCGTCGGGTAGCGACGCCGGGGGTTGGAATAATAAGATCGCGCTCCAAGTCCAGATTCCAATTAGATTCCTCGCTGGAATTTCAGAGAAAATAACCCGGGCGACGATTCCAGATTCCAAAGCTCGCACGTGCGACGACGGGCTACGACGTGCGACGACGTCGTACGCGGCAAGTCGTCGAAGAGAACGTACCAAAGTGGGGCCCACAGTAGTCCTAGGGACCTTTGGGGAACCCACAATACCTCTGGAGAACTTGGGGGGCCCACGGAGGCAAGTGGTGCGACGGATGCGGGGTTGCGACGAATGGCCGTCGGTCGTACAGCCTCGGTGCGGGGAGATGGCTCGGTCAGACACGGGGGCGGCGCTGTTGCAACACTTTGGGTCGGTCGCAGCAGCGGGGGCGACGTTTTCCTTCGGTCAGACCGATGGAAATCCTCGGTCAGGCGCTTGGAAGCGCGGTTGCAGCGCTGCAGCGATGCAACGCTCGGGCGCTCGGTCACAGCGGCGGCTTCCTTCGGTCGGGCACGGAGCTAGCGGGGCGACAGAGCGGGTCGGTGCGGAGCGAGGCGACCGGGCGGTTCTCTCGGTCAGACCGAGAGGCCCTATCGGTCAAGCGGGGAACGAAGCGGCGGTCGATGGCAGCGGGCGAGGCGGCCGGTCAGAGCGGGCGGATGCGGGGGTTTTCTTCGGTCGTGCGGGGTACTGAACGTCGCAACGTTGCGACGATTCGTCGCAACGTCCAAAAAGAGTTTGGAAGAGGCTAGGGCTAATTTCTTTGGAAAATAGGACTTGCTAGGGGTTGCTTATATAGTATAGGTGGGTTGACTTGGTCTAGGGCTAAATCTAATAGGATTAGAATTCAAAAAGATTTGAAATTTGAATTTAAACTTCTCCAACCCAATCTAGGATTTGACCTGGTCCAAATGAGCTGGAAATTGGCTCAAAAATTCTTTAAAACGTTTAAAATTCAAATAAATTTTATTTGGCCGAAATTAATTTAAAAATAAATTATTAAAAATAATATAAAACTTGTAAAAATTATAAAAGTGGTCAAATAAACTCCAAAAATTATAAAGTAAATATTGTGGTGATCGTGGCGACGAATGTGAGCTAACTAAGAAGACGGATCTCAAATTCGACGTCGGACGACGAAACTAAAAATAGAAACGTCTCCCGTCAAGAGTGAGAATCGTCACGTCTCATCGAGTAAGTTTAAATTGTGGGAAAACGACTCGAGAAACGTCGTTCCAAAATAGTGCCACTATTTAATACTTTCAGAGACGTTCACAACGGCATAACACACGAAAGTGTTCACAAACACGTGCACGGCCAAAAGCACGTGCACGAACAACGTACAACGAAAAGTGGTCGTTACATCCTCCCCACCTTAGAATAAAGTCCGTCCTCGGACTTTCTAATATAGCTAGTCGCTCTAGTAACTAACCCAAATCAAGTCACATTATATTTCAAACCAAGTATAGTCATTACAAGTGCTCATATATGCACTAGGTAGTCAAACATTATTACTACCAATACGTATATATATTTATATATATTCACGTACGTTATACATTTATACCCATTATAGCCAGTCAATTTCATACATGTATTTCCATCATATATATAAGCATACATTCCTTATATCGCTACTACTTACCTAAACACAAAACAATATTTCAGGTACTCATATAGGATAGTCTCACACTTAGCAAATACAATCATTGCTCTACCTATAGGTAGCTACCTATGCACAAACATCAAGGGTATACTACCCTCTAATATTTCCTAGTATTCATCCAACACCAAACACATCAACACATGCAGTCACACCATACCATTATTAAATCAAATTCACTATATCTAATATACATTCACTATAGTTTCACAATATATATATAGCCATTCAATGCATTCAAATATTTCACCATATATTCACATTACGTACGGTCCTATTACTGTATTTACAACACGCCACCTATACCATAGTCATCAATACCTATAACTAAGCACATACTTACCCGTGCATGGTGCACACCCATACACGCTAACATTTCATTTACATACATCAATCATACCATTATATTACTAGCACATCTATGCACCTAGTTTAGCTAGCATACATATGTTCACACAACAAGTCCTTAGTAACTAGCTATACCACAAGACCAACACCTATAACTATATACTGGCGTAGCGACCCACAATCATGTGCGTAGCACAACCAGGCACAAACACTTCTATCACCATACATACATCAAGCATTTCTATATTCAAACTACAATCATACATTCAATATACTTAGAGTATACTCACTCAGGCTTGAGTGAGACTCAATACACATATCAGGATATTCTATATACGTAACACGGCATTCATACTTATACCAATACCATTCCAATATTTATACGTCTACCATACAACCATATACATTCCATAAATCAATCACACTTAATATTTAGTCAGGCAATACTCACGTAGTTCAATCATTCTATATACCATAATAATAATAATATAGACATCAACATACGTATAATTATAATACGCTCCCTAATACATGCATACGTATTCATCGTATAGTCTCACACATGTAACATATATATTCACACCATAGCCTACTACCTATAATTAGTATTCTAACACATCCACACGTACATAATTAAGATGTGCAATAGTCGTGTATACCTCACGGTATGCACGCATGCAACATCCCGTAAAAGCAACAATACCAATCAAAATTATAACCCTAATACTATATGTATATCACATATATACTCAGGCAACAAAACATAACTACTTACGTCTAAACACTATATATATCTACTTACGAGCACATACTCACATGTAATAATATATAGATCACTCAATAGGCCTACTTACTTATCTATAAGTTCACACATTATCATCACACCTAGCATATACCTAGCTTTACCAATCATTTTATTTCAACCATTATAAGTATCTCTATTTACATACATTCCATTAGATATTTCAACGCTAGCTCTTATATACACCGGCATCCCTAGTATAGTATAGCTATCCACACAAAAATCTATAATTACTAACACACAACAACTTCATACTATCACGAATAACTCCGAGTATATATATATATATACCACACAATAGGCAAGCACCAATATACTATGGGAATTCTCATTCAAGCTCACGTACCCAACTTAGGTATGTGCACTACGACACCTCACAGGGTCCAAGGGCCTACTAAAAACTTAGGGTGGACATAGACATTGACGGCACTAATACCTAAGTAATAGAGGGAGGTCGAAAGCGTGACGAGGGAAGGATCGATAAGCACGTGTTCAGATAGGGCGAATGCAAGGAGACAGCTTGGTTGGACGAACATTGGCTCAATGGTGATGTTTAGGTTGAAGGAAAAGGATATAGTGATGCTTATATAGGATATAGAAAAGAAGATAGGGTAAGTAGCATAAGCTAGAATACGTGAAATCTGAAAACTTTTTTTCTTCAAAATCAGAATCCTCGTCTGAAAAGAAATATTTCGGAATCGATAAAACAAGTTGTTCAAAGTAAATTTGAGTCGAACATTCTTAATAAGAGAAAATGGTCTATTGTTTCTAAAAATCATTTTGAAAGGAAGTAAAATCATTTACGCGAATATTAAGGACATGGTTTAGAAAATTCTATCAGTCAATAATTTAATAAAATGTTGCCAAAAGTTTTTGAAAGTCAAAGAATGGAATAAAACAACAGAAGAATTTAAAATCAGGTTAAATGCTTTCAAAACTTTTAGGCCATGGAAAGGTAATCAATTTTGAAACTTCTTTTAGGAAACCATGGTTCGCCAAAAGTGGAAAAACCGATTTACACAAGGTTCTTAGTATACGAGCACAATGAACCTGGTACGGATAAAGTAATTAAAATTCATTTTAGTCTAGAAATTTTTTTCTAAAAGCACGTAGGGTGAGTGGAAAGATAATAATTATAACTTGATGGTGGAATTATCAAAATTGGTAGCAAACTTTAAAATCGAATCATGGAGGGTCTAAAGCAGGAAGAGGTTATGAAAATAGTAATTTTGCAAAAATCTGGAACAGTGAGAACGACGAGCAAAGACCATCTTGCTGAAATCTGAAATTCTATGTGACTTGAAAAGTATATTAAAAGTAAACACGATGTATTATTCAAATAAGAAAGGAAAATTTTAAATCAAATTGGACAAATGGTTCAGAATAAAATTAATATATGGAAAGACGACATGAGTACGAAAACATAGGCTGGGAAAAAATATTATAAGCTAGAGTTCAAAATTCCGACAAACGTTTTTTTTAAAATTTAAATCAATGAAGAAGTATGAAGTATAAGTATATTAGAATTTTGAACAAAATTAAACTTAGGAAAAAGGAAATCGTAAAATACTTTCAAGAGTTTCAAAGTTCATAATGGAGAGTTTCGAAAAAGGACGACGATCGTCATGAGGCGATCTCGTGATTCGAGGCAAGGAAATTGGTCAGGTGATCAAAACATTCGTACGCCTAGGATATGACTCAGGAGAGGCTACGGGAAACTCCTACGGTCGACCAACTAAAGATTAAAGCTAAACGCTAAGACTTCTAAAGGTTAGACGGTAAAGAAGTGCGTTCAGCTTGGTCCGAAATCGATGAACCCAAAAGCGAACGACCGAAGGAAAATCTAGAAGTCTAATATGGTCAGGGGTAGACATGAACCACTAAGGTAACTCCTACGACGATTAAATCAATTGCCAGAAAGGGGGTCTAACTATCAATCAGAGGCCTCTAACTAGCAAGCACAGACGTCTAACTAAGTCTTCTCATCACCTAGTGTCCTAAAAACGACCAAACTCAGGGCTTCTGATTCGGATGTTGTAATTTATTTAATGGACATTCTGTTATTATCGTTGTTCCGTTAATTCGCATTTGCAAGATTGGACCTGCATGGGCCACCAACAAAACCTGTCACGCCCCGCTTCCCAAAAACGTGGAGGCGAAGCGTGAGAAGGTCCGCTCAGACTTGAAGCTACAAAGCCGCAAGTCCGATAAGCGTCAATTATTCTAAACTGCAGGTCCTTGCAACGCGAAACGAAACAATGATAATAATAACGAAAAGAGACAAAAGAAATATCTCAGAATATCCATAATAATAAATCTCAACAACGCAGAAAAGCCACCAGGCTACAAATAAAAGAGTCTAAAAGAGGCCTAGCATGGCCAACAAAAGTACAAAGTACGAAAACAAGGAAAAGGGTGCAAGCACCGACATCTAACAGCAACCTAAAGCAAAAGCAAATAAAAATCAGTCTCTAAGACTGGTCTCCGGTGTCCTCGAACTCCTCAACAAACGTAGGCTCGGGCTCAGCGTCAGCAAACACCTCGTCCTCAGCAACTGTCTCTGTCTCAGGGTCTAACATGTGGCACCCAAAGAGAAAGGGGCACATGTCAGCAAGTCTGGAAGACTTGTGCAAGTGAAACTGAAAGGTGGTAAAAGTAAAGCAACCTAGCAGTTCTAGCATGAATGTGATGACATGGCAGTTTAAAGTATGAGTACAACAGGTAAAGAAAAGTAAAGTAAAGTACGAGCATGGCATGGCATTCACAAGACAAGAACACGACAAGTAAAGTAAGCACCTCGTGCACAGAGATTCCGTCCTTTGGCTAGAGTGGCTGTACGGGCCAACTCCTAAGCTCAAGTAACCGTTTATCCCTACCCCTCCACGTGTATCGAGCCAGGGCATTACCCCCGAACACGGAATGCTCGCTTCTGGACCACGAGCCAGGAAGTGTGTAAACAAGTATGGCGTAGGGGTGCACCTAGCCGGACAAGTAGTACTAGGACAAGTATTGTAGCGTGTGCTACGATGCAACAATCAATGCATGGATGACATGGAATGGTAGTTAAAGTAAAGCGTACAGGTAAGGAAAGTAAACGTGACAGTTTTAGCATGCATGAATGACAAGTTTACTGTTAAGATCTAGCTTCGTTGTCAAGCTAGATCATTTAGGTGACGGATCTAGTTTCGTTGTCAAACTAGATCAAGTAGGCGTCTAGCCAGCTATCATTTCACTGACTAGTCTCTTTTACGCTAAAAGCAAGTAAGTGGCCTAAAAACATGGCCCTACACAAGAGTTGGCAAGTTTCACTTGCCTGCAACTATCACGTCAAGAAAACACCGTCCAACGAGTCCAAAGTCACGATTCCTACGTGCACAAGTCCACCGGCCTACATCCGTTTTATTAATCTTGATTAGTGATTTCTAAAACATTTAAAATACTTTAAAAATACTGATTTTTAGTCTTGATTAGCATGCAATTGGGTTGGGGGTCCTAGGGGTGCAAAACGTTACCTCAACACGACGCGAAAGCTACACCGGCGTCGGGTAGCGACGCCGGGGGTTGGAATAATAAGATCGCGCTCCAAGTCCAGATTCCAATTAGATTCCTCGCTGGAATTTCAGAGAAAATAACCCGGGCGACGATTCCAGATTCCAAAGCTCGCACGTGCGACGACGGGCTACGACGTGCGACGACGTCGTACGCGGCAAGTCGTCGAAGAGAACGTACCAAAGTGGGGCCCACAGTAGTCCTAGGGACCTTTGGGGAACCCACAATACCTCTGGAGAACTTGGGGGGCCCACGGAGGCAAGTGGTGCGACGGATGCGGGGTTGCGACGAATGGCCGTCGGTCGTACAGCCTCGGTGCGGGGAGATGGCTCGGTCAGACACGGGGGCGGCGCTGTTGCAACACTTTGGGTCGGTCGCAGCAGCGGGGGCGACGTTTTCCTTCGGTCAGACCGATGGAAATCCTCGGTCAGGCGCTTGGAAGCGGGGTTGCAGCGCTGCAGCGATGCAACGCTCGGGCGCTCGGTCACAGCGGCGGCTTCCTTCGGTCGGGCACGGAGCTAGCGGGGCGACAGAGCGGGTCGGTGCGGAGCGAGGCGACCGGGCGGTTCTCTCGGTCAGACCGAGAGGCCCTATCGGTCAAGCGGGGAACGAAGCGGCGGTCGATGGCAGCGGGCGAGGCGGCCGGTCAGAGCGGGCGGATGCGGGGGTTTTCTTCGGTCGTGCGCGGGGTACTGAACGTCGCAACGTTGCGACGATTCGTCGCAACGTCCAAAAAGAGTTTGGAAGAGGCTAGGGCTAATTTCTTTGGAAAATAGGACTTGCTAGGGGTTGCTTATATAGTATAGGTGGGTTGACTTGGTCTAGGGCTAAATCTAATAGGATTAGAATTCAAAAAGATTTGAAATTTGAATTTAAACTTCTCCAACCCAATCTAGGATTTGACCTGGTCCAAATGAGCTGGAAATTGGCTCAAAAATTCTTTAAAACGATTAAAATTCAAATAAATTTTATTTGGCCGAAATTAATTTAAAAATAAATTATTAAAAATAATATAAAACTTGTAAAAATTATAAAAGTGGTCAAATAAACTCCAAAAATTATAAAGTAAATATTGTGGTGATCGTGGCGACGAATGTGAGCTAACTAAGAAGACGGATCTCAAATTTGACGTCAGACGACGAAACTAAAAATAGAAACGTCTCCCGTCAAGAGTGAGAATCGTCACGTCTCATCGAGTAAGTTTAAATTGTGGGAAAACGACTCGAGAAACGTCGTTCCAAAATAGTGCCACTATTTAATACTTTCAGAGACGTTCACAACGGCATAACACACGAAAGTGTTCACAAACACGTGCACGGCCAAAAGCACGTGCACGAACAACGTACAACGAAAAGTGGTCGTTACAACATCAAAGTACCCATTAGTTGAACTACGGTATATTTGTTCATGTCATTGCCTTCCTCGATGGCGAAGGTACGTTTTTCCCAAGAAGAGGGAAGTCCTTCAATAAGCTTTAAGCACTTCTCCTTTTGAGTGTAGATCTTGCCGAGGGCCTCTAACTCGTTTATTATGTCAACGAAGTGAGCGTAATATTCTTTCATCTTCTCGCCCTGTTGCATGTGAAACATTTCGTAATCTTTGGTTACGACAACGAGTTTAGAGTCTCTTACCCGACTCGTCCCTTCATGTAGTATGAGGAGAGAGTTCCAAATTTGATATGCACTCTTACATGTGCATATCTTATTGAAATCCTCGGGCTCCAATGCGCATTGCAAGGCGTTCATTTCCTTGGCATTGCTTACCTCCGCGGCGACCTCCGCGGTAGTCCATTTCTCAAAATCTTCTTCTTCGGGCTCGTTGTACTCCTTCATTGTAGTCCTCCATAAAGATGCACTTCGGAGGAAGGTTTCCATCCGACATTTCCAGTACCTGTAGTTGGTACCGTTGAAGAATGGAGGCCTTGTAGAGGAATGTCCTTCCATCACCGATGACGCTCCTTCACGGTTCCTGAAGGTGTCGTAGTTGGAAGGTGGAGGCACGGTCTTGTTGTCGTTGGCAGACATAGCTGAGTATCTGGCTTTGATACCAAATGTAATGCCCTACCAGCTACTGCACAAGTACTAGCGGGGGGGGGGGGGGGGGGGGGGGGGGTGAATAGTACTTTAAAATAATAAGGCGTATTATTCCAAATTAAATTGCACACAACTACCAAGTCAATTTGCGGAAGCTTAAATTGAATGACAACAATGAAATTAACAATGCTAACAAATGAAGTTAATGGGTTCGGATCCACCCAAGTCTCCCCGACTTGTTCCCGGTGATCCTACGTCCCAACCACCCGGATCCCTTCCGGATACTTGAGTTAGAAACCCTAACTCAAGATTTCCACTATGAATATCTTGTGAAAAACCTTCACAAGATCAAATCATACATGCAATGGCAAAGTGAATCCCACAACCCGGGATCACAAACTTCTCTCACAACCAAGAGAGCCAATAAGCAATATAAAAGAGTTTAATATGAAATAAATACTCTTACCACAAAATCCTATACCTTGAGTTTTTCTTACCCAAAAGGTGGAATGAAGGATTTGAGGAAGATGAAGTTACCAAACCCTAGCACCAAGGAAATGAGCAGCAATGGGTGCCTAGGGAAGATTTGGAAACTTGAATCAAGCAATAGCTTGAAGAGCTCACCAAGAACAAGCTTCTCTCTAGATCTAGAAATGAGAGAGAATGGGTTTCTTGTGAGGAAGAGAGCTTTAGATTTGAGGGAGAATAGCTATCTCTTTAGAACTCAATGAATCTCTTAATGACAGCTCTATTGAAGATAGAAATAACCTAGGTTCGTATTTATAGGGTCCCATAAAAACAAGTTAGGTCAATCTCCAACGGAAAGAAATCTGTGAGATCTAGTCGGTCAAAGAACACTCACTGACCGACTAGTTCATCAACTAGTCGGTCAGTCACAAAGCATGGACCGACTAAGAGCAGATCTGAGAAGAGATAGAATTTCAGACCTAGAAAACTAGTCGGTCCAAGAACACTGTCTGACCGACTAGTTTCACAACTAGTCGGTCATCCAATGAACGTAGACCGACTAAGAGGCAAAACAACATAGTCTGAAGGCAAGTTGACTTAGTCGGTCCAAGAACAAAAGTTGACCGACTAGATTGTCAACTAGTCGGTCATCAAACGTTCTTAGACCGACTAACGGTAAACAGTAGCTTAGGAGAATTTTAGAGTGAACAGTCAGTCTCAACTAGTCGGTCAAAGAAGCATCACTGACCGACTAGTTCACAAACTAGTCGGTCGGTGAGTCAACATAGACCGACTAACTGTAAACAGTAAAGAGCTAAGAATTAACTGACAGAAACTAGTCGGTCCAAGAACAGTGGCCGACCGACTAGATCACCATCTAGTCGGTCAGTACTTGTTCTTGTACCAACTAACATGCACAACAAAGTCCGAATCGAAGCGCGACGCTTCGAGGAAGTTAGAGTGAACTTGTGCAAGAATCCTAGAGCTACGAAATGAGCGTAATGAAGATAGAAACGTAAGATATACTCAAGGCTTAACATTCTATCAATCGAAACTAAAAGACTATAAATAAAACCTTAATAAACGGTCTTTGAGAGCTTCGATTGAATCTTCATTACTTCCAAAGCGTCGCAAGAGCTTCAACGAAGCTTTAGGCATGAAAATGAGCTTTGGAAAGTGTTGAGATGTCGCTTTGAATGTTCACGTGAAATTGGCGACGATCTCCAATACTGCGCTCACAAATTGTTAGATCATGAATTATTTATGTTTGCTCATCATCCAAAACCAAATCCGGGGAGTCCAATATTCAACAACACAATGGATAGATTATATGCATCTGATATGATGCAATTGAACAGAAACGACTGAATGGTTGATGTAACCGCATATGGTTATACATGAAATATCAATAGATAATACACGTACTTTGACCCAACACCTGACTTGACATGTGGGATTGTGGGAGCATATGGTCAAGATGATACAGAAGTGTCTGGATCTGCTCTATTTATACCTCCAACACACGAGGAATGAAACTTGACCGTCGCCCTATGGGGTTGGTAAGTAGCATCACGGGTAGCTCCCGTGACGGGGTGCATTTTAGTCATTTTTTGTACTCTTGGACATAGACTTAACACTAGAACAGTTGGTTATCAAATATTGCTTTAACATCATATTAAGTCTTTTCCTCACAGTTTGCAAATTGCTATCAAATGTTTAACTGCTGCAACTCTTACAAATTAAACTTATTATATGCTTCTATGTACTCATACCATGCTCGTCTGTAAAGTTACAATTGAATCGATGGAGCAGAAGTTAATAATTTGCATTCTTAATATTGGTCCCCGAGCCGATGTCTAGGATCGTTTGTGTCCAAGTCTGGATCACCCTACATGAATAGTGACCTGCTTGGCCAAACCTAACTGGCCGTGTTCGTCTGGATCAATGCTAGAATCCCAATTATCATCAATGCAAACACTGATTATGGTTATATCTTGATTTTAGCTTGGCTTAATTAAATTACTTAACCTTTCTTTTACAGAGAATCTTGCCGAGTAACCCTCGCTGACAGACATTTCATTTTGTTGTCTTATGAAATATCTGTAAGGTCTTGATAGTGAGTTTACTGAAGATATTGCTACAGAAGTCAAGCCAGTGCTCGAAGACTACGTGGAATACCTGCCTACTGAAGACTAGACGATCACCTACGTGACTGCACTTTTAAAACTTGGAATAATGTAATTTGTGTGCTATGTTGTTTTGTCCATACTAGGCCAATGTTGGACTTTATTTTCAGACGTTTTGGTATTGTAATAATTTCATTCAGACTGTTTCTTATAAGCATGCAAGATCCTGCCGTTGTATTCACAAACACGTCATTGTGTTTAAACCAAGGAGGAAAGATAAAAAAAGATTTACAGAAAAAGAAAAACGTACTCCTTGTTTTAAGTACATCGTGGACCCGTTCGCGTTCTCGCTCCTGGTAGTATGAGAAGCGGGGCGTGACAGGTTTCTGTGGTGGCCCATGCAGGTCATGCTCATGCGAATACTTTAAGAAATAGTTTGAATGACATTAGTATCAAAGTGTCTAGCTAGAATAATTTTCTAACCTAACACTGATCATTGTGGGTTGTTTTGAAGTATGGCAGGTCGATCAAATACTCATGGCATCACCAATAACGACATCATGGGTGTAGCTGGATATTCAACATCAACTTCTCTGACGTGAACCACAACCATTCCATTTACGATCGCTAAGTAATTACACTCCATACTTTAGATATAGTCTTATTAGTTGCACCCATCCTTAATTTACTCGTTCATCGTCTCCTAATCCTGAGAAATTCCGAGGATGGAATTTTCTTAAGGAGGGTAGAATGTAACAGATCATATCCATCAGCAAGCATATTTTCATATTTTACGTATTTTTATAATTTTAAAGGTATTTAAAAATGAGATTATGTGATGTTAAAATGGTTTATCAGGATTTTAATGTCCAAAATAGTTTCGAAACAATTATTAAAAAATATTTTGTATCAGAAAAATAGTAATAGCATATTTAGTAATTTCGAGTATTATCAAATATTTTTAAATACTTTATATTATATTTTCTATTTAAATATCACTGAAATAACATTATTAATTATTTTTCTATGTAAATGATATCAAAATGATTTCAAAATTTTACAATATGATTCTATAGTCATTTAGTATTCCCAATAAATTTTAGATATTTTTATGAAGTCAAATCGACCTATAACCTGCAACCCCATAACTCAAACGTTTTGACCCAAAACTCGTATTTTCGTAAGTCAAACTCTGAAATTGACCTAATTTTCATGATTCTCGCGTCAATACAAATGCGTTGCATTTTTTCTGGAATTTTTCGGAGTCATATGTGATAAATAATAATTTAATATAATAATAATATTTTATTTTTTACTAATTACTATCCTTAATTATGTTTTACATTAACTAATTACGTTTTACCTACCCCCTAAACGCAGCCACCAACTAAAACGTGTTTCCCATGTTCATTCCCCCCCTAATTTGGTTATCAACCCCAGACCTCTTAATTAAGCTAATTAATACATATATTATAATATTATATTCCTAATTATATACAAACTTATCCTCTAACCCTTCTTCATCCTCACACCAAGGCAAACTCACGGCCAACCCATGCCTAACTTCCACCCATCTCCTCCTCTACTCCACTGCCACTAGCTTCACCACCATCTCCTCCTTCACCATCGTCCTCCACCACAACCACCATCAACACCCTCATCATCTTCATCTTCACCTCAAAACACACAAACAAACCCCCATCCTCCTCCTCCTTCTCAAACTCTGACGAAGCCACCTTCGACATCCGACGCGTCACGTCCGCACCACCACCTAACCAAGGATCCCCTACGACGCTGACGACTCCGCTCCACCACGGAGCTCCTCGCTGTCGCCGGCGAAACAAAACAACGCAAAACATCCTCACCGGAGCTCCACCGCCGCCGTTCATTGACGTCGCCGTGCCCAACCACCGCCCCCGCCATCATGCACCCTACCGTGCCGCCCTCTCACTGCTGTCGGCTACCGGCAGCAAGCCCCTCAATCTTGTAGGCTGCCGTTTCATGCGAAGAGAGAGAAAGATGGTAGAGAAAGAGAGAGTTTTAGAGAGATAAAGAGGTGATTTAATTAAGAAAAATTAGAAACTTACAATATAGAACTCGAAAAAATTATTGGGAAGTACCAAAAAATCTAGAGCATTGCAACGAATGCACTGCTCCGGTTTCTTCGCGATCAGGAAAGTATATCTCCCGTACTAATTTTTTAAAGTTAAATTCTAATTATAATATTGTTAAGGCCAAAAATGACCGAAACAATTGATGTACTGACGTGGATCCTCTCCTACTGAGTCGGAGCCTCGTCAGCTGGTTGGGTGGGACCCTAGGTTGGAAGAATCAGGGTCGTTGATGAATGGTAATTGGCTTGCGATGCTCGATCGACCCCCGAACGGTTCGTATGTCGATCGATCGAGGCTGAAAAGATCAGGAGTGACCCTCACGTAGGATCGAGACTCGGCGGATCTGCACCACAAGGAAGCATAAGGGGAGTCGGATCTGAGTCCCGATCCAAATCCCCTCCGATGCTTAAGATAGAATGGAACGAGAGAGAGAGAGAGAGAGAGAGAGAGAGAGAGAGAGAGAGAGAGAGAGAGAGAGAGAGAGAGAGAGAGAGAATCAAGAGCGATGAGGACGATATCTTCAAATTTCCAATCTGGAACCGTCTTATATCGACTAGATGACCATGACGTGATGAGACACGTGTAGGAGATCCGGGATTCTCAACAGCTTGGATTTCGAATCGGCGAATCATCCAAATCATCAAAGCGGGTGCTTTGTCGCCTAAAAACTTTAGCGTTAATTCCTCGACTGTCGTGTCCTATTAATACGATGTAACGTCGCTTGATCCCAACAAGCAGACTATTTGAGGTCGTGCGACAGGGGCCACTGTTGAGTCATCGGACCGATACTCGAGATGACTCGTTCGACGAGTGACTAAGGCCCACAGAGCCCACGAGAGAAGACTGATACCGACTCAGTCAAAGCCCACCTACCAGTCGCTCGTTGCACTCCCACCAATCGAACGTGGGATTGAAGGCTAGCTCATAAATAGCAGGAACGTGGGCTATGGTTACCCCTATTAAAGGGGGGAGATCATGGCACCATAATTAGTGACTGTTATCCTCCCAACATCACTGAAAAGACATGGGAGCTCTATAAATACAGGAGGTTCCAACTCCCAAGGTACGAGATCTAATACTCGGACTTTTTATACTCCAACTTATATTTCTTCTACAAAAGAGCTTGCGACGTCAAATCTCAGCTGCTCTTAGCTCTCTCCCTCTCTTAAGTTCCATTCTAACTTAAGCATCGGAGGGGATTTGGGTCGGGACCAAGATCCGAACCCCCTGACGCTTCCTTGTGGTGCAGATCACCGAGTCTCGATACTACGCGAGGGTCACTCTTGAGCTTCTTAGCCTCGATCGATCGACATACGAACCGCTCGAGAGTCGATCGGGCATCGCAAGCCAATTACCATCCATCAACCACTCTGGTTCTTCCAACCTAGGGTCCCACCTAACCGGCTGACGAGGCTCCAATTCGACAGGAGAGGATCTACGTCAGCACATCAATTGTTTTGGTCATTTTTGGCCTTAACAACTATTTTAACTTAAAAAGTAGTCCCATCGATTTCTCACGTACACTGACATACAGAAAAATTATATGTTGTAGTACTAGATGAGACACTCATTTAGACATCTTGTGTAAAGAATTCCGACATGTAGTTTGCTCTGAATAAATCGTTGAATATATTGAGAAAATCATTTTATTAATTTAAAAATTCGTTTTGGCTATTTAAATTAATAAAAATGCCTAACAATTATTTTAAATTTCTGAAAAATACATGTTAGCCTTAGAAAAATATTTTAAGCTTAATTATACTCGTTTACTTAACTTTAATTATTTCCTTATGCATTTCTTAGCATAATTGTCTGTTTTAACGCATTATAAAATTGTAATATTGTAATTGTACAATTGTGAAATTTTGTGAAACTCTTGTATAGACTCATGAGATAATGTGGACATGTAATATGCATATGATATGATGCAATTGAACAGAAACGACTGAATGACTGATGTAACCACATAAGGTTTCACATAACAAATCAATAGATAGTATACGTACTTTGACCCGACACGTGACTTGACCTGTGAGATTGGTGTAGTCTATGGTTAATATAATACGGAAGTGTCTGGATCCGCTCTATTGCTACCTGTAACACACGAGGCAAGCAACCTGCCCATTGCCCTATCGGGTCAGTAAGTAGCGTCACGGGAAGCTCCCGTGACGGGGCGCATTTTAGTCATATTTCGTACTCCTGGACATAGACTTAACACTAAAACAATTGGTTATCAAGTATTTTTTAACATATTATATAGTCTTTTCCTCACAGGTTGCAAATTGCTATCAAATGTTAAACTGTTGCAGCTCTTACAAAGTAAACTTGTTATATGCTTCTTTGTATTCATACCATGCTCGTCTGTGAAGTTATAACTGAATAGATGCGACAGAAGTTAATAATTGGCATTCTTAATATTGGTCTCGAGCCAGTGTTTAGAATCGTTTGTGTCCAAGTTTGGATCACCCTAAGGGGATAGTGACCTGCTTGGCCAAACCTGACTGGTCATGTTCATCTGGATCAATGCTAGAATCCCAATTAACATCAATGTAAACATTGATATTGTTTATATCTTGATTTCAGCTTGGCTTAATTAAATTACTTAATATTTCTGTTACGGATAATCTTGCCAAGTAACTCTCACTGACAGACATTTCATTTAGTTGTCTTATGAAATGTCATTCAGGTTTTGATAGTGAATTCACTGAAGATATTGCTGCAGAAGTCGAGCCAGTACTCGAAGACTACGTGGAGTACCTGCTTACTGAAGACTCGATGATCACCTTCGCGACTGCACTTTTAAAACTTGGAATAATGTAATTTGTGTGCTATGTTGTTTTGGCCATACTAGGTCTATGTTGTACTTTTTTGGTATTGCAATAATGTCATTAAGACTGTTTTTTATAAGCATGCAAGATCCTGTCGTTGTATTCACTGCCACGTCATTGTGTTTAAACCAAGTAGGAAATATAAAAAAATATTTACAAAAAAAAGAAAAAAAAACACTCCTTCTTGTTTTAAGCTCAACGCGGGCCTGTTCGCGTTCTCGCTCCTGGTAGAATGGGAAGCAGGGCGTGACAGGTTTCTGTGACGGTTCATGCAGGTCATGCTCATGCGAATAATTTAAGAAATAGTTTGGATGACATTAGTGTTAGCTATTGGCTTTTTAGACCAATATAGTTTTGATGATTATCACAACTGTTGTTGCTAATAACTCTCAATGTGTTAGCATCATGTTTAACAATTGAAGTATAACATTTTGGAGACTAAAAGCTTGGTGCAAGGATGGACATCAAGAGGAGAATTACCATAGCTTGGAGCTTGATGAAAGGAAGCTCATCAAGAGGTGCCAAAGCTTGGAAGATGATGTGGAGAATCAAGGCTACTCAAGCTTGAAGAGTAGTGCACTTAGATGTAAATGAATGTAATCCATGTAATATGTACATTTATGTCTTTTACTTCTTTGTGTGAGTTAGGTTGCCTTGATTAGATGGTCATACTCATTCATGCATATGCATTAACCATCTTAGTTAACCTTAGGATCATCATAGAAACCAATCCAATAGGTTCCCAATGCCAAAAACTCAATTGGAGTTTTTGGACTTCCAACAGGCGCCTGTTGAAGGCATGACAGGCGACTAGTGGTTCACCTGGCGCCTGTCCATCCTTCAACAGATGACTGTTATGTACTAGCTCAAGTCAATATTTCTTGACTTTATACTTGAGCATTTGGTACGGGCGACTGAAGTTCAAATGACATGCACCTGTCAACTAACAGGTGCCTGAACTTTATTCAACAGTCGCCTGGTACACCAATGTGCGTAACATGGTATTTTGAGCTACAATCCTTCTTGTGTGATAGACGACTAATGTAGACTTGTCAGGCGCTTGTCAACCATCAGGCACCTGAACGTTTTTCTTTAGTCGCCCGATACACAAGTACGTAAGTTGTCTTTTTCCACCTCAAATCCATCCCTTGTGACAGTTGCCTGATGAAGCCTTGACAGGCGCCTACACAGTGGTACATGCGCTTGTGTTGTCTTCTACAGTCGCCTATCCTGGCTCAGAATATAACCAATGGATAAAACTAACCGTTACAACAGGCGCCTGACTCTTTGCCTACAGGCACTTATCCAAGCTGTTTCAGTCAAAATCTAACCGTTACAACAGGCGCCTGACTCTTTGCCTACATGCACTTATCCGAGCTGTTTCAGCCAAAATCTAGCTCTTGCAAATTGGGTTGTTTGGGCTTTTTCCTTGGGTTTAATGGGTTATTTTGGCTTCCTATAAATAGGAGATGGCTTAGTTCATCTAGAAGGCTTAATTATCATTGAAGATCATTGAGAAACATAAAGCCAATCTTATTTCTCTCATTTCCTTCTTTTGAGTTTTAATCCTCTTCATGCATTGAAGCTAGCTCATAGGGCAATCCTCTAAGTGTAATCAACGGTCATCTCAACACTTGAAGATCCTCTTCCATGTCATGCATTCATCTTTGAGTAAGTGTATCTCATCAAGGCATATGGAAAAGTCTTTTATTTCATCTTTTTGAATTGAAACCCTAACTCTATTTGTGAGAGTTCCCTTTGTGGAAGTTTGAGTCCTTGTGTAGGACTAATCCTTGTGTAGGGTTTGTGTGCGTCCTTATGTAGGAAAAATCCCTTGTGTAGGGTGTCCCTTATGTAGGGAGTTGTATTCACTACCTTGTGTAGGATTATAATATATATGGGTATGGCTGGATGTACCCAAGTTATGAAACCGAAGTAAAATCCTTTGTGCTTGCATTTACTTAATTGTGTAGATTAATCTCCTCTTGCACTTATAATTCCGTATTTACAAGTTTATTTTTTAACTACACAATTATTGCCATTACATTATTCCCCCTCTAGTTTGTGTGTTGTTTAGTATTGCAAGGTAGACGGTCCTTACAATTGGTATTAGAGTGAGGTTGAAGCATTCAAACAACTATGTCATTCAACGCTTCATCATTGTCTTAAGAAGAATGTCTATCAACCGTTCGACCCCCGCTCTTCAACGGAACGAACTACCCAAGTTGGAAAATCAAGATGATGATCTACTTGGAGGGTCAAGACCTATGGGATGTCACAGAGTCTCCTTTTGGGAAGCCTACTACACCCTCAGCTACTAGGACAAAGGCAGACAAGGATTTGATTAAATCCAATGCGAGGGCAATGAACGCATTCCATTGTGCCATCAACCACAATTAGTTCAACCGCATCTCCATGTGTAAAACGGCCAACGAGACTTGGCATACCTTGGAGATCACTTATGAAGGGACTTCAAAGGTAAAGAAATTTAAACAAAGTGTGTTTAGATCTAAATAGAATTGTTTGTAGGGAAATATATGCCCTCGAGGATATTTATCCTAGAATATATCTTATTCATATATATATATATATATATATATATATATATATATATATATATATATATATATATATATATATATATATATATGTATGTATGTATGTATGTATGTATGTATGTATGTATATATATATGGTACTAATTATCCTAGTATAGTTAATATATATTTATTATATACTTGGATAATTTCCTTAGACTTAAAGTAAGGGCATACACGTATCTAGATGAAGATCTCGATTGTGGGAAGTGTATGACCGATAAGAACTTGAGTCTCAAAACGTTCATAGTCATAGATGTGTCGAGAAAGGGATATCGGCACATCGGACAGACCATTGTGTCTTTGTCTTACCCTATAGGGTAATGATGATCTCATAATCATTCGATCTGTCGAAGTCGGAGATGAGACACAGGTGCTCATTGGAAAATGATTTCACTGAATGACCCAATAAAGAGTTACCAAATGGTTAACCTTAAATAAAATGTCATTAATAACTCTCTAGTGATGATAGGCTAGTTGGTCCTTTCGACTTGATGTCATTGTACGAACCTGTGCGTGAACGGTGTCACTTAGATCTATGATCTAGTCTCGAGTCTTTACTCGTTGAAATGTCTTAGGTTGGGTGACACTTGAAGCGTACGAGGTAAGTAGTGACTAAGATAGGATTCGTCTCGTCCGTTAAGGGAAGTCAGTGTCACATGCTTAGTACGGTTCTTTGTGCTAAACTTCGGTCGAGGTATGTTGTAGGATGTACAACATGGACATACCAAAGATCGTTGTATACTGACCAGTGCTAGTTAGTAGGGTTGACAATTTACCATACCATAGGCTTAGCAGTGACATAGTTATGACGAAGGGACTATATCTGCGGTATTCATCACTGACGAGATTTTGTCAATGGGTCAATTACGTAATGATGATGCCGAAACAGGGGCAACACCTACTGCTCGTGGTCACTATCATTTAGGGGTTTCGAATCCCAACCTGTAGGAGGATCAGGCTATAGGGTCTCACACCGAGTGGGATTTGCGTCTTAGTAATGGAAAGAATTTAGGAGGAGTGCACTCGGGTGCACGAGAATAATTGAAGTCATAAAGAGTTTGTGACATTAAGTCTATATTAACGGGAATTAATTGTATCGCAAATTGTTTGCGATATAAACATTAGTGGAATGCTAAAAGGAAAGATTACATATGATGTAAAAGCATTTAAAATTAATCGTAAAATGTGAACGAGGATTTTTTTAGAATAGGATCGTAGAGGTTTTTTCCACGAACGTCACGGAAAAAACCGAGTGCAAATCGGAATTCAAACGGGCTCAAAAACTCATTTTAAAAGTGTTTTAAAATGAAAAGGGGGTGAAGTGGTTGTGGGTTGGACCCGCGCTCAGCGGGCGCCTGCCCGCCCACCTGCCTGCCTGTCACTCGAGCGGGTCGGGCCCTCTCCAAGCGGGTGCCTGCCCGCCTGCCCAGGCGGGTGGGTCTGGCCCGTTGAAACAGGCGAGACCCGCTCTAGCGGGAGCCCGCCCGCCCGCCCAGGCGGGCGGGTCTGGGTCTGGGCATGCCAAAATGGGCGGCATGCCCGCCGAGCCCAGCCCGCCCCGGCAGGCAGGCCACCCTATTAGGCGTGCCTAACCCACGGGTGTGACCTGCGGGTGGGACCCACGGGTGGGCCCGGTCAGTTGGAAACCCTAATTCTAAGTGACGACTACGAATTTTGTGACTTTTTGCTCAACTTTGAGCAATTGTTTGAGGGGTCAAACGAAGTCGAAATTCGTCGTCATTTGTTTCTATGCGTTCAATGTTCATAGCTCTTCAAATTGATATGTTGTATCACTTCCGAAGCCCAACGGTGAGGGAGAAATAATTGGTTGAAGTTGAGCCTTAGTGTAAGGCAAAACTTAACCCAATTTTCTCCACTAATTAATTCCCATATTGATTAATCCCATATTGCTCATGAGACGAGCAAGGGGTTCGGCCTCCTATATAAATAGGGGTCGACACCCCTTAGAAAAATTGTACCGAGTCTCTGAATCGAGTAGCTTCGAAAAGTTTTGAGCACGCCCGATTCAAGACAAAATTATTCTCTCCTCCTCATCTCTTCCGATTCCTTCGTTTGCGTCCTAGCAAGACGAGGAGGAGGATTGGATTCGATCCAAAGTCTACGATGCATATCGCTTTCAAAGTGAAACTTTCTTCGACGATTGATTTGCTCGGAGGCGCGGTGTCTGCTCGCTTTGGGTGGAGCAGTTTGGAGGTGTAGAGGCGGCTATCTTCGGGGAAGGCCAAAGTCCGTTGCTGAAAACGACACTTTGCCGGTGCAAGCAAAGTTCCAGGTATGTACTTTAAATGCATTATATTTATTTCATTGTAGTAGTTTAGATCTATTTTGGGGCTGGTCAAATCCACCCCAAGATAGTAGAGATCCTGGCAAGGGTCTTTGACATTCTTAGGGTTCGTTATTAAATAGTTTAATAAATTTTTTCCGCTGTTGTTTAATTCTTTCATTCGTCCGACATATGACGGGTGAAGAATTATGCCCTAAGGGTCTCTCAAATCCCATCATTGGTATCTGAGCATAGGTCTACTTCTAATCTAAGGACTGCAATGAATATAAATGCATGAATGCTTGCTAAGTACATAAAAATCTAGTTTTTAACATTATGAGATAATTGTTAAAAATGGAACAAATTAATTTTAAATGCTTTAAAATTATTTATGTAGCATGCTGTCATTTATGCGATAATTTTTTAAACAGATATTCATGTAATAAAATTATGTGATAATTCTTGAACATGGAACTACTAATTTTTATTAGATAAAATTTTAGATGTTTTAAAATAATGCTTAAAATTTATGTGATAAATTTTTTAAGTTGCCTGTTATTATTTATGAGATAAATGTTAAATTGTTGTTCATGTTAATAATTATGCGATAATTATTAAAAAGGTTAGAAACTTAATTTTATGCGATATTTAAGTTGCGAATCTGCATGCTAATTTTATAAGATAAAAGTTAGTTTATGTTTTAATGGTAATTTTATTTTCTTGTTTATTATATGATAATTCTAGAAAGCCATTTAGGTTGGCCATTAAAATTCATCTAAAATTATGAGATAATTTTTAGATTGACATGATATGTTTAATAAATTGTCACATCATTTTAAATTCCTAATTCCTGATTAAGGTAGCCCTTTTTGCAACGATTATTATTTTAAACATTCTAATAATAATTCTAATAAAAGGCTACACTTTAAATTGTTGTAATTTGAATTTATTAAAATCCTAATACTTGATTAGGATAGCACGTTGAAACTTTAAACCTTGTAGTTGATAAGGACTCTAATAAAAGTTATTAACCAAATCCTAATAATTCTGAATTTTAGGATTCAACTAATTGATAGGATTAACTAGTTTTAATGAAGCCACTTTAGTTGATGGCACACATTTGAATGGTGAATTTTTCTTTAATGGACCATGATCCGGTCTAGTGTTTTTTGATTAGTGTTGAAGATCACCATAAGCTTAACTATGGATAGTGATCCTGGCCTAGTCAATTTTCTGGCCGTGTTCCACTGGACCGCAAGGATGCGAATCATGATTATGTGACACCGTCAAACTATATCTAGTCTAATACATTAATAATCTTCTTGAAGATAAATCGTAGCCCTCCTTGTTTTGAAGTCTTGGAGACTATAGGGTACATGTTATAGTTGTTAAGCACACTTAAGCCGTGGCATGAAAACCTTATGGAAACCAACTTTTAATTACATATGATGTAGTCTAAACTTAATCCAAACCGTCGTGTCGTGCATACACCAAGCATCGGCGTAAGTTAAGCTAGACACGAAAACAATGGTCTGACTAAACTAGTCATTATGATTTGGATGAGCACACTCATGATCATAAGTGACTAGGGGTAGAAATCTATAGGAAGTAATATATGATATGATTAATGAAGAGTTCATTTACCGACTGTAGAGTCAAACAACTTGTTGAGCACACTTAAGGTTAGGAGACTCAGGGTAATTGGATCCCTCTTCCACTAATTTTTTATTAATGTTATGGCTTAACTGTTTATTAAAATAGTGGGAGAATATAGTTTAATAAAAACCTCTTAAACTATAAAAGAACTTATGCTAATTAAACTTCTATTAAAATGCAGTATGGAGTCTGGACTTAAATTCATTATCGAGAAGAATATGTTGAACGTGACGAATTACAAGGACTGGTTGAGGAACATCAAGCTTGTCCTCTCATTAGCTGGGATAGGTTACGTACTAATGGAAACTGCTCCGGAGAAGCCCAATGAAGATGCCATCAATGAAGAGAAGGAAACGTACAAGTAATGGCAAAGGGATGCAGAGAAGGCCAGGTGCCTTACTCTGGCCTCAATGAACAGTGATCTGCAGAGAAAGCATGACCATATGGATGTTTAGAGTATGCTTTTGAACACAAAGGAATTGTATGACAAGCGTTCTAGGGTTGCTAGATTTGAGGCCACCTGCAACCTTTGGGAGACAAAGATGACGATGGGCCTCGTCCAGAATCATGTGATTAAGATGATCGGGTTCGTAGAGGACGCATCCCAACTAGGATTTGTCCTTGAAAATGAGATGAGCACGAACATAATCTTAAAGTCTTTAACCCCAGATTTCAACCAGTTCATTACAAGTTTTATAATGAACAATACAGAGGTGGAACTTCCAGGTCTCCTGAACATGCTTCGGCAGTTCGAGGAGAGAATCGAGAAGAAACCACTAATGTTGGTTGTCGGCTCTGTTTCTTCTCACCAGCCTAAGGGCAAGGGTAAGAAGAGGCAGATCCCTTAACCTGCCAAAGGGAAGAAGGGGAAAAATAAGAAAGGGGCATCGTCGGAGTCTGAGTGTTCCCATTGCTACAAGCCGGGACATTGGAAGAGGAACTACAAGGCCTACCTTGCAGAGAAAAAGGGGCATGGTGATGCCTCAACCTTAGGTACGAATCTTGTTTAAAGAGTATATTATAAAGATTAATACATGGTATGAGATACCGATATGATTACTAAAACATCTGTATACTGTCTACAGGTGCTTGAAGCGATGGATGGTTGAAGCTCCCAAGTGCGGTCGGCAATCAGAGTAATCATTGCTGCTGGGACCGTCGAGGGACTTCGGAGATATCGTGGAAGCAATCGTATTTTTATTTTTGAATAAATGTAACGATGGTCTTTTGTGAACAATGATTGAGTGAGTGTCACTCGGGAGATATATTGCGAACAATTTTCATTCAATAAAGTCGTTGTTTCTAGTATCTTGACAAATATGCTCTGGTGGCTATCTGAGTTGTTGCGCATGGTTTTCTGAGTTGTTGTGAATACTTCTGAATTTTTGTGATTAATTGGAGATGTCAGTATTTTTAACAAATCTAAAGTAACGAGTAAATTCGAGGTGCAAGTAATTTAGATGTGACCTTGATTATGTGCATATATAAGAATAGTTCTTGTTGGGCCTGCTTATAATACTTCAAGTTAGAAGATTAATGCAGATAAAAGAATTGATAGTGTAAGTAGTTTTGATTGAGTCAGTTATCATCAAAACTTCTATAAACGAATTTTGATGTAACTACTTCGTCAGAACGACCTGCCACAAATTCATTCCATGTAAGATTCATTTAGCACATATGGACTGGTTATACTTAATAATCAACATTCTAAATATGATTTAGATAGTTAAGTAATAAAACCAGACAGTTCTCAAAGTCAGTGGGAGCTAGCATAAAACTTGGTTCCGGTTTTGGAACTAAGTTAAAGCACCAAGTTATGGATGTAACGTCCCGTTCCCGGGGCCCGTTACTTTTTGATATTTGCGTAGGTCCTGCAGTTAACCAGTGAAAACAAAATAGCCACGATGCAGAGATGTACAAAAATACCCAAATAATGTCCAATTATTACAATCCATATTGTACAAAATGTTCCAACAAGATACATGAAAGAAAGAAGGTACACAACTGAAAATAGCTCTGAAAACTGAGGACTCATGGTCGAACGCTGGCACTATTAACTCAAGAGCATCTACCTCTATATGTTCGTCGTCTACGGTGCCACAGAGATAGAACCGTAGGTAAGTCACAACAATTCTAGCAATAGAAACAAAGTAGTGCAAAAGTATGCAACAGACTATAGTAAACAAAAGATGGTCATGCTGGTGCAAAAAGTAAAGTATGAGTAGACATGTATGTAAGAGTGATAAGTAAAGTACTGGTAACTATTCAGATGTGGTAAGTAAAGTACATGTAATGCATAAGGTAAAGGTGACTGTGCAAGTGCAAAAGTAATAACTGTGGTGTGGCATATGATAGCAACAATATCTTAACCCACATGCAATGTGATGACAATAGTAAGACAACCAGATAGATGTAGTAACACTTAAGAAAAGATGAGAGTCGATTGACTATCTAATAGTGTAGGTTGGCTTAATAATAAGAAGTCTAGCTTAACTCCCAAACTAGCCAGGCAGTCAGGGCTTGAAGGCACATGTCACTTCCAAGACCGCAGGACAAGTCCTTTGGTTGACCAACCCCCTTCCCATTCCTTTCTAGACACTGATTCAGTAGTAATTTAAGACCGCTTATTATTATACTGTTCTATCACGTTCGAGTAGTCTTGACTTAGTCAGTAGAATAGTCGTACCATGTTAGTAGTCGTGATGAAACAATGGTATCAATCAACTAGTGTAATATCAATCAACTAGTGCATCAGTCTTAGCTCGAGTGTACGATATGCAACCAGAAGTGCACCCATCCCACAGAGCAACCCGTGGAATATCTACCTACCATCCCCTGCAGGGTGATGGTACAGCTTACCAAATAAAGGTGGACCCGGTCACTCCCGTACACTTTATAGCTCAAGACTACCCCATATCCCGTGTATTATCAATCAAGCTAGTGCATCAGTCTTAGCTCGAGTGTACGATATGCAACCAGAAGTGCACCCATCCCACGGAGCAACTTGTGAAATATCTACCTACCATCCCATACAGGGTGATGGTACAGCTTACCAAATAAGGGTAGACCCGGTCACTCCCGCACACTTCGTAGCTCAAGACTACCCCATAACCCGTGTTGTATCACATTAAACATTTACAATCGTATTCGTATCCATATTCATATCTGTATCCGTATCTGTATCTGTATCCATGTCCGTGTCCATGTGGCCTTATAGGCCCATCATTTCGTACATCCAGCAATGTGTACAACAATACATCCAACAACGTGTACAACAATACATACAACAATGGGTACAACAAATACATATATATGGTATTTACTTGCTGAAAATTCAAGGCAGAAACCTCAACAGAGAATGTCAATCCTGAGCAATGCTTGAAGTCCAACAACTATGATAACGATCCATGCTTCGAGCATGCAGTAATTCCATAAAGTACACTTTCTACGTTTTTAGAATTAATTGTGACTTACACCCGATCCATGCTTCGAGCATGCGGTTTTCAATTAGTACACAGTTTTTTCCAAGTAGATGGTCGCGTGCTCCAACGACCAAAGTTAAAAGTTGGCAATATCATTTGCTTAAGTCCATGGTCATTCCACTATTGATTAGTCCTCTAGTTAATTAGGTCTCTAATCAATTGTTCAAGTCAATAGCTGTTCTGAGAATATATATGATGTCCTAAGTTCATACGAGTACACTATCCAGATTTCTAATGTTAGAATTAGAGTGACTTACACTATCGAGATCGTCGTAGTAAGACGAGGTTGGAGCTAGCGCTTATAAAGATGCTGGTGCAAGAAAATTGGTACCTGCAATCACAAGAAACCATTAGTTACAGGCTACCCTATTTTCTATCTATTTAAAAGGGTGGTTTTGATTTTTAAAACTGGTTGAAACGGGTCGGAAAACGTTCTAAATTTTTCTATAGGCTAGATATGATGAAAATAATTTTACTGTAGGAGGAAATATTTTTCAAAAGCTCATGGTAATTTTTATAATTTTTTAAAGTCAAAATAGATTTAAAAACTAATTTTTAATTAAGTAATGTAATTATTCAACAATTTATTCTGGATGCAATCTACATCGAAAAATCGCAAATGAGCTCTCAAAACGACCGTCTCAAAGAGTACTATAACATATATTTTTATCACCTATCAGTGTACGTGAAAATAAAGAGTTACAGAATTTTGAACGAAAATAACGTATTTAAGTTTTAGGGTTAAAAATTTATTCGGGAAAAACTAAGCATCAGATTGAGATGAAATTAGCGCCATTGGTCCAGAATGCCATTTCTGATTTTCTGGAGCTGGACTCACATTTTTTATCTCTATATTATTACTTATGCATTTAAAACCATTAAACTCTATATAATATTATATAAAAAACAAAAATACGAAAATACGTTTTCGTATTTATAAAAATACGGTATCGTATTTAACTCACCCCCGTCATTCCCTTGCATGCGGAGTGTTACGGCGACGGCGACAGTGACGGGGCTCGTGGCAGCGACGAGGCGACGTCGGTGGCGACGACGCGCGGGAGGCGGAAGCAGGTCTGGCGCCGGCTTGTTGCGGCGTACGGCGACAAGCGGGCGGGCGTCTACAGAGCTTCGAGCTGCTCTTGGAGGCGGCAAAGCAGCTTGGTCGGGATGATGGCGTCGTACGGCGGCGTGAAGCGGTGGGCTTCGTGGGGCGTCTGCGACGGAGGGTGACGGCGTCGGAGCGGCTGATCACTCCGTGTTTTACACCTTTTTTCCACATGATTGCATGCCATTTAGATCGCTCAAATCACGGTTTTCACGATTTATCGACAATATTGCGATACTTTTCACGATTTGTTGTTTTTGTCGTATTTCAGGAGATTTGGAGCGATTTGGAGTGATACCAAGATACACCTACTCCAGAGTGTCACCGATGACTTCCCTGAGGGGTATTTTGCTATTGGAGAGGAGCGGAAGAAGAAAGAACGTCGTAGGAGCGACGAGGAGGCAAAAACAAGCTGTTTGGGCATTTTTGGTGTCTCACTCGGCCGAGTGAAGGAGTCACTCGGCCGACCAGCGAGACCCCGCTCGGCCGACCAGATCGGACACGCTTCATGTGTGCACTCGGCCGAGCATCAGAAGCCACATCGGCCGAGTGACGAGACCCCGTCCGCCCGAGTGGCACTCAGACGACGCCCATCAAAAAGAGCCAACTTACTGTTTTTCGTCTGCCTGAGCTTCAGAAGACCCACTCGGCCGAGTGGAAAATCCCGACCGCCCGAGTATATAGAAGCCATCGGCCGAGTGACGACAACTCACTCGGCCGAGCGACGCCCGAAGTGAAGACTCCCAAGACCCCAGACTTACTGGAAATTCTCAGGGTTTCTCACTCGGCCGAGCGACTTTTGTCACTCGGCCGAGTGAGCCGCGCTGCCTGTAGCGTAAATTGCGATTTTCAGGTTGCGCAGGGGCATTTTGGTCACAGTTTTTTGGACGATTTTGGGGGGTATTTAACCCCAGTTTTTAACCTAGGTTAGAGAGCTTTTTCCTTTGCTTTTTGCAGCTTTTTAGATTAAACTTTTTAGCTTTTGATTCTTGTGATCGGAGAGGAGAGAAAAGTTTATTTTTGTTAGATTCTTGGAGAACTCTATTGGTTTGTCTCCCTCTCCATTAAAAACATCATTTTATTGCTTATTCGAATATTGTGATGTATTCTATAGTTATTTCAATTGATTATATTTGTATTTGTGATATGAATTGTGAGTAGTCCTAGCGTCTTGGGACGTGGGGATGAACCCTACGAGCCCAATTTCTGATTTGTGATGATTTGGTAGGAATATTGCTAGAATTGCTATTAGGGTTAGTTTGGGATCGATATACTACGGATAGCTAGGTGTTCATATCGATTAAGATTTGCAAGAGATTGGATCCCAATTCGATAGGAAACCCTAGAAATCCGAATTGGGTTGAAATTGAGTTTCCGTAGTATCGGTTTGCAAGAGATTGGACCGATACTAGGGTTCTCGGTTGCAATTCCATACCGATACCCGTTTGTATGAGATTGGACAGGTAGGAACTATCCCAACCTAGGTCGTGGCCCAAGTTGGCACGAGAGTGGGCTCGGGACGCGATTGATCGATGATGTTGATCTTAATGCTAGCTTGCCTAGGCTAGGGTTTGCAAGAGATTGGACCCAAACCTAGGATAGCTATAGACCGGCAACAGCGCGAGAGCGTGAGCTAGGTTTTACATTCAGTTGCAACTAGTTCATCCGAAATTCTACCCTAGCAATGGTGATACCAATGAATCACATTGACGAGATACGGTGAGTAGCGGGGATTCCCCATTCCCTAGGCGTCTTTATTTGATTTTATATCTCCATACTTTGTCTGACGATTGTGACAGGATCGCCAAAGGCAAATTCCCTATTTTCTGTTGTCACGCCCAGCTTCCCAAAACAGCAGAGGCGGAGCGTGACGAGGCCCGCTTAGGCCAGAGCTGAAGAGCCCTGACCCAATAAGCGTCTGTGTGGTACCAAGACGAAGGTACAGGTCCCTGCATATTAGTACAGAACAATAAAAGTACAAGAAGGAAAGAACATCACAAATTTTATTCCAACATATCAAAGTACCAAGTCTCAACGCCCGAAGGGCTACAACAGCAGAAAAGTGAATCTAATGGTGCAAGCACCCAACCTAAACAAAGAAACATAAAAGGTGCTACGCACCCAACAAAAATAATATCGCCTCTGGAAACTGCTACCAACAGTCTCTAGCTCTGATCCTCCTCAGGGTCGTACTCGGGATCAACACTCTCTGGCTCCACGTCGGCTGGCAAGTCAGTCTCCTCCACGTACTCTGGCTCAATCCCTGACGTACAGCACCAGAAGAAGGAACTGTACGTCACGTAAGGTCTACAAGAAAAGATTAGACCAAACTACAAGTGTACCAATTACTTACAACATTTTACTGGTTGATTAACATGCTGAGGTTCTTAACAACAGAAAGAAAACACAACAGACAAGTAAACAAGACAAGTAGTAGTCACAGCGAGTGCTATGGACTACGGGACTAGCCTACAGGTGTCAAGACAAGACGAAACACGGGAAGCCAGACAAGACAAGACAAGACAAGACACGAAAGGGTTCACGCCTGATCGGTTCGAGGGGGATCAATCCCTCTTGCCGCTTGCACGCTCAACCCTACCCCATAACCCCAAGAATCGTGACAAGACATGGGATCACTTGCTCTAGCTTGACAAGTGCCCAATTGCTCTCTGAGCTGTGTATCGGTACATGGGATCACCTGCTCTAGCTTGACAGGTGCCCAATTGCCCATCGGGCTGTGAACTAGTACAAGGGATCACTCGCTCTGGCTTGGCGAGTGCCCTATTGCCCAGCGGGCTGTGCAGACGGAAAGGAACAAGACACGACAAAACAGGAAGGGGGTTGTACTAGGGTTTCCACAACTCACGCACACGCATGTCAATCCTATGATGTCAGAATTTGTTGTTGTTGGACTCAGATTTCGTTGTCAAATCTGAGCCATCAAGGGCGTCCCGGACGCTATCATTTCACGTCCGGTTCTCAAGTTTCTAAATTAACAATCCTAACAAGATGAAGGCCTAAACATGGCCAAGAACGCAAGTGATACACTTGCCTGTGGTGGCGAGTGCGTCGTCTCCCTGGTATGCCTCGTCCAATCGTTTCGTCGACGGAAAAGGATCTGAAAATCGTGACACGGCGACGGCGTCAGATCATGATTCATTAATCCCTATTAGGGTCGTGTCTAGATTATCGGGGCTATCATATTCAATTAAAAATCTCATTTTTTAAATATAATTAACCTACTCGACGATCTATCCTATGTGTACATGCATAATGTCCATTCGTCGATTTCTACGGTTTGTACAACGTTTTAAAGATCAGCGGAAAATAAATTTAGTTTGATTAGGTTGCTGATTTTAATTATGGTTTGATCATCTATGGTGTGGGTTACTACGAATTTAGGGCACTAACCTGAAATTGACGATTGCATGAAGATTCGGAGTCGAATCTGGAAAGGTGGAAGCTTTGCGTCGTCCGGAAATTCCTAGGCCGCGGGTAGCGCAGCGAGGAATGTTGATCGCCGGTGGTGGTGAAGATTTCAGCGTCTCTCGGCGTAGTTGCTGCTGGATCTGAGACGAGAACTCCGTGCTAGGGCAAAAGAAAAGGGAAAAGAGAGAAGAGGGAGAGCTTTTGGGGAAGATGGAAGGCGCAAGGATGGAGGAATGAGCAAGGGGAGGACGTGGGAGGTAGGGGAGTATGATTGGGGAAGAGGGAGACTGAAAATAATCAGAAGAAATGAAAGAGGGAGCCCCGTTTAAATAAGAAAATTAAACGGCGGCTAGCACAAAAATTAGGGTTTCGGGGTCAACTAGTCGGTCAGAGAAGGGCGGTCGACCGACTAGTTTGGAAACTAGTCGGTCGGTCGTATAACTGTGACCGACTAAAACCCAAACCGTGAACAGGGTTGTTGAAAAACTTATAGAGTTAGTCGGTCTGTGAAGGCTCGTCGACCGACTAGTTTGCAACCTAGTCGGTCGGCCAGTGTTCATAGACCGACTAAAGGGTGAAAATGGTCAACAATATATTTTGAAGGTTAGTCGGTCAGAGAAGGACACCTAACCGACTAGTTCGTCAACTAGTCGGTCGGTTTTCGTTCTTTGACCGACTAACGGTAAACAGTAACCTGATGCGAAAATGATCTCTGTACTTAGTCGGTCTACGAAGAGGTGTTGACCGACTAGTTCGGTAACTAGTCGGTCGGCGGTCGAACTTAGACCGACTAAGCGGAAACAGTAACTCAAGGGAAAAAGCCTGACAAAAACTAGTCGGTCTATGAGGAGTTGTTGACCGACTAGATGGACATCTAGTCGGTCGGTTCCTCAACGTGAACCGGCTAACTTGCACAGGAAGTCGTCAAAATGAAACAGGGAGCTTCGGGATGATCCTAATGAGTTCCAAGAGTGATCCTATACTAAGATGTGAGCGCGGAGAAGTAAGAAAGAAGATGAACAATTGCATATAGATATAAATAATATTTATCATACAAAAACCTGTCGTTACATCCTACCCACCTTAAGAAAATTCCACCCTCGGAATTTCTTTCAGAATAGGTGAGGGTAACGCACTCTCATCGCATCCTCTCTCTTCCACGTGGACTCACCAGGCGATCCGTGATGCCACATCACTCTCACCAGGTCGACTACCTTATTCCTCAACTGCTTCTGTCGACGGTCCAAAATCTGCACTGGCTGCTGGTCATAGGTTTGGTCCGGACGGACCGTGATCTCCGAGAAATCCACCGTGTGCGACGGATCACTGACGTACTGACGTAACTGAGATACGTGGAAAACATCGTGAACTCCCACCAAGGATGGTGGTAGAGCAAGGCGGTAGGCCACTGCTCCCACACGCTCCAGTACATCGAAAGGTCCGATGTTCCTCGGGCTCAGCTTCCCCTTCTTCCCGAAACGAATAACTCCGCGGTTCGGAGAAATCTTCAGGAAAACGTGCTCTCCAGGCTGAAACTCCAAAGGTCTCCTCTTGGCATCCGCCCAATGCTTAAAGCGATCCTGCGCAACTCTAAGCTTCTCCCTGATGTCTCTCACGACATCCACAGCTTCAATAATCATCTCTGGACCCAACAGCTCCCGATCTCCAACGTCATCCCAGCTCAGTGGCGATCGACATTTCCTCCCATATAAGGCAGCAAACGGCGCCATGCCAATGCTCGCCTGGTAGCTGTTGTTATAAGAAAACTCCACCAAATGGAGATGATCCTCCCAAGATCCCTTCCAATCGAGTGTGCAAGCTCGCAGCATATCCTCTAGAATCTGAATAGTCCTCTCGGACTGGCCGTCGGTCTGCGGGTGGTATGCCATGCTGAAACTCAGACTCGTACCCAAATGCTCCTGCAGACTTCTCCAGAACTGAGATGTGAACCTCGTATCTCTGTCAGACACGATGCTCACGGGGACCCCGTGCAAGCGTACAATCTCCTCTAGATACTTCCTTGCCAAAGCTTCCGTAGACTGGCCCACTCGGAAAGGAATGAAGTGTGCAGACTTAGTCAACCGATCTACGATCACCCAGACTGCGTCGTTCTGTTTCGGGGTCCGAGGTAAACCAGTCACGAAATCCATCGTAATATGCTGCCACTTCCACTCCGGAATAGGAAGCGGTTGCAGCAACCCAGCAGTACGATGGTGCTCGGTCTTCACCTGCTGGCATACCAAACACTTGGCAACGCTCCGTGCCACACTCCTCTTCATGCCAATCCACCAGTAATTCTGTCTGAGGTCCTTATACATCTTGGTGCCACCAGGATGTATAGAATAAGGAGAGCTATGAGCCTCACTCAAAAGCTCCTCCCGAACATCACCTGCAGGTACGCAGAGTCTGCTGCCGTACCGCAGTGAACCATCCTCATGAATCGCGAACTCCGTACGCAGCCCAGCTTCAACCTGACTCCTGATCCTCTGCAACTTCGGATCCCCCGCCTGTGCTGCCTTGATCCGATCCACGATCGTGGACTGAATCTGCAAATTCATGAAATTATGAACCACACCAGGTAGGACAACCACCAAATCCATCTCCTTCAGCTCCTGCTGAATCCTCCAGTCAGCAGTATACACCATAGCCGTGGGAAGTCTACTCAAAGCGTCCGGCACAACGTTCACCTTCCCCGGATGATACTGCAAATCTATCTCGTAGTCAGCCATGAGCTCCAACCATCGTCTCTGACGCATGTTGAGCTCCTTCTGCGTGAATATGTACTTCAAGCTCTTATGGTCTGTAAAAATCTTCACACATTCACCCAGCAAGAAATGCCTCCAAATCTTCAATGCGAAGATCACTGCTGCCAACTCCAGATCGTGCGTCGGGTAATTCTTCTCATGAGTCCTCAATTAACGAGAAGCATACGCGACCACGTGGACATGCTGATGCAAAACGCATCCCAGGCCCTTCCCCGAGGCATCACAATAAACTTCAAAGCCTCCGCTCCGATCCGGTACCGTCAAAACTGGTGCCGTGGTCAACCTTGCCTTCAAGATACTGAAAGCCTCCTTACAAGCATCAGACCACAGAAACTCCTCATCCTTTCTTGTCAGCTTCGTCATCGGCTCCGCAATCCTCGAGAAATCTTTAATGAACCGCCGATAATAGCCTGCTAGGCCAAGAAAACTCCTGATGTCGGATGCTGATTGCGGGGTCGGCCAATCTCTGACTGCTCCGACCTTCTCCGGATCCACAGATATGCCATCACCAGACACCACGTGTCCCAGGAACGCGACTCTGTCCAGCCAGAACTCGCACTTGCTATACTTGGCATACAATTTGTGTCGCCTCAGCGTCTCCAGCACTGTCCTCAGATGACGGCTGTGCTCCTCCTCAGACTTCGAGTAAATAAGGATGTCGTCAATGAAAATAACGAAAAACTTATCCAGGAAGTCGTAGAATATTAAATTCATCAAATTCATGAACACATCCGGCGCATTGGTCACGCCAAACGGCATGACCACGAACTCATAATGCCCGTACTTCGTTCGGAAAGCTGTCTTCGGGACGTCATCCTTCTTAACTTTCAACTGGTGGTATCCACTCCTTAAGTCCAACTTTGAGAAGACTCTCGAACCCCCAAGCTGGTCAAAGATATCGTCGATGCGCGACAGCGGATACTTATTCTTCACGGTGACAGCATTCAACCCTCGATAATCCACGCACATCCTGCGGGACCCATCCTTTTTCTTCACAAGCAGAACAGGTGCACCCCATGGTGACACACTAGGGTGGATGAAACCCTTCTGCAACAACTCATCCAACTGTTTCCGCAGCTCCTCAAGCTCTGCAGGAGCCATCCGATACGGCGCCTTCGATATCGGCTGTGCACCCGGTATCAGATCGATACCGAACTCCAAAGCTCTGTCGGGTGGCAGACCCGAGATATCCTCCGGAAAGACGTCGTCAAAGTCTCTGACAACCGCTGGTCGGTCAATCTCCATCTCCATCTGCAACGCTGCCATCACCGGCACCTCCGGTTTGGCCCGAAATCTAATGGGCCCAAGCGACTCGTCTCGGCTTCGGAATTCGAACTCCGGATGACCTGGAATTCGGAAAACCACTCTCTTGCTATGACAATCGATCGATGCGTGGAAATCTCCCAACCAATCGATGCCGAGGACGACATCGAAATGTGGTAGAACGTGGACGATGAAATCTGCATATAGCTCATGTCCACTAACCACTAAAGGAATCGACCGGCATCCCAGATTCACCGTCACTATTCCGTTCCCAGTAGCGATGTCCCAACACTTAGGAAGTGTATGGGTAGGAATGGAGTGCCTTGTTATAAACCCCCGGGATAAGATGCACATAGATGCACCAGAGTCAAACAAAGCCAAAGCGGGTTGAGAAAACACAAGAATGGTGCCTAAGAAAACAAGGGTCCAAGGTTAAACACTATTCTAACAATCAGACAGACAAACACACTAATAAGACTAGCAATACCATATAATTATGAAATGAAAAGACTAGGTCAAGATGTTACCTGCAATCACTCCATCCAGCTCCTCGGTCTCCATAACAGTCATAGTATAGGCCGGCCTCGGAGGCTGCACTGCTCGTTGGTACATCTGCCTCTGTGGCACCAAGGGCGGTCCACGAACGGCAGGTCCTCTCTGAACCGGAGCAGGTGCCCTCATCTGCAACGGGGCTGGCGCTCCAACAACAGCAGTGCGAGCTCTAGGACAGTCCTTCGCAGCATGCGAAGCATCTCCACAAAGTAGGCACAGTCCCAGCTTCCTCCGACAGTTGGTCTGAACATGTCCGGGCTTGCCGCAGAAATGGCACGGACCCTTGCTCTGCTGCACTGGTGCTCCAGGCCTCTTAAACGGCACAGTCTGGACTGGCCTCATCGCCGGCCTAGCAGGTGGCCGGTACTGCTCCATGGGGCGTTTCCCCTTATCAGCTGGCGGGTCAGGCAGGAGAGCTATGAGCTCATGATTCTTTGCAGCATCAAGCACCTCCCTCATAGTCGAGAAACTCGCCGAAGACATCGAAGCCTGAATCTTCGGACGCAGTCCCTGACGAAAGCGATCAGCTCGCTTCTCCTCCTTCTTCACCATGTGCGGGGCAAAACGGCTCAGCATCTCAAACTCGGCTTCATACTCCTCGACGGTCATATTTTCCTGTTTCAGGTCTATAAACTTGCTCAGCAGCTCCCTCCTAGCAGACTTGGTGAAATACTTATCCTTGAACATAGACCTGAAGGTCTTCCATCCCACTGGCTTCTCAAGACGCCTCTCCTCGATGCGCCACCAGTTCCTCGCATTCTCCGTCAGTTGCATCTTTGCTATCTCCACACGGGTATCATCAGGAATCTTAGCAGCAACCAACTTCTCCTCAGTGCTCTGGATCCACTCATCGGCACCCAGAGGTCCTTCCTTCCCAGAGAAGGTCTTCGGCTGCAGCTCGTTGAACTGCTTCACTCCTGGAGCAGCTCGCGGAGCAGGCAAAGGTGGAGGTGGGGCAACAGGTGGAGCCTGGGCAGCACGCTGAGACTGCTGAACCAGCTGATGCTGAACATCCAGCATCTCCCTCATCACACCCAGAAATTGACGGAACTCTCCGCCCTGGTCCTCCGAGACTCCATCGCCTAAGTTTCCCGATCGGGTAACGCGTCGTCCGGCCATCCTATTGACGGAAAGACGAAGGTTAGACTCGTACAATGTTTGAATATCAAAGTGAATGTCCTTACTCTTACTGTTCTGTACTTGCAGAAAGATGGGACGGGGACCTGCATGGGCCACCACTAAAACCTGTCACGCCCCGCTTCCCAAAACAGCGGAGGCGGAGCGTGACGAGGCCCGCTTAGGCCAGAGCTGAAGAGCCCTGACCCAATAAGCGTCTGTGTGGTACCAAGACGAAGGTACAGGTCCCTGCATATTAGTACAGAACAATAAAAGTACAAGAAGGAAAGAACTTCACAAATTTTATTCCAACATATCAAAGTACCAAGTCTCAACGCCCGAAGGGCTACAACAACAGAAAAGTGAATCTAATGGTGCAAGCACCCAACCTAAACAAAGAAACATAAAAGGTGCTACGCACCCAACAAGAATAATATCGCCTCTGGAAACTGCTACCAACAGTCTCTAGCTCTGATCCTCCTCAGGGTCGTACTCGGGATCAACACTCTCTGGCTCCACGTCGGCTGGCAAGTCAGTCTCCTCCACGTACTCTGGCTCAATCCCTGACGTACATCACCAGAAGAAGGAACTGTACGTCAGGTAAGGTCTACAAGAAAAGATTAGACCAAACTACAATTGTACCAATTACTTACAACATTTTACTGGTTGATTAACATGGTGAGGTTCTTAACAACAGAAAGAAAACACAACAGACAAGTAAACAAGACAAGTAGTAGTCACAGCGAGTGCTATTGACTACGGGTCTAGCCTACAGGTGTCAAGACAAGACGGAACACGGGAAGCCAGACAAGACAAGACAAGACAAGACACGAAAGGGTTCACGCCTGATCGGTTCGAGGGGGATCAATCCCTCTTGCCGCTTGCACGCTCAACCCTACCCCATAACCCCAAGAATCGTGACAAGACATGGGATCACTTGCTCTAGCTTGACAAGTGCCCAATTGCTCTCTGAGCTGTGTATCGGTACATGGGATCACCTGCTCTAGCTTGACAGGTGCCCAATTGCCCATCGGGCTGTGAACTAGTACAAGGGATCACTCGCTCTGGCTTGGCGAGTGCCCTATTGCCCAGCGGGCTGTGCAGACGGAAAGGAACAAGACACGACAAAACAGGAAGGGGGTTGTACTAGGGTTTCCACAACTCACGCACACGCATGTCAATCCTATGATGTCAGAATTTGTTGTTGTTGGACTCAGATTTCGTTGTCAAATCTGAGCCATCAAGGGCGTCCCGGACGCTATCATTTCACGTCCGGTTCTCAAGTTTCTAAATTAACAATCCTAACAAGATGAATGCCTAAACATGGCCAAGAACGCAAGTGATACACTTGCCTGTGGTGGCGAGTGCGTCGTCTCCCTGGTACGTCTCGTCCAATCGTTTCGTCGGCGGAAAAGGATCTGAAAATCGTGACACGGCGACGGCGTCAGATCACGATTCATTAATCCCTATTAGGGTCCTGTCTAGATTATCGGGGCTATCCTATTCAATTAAAAATCACATTTTTTTAATATAATTAACCTAATCGACGATCTATCCTATGTGTACATGCATAATGTCCATTCGTCGATTTCTACGGTTTGTACAACGTTTTAAAGATCAGCGGAAAATAAATTTAGTTTGATTAGGTTGCTGATTTTAATTATGGTTTGATCATCTATGGTGTGGGTTACTACGAATTTAGGGCACTAACCTGAAATTGACGATTGCACGAAGATTCGGAGTCGAATCTGGAAAGGTGGAAGCTTTGCGTCGTCCGGAAATTCCTAGGCCGCGGGTAGCACAGCGAGGAATGTTGATCGCCGGTGGTGGTGAAGATTTTAGCGTCTCTCGGCGTAGTTGCTGCTGGATCTGAGACGAGAACTCCGTGCTAGGGCAAAAGAAAAGGGAAAAGAGAGAAGAGGGAGAGCTTTTGGGGAAGATGGAAGGCGCAAGGATGGAGGAATGAGCAAGGGGAGGACGTGGGAGGTAGGGGAGTATGATTGGGGAAGAGGGAGACTGAAAATAATCAGAAGAAATGAAAGAGGGAGCCCCGTTTAAATAAGAAAATTAAACGGCGGCTAGCACAAAAATTAGGGTTTCGGGGTCAACTAGTCGGTCAGAGAAGGGCGGTCGACCGACTAGTTTGGAAACTAGTCGGTCGGTCGTATAACTGTGACCGACTAAAACCCAAACCGTGAACAGGGTTGTTGAAAAACTTATAGAGTTAGTCGGTTTGTGAAGGCTCGTAGACCGACTAGTTTGCAACCTAGTCGGTCGGCCAGTGTTCATAGACCGACTAAAGGGTGAAAATGGTCAACAATATATTTTGAAGGTTAGTCGGTCAGAGAAGGACACCTAACCGACTAGTTCGTCAACTAGTCGGTCGGTTTTCGTTCTTTGACCGACTAACGGTAAACAGTAACCTGATGCGAAAATGATCTCTGTACTTAGTCAGTCTGCGAAGAGGTGTTGACCGACTAGTTCGGTAACTAGTCGGTCGGCGGTCGAACTTAGACCGACTAAGCGGAAACAGTAACTCAAGGGAAAAAACCTGACAAAAACTAGTCGGTCTATGAGGAGTTGTTGACCGACTAGATGGACATCTAGTCGGTCTGTTCCTCAACGTGAACCGGCTAACTTGCACAGGAAGTCGCCAAAATGAAACGGGGAGCTTCGGGATGATCCTAATGAGTTCCAAGAGTGATCCTATACTAAGATGTGAGCGCGGAGAAGTAAGAAAGAAGACGAACAATTGCATATAGATATAAATAATATTTATGATACAAAAACTAGCCGTTACATCTGTTCCTATAGCCAGGTTGTTCGGAGCAGGCACTTTCATTCGTCCTCCCTGTGTTCGATAACCCGCTCGCCGCTACACCGTGCGCTTGCGGTAAAACTACACTGTCGCCCTTTTTGGGTGTACACCCGGGGCCGATCAAGTTTTTGGCGTCGTTGCCGGGGAGGCGCTTGTGTTTGACCCAACCAACCTAGCTATTTCTTTCTTTTTGTTTTATTTCTTTATTTTTATCTAACCCTTCCACTGTGCTAATCATTTCTTTGAAACTCTGTTTTCCCATTGCATGTACACGAGATCAACGGCGGACCCTGAAGCTATATTATTTGATCCCGAGATTGAACGTATTGTGCGGAGAATCAGAGCGGAGAGGAGACAAGATCCGGAAAGGAGGTTTATGACCAACCCGAAAACTGCGGAACAATTGGCGGCAAGAATGGCGAGGATCATTTCCATTCGCGATAGGCTTCGGCCTAAGACCTCTTCTACGACCTCGTCCATTGCCATGCCGGAGTTGGCGGCCGACAAGAATTTTGAGCTGAAGACCGGACTAGTGGTTCTGATGCAGCAGGATCCATTTCATGGGAACGCCCATGAAAATCCTCACTACCACATCCAGCTATTTTTGTCGAAGTGCGCCACATTTCAGATGACGGGGGTCTCCATCGATGCAATCAGACTGCGCCTCTTCCCCTTCACATTAAAGGATAAAGCTCTTTATTGGTTGAGGACGCAAGCTGAGGGAGTCTTTACCACTTGGGATGAGTTGGCGAGCGCGTTCATTGACAAGTTCTATCCGCCTTCCAAGACGGTAAAGATTAGGAGTGCTCTTATGTCCTTCAAGCAAGGACCTCAAGAGACACTCTAGAGGCTTGGGAGCGTTTCAAAGACCTGCAGCATCAGTGTCCCCACCATAGCATTGAAGATTGGGAGATAGTCCATAGCTTCTACAATGGTCTCCAACCGGGGACCAAGCAGATTATTGATGCCACGGCAAATGGTGCCATCCTATCGAAGACTCCCGACGAAGCTACGGCCTTAATTGAGGAGATGGCCTCAAACAATCAACAATGGGGCGACGAGCGAGGACACTCTTCGTCCTCCTTGAAGCCATCTAGCATCTATGAGGCAAAGGCCGTAGCGGAGCTGACAAACAAGTTTGATTCTCTCCACAAAGTAGTGGAGAGACTGGAGAAGTATATTACGGAGCCCCAAGGAACCCCTTCCACATCCGCACCAACGAATCAAATGTGTGATTGGCAAGACCAATCACAAGCTATATATTTAGGAGGAGAACAAGGAGAGGGATCTTTGGAGCAAGTTCAATACGTCGCGGGGAACCAAGGATATTGGGCCAATCCGGCCACTAGAAACCATCCCGGTTTCTCCTATGCCAACAATGAAGGAGCTTTGAACCCGCCGCAACAACTACCTCAACAAGCTCGACCACCACCACAACCACAACAATAATATCCACCGAGGGGGCCTCCACAACAAAATTTCGCACCAAAGCAACAAGTTGGACCCTATAGGCCACCCGGATACAATCAAGGGTGGAGAAATCCAAACCCTCCACAAGCTCAACAACGATCCGAATTTGAAGCTAAGGTGGAGGAGTTTATGGTCGATCAGAAGAAGATCAATGCTTCCTTGAAGGCGGGCCAAGACTCCCTTACAACCGTTGTAGCCCAAATCTCGGAGCAACTTACGTTGCTCAACCGAAATACTCAGCAGTTGCCGGCTCAACCCGAGCAAAACCCACGGGGCAACACCGGCCACATCAATGCCGTGGTTGCAGTTACAACTAGAGGTGGGAAGGATACCACTCCCGTCATGATTCCAACCGAGGAGCCCGTGGAGGAGAATGTAGAGCCAATTGAGCCGGTCGTTGAAGTTGAGATGGAGAAAGAGCCGCAAAGGGAAGAAAAGTCTAGAGCGGAGCAATTGATTGAAGAGAGGCGTTTTATGCCACCGGTCCCATTCCCTCAGAGGCTTGCTAGAGTAAAAATGGAGAAACGGCTAGCAAAGTTTCTCGAGTATTTAAGAGGGGTAAGCCTCAACATTCCTTTCCTCGACGCTATCGTGGAAATCCCGACATACGCCAAGTTCCTGAAAGATTTGATTACGGGAAGAAAGAGGAAGGAGAAAATCATGCTCGCCAAGGAGGGCTCTTGGTTCACCAAGAGAGAGAAGGAGCCCGCCAAATTCAAAGACCCGGGGAGTTTCCGAATTCCTTGCACCTTAGGCGGCGTCCCTCTACAAAAGGCGTTAGTGGACTTAGGGGCTAGTGTTAGCCTCATGCCTCTCTCTATGTTCCTAAGGCTAAATACCGGCACGAAATTGAAGCCTACCGACATGCAGATACAACTAGCCGATGGTCGGATCACAAGGCCGGTAGGGATCGCAGAGGACATCCCGCTACAAGTCCCGGGGGGCATATGTTTGTCATGTGACTTCGTGATCATGGATGTTAAGGAGGAGGGAGATACGTCACTAATACTTGGACGCCCGTTCCTCGCCACCGCCGGTGTCATTGTCGACGTACGTGAAGGAACTCTAACATTGAATGTCGGCAACATCGAGGTGGAGCTTCATATCCCCAAGGCAATGAAACACATGCCTTATCATGAGGAGCTGGACTATATGGACCTCCTTGATGAGGTTATTGAGGAGGCGATCCCCCATTCGATCGGCGCTCTATTCAAGGAAGATTTTGAGGAAGGGCCAGATTTGGGCCAAGAAGAAAAGATGGAGCGTTCCCCGACCTCTCCATGGAAATTGATGAAGGCGACGCTGATGTCGCAAGGATTCGAGAGCTCTGCAAGCTCTCAAAATTGAAGTCTCCGAAGAAAGCTCCGTCGATACGGAAATCGGTGTCACCGGTGAAGCCGAGGACCGGAGCAAGCGCTAGCTTGGGAGAGCCACTCCCCAACACTACCCGAGACGAGAGATCACCGAGGGAGAACACGCCGCCGCAACATCCGAATCCAAGCGTTCTCCCCGGAAAATTTGACGGGTGCATCTCATATGCACCCAATATCCCGCATTAATTGAAAATCAAAGGGGGTCGAGCTCACGAACTTAAACGAGCGCTTGTCGGGAGGCAACCCGACGGTTATCGCTTTATTTTTACTTTTCTTTTATTTTTGTTTTAGAAATTATTAGTGTTTTGAGTCGTTCGCCCAAAAATTTCGTGATAACGGGTCCTATTTTTCTTTGACAGGAGAGGAGAACAAGGTACCTATCATTAGGAGGATGAACAAGGCGACGAGGAGCGCTCCAGGAAGGCGCTCGATGCTTAGGAGGAAGATGAAATCGACTGGAGGAAGAAAAACAGAGTTTAGAGCCCAAACGAAGACAAACAGCAGAAAACAGGGTTCACTCGGCCGAGTATACTAGTCACTCGGCCGAGCACATAAGTTCGTCCACCCGAGCGGCTCACGAACGAGGGAAGTCTGCTGACCCAACTCTCTGTTTCTTTCCTTGATTTCATTATAATTGCTACTCGGCCGAGTATACATATTCACTCGGCCGAGTAAAACTGATACGCTCCTAGGGCGAGTCTTACCGAGTAGCTTGAGCCACTCGGCCGAATGGACTTACTCCACTCAGCCGAGGGTGGCAAGGCCACTCGACCGAATCGTAAGCGGGGAGGAATTTTTTAACATATTTCCGTTGAGTTCACTCGGCCGAGCGACTTAGTCACTTGGCCGAGTCGTAACTTTTTCTATAAAAGGGGGCGTGGGGCAGCGCATTTTTCGAAACGAATTAAACCCCAAAAATCCCGACCGTTCGCATCCCTCGCCCCCGATTCCCCCCTCACTCGCCCGACCTCGCGCCACACCGCCGCGCTCGGCCACCCGCCTCCGGCCGATCGCCGCCACCCCTCGCCCGAGTCGCCGCCGGCGACCACCTCGCCGGCCGAACTCCGGTATCCCAATTTCTTGCCTATTTCTCCTCTTTTGCATATTTTTCGATGATCCATGTGTCTAACGAACCCCAAACCCAAATTAAATTCAATTTCTATCTATTATACCCCTAACCTCCCATACGTTTTGAATATTACACGCTAATCTCTTCGTTTGATGCTCAGGTTAAATTGGGGAGCTTAGGGGAGCCCAGGGGAGCTTCCGGGGATTGTTTTGGGCTACGTGGAGGCGTCGTCTTCGCACGCTTCCATTACTTTGCTCTCGCGGCGTGTCGCGGTATACTCTTTCCTTTATTTTACGCACGCCGCATTTTTATTGCCTTTGGTGAGCACCCGGGGCCACATGCCACCCCGGACATGGCCACGCACCAGGAGAGCTTCCGCCAAGCGGAAGCGGTCGGATGAGCCCGGCCCCTCCCACGAGGTGGAAGACTCTCCCCCACGCTGCCCACGCTGCACCCGCTGACCCCGCTGCTCCTGCTGACCCCGTGGCCCCTCAGCAGCCTGATATTTCTGCTGCTCCCGACACCTCTGTCCACACTTTTGCCGGTGTCGGGAGTACCCTCGCTGAGCCCACCTCCACTACCTCCACGCCTACGACCACCCCCACTACCTCCACGCTCACCACCACTCCCACCACAGCTGGCCCTCTGTCCGTTGAGCCCATTTCCTCCGCCCTACCTGAGCGCCCACCGACTATAGTTGAGAGCGGAGAGCCCTCTTTTGCTACCGCCGTGGAGACCGTGGTTTCCACCTCTGTCTCCACCGCCGCCGTCTTTTCTGAGAGTGTCGTGGCGTCTGTCCACACGTTTGTGTCACCGACCTCTCTGGCCGCCTCGTTGCCACTTTTATACTCCACTTCCACTGCTGCTGCCTCCACTTCTTACCAGCCTGCGCCCCAGCCTCGCACTGAGGCTCGGCCCACACTTGTGAGCACAACACCTTTCCTCCACCTACCTGCTGAGCCCATCACCTACGCCACCCGAGTACGCCAGCCCCGTCCTGCACAGCACAGACCGGTGCGTCCCTCTGCACCACCTCCCCCCGACTCTGTACTTCAGAGCATTCGTGCTCTCGAGGGGGCGGTGAGTGGCCTCAGAGGTGACCTTAGGACCCTGTCCGCCACCGTCACCGATATGGCTCGCCGCTTCGACCTACTTCCACACATTCACTATTGCCTCACCCAGGTTCTCGAGCGGCTTCCTCGCGTACCCGCACCCACCCAGCAGGTACCCACCCCCACTCCTACACACACCCGGCCTGCTTCCACACCCATACCCACACCCACTCAGCAGACAGTCCCCCAGCCACCACCACCACCACCTCCGCCTCAGGACGGAGACGGTGCAGCCCCACCCTCTTAGGCACCCTTGATGCCATTGATCCTTTTTGCCGTCGTGCTGCCCGTCTCTGCTGGGTCCTGATGATTTTTGCCCACCCCACCCTCCCCTCACTGTTTTGGGTCCACATTTTGTTCATATATTTCTATATCATTTTTGGGAGAGAGGGAGATTTTTTGGTGTCACACTTTTTATATCTGATTCACTCCTGTATCTGCATGCATCATGTCCGCATCATGTTTTTCATTTCGTTCTTTTTATTTTTATTTTCTTTTTCCTCATGCATGCATCCTCACCTTCCCCTCACATTACACGTCTCTCGGTGTGCCACACTTCGCACATTGAGGACACTGTGCACTTTAGCTTGGGGGAGTGAGTTATCACGTTCTTTTTGATTTACCACCTTTATTTTTAGTTTTTTCACGCCATTTTCCGTTTTCGCACTCACGTTCATCATTTTTTCTTTTCTTTTACCATGCATCACGTTTTTTCTTATTTTCTTTGTGTGATGCATTGTAATTAGTTTCATTTTCTCTCTTTATCTTTATTTCTTTTTCATCTCATGCTAGAGATGACTTTTCTGTGATGATGATGACGTGGAGTTAGCTTTCTCTATATGCATGCTATACTTGTCATGTCTTAGATTTTATTTCTGATATCATATGCTGTGATTTGCCTTGCATTTAGAGATAGTAACCCACACTTTTTCCGCATGAAAATGGATGAAATTTTATTATTAGCTGAGTCTGAATATTCATATGTATGCTATCACAGAAAACACACCAAGATTCACGCATTGAATGCTTATATCTGGAGTACCGTTTTCTTTTCCTATATCACTTCTATTTGCATGGTTTGTACATTTCACTTCAGGATGATTGAATGATGTTAGCTATGATAAGTCTGGATTAGTTTTGCTTTTTTGTGATCAAAACTGAGTAGATTAGATTACCCTGCTGAAGTTGTCGTGCACGTCCTATAGAGTGAACTGAGAGACATATTTATTTCTTTCTCCACATATCTTGAACATCAATTCTCTATTTTAAAATCATTGGTGAATCTCCCCTTTGCGATTCTAATATATGGCATTTCCCCCGCTATTAAATCCTAGCTCCAAATTTCCCAAAACCAAAGAAAGAAAAAGAAAATTTCTTGTATATCCTTACTTCTCTTTGATTTGGGATCATTGTGTATATATGCTATTCGAAAAAAAGGGAGAAAAAGAAAAGAAAAAAAAAGAAAAAGAGAAAAGAATCTCAATAAACGATCCCATCTCATGTTCTCTCTTTCTTCTCTCTTTTTGTTTTTGTTTTCATTACTTTTGGAGCTTCATAAAAATGGGGATGTAAATATTGTTTTTTATGCCACCACGCTTATAGATAAGCTTGGGGGAGGGAATCCAATGATGTGTGAGAGAGTGACTACTTGACGGTGCACGACAACCTAGGCTAAGTAATATTCTATACTCGGTGAGATCGTTTTAGCTTCACGAAATCCAGAAATCTATGCCTAGCACTCATTTCATGAAATCCACACTTTTCTATTCTTTCTATTCTATTGCGTGATATTCTTATACTCCTCTTAGAAAGCGTTCAATTGAAAAGTGTGTGATCTGCGATATTGTATACCGCTTTAAATGATTCAGACGATGTTAATTCTAAAATTATTCCGTTTTTCATGCTATATCAATATTCTTGGGTTTTCTATTTCTATTTGCACCATTATACTATGATATCGAAATAAAATTCTTTGACATGTGTTTTACATTCGGTGCATGCCATATGAGTAAGTAAAACCCACGTCCTGAGAAAATGATCTAGCAGCTTCCCTCTTCGCTTTCTTCTTTCTTCTTCGATTTTCGTTTTTTGTTTTTCGTCGTTTTCGTTTTTCGTTTTTCGTCGTTTTCGTTTTCCGAATCCACCGGGTTCGCCTTTTACTTATCTTCCTCGAGGACGAGTAAGAGGTAAGCTTGGGGGATTTTGATCACTCCGTGTTTTACACCTTTTTTCCGCATGATTGCATGCCATTTAGATCGCTCAAATCACGCTTTTCATGATTTATCGACAATATTGAGATACTTTTCACGATTTATTGTTTTTGTCGTATTTCAGGAGATTTGGAGCGATTTGGAGTGATCCCGAGATACACCTACTCCAGAGTGTCACCGATGACTTCCCTGAGGGGTATTTTGCTATTGGAGAGGAGCGGAAGAAGAAAGAACGTCGTAGGAGCGACGAGGAGGCAAAAACAAGCTGTTTGGGCATTTTTGGTGTCTCACTCGGCCGAGTGAAGGAGTCACTCGGCCGATCAGCGAGACCCCGCTCGGCCGACCAGATCGGACACGCTTCATGTGTGCACTCGGCCGAGCATCAGAAGCCACATCGGCCGAGTGACGAGACCCCGTCCGCCCGAGTGGCACTCAGACGACGCCCATCAAAAAGAGCCAACTTACTGTTTTTCGTCTGCCTGAGGTTCAGAAGACCCACTCGGCCGAGTGAAAAATCCCGACCGCCCGAGTATATAGAAGCCATCGGCTGAGTGACGACAACTCACTCGACCGAGCGACACCCAAAGTGAAGACTCCCAAGACCCCAGACTTACTGGAAATTCTCAGGGTTTCTCACTCGGCCGAGCGACTTTGGTCACTCGGCCGAGTGAGCCGCGCTGCCTGTAGCGTAAATTGCGATTTTCAGGCTGCGCAGGGGCATTTTGGTCACAGTTTTTTGGACGATTTTGGGGGGTATTTAACCCCAGTTTTTAACCTAGGTTAGAGAGCTTTTTCCTTTGCTTTTTGCAGCTTTTTAGATTAAACTTTTTAGCTTTTGATTCTTGTGATTGGAGAGGAGAGAAAAGTTTATTTTTGTTGGATTCTTGGAGAACTCTATTGGTTTGTCTCCCTCTCCATTAAAAACCTCATTTTTATTGCTTATTCGAATATTGTGATGAATTCTATAGTTATTTCAATTGATTATTTTTGTATTTGTGATATGAATTGTGAGTAGTCCTAACGTCTTGGGGCGTGGGGATGAACCCTACGAGCCCAATTTCTGATTTGTGATGATTTGGTAGGAATATTGCTAGAATTGCTATTAGGGTTAGTTTGGGATCGATATACTACAGATAGCTAGGTGTTCATATCGATTGGGATTTGCAAGAGATTGGATCCCAATTCGATAGGAAACCCTAGAAATCCGAATTGGGTTGAAATTGAGTTTCCGTAGTATCGGTTTGCAAGAGATTGGACCGATACTAGGGTTCTCGGTTGCAATTCCATACCGATACCCGTTTGCAAGAGATTGGACGGGTAGGAACTATCCCAACCTAGGTCGTGGCCCGAGTTTGCACGAGAGTGGGCTCGGGGTGCGATTGATCGATGATGTTGATCTTAATGCTAGCTTGCCTAGGCTAGGGTTTGCAAGAGATTGGACCCAAACCTAGGATAGCTATAGACCGGCAACAGCGCGAGAGCGTGAGCTAGGTTTTACATTCAGTTGCAACTAGTTCATCCGAAATTCTACCCTAGCAATGGTGATACCAATGAATCACATTGACGAGATACGGTGAGTAGCGGGGATTCCCTATTCCCTAGGCGTCTTTATTTAATTTTATATCTCCATACTTTGTCTGACGATTGTGACAGGATCGCCAAAGGCAAATTCCCTCTTTTCTGTTCCTATAGCCAGGTTGTTCGGAGCATGCACTGTCAATCGTCCTCCCTGTGTTCGATAACCCGCTCGCCGCTACACCGTGCGCTTGCGGTAAAACTACACGGTCGCCCTTTTTGGGTGTACACCCAGGGCCGATCAGCGGCTGCCCTGGGTGCAGTCGAACAGGAGAGGGGGTCGAGCGGGCCCCGGTGACGGTGTGTTGTCGTCGAGTGCGGCGCTCGCCGTTGCTTCGTCGGAGGGCTTGCTGGCGTCAGAGCAGCGCCTTCGGAGCTTGCTGGGGCGGTTATCGACGGGTGCAGGCGGCATGGTGCTCCAGAGCTTCGGAGTTCGTCGTGGAGGCGTGGGCGGACGACGGACTTCATCGATGGTGGAGGGGATGCGGGGTCCGTTCGGGGGGGTGCTTCGAGCGGGGGAAGAGTGAGTCGAGAGAGGGAGAGAGAGTACGGTGAGGGCATGGGTTAGGGGAGAGAGTAGAGAGAGGGTGAGCCCCGGGTTCGGGGAGAGAGAGAGAGAGAGAGAGAGAGAGAGAGAGAGAGAGAGAGAGAGAGAGAGAGAGAGAGAGAGAGAGAGAGAACTTAGGGGAGAGAGTTTGTGCGTGGTTTGCCTGGGGAAGAAAATAATACGAGGGAAAGGGGAGATTATATAAGGTTAAAAACTTAATATAAAATTAATTAATAAAAACTAACAGCTAATCTCATTTAATATTTAGTCAACTATTAATTAGGTTAGGTTTAGCTTTAGACTAAACATTAAATGAAGTTAGACTAAGTTAGGAAATTTTTGTAAAATATCTAAACGTGTTAAGCATGAGGGTTAATAGTGATTAGTAATTAGGTTATAGTAATTAGCTAGGGCATTTGGTGACGGTAAAATTTGTAACAGAATTACGATTTTGACCCTACTAGTAAACGTGTCCGAAAAATTACGAAAACATACCCATGGGTTCGTATCGTTGCGAGGATCGCGAATACGAGATCCGTTTCGGGGTTTGAGCTACGGAGATACTGGTTTTAGGCCAAAATGTTTAGGAAGCGGGTTTGTGGGTTCTATATTGATTTGTCTTCAGAAAATTACGAAATTAATGTGGGAAGCCCTAAGTGATCATAGGATGATACCGTAGAAGTTTGAAAATGTTTTGATGATGTTTGTATCGAAAATAAATTCATTAAGCCAAAACATTAATAATTGAAAATGAATTTTTATCAGATTATTTAGAGGTATTTGATGAAACCCGAACTTACTAAAAGACTTCATAACTAGTCTGATACTTCAAAATATTTTTATAAGAAATTTTTGAAATCATAAAACTTCTGACAAACCATTATAAAATTGTTTGAAAAATTTGAAAATAGTTTATACGTAAACAGTTGTGTTGATGAAAACATGTCGTTACATCATACCCTCCTTAAAATAATTCCGTCCTCGGAATTTAAAAGATCTCTCTTAAATAAATAATTGATGTTATGAAGAAGCTCAAGCAAAGAAATGATAGAAAAGATAGTACTCTAGTAAATTGGGTTGTAAATAACATGAAATATATGTGATATTGTAGGGATCGTCTAACCCTTGCAATACTAACAACACACACTAAGGGGGGGTGAATAGTGTAATGGCAATAAAATTGTCCAATTAAAATTTAACTTGCAAATGCGGAATTATAAATGCAAGAGGAATTAAAAGGCACAATCAATCCAAACGCAAACACAAAGTTTTGCCCTGGTTCCCCAAACTTGGGTACATCCAGCAACACCAATATTCACTATATTCCCACACAGAGAAGTGAATACAAATCTCACAAGGAGATACCCCACAGAGAGGATTTATACCCTACACAAGGACCCAACCAATCCTACACGAGGATCAAGACTCCCACACATAGAATCACTAACTCCCACTCAGAGAATTAGGGTTAGCCCTACACTAGGACACTAGAACTCCCACAAAGAGAGTTAATTCCCACAAAGATAATTCCCTAGTCCCACAAAGAGACAACCTCTCACAAAGAGAGAAACTCACACAAAGAGAGTATCCTAATCCCACAAAGAGAAATAGGAAAACAAATTACACCAAGTAAAGTAAATACTCTTACCTATGCCTTGAGATGCTTACTCATGAATGAATGCAAGGTATGGAAGAGGATCTCCAAGTGTTGGAATATGCTTGAAAGCACTTGGATGATTTCTCTTGAGCTGGACTTCAATGCATGAAGAGAGATGAGTGCTCAATAGAGGGAAATGAGGGAGCTTGAGAGTTGCTTATAGATCTCTTGAGATTTTCTATAGAGTCAAGAGTTATCAAGTGTTGTCAAGAGTTCTCAAGTGATGGCAGCACACTCATATATATAGGAACCCCATATCAAGCCCAAAAACCCAAAGAAACAGCCAAATGAACAAATCTGCCACGGCTAGAAACTGGGTGAAAACGACAGGAACAGTCGACTGTTGATCAAAAGACAGTCGACTGATCAGCGGCTAGAAAATATCCAACGGCTATAATCTGAGCCAGGACAGTCGACTGAAGAAGACAAAACAGTCGACTGACAAACAGGACATGCGCCTGTTAATCCTTCAGCAGACGACTGCTGCAGGGGATGGATCGAAACAGAGAGCTGCACTCTTTCTCCAATTCTTCGCACAGGCGACTGATGTTAATACTATAGTCGACTGTCAAATAGTCAGGCGACTGTACATTCTTCATCAGTCGTCTGCAGTATAATATAGAGAGAAGACAGAGAGATGCAAAGATTGCACTTACGCTAGAAAGGCGACTGATGGTCAATTCCCAGGCGACTGTAAGTATACAGGCGACTGTAAACTGATCGACAGGCGACTATGCATAAAGCTCAAGTTTGAGTTAATTGAAAATTTGACTTGAGCTGTGCAAATCAGGCGACTGTAGAAGGATCTACAGGCGACTGGAAATCACCCAGTCGGCTGTGTTTCCCTCATCAGGCGACTGAAGGAAAGCCAGAGACTCCAAATGATTCTTTGGTCAGAGTGAACCTATTGGGTTGGATTCTATGATAATCCTAAGGTTCACTAAGATGGTTAAATGCATATGCATGAAAAGTAAACCATCTAACAAGGCATTACAATAACCTAGACTCAAAAGAGAGAGAAAGCAATAAAGTAAAATACATGGATTACAATGCTTTTCTTAGAGTCTAAGTCTTCAAACTTGATGCCTTGATTGCTCTCCACCATCTCCAAGCTTTGGCACTCCTAGAGTCCAAACTTTGGCCCTTCTTCACTTGATGTCCATCCTTGCACCAAGTGATTAGTCTCCAAGAAAGATATCCTTGAAATAAACTGAGAGACTAAAACATGAGACTCATTAGCAACAACATAATGTTGTGATCATCATCAAAATAAGATTGGTATGAAACACCAATACTCAATAATCTCCCCTTTTTTGATGATGACACACATTATGTAAATCATAAAGAAATAAAGCACAATGCTAATGATCTCCCCTACTTATATGCAACAAATAAGCAATGAGCTACACAAAGGTAAATACTCATAATACCAATAAAAACATGGTGGCATATAATAGGCATGGATTACATAAACCAATTGCAAAGGATAAAAGCATGCAAACATGAATGGTTTATCTAATCCCATATATCTCTCCCTATAGAGATATCTCTCCCCATATGCATATGTATATATCTCTCCCCCTATAGATATGATTACATAATGCATATATCTCTCCCCCTTGACATCTTCAAAAAGGTGGACATCAATTATATCCCCCTTTGTCATCTTAACCAAGATGTGACAAAATGCAAGAACGAAAGAGATGTATGATACCAAATCGAAAAAAATTAGTGGGTATCAATTCACTATCCCATGCTCCCCCTAGATCATAGAAATGGTCAACTTTTGACTTCTAGGATCTAATACCAATTATAATTAATGGAGCCATGGGCCAAAAGTGTATCAAAGCAATAGATATGGAAAAATCCAATGATACACAAGGATATTGCCAAAAACAATGAAACATGAAACATGTTGGCAATAAACAAAAGGTTTGGTTTGAGACCCAAAATAACCAAATGTAAATAATGATCTCAAATAACCTCCGAAATGAGAGTTAAAATATGTCTTAAAATAATTTAAACATATAATATATTAACTCCCACATTGACATACACATGGATCAAAAATGCATGTATGTCAATATTCCCCAAGGTCCCCATTTTCATGAACAGAAATAAATTTGAAAATATTTTCAAAATAATGAAACACACACAATCAATGGGTATGCTTAAAATAAACATAGAAGCACAATACCCATGCAATATGCATATGTGTGAGGACCCTAAACATTAGGTAACCAAACCCAAGAGGAGTTTGATTTCCTAACGTAATCACACGAGGTGAACACATCCCTAACTAGAGAGTTGATGTAACTATCTCTCTCTTGCACACTAACCTTAGTGTGAATCCATAATCTCAAGGATTTCCTAGGCAATGGTTTTGCCTTTACAAGAGGGAGGGATGTGGCATGCTTAGGTGTAGAAACAAATTTCTTAGCATGCAAAGAATGAGGATTTTGCTTCTTAGCAAAAAATGAAAATTTTCATTCTTCCTCATCACCTTGTGATCTACATGCTTCTTGTTGGTGTTCTTGTTGTACAAGAAAGCATGGTGATTCTTCTTAGGTGCTTTAGCAATATTTCTTGTATTTGCACCATAAGAGGAATTAGAGGTGGGTTTGGGAACCACATTTTGAATATAACCCAAACCTCCTCTATGATTTGCTGGATGTTGTTTTTCCAACAAATCGTGGAGTGAATCCCTAGAATACACAAAGCTTATGAGCTTCCGGGATTCCTCTTCACATTTCAACGTAAGTTGTTGAATGTGAGAATCTAAGCTAAGGTTTTGATCAACGAGTTTTTCACTAGAAAGACTCAATTCCTTAACTTGAGAGAGAAGTGTGTCTCTCTCACAAGTGTCATACACATGCTTTTCATCATGAATTACACTTGCAATATCTAGTTCATGCAATCTACTCTTAGCAATCTTATATTTTGCTTTTAATCTATTGTAAGAGTTGATGCACTTACTAGCCTTTTCGGAGATCAAGTCAAAATTGAACATGAGCTCCTCGTATGAGATCTTTTCCTCCTCGATCTCAACAACATCATCATCATCCTTGCTAGAGCTTGATGATGACTTCTCCTCTATAGCCATGAGGCACGAATCCTCATAGGAATTATATGCGTCAAGCAAAGCATCCAACTCTTCTTCATTTAATCCAGAGGGGATTGGTGTAGGACCATCAATGGCTACAAAGCATGCGTAAGCATCCTCCTTTGTATCCACTTCTTCGTTACTCGAAGTGTCCTCACTCGAATCATCAAAGGTCCCGACAAGTCCCTTCTTTTGATTCTTGGACTTGTACTTTCCTTTCCAATGCTTCTTCCCTTTACCCTTGTAAGTTTCTTTGTTGGGTTTGGAAGGGCATTCGGTGGACAAGTGACCTTTTCCACTGCAAGTGTAACAAGTAGGAACCTTGTTAGAATTGGAGGCAAACTTTGACAAAGACTTACCTTGCTTGCATTTGAGGAATGCTTTGAATTGCTCGGCAAGCTCCTCAATTTCTTCTCCACTTGCATCTTCTTGCTCATATTCTTCACTAGGAGCTTCTCAAAGAAATTTCCTCCTCCACTTGATTGGCTCCTCCTTGGCATGGAATGCAACCCCCTTTTGCTTATCTAGCTTCTCGGGCTTTGTTGGTTGAATCTCCTTTTTGTGTTGAAGATTCACTTCATATGCCATGAGATTTCCAATGCACTCCTCAACGGTATATTTGGACGTGTCATACGACTCCAAAATTCCTTTGGCCTTTGACTCCCAACAAGGTGTGAGATAGTCAAGGATCTTCTCTACATGATCCTCTTGGGAAATCGTCTTCCCGAGTCCCTCCAAAGCGTTCACGATATCGGTGAACCTTGTGAACATCTCTGAAATGCTTTCGCCTTCCTGCATCTTAAACATTTCATATTTAGATCTAAACACAGTTTATTTAGATTTCTTTACCTTCGTTGTCCCTTCATAACAAATCTCCAAGGTGTGCCAAATATCGTTTGCCGTTTTGCACATGGAGATGCGGTTGAACTCATTTGCTGAGAGAGCACAATGTAATGCATTCATAGCTCTCGCATTGAACTTGATCGAGTCCTTCTCCGCCTTTGTCCTTGAATCCGCAGGAGTAGTGGGCTTCTCAAATGGCACCTCCGTGATGTCCCATAAGTCTTGACCCTCCATGTAGATCATCATTCTGATCTTCCAACTTGGGTAGTTGGTTCCGTTGAAGAGTGTGGGTCGAACGGTTGAGTGACCTTCTTCATGAGACGCGGATGAGGCGTTGAATGCCATCGTTGCAGTATGCTATAACCTCGCTATGATACCAATTGTAGAGATCGTCTAACCCTTGCAATACTAACAACACACACTAGAGGGGGGGTGAATAGTGTAATGGCAATAAAATTGTCCAATTAAAATTTAACTTGCAAATGCGGAATTATAAATGCAAGAGGAATTAAAAGGCACAATCAATCCAAACGCAAACACAAAGTTTTACCCTGATTCCCCAAATTTGGGTACATCCAGCCACACCAATATTCACTATATTCCCACATAGAGAAGTGAATACAAATCTCACAAGTAGATACCACACAAAGAGGATTTATGCCCTACACAAGGACCCAACCAATCCTACACGAGGATCAAGACTCCCACACAGAGAATCACTAACTCCCACTCAGAGAATTAGGGTTAGCCCTACACTAGGACACTAGAACTCCCACAAAGAGAGTTAATTCCCACAAAGATAATTCCTTAGTCCCACAAAGAGACAACCTCTCACAAAGAGAGAAACTCACACAAAGAGAGTATCCTAATCACACAAAGAGAAATAGGAAAACAAATTACACCAAGTAAAGTAAATACTCTTACCTATGCCTTGAGATGCTTACTCATGAATGAATGCAAGGCATGGAAGAGGATCTCCAAGTGTTGGAATATGCTTGAAAGCACTTGGATGATTTCCCTTGAGCTGGACTTCAATGCATGAAGAGAGATGAGTGCTCAATATAGGGAAATGAGGGAGCTTGAGAGTTGCTTATAGATCTCTTGAGATTTTCAATAGAGTCAAGAGTTATCAAGTGTTGTCAAGAGTTCTCAAGTGATGGCAGCACACTCATATATATAGGAACCACATATCAAGCCCAAAAACCCAAAGAAACAGCCAAATGAACAAATCTGCCACGGCTAGAAACTGGGTGAAAACGACAGGAACAGTCGACTGTTGATCAAAAGACAGTCGACTGATCAACGGCTAGAAAATATCCAACGGCTATAATCTGAGCCAGGACAGTCGACTGAAGAAGACAAAACAGTCGACTGACAAACAAGACATGCGCCTGTTAATCCTTCAGCAGACGACTGCTGCAGGGGATGGATCGAAATAGAGAGCTGCACTCTTTCTCCAATTCTTCACACAGGCGACTGATGTTAATACTACAGTCGACTGTCAAATAGTCAGGCGACTGTACATTCTTCATCAGTCGTCTGCAGTATAATATGGAGAGAAGACAGAGAGATGCAGAGATTGCACTTACGCTAGAAAGGCGACTGATGGTCAATTCCCAGGCGACTGTAAGTATACAGGCGACTGTAAACTGATCGACAGACGACTATGCATAAAGCTAAAGTTTGAGTCAATTGAAAAGTTGACTTGAGCTGTGCAAATCAGGCGACTGTAGAAGGATCTACAGGCGACTGGAAATCACCCAGTCGGCTGTGTTTCCCTCATCAGGCGACTGAAGGAAAGCCAGAGACTCCAAATGAGTCTTTGGTCAGAGTGAACCTATTGGGTTGGATTCTATGATAATCCTAAAGTTCACTAAGATGGTTAAATGCATATGCATAAAAAGTAAACCATCTAACAAGGCATTACAATAACATAGACTCAAAAGAGAGAGAAAGCAATAAAATAAAATACATGGATTACAATGCTTTTCTTAGAGTCTAAGTCTTCAAACTTGATGCCTTGATTGCTCTCCACTATCTCCAAGCTTTGGCACTCCTAGAGTCCAAACTTTGGCCCTTCTTCACTTGATGTCCATCCTTGCACCAAGTGATTAGTCTCCAAGAAAGATATCCTTGAAATAAACTGAGAGACTAAAACATGAGACTCATTAGCAACAACATAATGTTGTGATCATCATCAAAATAAGATTGGTATGAAACACCAATACTCAACAGATATCATAGCATCAAGAAAACAAGAGATGTTATGTATGAATACATACTATTGACATCACCATAGCTTCTAGTCCCGAGATTAGTGTCATCACAATAGTTACTCCGACTTCTCAAGTAGCCAAAGTTATAGTGAGATATTGGCTCACATGAAAATGAGGGCTATTATGATGACAATATCTGTTTGGACTTGGAACTTGAGGTGATAAGACAGTATCCAGCTAATACCTACTCCTTAGATTGTGATTGATGATTACAGCATGCATGACAGGCTATCGGCACTTTCAAAGTAATATCAAGCTCATTTATGAAGGATTGATGCTAGCCATAGATAGAAGAAAACTTAAGGGTTCAAGGAAGACGAAGAAGAAACTGAGGTCTTCGCATACACATCTTGGTTTGGTCCGTCTCAATTTGTTTAGCACCGTCCTCAAACACTTCTGGACGTCCTTCGATTCGCCTTCATTGTCGAATTCGAACTTCTAACGATTGATAACTTCGAAGGCTACCCTCATTAAAATAGACGTAGCTAGAGTATGGGTGAGTTAAGCACAACTATAACTACTCCAAGACTAAGAATGACAATCGAGTGATCATCATCAATTGAAGGAAGGGTGATGATCATGAAGGGGGTAGATAGTTCAACTTATGAAAAATCATTCTAATGCTATCAAAGGAGGTTACTAGGGAAGGTTTATCCAAAGAATGGAACACGAATTTCTAAGCAAGGGTTAAGAGTTCAAAGTAGATGATGAGAATCAAGGAAGACCTAATGAAGATGGTAATAAGGACGCTTCACCCGTATATCCAATACAGGTGAACACTCGAGACATCCTGTACTCGAGAATTGTATTTGAGTATTTTATATAGTACACCCTGATCTTGCTATATTGTTCACGAGGTATTTAGCGCGGACCTGTGTGGGCCACCAAAACTGTAACGTCCCGTTCCCGGGGCCCGTTACTTTTTGATATTTGCACAGGTCCTGCAGTTAACCAGTGAAAACAAAATAGCCACGATGCAGAGATGTACAAAAATACCCAAATAGTGTCCAATTATTACAATCCATATTGTACAAAATGTTCCAACAAGATACATGAAAGAAAGAAGGTACATAACTGAAAATAGCTCTGAAAGGTGAGGACTCATGGTCGAACGCTGGCACTATTAACTCAAGAGCATCTACCTCCATATGTACGTCGTCTGCGGTGCCACAGAGATGGAACCGTATGTAATTCACAACAATTCTAGCAATAGAAACAAAGTAGTGCAAAAGTATGGAACAAACTATAGTAAACAAAAGATGGTCATGCTGGTGCAAAAAGTAAAGTATGAGTAGACATGTATGTAAGAGTGATAAGTAAAGTACTGGTAACTATTCAGAAGTGGTAAGTAAAGTACATGTAATGCATAAGGTAAAGGTGACTGTGCAAGTGCAAAAGTAATAACTGTGGCGTGGCATATGATAGCAACAATATCTTAACCCATATGCAATGTGATGACAATAGTAAGACAACCAGATAGACGTAGGAACACTTAAGAAATGATGAGTGTCGATTGACTATCTAATAGTGTAGGCTTGCTTAATAATAAGAAGTCTAGCTTAACTCCCAAACCAGCCAGGCAGTCAGGACTTGAAGGCACATGTCACTTCTAAGACAGCAAGACAAGTCCTTTGGTTGACCAATCCTCTTCCCATTCCTTTCTAGACACTGATTCAGTAGTACTTTAAGTCAGCTTATTATTATACCGTTCTATCACGTTCGAGTAGTCTCGACTTAGTCAGTAGAATAGTCGTATCATGTTAGTAGTCGTGACAAAACAATGGTATCAATCAACTAGTGTAATATCAATCAACTAGTGCAACATTCTTAGCTCGAGTGTACGATATGCAACCAGAAGTGCACCCATCCCACGGAGCAACTCGTGGAATATCTACCTACCATCCCCTACAAGGTGATGGTACAGCTTACCAAATAAGGGTGGACTCGGTCACTCCCGTACACTTCATAGCTCAAGACTACCCCATATCCCGTGTATTATCAATCAAGCTAGTGCAACAGTCTTAGCTCGAGTGTACGATATGCAACCAGAAGTGCACACATCCCACGGAGCAACTTGTGGAATATCTACCTACCATCCCATGCAGGGTGATGGTACAGCATACCAAATAAGGGTGGACCCGGTCACTCCCGCACACTTCGTAGATCAAGACTACCCCATAACCCTTGTTGTATCACATTACACATTTACAACCATATTCGTATCCATACCCGTATCTATATCCGTATCTGTATCCGTATCCGTATCCATGTCCCTGTCCATTGGCCTTATAGGCTTATCATTTCGTACATCCAACAATGTGTACAACAATACATCCAACAACGTGTACAACAATACATACAACAATGAGTACAACAAATATATGTATATATATGGTATTTACTTGCTGAAAATTCAAGGCAGAAACCTCAACAGAGAATGTCAATCCTGAGCAATGCTTGAAGTCCAACAACTATGATACCGATCCATGCTTCGAGCATGCGGTAATTCCATAAAGTACACTTTCTAAGTTTTTAGAATTAATTGTGACTTATACCCGATCCATGCTTCGAGCATGCGGTTTTCAATTAGTACACAGTTTTTTCCAAGTAGATGGTCGCGTGCTTCAACGACCAAAGTTAAAAGTTGGCAATATCATTTGCTTAAGTCCATGGTCATTCCACTATTGATTAGTTCTCTAGTTAATTAGGTCTCTAATCATTGGTTTAAGTCAATAGCTGTTCTGAGAATATTTATGAGGTCCTAAGTTCATACGAGTACACTATCCAGATTTCTAATGTTAGAATTAGAGTGACTTACACTATCGAGATCGTCGTAGTAAGACGAGGTTGGAGCTAGCGCTTATAAAGATGCTGGTGCAAGAAAATTGGTACCTGCAAACATAAGAAACCATTAGTTACAGGCTACCCTATTTTCTATCTATTTAAAAGGGTGGTTTTGATTTTTAAAACTGGTTGAAACGGGTTGGAAAATGTTCTAAATTTTTTATAGGCTGGATATGATGAAAATAATTTTACTGTAGGAGGAAATACTTTTCAGAAGCTCATGGTAATTTTTATAATTTTTAAAAGCTCAAAATAGATTTAAAAACTAATTTTTAATTAAGTAATGTAATTATTCAACAATTTATTCTGGATGCAATCTACATCGAAAAGTTGCAAATGAGCTTTCAAAACGACCGTCTCGAAGAGTACTATAACATATATTTTTATCATGTATTAGTGTATGTGAAAATAAAGAGTTACAGATTTTTGAACGAAAATAATGTATTTAAGTTTTAGGGTTAAAAATTTATTCTGGGATAACTAAGCATCAGATTGAGATGAAACTAGCACCATTGGTTCCAGAATGTCATTTCTGATTTTCTGGAGCTGGCCTCACATTTTTTTGATCTTTATATTATTACTTATGCATTTAAAACCATTAAACTCTATATAATATTATAAAATACGAAAATACGAAAATATGTTTTCGTATTTATAAAAATACGGTATCGTATTTATCTCACCCCCGTCGTTCCCTTGCATGCGGAGTGTTACGGCGACGACGACAGCGACGTGGCTCGTGGTGGCGACGAGGCGACGTCGGTGGCGGCGACGCGCGGGAGGCGGAGGCATCTCCGGCGACGGCTTGCAGCGACATACGGCGGCGAGCGGGTGGGCGTCTATAAAGCTTCGAGCTGCTCTTGGATGCGGCGAAGCAGCTTGGTCAGGGTGATGGCATCGTACGGCGGTGTGAAGCGGCGGGCTTCATGGGGTGTCTTCGGCGGAGGGTGACGGCGTCGGAGACGTCGGAGCGGGCTGCCCTGGGTGCCATCAAACGGGAGAGGGGGTCGAGCGGGCTCCGGTGACGGGGTGTTGTCGTCGAGATCGGCGCTCGCCGTTGCTTCGTCGGAGGGCTTGGTGGCGTCGGAGCGGCGCCTTCGGAGCTTGCTGGGGCGGTTGTCGACGGGTGCAGGTGGCGGGGTGCTCCGGAGCTTCGGAGTTCGTCGTGGAGGCATGGGCGGGCGGCGGACTTCATCGATGGTGGAGGGGATGCGGGGTCCGTTCGGGGGGGGTGCTTCGAGCGGGGGAAGAGCGAGTCGAGAGAGGGAGAGAGAGAGTACGGTGAGGGCATGTGTTAGGGGAGAGAGTAGAGAGAGGGTGAGCCCCGGGTTCGGAGAGAGAGAGAGAGAGAGAGAGAGAGAGAGAGAGAGAGAGAGAGAGAGAGAGAGAGAGAGAGAGAGAGCCAGTTTGTGCGTGGTTTGCCTGGGGAAGAAAATAATACGGGGGAAAGGGGAGATTATATAAGGTTTAAAACTTAATATAAAATTAATTAATAAAAACTAACAGCTAATCTCATTTAATATTTAGTCAACTATTAATTAGGTCAGGTTTAGTTTTAGACTAAACATTAAATGAAGTTAGACTAAGTTAGGAATTTTTTGTAAAATATCTAAACGTGTTAAGCATGGGGGTTAATAGTGATTAGTAATTATGTTATAGTAATTAGCTAGGGTATTTGGTGACAGTAAAATTTGTAACGAAATTACGATTTTTCCCCTACTAGTAAACGTGTCTGAAAAATTACGAAAACATACCCACGGATTCGTATCGTCGCGAGGATAGCGAATACGAGATCCGTTTCGGGGTTTGAGCTACGAAGATACTGGTTTTAGGCCAAAACGTTTAGGAAGCGGGTTTGTGGGTTCTCTATTGATTTGTCTTCAGAAAATTACGAAATTAATGTTGGAAGCCCTAAGTGATCATAGGATAACACCGTAGAAGTTTGAAAACGTTTTGATGATGTTTGTATCGAAAATAAATTTATTAAGCCAAAACATTAATAATTGAAAATGAATTTTTATCAGATTATTTAGAGGTATTTGATGAAACCCGAACTTACTAAAATACTTCATAACTAGTTTGATACTTCAAAATATTTTTATAAGAAATTTTTGAAATCATAAAACTTCTGACAAACCATTATAAAATTGTTTGAAAATTTTGAAAATAGTTTAAATACGTAAACATTTGTGTTGATGAAAACATGCAGTTACAATGGAAGATCTTTATGTAACATACAATCAAAAGAGTTTTGATTATGTCATAGATATAGAATACTTGGTTCTGGTTTTTGGAGCCAAGATAAAGTTCTAATTTGTAAAACATTTATATGTGACATAGAATCGAAAGAGTTTTGTAACGACCCGCTCTCAGGGGGGCCATTACTTATTTGATTACATTTGCAGGTTTGCAGATTATCGGTGAAAACAATGTAGCCACAATACAGAGATGTACCAATACTCACACCAGTGTACATTATTTAAGTCCATAATTAAGATACAACACACAACAATACTCTCTCACCGAATACATGAAAGAAAGTACAGAAAAGAAATGCGGAAAGGAATTACATAATAGCATATAATACGCACACCAACTCAAGTAACTAGAAATCGGCAGTCTCTGGATCAAACTCTGGCTCCTCATACTCAGGGGCCACTTCTTCGATCTGTTCGTCGTCTGCCGGTGCCATAAATGGAACCGTAGGTAAGTCACAATAATTCTAAACATAGAAAAGAAGCAGTGCACAAGTATGACTAAAGCAGGTGATATAAAGTAACTATGTACAATCAAACCAGAGCGAAGAGTAAAGTACTGAGTAATAACTGTGATAAGGCGTACTTAACTGAGTAGTAAATGTAATCAGAACTGAAAGAAGAAGACGAACTGTACTATAGTAGTGCAAGCGGTGAGTAAACTAAAAACTACATGACTCAAGTCAGAGAGTACGATATGCAACCATTGAGTTCATCTCTTACCTGGGTGCGCGGTACCCAGACGAAATTGACACGGGTAGGAGGAGGTATTTGCCGACGCAGGCAACATGTAAGGTTTTGCCGACACATGCATCTATGTCTGTCGAACAGGTAGTAGGTAGATGAACTACAGTCACTCCCCCACTCTCTCAAACTTTGAGTTATGTAAGGATCGTCTTACCCTTGTAATACTAACAACAACACACTAGAGGGGGTGAATAGTGTAAAGGCACAAATTACATATTTAAAAATTAAACTTGCAAATGCGGAATTATAAATGCAAGAGGAATTTAAATACCACAACAATCCAAACACACACACAAGATATTAGCCGGGTTCCCCAAACTTGGGTACGTCCAGCCACACCAATATGCACTATAATTCTCACACAGAGAAGTGAATACAATCTCATACAGAGATACCTTACACAGAGGATTTGGATTCTCACACAAAGAAATCCTTACTCTCTCAAAGAGAGACCTCACACAGAGGATTTAGGATTCCCACAAAGAGATATCCTTGCTTTCACACAGAAAGACTTTTGCTCTCTGATCGACCCGGAATTAACTCCGAAATGAAGTCGTTTACCGCAAGTGCACGATATAGTGGCAAGCGTGTATCGAACACGGGGAAGCGGTGCTATACTACCTATCTACTCCTAGGTTGAGTTAGACTTGCAGGTTTATTGGTGGATGTAGAATATGGAATGTCGTAATGGTGATTGATGCGAAGGTCGTGTCACTCGAAATCACAAACACGGGATTCCACACAAAGAAAAGAATAAAATATAAAAGACTAGGGCTTTAGGACTCGCTACTAGGACCGTCGGATGTCGACGCTAGGCTAGGACTCTTATGTTGCATTGGGTTTATGGGATTGGTCTCTCAGCTCATACCACTCTTGTGGAGTAGAGCTTCGAGGTACTTCGGTGGCTCTCATTAACGCAATGGCGATAGCCGTTAATGTAGTGATATAGTTTGTCGGTAGATCCCCGAAAGGCACAAGCCAGGCATGGTCTCGAGCCTTAGTTGAATCTACTAACTCCCTAATTAAATCCTAAGGATACTCCTTAAGTTAATCAATTCTACAGACAGTGGGCATGAGCTCAGTACGAGTTCTCCCAAGGATTTGGCTGGATCAACCAAAGTACTTCTTCTTTATTTCCAACGCATCATAAAAATCCTATCTTTGCATCTAAATCCTAAAATCCTAGAGCTAATCCATTAGCCCTAGAAAAGATTATTCAACATAGCAAACATTATGAAAACAATAGAGATCATTGCTAGCATCATAGAAAAACAATAAGAAGAACTAAAATAAAAGTAAAGAGATAAAATACTTAGCTTGATACAAGAGGAGGGGCCTATGGCGTAGCCTAACTCCCAAAAGATCGTCTCCCAAAACTTCTTAGAATTGCCTAAAAAACTCTCCAAAAGTTTCCTTCCTAATGACGGCTACAATTCATATATATATTCCCCTCAAAACCCTAGCAAATAGCCCAAAAAACCCTCTGAAATTCGTGCCCAAAGCCAAATCCGAACACAACTTAAGTTCTGGGCCCCAGCTGACTCAGGTCGAGTAGCCCCCCTACTCGGTCGAGTTAGCAGTAGGGTAAAAATCCCTCTAAAAGACACTGCTTTGTCTGCTCGGTCTGAGTAGGGTCCTGCTCGGTCGAGTAGGTAGCTGCTCGGTCGAGCCGTCGGGATGTCCAGATTCTTCCCCCAAAACCACACTCTGCCTGCTCGGACCGAGTAGGGTCTGCTCGGTTGAGTAGGTAGCTGCTCGGTCGAGTAGGTAGCTGCTCGGTCGAGTAGGTAGCTACTCGGTCAAGGTGTCACTCTGCTCGATCGAGTAGGTGGCTGCTCGATCGAGGAGGTGGTCAAAAACAGATTTCGGCACTGCAGCATCAGCTGGTAGAAATTCCCCAGAGCTCATCTGACCTCCAATTGGTGCATTCTTGGTGGCGTTGGAACCGTCTTGAAGTCTACTATCTGGGAAAAATATCAGAAAAATACTGAAAAATCTCACGTGTAGCATATTTGAAAAGAGTGCACGACTATCCTATTTCCAGCACTTTGGGCCGCTCGATTCCTTCGCAGCATCATAGCTCAATCGAGTGACCTGTAATCCATGAGTCATGGTATTATAGAACCATGCTTTTTCATTCTACTCTTCTTCGCTCCTTCTCTCTTGCCCCTTCCTTGCTCCCCAGCAGCTTTAAGTCACCGAACGCGGCGCCTCAGGAGCTCCGGTGTCGAAGTACGCGCTCTCTCCTCCAATATACTCCAAATGGCTCGATATTCCCTGAAATGCAACCAAACGCTCTTAAAGTACAATATTTCCAATTATGAGCATAAAAGCGTATGGAATATGTAATTGAGCAATCATTTTGACGTGTAATCATATAGATAAAACGTGGAATATAATGACACATCACTCTCACACAGAGAGACTCAAACTCTCACACAAAGAGATCTCAACCAAACCTCACACAGAAAGTTATACTCTCACACAGAAAATAACTAACTCTCTCACAGAAAGCTAGGGTTTCAATGAAATAACAAAGTAAAACAAATACTCTTACCTATGCCTTGAGATGTACTTACTCATTAATGAATTCAAGGCATGGAAGAGGATCTCCAAGTGATGAGATTTGCTTGAAAGCACTTGCATGATTTTGCTTGAGCTTGACTTCAATGCATGAAGGAGATTTAGAGCTTTAAGAGGGAAATGAGAGCGTTTGAGAGTGGCTTAATCAATATCTAATGATTTGCAATAGATCCAAGAAGTTCCAATGAACTCAGCCCTCTCATATATATAGGAACCCTATAGGAACTCTCAAAAGCCAAGAAAACAGCCAAAAACAAAAAGCTGCAACAGCTAGATTTTGGGCTGAAACGTCAGCGATAGTCGACTGACGAACAAATGACAGTCGACTGTCCAACGGACAAATAATTCCCAACGGCTATAATCTGAGCCATGACAGTCGACTGTAGAAGACTACACAATCGACTGTAAAACAGACAATCGACTGTATATCCTTCATCAGGCGACTGCTATAGGTGATGGAATAAAACAGAGAGTTGCAACTTACTTCAAGTTGCATACAGGCGACTGATGAATGAATGACAGTCGACTGTAAAATAGATAGGCGACTTTTTATCCTTCATCAGTCGACTGTAGCAAGGAATGGAAATAAACAGAGAGATGCAATTTTTGCACTTACGCCATTCAGAAGACTGTTGACCATTTCACAGGCAACTGTAAATATACAGGCGACTGTAAATTGAACATCAGTCGACTGATGCGAAAAGCTCAAGTAGAGTCAATAAAAATGTTGACTTGAACAGTGCACCACAGTCGACTGTAGAAGGCTCGACAGGCGACTGGAATCACACAGTCGACTGTAAATCCTTCAACAGTCGACTGTTGGAAAGCCAGAGACAGCAAATGAGTCTTTGGTCAAGATGAACCTATTGGGTTGGATTCTATGATAATCCTAAGGCTCACTAAGATGGTTAAATGCATATGCATGAATGAGTAGACCATCTATCAAGGCATTACATTAAACCTAGACTCACGAAAGAGAGAAAGCAATAAATGAAATTACATGGATTACAATGCTTTCCTTAGAGTCTATGGTTTCAATCTTGATGCCTTGAAGCTCCCCATCATCTCCAAGCTTTGGCACCCATTGTGTCCAAGCTTTGGCCCTTCTCCACTTGATGTCCATCCTTGCACCAAGTGTTTAGTCTCCAAAAAATGATATTCTTGAAAAGTAACTAAGAGACTAAAACAAGAGAGTCATTAGCAACAACATAATGTTGTGATCATCATCAAAATAACATTGGTATGAAACACAAATACTCAACAAGTTACCCCAAAACCCCAGTGAAGTGTCAAGTGTTCTGTGTACATGGTTCATACGTGATGATTCACAAGATGCTCCATACGATGTGTCACATGGTGTTATTAGTTCCTTATTTACAATGACAGATAAACCAGGACCACTGGTTGACTTTCTTATTGAAAACCAGAAAGTTAGGAACTCATTTCAAAGCAGACTGGGCCAAAGCAAAGTGGATGCTAAGAAATTTGAGGAAAAAGACAAGTCCAACAATTGTGATATTGATTCCATGCTTTAAGCATGTGGTAGTTTCGCAAGTACACAATTTACCCAAGTTGATGGTTGTGTGTTACAACCACCAAAGTTGAAAGTTGGCAATGTCACATGCGTAATTAGATAGTTATTATATTATTCCCTATTAGATTAGGTCTCTAGTTTTTGGTTCGAGTCAATATCCGTTCTGAGGCTATATGCGATGTCTTAAGTTCGTACGAGTACACTTATCTAATTTTCTAAATCTAGAATTCATTGCGACTTACAAGTTTCGATGTTGTTGTAGTGAGCCGGCCTAGAGCTAGGGCTTCCAAGGGTGCAGGTGCACGAGAATCGGTACCTGCTAACACAAGAAATAATCGGTTAAAGAACACACTATTTTCTATTTATTAAACTCGATCGTTTTGATTTTATAATCAATCGAAACGGTGCCAAAAAGCGTTCTAAAATTTTATACAAGCTAGATATGAGGAGTATAATTTTACCTAAGAAGGAAATATTTTTCTGAAGCCTCTGGTAATTTTCATAATTTCTAAAAGATCAAAATGAATTTAAAAACTAATTTTAATTAGTTATCGTAATTGTTCAATAATTTCATCTGGATGAAATACATATCAGAATGTTTCAAGTGAGCTGTCAAAACGACTGTCTCGTTGAGTACTACAACATATAATTTTTCCATATATCAGTTTACGTGAAAATATTAAGTTATGAATTATTAAGTGAAAACAAAGTATTTAAATTATAGGCTTAAAAATTTACTGTGAAAAACCTACTTGCCATATCGAGATGAAATTAGTGCCAATGTGTCCGGAATGTCATGACCGATTTTCTGGAGCTGGTCTTGTATTTTTCTGAGACATATAGGATTTATTATAAATTTTACATCAAAAAAACCCATATTATATAACTATTAATACGTTCAAAAATACGTTTATACGCGTATATTACGCATATACGTTTTTAAAAAACACGTATTAAAATACGTTTTCTCACCTCCATCCTCCTTACGCACGCGAGGGGCTTGGGGGGGGGGGGGGGGTGCGCTCTCGACGTCGCCGGCGGCGATTGGGCGACGGCGGGGTCGGCGACGTTGGAAGCGGGGGAGGAGCTGGCGGCAAGCGACGGAGGAGCTGGATGCAGCAGTGTTAGTAGCGGAGGAGCTGGGGGGTCTTACGGGCTGTCGGGGCTTCACTGGAAGGCGGAGGAGGCGGGGTGATCCGGTGGGCAGGCAGCGACGGTCGGAGCAGTCGATGGCGGTGTGCGGTTCTTGCGGCGATGACAAGAGCGAAAGGAAGAGGGAGCTGAGGAGTGGGCGCTCGGGGGGTGTTGTCGATGGTGTACAGGCGGCGAGGTCAGCTCCGGGGCAGCGTGGGGTCTTCGAAGGGTGGCGGAGCGCGATGGGCTACGATGGAGCACAACGATGGCGACGAGCACCGGGGGTGCTGCTGGGAGGGTTTGCGGGGCACTGGGGGCTGTGTGCTGTAGCCTGTGCGCTTATGGAAGACAGCGGCAGATGCGAACGGTGGCCGGCGATGGGCGGCGGTTATGGTGGCGTGGGTTGGTGAGGATGAGGGGGAGAGAGCGGTACGGGGAGAGAGAGAGAGAGGGGAGAGTGAGAGAGCTGAGAGAGAGAGAGCACGCATGTGGAGAGAGAGAGAGAGAGAGAGAGAGAGAGAGAGAGAGAGAGAGAGAGAGAGAGAGAGAGAACAGGGAATAGGTTCGGCGCTTTGGAGTGAGCCTGGGTTTGAGGGAGAGAAGAGTGTGAGGGGGTTAGTTTATATATGGTTTTGAATAATTGAAAATAATTAATATTGATAGAAATTATTTAAAAATAAACCAAATAGTAAAGGGGGAGGTTGAGCTCCGAAAAAATAGGATCTTACCAATTTTAGGCTGTCACGCCCCATTCCCACAAATACTTTGTAAGGCTACGCAAAACATGGGAAGGGAGGATGGAGCTTGACAAGCCGCGGTATTACACCAAGCGTGAATAAAGAAACACGATAAGCAGGCCACTGTAAATGTTGGGATCATACATCACACACACACACACACACACACACACACACATAAAGGATTTTTGATGAACGGTCAAAACACATGGGATCGGGTTGAAAATTGGTGGGTCAGGTATTTAGAGGGTGGAGATCAAGATGAACGGTTCGGATCTTCCGAAAAAAAATGGGGGGGAATAGGATTTTTGATAGGGGGTTATTTTTGGGGGTCATTTGATCCCTCATATATATATATAAGAAAGAAGCAACACATACTGCCATCACAGAAAGTACATATCCACAGAACTACATAACCAAAGAGCGTACTACACACCAGCATCAAGTACAAGTGAAACTAACTCAGATATACATAAGAAGTGCCACAAGCTCCCAACACATACTACAGATACAAAAGACAACCAGCTCACTACACGACCCGACTCACACTACACTACACATCCCAAAAAGAGTAGTGACCCCAAGGTGTCAGCTCACCTATGGGTAATCTCCTGAGGGAGATTCTGCTCTGGTGTCTTCTGCTCAAGACCTGAAAGGTAAAATGAGCACGTCAAACGTGCCTAGTAGGAAACTAACTAGGGTAGGGAAAATCATTTAGGGGTTATGAGTGTAAAGGCAATAGGAGTACAAGCAACCAAGGTAAAGAGTACAACACACAAGTGTGCAACAACAACAACAACACATATATAGTTCATTAGTTAGTTGTTAGTGATTCTTTGGAAGCCTGGGTATCACCTAAAGATAAGGGCCTGGACTTCACCCCAAATTTGCGGTGAACATAGCATAGGACGCAGTGGACACAGGCACTGTACGTCGGGCCTCTCAGCTCCCCCGTCCCTGGTAGGAGTGAGGCTCTCCACATAATAACACAACCTCCATATGTCCCCTCCACTCCCGGTAAAGGCGAGTGGGAAATAATTATCACATATCACATATCTCTTTCCCCAACTTCTCAGTTTAGCCCCTTATAGTTAAGTTATACCCAAACATCCCCCATCCCCATACTAGGATGTTCACCCGCCTTAGAGCAGATCGAGACATCCCAGTTAACATGTCATATGTCATAATATTCAATGGCCATATACAAGTTCACAAATGTAATACATGGCACACCATTTTAATGGCCATTTTCCAAGTTCTACAATTTCACATTCATTTGGGCATTTAAACAAACATATAGCGGTCACCATGGAAATGAAAAGTGCCACACCATCAATTTTAGTAACAAATCTCATAATTAAACTTTCTTAAAGACATCAACAACATCCATGCATGTTAAAATGGAAATTTAACAACAATCACAATTTTAACTTCACCCAAAATAGTTCAACTTGCTGAAATTTGCAGGAACAGATACAAAGTCAACAAATTTAATAAATTTCTCTTATGAATTTGACAAAACTCACTGCATAAAAGTTGGAGATATACTAGTCCTGGACTCGCAGATAAAATTTCAGTCAAAGATATTGAGTATATGATTTATAGTGAATTATTTGGTGAAGTCTGACAAATCTGTTTTTCAGACAGATTTCAGGGTCTGTATTGAAAGCCAATTTTGGGCATGTTGCAGCCAGAAATTCGAAATATGAGAACCCTGATGAAGTTATAGATAAACTTGTTAATTTTTCAACAAGACCAAAATCAGCAAAATCCATAGAGTGTGCAGGTGATAGGCTTCATTTTTCTAAACTGTGTGCAGGTTGACAGATTTCCAGACATGTTACAAACACTGAATTTTTACTCCTACTTATTGAACTCAACATATGACAAATTTTATATGAATTTGGGGTAGGACTTCAATATCTACCCATACATATTTATTCCAAAGAGTAAATCAAACCACAGAGATCAGAATTGAGGAATAAACATACAACAGAAAAACTGGATTTGAGGGGAGGGTAATTAGCTAAGAAAAACCAAGCAAAATGTCATCTTTTTAATCTATTGCACATATAATCCATGAATTCAAGACTATAGGTAATCAAAATAACACCATGGCATCCACATAATCCTAAATAAAAATTCCCAAACCATAGTTAGAATCCTACCTCAAAGAAATTCCTTTCTCCTTCTCCTCTCTTTCTCTTCTTTCCACTTTTCTTTCTCTTGAAAAGCTAGGGTTTTTCTTGAAATGTTTGGAAGCAAAGATTAGGGTTTTGGAGTGTTGATGGAGGGGAAAGAAGGGGAGAGAATTTCGGTCATACCCTTAGGAGGGAGAGGGAGAGAAATGAATGAAAAGGAAAAGAAAGGGAAAGTGAAAGAAAGGTTTAGAAATTTCCTAGAAAATATCTAACTCTAGAATTCTCTTAGGATAAGCATGCACATGTTAAAATAACCTTAATACCCTCCTAAAACTACCCCTCAAGTTTCAAGTATTTACAAGTTTTCCATTACTTTATGCACACACAACTTTAGTCTGTACGCACAGCAGCTTTAGGCCAAATGACTGTTTTACCCCCAGCCTTTCTAAAAATTTACGGGTGTGCCATCAAACCCATCCCTTTTCACACTGGCCCCTCACACACTAACCCACTCTTTCAAAATTTACGAGTATGACATTACTTTACACGCCCACCTTTACTCTACACACACTTCCACCCATATTGCCAAATGACCAAAATGCCCCTACACTTTTCACAAAATTACACGACTGCCACCAGCCACATACACGCCATATCACCTCTTATCAACTCATTATACTCCCTCTACTCGCGCATAGAGGACTACCGTATCAGTCACCATATAGGGCTAAACATGCCATGACATCCTACCCTCCTTAAACTAAAGTTCGTCCTCGAACTTTCGAAGTCCAAGGGTTTTAGTCTAAGAAGGAAATACTTCTAATTCCTAGGGGCCTCTCTATATATTACCCTACACCATTGTCTCCACGGAACTTTGCACTCAAGATTAACAAAAGAGACATTGATACAGGGATAACATACTTACATAAACAGGTGAGGGTATTTGTCTCTCATTTCGTCCTCACGCTCCCAGGTGGATTCACCAGGAGATTCTTGCTGCCACATGACTCTTACTAAATTAATGGCCTTCTTCTTTAGTATCTTCTATCTTCGATCCAGGATGGCCACTAGTTGCTTTTCATAAGTCAGGTCTGGGCGCACTTCAATCTCTGAGAAGTCCACGAGGTGACTAGGGTCTCCCACATATTTCCGAAGCTGAGATACATGGAACACATCATGGACGCCATCGAGGGATGGAGGTAAGGCAAGGTGATATGCAACCTCACCAACACGAGCCAAGATCTCAAATGGACCAATGAATCTCGGGCTCAACTTCCCTCGTCTACCAAATCGAATCGTGCTACGTGTTGGGGAGATCTTCAAGAACACATAGTCACCTGGCTGAAACTCCAATGGACGCCTCTTTGTATCTGCCCAATGCTTATAGCGATCCTGAGCGATACGAAGATTCTCCTTGACTATCCGAACCACATCGATCACTTCCATCACCAAATCAGGTCCTAAGAGTTCACGGTCCCAAACATCGTCCCAGCTTAGAGGCGATCTACATTTCCTTCCATATAAAGCAGCAAACGATGCCATTCTAATGCTTGCTTGATAATTATTGTTGTAAGAAAATTCCACCAAGTGCAAATGGTCTTCCCAAAACCCCTTCAAGTCCAGCATGCAAGCTCTCAACATGTCCTCAAGAATCTGAATAACTCACTCGGACTGCCCATCCGTCTGAGGATGATATGTGGTACTAAACTTGAGATTAGTCTCCAAACTAGACTGCAAACTTCTCCAAAAATGTGAGGTGAATTTGGTATCTCGATCAGAGATTATACAAAAAGGAACTCCGTGAAGCCTCACGATCTCCAGCAAGGAAAGGGTATGTCAAACTCCTCACGTTACCAAATATAAAAGATGCAAGGGTGACAAAGGAGTCTTACCTCCATATATCTTCGGGCCAAATGCTCGGTAGACTGTCCAACCCGGAAGGGAATAAAATGAGCAGATTTGGTCAAGCGATCAACGATTACCCAAATTGCGTCATTTCCCTTGGGTGTGCAGGGTAGCCCAGTCACAAAATCCATCGTCACGTGTTGCCATTTCCATTAAGGTATGGAGAGAGGCTACAACAGACCTGCAACTCTTTGGTGTTCGGCCTTCACCTGCTGACAGACCAAGCACGAGGCCACACTCCTGGCTATACTGCGATTCATCCCATGCCACCAGTAATGTTGTCGCAGATCGCGATACATCTTTGTCCCGCCTGGGTGAATTGAATATGGGGAGCTATGGGACTCTTTAAGCAATTCCTCTCGGATAGCACCAGCCGGCACATATTGCCGTGATCCAAATCTAAGAGAGCCATCTTCGTGAATGTGGAAGTCGGTTCAAAGTCCTGCCTCTACTTGCTCTCGAATTCTCCTTAGCTTTTTATCTGCTGACTGTGCGGCCTTGATCCGGTCCACCAGATCGGACTGGACCTGCAAGTTCAACATGGTTGCTTTGATGCCCGAAAGAACGACATCTATCTCCATCTGTCACAGGGCCCATTGGAGCTGAGACTGAGAGGTCAACATCATCACAGTTGGATACCTACTGAGTGCATCAGGAACCACGTTCACCTTCCCAGGGAGATACTGGAGATCAAGATCATATTCTGCCATCAGCTCAAGCCACCGACGCTGTCTCATATTGAGCTCCTTCTAGGTGAATACATACTTCAAACTCTTATGGTCGGTGTATACCTTGACATGTTCATCTAGCAAAAAGTGTCTCCACAGCTTTAGGGCAAAAATCACGGCCGCCAGCTCTAAGTCATGCGTAGGGTAGTTTAGGTCATGCACCTTCAGAAGTCTAGAGGCATAAGCCACCACACGTCCATGCTGATGTAGGACACATCTAAGCCCTTTACCAGAAGCATCACAAAAAATCTCAAATCCTCCAGAACGATCTGGAATCGTCAGAACTGGCGCAGTAGTCAACCTTCTCTTTAACTCCTCAAATGCATGCTGACACTCATCAGACCAGACATAAGCAACATCCTTCTTAGTCAGATGAGTAAGTGGTGCAGCAATCTTGGAGAAATCCTTGATGAACTTCCTGTAATAGCCAGCTAAACCCAAGAAACTCCGAATTTCTGAAACCGTCCTAGGAACAAGCCATTTCTCCACTGCAGCCACCTTTTCTGGGTCAACAGGTATGCCTTCTCCTGAAACTATGTGCCCCAAAAATGCCACTTTAGACAACCAAAACTGGCACTTAATATACTTGGCATATAACTGATGCTTCCTCAAAGTCTCTAGAACAATCCTCAGATGCTCTGCATGCTCTTCCTCACCCTTGGAATATATCAGGATATCATCAATAAAGACTACCATGAACTTGTCCAAATAGTCAAAGAATACCTGATTCATTAACCTCATGAAGCTAGCTGGAGCATTAGTCACACCGAAGGGCATCACCAGGAACTCATAATGTCCATAACGGGTTCGAAAAGCTGTCTTCGGAACATCAGACCCCCGAACCTTAATATGGTGATAACCACTCCGTAAGTCCAACTTTGAGTAGACTCAGGATCCTCCAAGCTGATCAAAGAGGTCATCGATACGAGGAAGTGGGTACTTGTCCTTTATTGTCACCTTGTTCAATTCCCTATAGTCAATACACATCCTGCGAGACCCATCTTTCTTATTCACCAAAAGCACCGGTGCTCCCCAAGGTGACACGCTTGGCTGTATCAACCCTCGCTCTGATAAGTCTTTTAACTGATTACGAAGCTCAGCCAACTCAGGTGGTGCCATCCGATAAGGGGCCTTCGTAATGGGTTACGTGCCTGGTATCAAATCAATGGTGAACTCCAATGATCGATCAGGAAGAAGTCCATAAATGTCATTGGGAAAGACATCAGGAAAGTCTCGCACAACCCTGGGTAAGGTTGGCTCCGCCTCCATGGCCATCGCCAACACTTTTGCTTCCACTGGTGTTGCTCTGAATCTTACAGGTTCTAATGTGCAACTACCACTTCTGAACTCAAACTCGGGATGATCGGGAATCTGGAAGACTACCATCCTTAATTTGTAATCAATAGTGGCACAAAACATCGCTAACCAGTCCATCCCAAACATCGCTTCAAGGGTGGGCATCTCAATCACGAGGAAATCAGCATATAACTCCCGACCACAAATTTTCACTGAACAACGAAGCCTTGAAGTACTCCTAATCACAACATTTCCTTGTGAATATTCCAACTAACAGTGAAGGAGTCAACTGGTATTGCATTTTTGTCCATAAATTGTCGGGACAGAAAACAGTGTGAAGCTCCAGAATCAAAAAGTGCTAAGGCAGGAAAAGATGCTACTTTAACCATACCTAGAAGCCAACAAGAAATCAAACCAAGTTCATCATAACTAAGAAACAAGTGATATATTATAAAGTAAGGAGAGGGCTAGAACCATACCAGTGATAACCTGGCCTGAGTTTTCTGCCTTTACTGCTGTCATTGTGAAAGCCAGGGACTTTGGAGCAGAGTTTGTCTTCTTGTAGGCCTGCCGCTGAGGAGGCAAGGAAGGTCCTCTAGGGGCTGGTGTGCCTGGTCCAGCTGGTGCTGGAAGGGAAGGCCGCTGTGAACCAGGTGAAGAGCTCGCTGCTGCATCGGCCTAGTAGTCACAGGTGCAACGGGGGTCGGGTAGGCACCCCGCTGCAGGCAGAACCTGCTAATATGTCCTCGGCCACCACAAGCGAAACACTGTCTAGCCCAAGCCCTACACTCCTTCTGCTCATGACTAGTCTTGCCACAGAATTGGCATGTCAGATGTCTCTGTATCACTGCAGAGGCTCCTGGCCTCATGAACTGGGCCGTCTGTACTGGGCGAGATAATGCCTTCTGTGATCCTGATGGTCGCCTGTCACCTGTAGGCATTTTTCCTATGCTCCGTAAATGGATCTCATACAATCTTGCCGCCTCGAGCACATCCTCCTGTGTGGCGAGTTTCTATGTAGACATCGACCCTCTATACTCCAGATCCAGTCCCATACGGAAGCGTCGAGCTCGGATGGCGTCGGTTGCAACAAGCTCCGGGGCAAACTTGCTCAGCAAGGAGAACTCGGCATCATACTCATCCACGGTCCGCCGGCCCTGAGTCAACTGTTCAAAACGCTGCCTGAGCTCATCCTTTGCGGTCTTTGGAAGGAACTTGGACTCAAAACACTCCTTGAAAGTCTTCCAAGAGATAGGACCTGTCAGATGCTGGTCGGTCCTGAGTATACACCCAAAGAACGGTTGTAGTTTTACCGCAAGTGCACGGTGTAGCAGCGAGCGGGATATCGAACACAGGGAGGACGATTGACCGTGCTTGCTCAAAATCAACCTGGCTACTTAAGAGAGAAATTTGCCTTTGGCGATCCTGTCACAATCGTCAGACAAAGTGCAGAAATATCAAATCAAATAAAGACCGTTTAGGGAATGGGGAATCCCCGCTACTCACCGTATTTCATAAATGTGGTTCGTCGGTATCAAAATTGCTTGAATAAGAATTTGGATGAACTAGTTGCAACTGAATGTAGAACCAAGCTCACGCTCTCGTGCTGTTGCCGGTCTATAGCTATCCTAGGTTTGGGTCCAATCTCTTGCAAACCCTAGCCTAGGAAAGCTAGCATTAGGATCAACATCATCGTCCAATCGTGCACCGAGTCCAATCTCTTGCAAACTCGGTCCACGATCTAGATTGTGATAGTTCCTACCCGTCCAATCTCTTGCAAACGAGTATCGACATGGAATTGCAACCGAAAATCCTAGTATCGGTCCAATCTCTTGCAAACCGATACTTCGAAAATCCGATTCCAACCCAATTCGGATTTCTAGGGTTTCCTATCGAATTGGGATCCAATCTCTTGCAAATCCCAATTGATATGAATACCTAGCCATCCGTAGTAAATTGATCACAATCTAATCCCTAATAACGATTCTAGCTCAATTTCTACCAATTCATCACAAATATGAAAGTGGGTTTGTAGGGTTCATCCCCACGCCCCAAGACGTGGAGACTACTCACAATTCATAGCAAGATCACAAAAATAATCAATGAAATAAGCAATAGAATTCATCACAATATTGAGATAAGCAATAAAAATAGAATTTTTAAGGAAAAGAGATGCAAACCAATGGAGTTCTTCAATTGTTCCAACAAAAATCACAAACTTTTGCTCTTCTCCAATCACAAGAATAAAGCTAAAAACTAATCTAAAAAACTGCAAAAAATCTAAGAGAGAGGGTCCCTAAACTAGGGTAAAAACAGGGCTTAAATAGCCCTCAAAATCGTCCAAAAACTGTGACCAAAATACCCCTGCACAGCCTGTTTTCCGCAGATTTCGCTACAGGCAGCGCATCGCACTCGGCCGAGTGACAAAAGTCGCTCGGCCGAGTGAAAACCCTGTAATTTTCCAGTAAGTCAGGGCCTTCAGGGGTCTTCACTTCGGGGGCGGCTCGGCCGAGTGAGTTGTCGTCACTCGGCCGATGGCTTCAAGGCACTCGGGCGGACGTAATAATCCACTCGGCCGAGTGGGTCTTCTGAAGTTCAGGCGGCCAAAAAACAGTAACTTGGATGTTTTGGAAGGGCCTCGTCTGGGCGCCACTCGGGTGGACGTGATAATCCACTCGGCCGATGTGGTCTTCGGTGCTCGGCCGAGTGCACATAGAATTCGTATCTGTTCTGGTCGGCCGAGCAGTGTCTCGCTGGTCGGCCGAGTGGCTCCTCCACTCGGCCGAGTGGGACACAAAAAATGCTCATTCTGCTTGTTTTGACCTCCTCGTCGCTCCTGCGACGTCCATTCTTCTTCCGCTCCTCTCCAACAGCAAAATATCCCTCGGGGAGGTCGTCGGTGACCGTCTAGAGTAAGCGCATCTCAAGATCACTCCAAATCGCGCCAAATCACCTGAAATGCGACAAAAACAACAAATCGTGAAAAGCATCGCAATATCATCGATATATCGTGAAAAACATGATTTGGGCGATCTAAATGGCATGCAAACATGCGGGAAAAAGGTGTAAAATAAGGAGTGATCAAAATCCCCCAAGCTTGCCTCTTACTCGTCCTCGAGGAAGATAAGTAAAAGGCGAACCCGGTGGATTCGGAAAACGAAAACGGCGAAAAAACGAAAAATGAAAAACGAAGAAGAATGAAAACGGAATGAAAATAAAGAAAGAAAGAAAGAAAGAAAGAAGCGAAGAGGTAGGATGCTAGATTATTTTCTCAGGACGTGGGTTCCACTTACTCTTATAGCATGCACCGAATGAGAAATACATGTCAAAGAATTTTATTTTGATATCATAGTATAATAGTGCAAGTAGAAATAGAAAACCCACGAACAACGATATAATCATGAAAAACGGAATAATTTTAGAATTAACATCGTCTGAAACATTTAAAGCGGTATACAAATCACAGATCACACACTTTTCAATTGAACGCTTTCTATCCGGAGTATAAGAGTATCACACTATAGAATAGAGGGAATAGAAAAGTATGGATTTCATGAGATGAACGCTAGGCTTAGATTTCTGGATTTCGTAAAGCTAAAAACAATCTCATTGAGTATAGAATATTACTTAGCCTAGTTCGTCGTGCAACGTCAAGTAGTCACTCTCTCACACATCAATGGATCCCCTCCCCCAAGCTTATCTATGAGCATGGTGGCATAAAAAATATTTACATCCCCATTTTTATATAGCTCCAAATGTAATAAGAAGAAAGAAGAAAGAAAGAAAGTGAGATGGGATCTTTTATTGAGGATTTTTCCTCTTTTCTCATTTTTTTTTCTTTCTTTTTTTTTGATATAGCATATATACACAACGATCCCAACTCAAAGAGAGATAATGATATACAAGAATGTTTTTCTCTCTTTTATTTTTTTTAGAGAATGATAGATTTGGAGCTAGGCATGAGTAGTGGGGGAAATGCCATATAATAGAATCACTAAGGGGAGATTCACCAATGATTTTAAAAGTAGAGAAATAATGTTCAAGATTTGTGGAGAAAGAAATAGATATAACTCTCAGTTCACTCTATAGGACATGCACGACAACTTCAGCAGGGTAATCTAATCCACTTAGTTTCGATCACAAAAAAGCTAACTAATCCAGATTTATCATAGCTAACATCATCCAATCATCCTGAAGTGAAGTGTACAATTCATGCATATAGAAGTGATATAGGAAAGGAAATCAGTACTCCAGATATAGGCATTCAATGCGTGAATCTTGGTGTGTTTTCTGCGATAGCATACATATGAACATTCAGACTCAGCTAAAAATAAAACTTCATCCATTTTCATGTGGAAAAAGTGTGGGTTACTATCTCTAGATGCAAGGCAAGTCATAGCATATGATATCAGAAATAAAATCTAAAACACGACAAATATAGCATGCATATAGAGTAGGCTAAATCCAACGTCATCATCATCACAGAAAAGTCATCTCTAGCATGAGATGAAAAAGAAATAAAGACAAAGGGAAAATAAAACTATTTACAATGCAGCACACAGAAAAAATAAGAAAAACGTGATGCATGGTAAAATGAAAGAAAAATGAGGAAAATGAGTGCAAAAGTGAAAAATGGCGTGAAAAACTAAAAATAGGGGTGGTAAATCAAAAAGAACATGAGAACTCACTCCCCCAAGCTAAATGGCACAGTGTCCTCAATGTGCAAAGTGTGGCACACCGAGAGACAAGAAATGTGAGGGGCAAGTGAGGATGCATGCATGGGAAAAAAAATGAAAATGAAAAGAAAAATAAAGAAATGAAAATATGATGCGGACATGATGCATGCACAGATAGGAGTGAAACAGATATATGAGTGGCACCAAAAACTCTCCCTCTCTCCCAAAAAAGATATATATAGATATGATCAAAAATAGAATCCCAAAATAAGTGAGGGGAGGGGGGTGGACAAAAGTGCAACAGGACCCAGCAGAAACGGGCAGCACAACGGCAAGAAGAAACGATGGCATCAAGAGTGCCTAAGAAGGCGGTGCTGCGCCGTCTCCGTCCTGAGGCGGAGGTCGTGAGGGTGGTGCTGTCTGGACAGGCTGCTGAGCGGGGGTGGGTGTGGAAGTGTGGGCGGGAACCTGCTGGGTGGGTGGGGGTACGCGCGGGAGACGCTCCAGAACCTGGGTGAGACAGTAGTGGATCTGCGGTAGCAGCTCGAAGCGGCCAGCCATCGCAGAGACGGTGGAGGACAGGGTCCTAAGGTCGCCTCTGAGACCACTCACCGCCCCCTCTAGAGCACGAATGCTCTGAAGTACTGTGTCAGGGGGAGGTGGTGCAGAGGGACGCACCTGGCGGGGCTGGGCAGGTCTGGGCTGGCGTACTCGGGTCGCGTATGTGACGGGCTCAGCGGGAAACGGTACAAAAGGGGCTGCGCCTGCAAAGGTGGTCCTGGCCTCAGTGTGAGGCCGGGGCGGGCGGTGAGAAGTGGAGGCAGCAGCAACGAAAGAAGAGTGCAAAAGTGGCAGCGAGGCGGCCAGAGAGGTCGACGGCACAGAAGTGTGGACAGACGCCACGACGCTCTCAGAGAATACAGCAGGGGTGGAGACAGAGGTGACTACCGCTGGGGTGGAAGAGTGTGGACCAAAAGGTGCGATCCCAGCGGAGATCATGCTAGCCATGGTCTCCACGACTGCGGCAAACGAGGGCTCTCCACTCTCAACAAAGGTCTGCGGGCGCTCGGGGAGTGCAGAGCAAAGAGGCTCGACGGACAGAGGGCCGGTGGTGGTGGTGACAGTGGTGGTGACAGCCTCGGAAGTGGTAGAGGTGGGCTCAGCTAAGGTACTCCCAACACCGACAGTGGTGTCAGGAGCAGCGGAAACGTCAGGGGTAGGCTGAGGGGCTACAGGGTCAACAGGCACGGCAGCAGGCTCGGCAGGGGCTACAGGGTCTACAGGGGCAGCGTGGGCCTGCTCGGCCTCCTCGGCCTCGAGCACGTAAGCAGCGGGGATGAGGACATCCATCGCAGGGAGCCAGTCAACGTGGGCCGATGCAATCTGGGTCCGAGCTGGGCTCGGGAGAATCATGTAATCGGCACCGAAAGGGCCATGCAACCAGACCCAGTGACGCTCACCATGCGGACGAAGCATCTTCATCCGGGCCATAACATCGATCGACAAAGAAGTGGGGCCCGGGACGCGTCGCAAGTCGTCGGGGAAGTCCTCGCCGGTCATAAGAGCAAGCAAGGTAATCAGGCCGCCGCAGCATATCGGTGAGCGAGCGCCCACCGATACAATGATGCGGTCTAAAAACCATGCCGCGATATCGATCACGACGGCGGGGACAAGCTCATCGCCATCCCTAGATAGAGCTCTGGGACGTGTCATCGCGTAGAGCATGTAAAGCTCTGGCGTAGACATCGTGCCCGGCTCATATCTGGCCAAAAATGTCGTCGCCATAAGGCGCTGAGCAATGCGAAGGCAGGGGTGGACGATGGCCGAGGCCTTGGCCCTACTAGGGTCAAAGGCAGCGTGGAGACCCGTGATACGTGCCCAGAAGGCACCGGCGTCGAAAGAGGGTGGGGGGATATGGGTGGGGCCGTAACCGCGATCGGCTCCGGGGACAGCGGGCCACGAGAAAAACGCTCTCATCATATCGAGAGTGACCTGGCACTCTCGATCCATGAACCGAAACGAGCATCCCTCGTCGGTCCGGGCGATCGAACTCAAAACCTCAAGTGTCGGGCGGGTAAAAGTATCCGCCGACACCTGGAAAAAATCTCGCTAGCCCACGTTGTCGTACAACGTGAACATCCCCTCAAGTACCCCCAGGCGTCCTAGGTCAGCGAGGTGTGCAAACCTGGAGGGTACGATCGAGCGCTGGGAGATACGCTCGAAGACGGCGCGGTGTGCGTCGTCTCGGAACGTAATCCCGAGCGGCCCGACCAGTGGAGCCGGTGGTGGTGGCTGTGGAACGGCAGGGAGAGGCTGTGCGGGCTGTGGGTGCACTGCAGGCTGTGCGGGGTGTGCGGGGCCTGCAGGCTGTGCTGGGTGGACGGCGTGTGTGGGGGAAGGAGGAGGAGACTCTTCCACCTCGTGGGAGGGGCCGGCATCATCCGACCGCTTCCGCTTAGCGGAAGGTCTCCTCGTCCGCGGCCGTGTCCGGGGCGGCATATCGGCCCCGAGCGCGTGCCGAAGAACGTGCAAAGTGCGGTGTGCGCAAAAAGAATGGAAAGAGTATACCCAAACACGCCGCGAGTGCTGAGCAGCGGAAGCGTGCGAAGTCCGCGCCTCCACGAAGTCAAAAACAGCCCGTAGAAGCTCCCCTGAGCTCCCCTAAGCTCCAAAAAGCAACCTGCGCATGAAAAAGTGATATCAGCGAGTAATAATCAAAATGTATGGAGCAATAGGGGTATAATGGATAGATATAGAAATTGATTTGGGTTAGGGGGGCGTTTAGCACATGGATCCTCAAGAAATACACGAAAAGAGGAGAAAACGGCGAAAACAGGGGTACCGGAGGTGATCGGACGGGCGGCCGCCGGCGTCGACTCGGGCGAGGCGTCGGCGGTGGTCGGCCGGTGGTGGCGGGCTGAGCGGCGGCGGGGCGGCGCTGGTCGGGCGAGTGAGGGGTCGGGCGAAGCGATCGGGCGAGGGAAGTCGAGGGGTCGGGCTCGTTTGGGGGATTTGAGATTTCGAAAACTGTGCCCCCCCTCGCCCCTTATATATAAAAAAGTTACGACTCGGCCGAGTGCCGTGGCACTCGGCCGAGCGTTACCAATGAAAATTTCCTCCCCGCCATCGCTTCGGCCGAGTGGCTTTGCCAGCCTCGGCCGAGTGGAGTAAGTCCATTCGGCCGAGTGACTCAAGCTACTCGGCAAGACTCGCCCTAGGAGGGTATCCGTTTTACTCGGCCGAGTGAAAATATATACTCGGTCGAGTAGCAGTTATATTGAAATCAGGAAAATAAACAGAGAGTTGGGTACAGCAGACTTCCCTCGTTCGTGAGCGGCTCGGCCGGACGAACTTCTGTACTCGGCCGAGTGACTAGTATGCTCGGCCGAGTGAGCCATGTCTTCTGCTGTTTGTCTTCGTTTGGGCTCTAAACTCCGTCTTTCTTCCTCCAGTCGATTCCATCTTCCTCCTAAGCGTCGAGCGCCTTCTTGGGGCGCTCCTCGTCGTCTCGTTCATCCTCCTCATGATGGATCTACCTATCTCCTCTCCTGTCAAGAAAAATAGGACCCGTTATCACAAAATTTTTGGGCGAACGACTCGAAACACTAAAAATTTCTAAAACGAAAATAAAGAAAAAGTAAAAATAAAGCAAAAACCGTCGGGTTGCCTCCCGACAAGTGATCGTTTAAGGTCGTGAGCTCGACCCCCTAAAATTTTCAATCAATGCGGGATGTTTGGTGCATACGAGATGCACCCATCGAACTTTCCGGGGAGCGCGCTTGGATTTGGATGTGGCGGCGGCGCGTTCTCCCTCGGTGGTCTCCTATCTCGAATTGTGTTGGGGGGAGGCTCCCCCAAGCTAGCATTTGCTCCGGTCAACGGCTTTACCGGTGACGCCGGTTTCCGTACCGGCGGAGCTTTCTTTGGAGACTTTAATTTCGAGAGCTTGCAGAGCTCTCGAATCCTTGCGACATCAGCGTCGCCTTCATCATCTTCAGCGGAGAGGTCGGGGGAATCATCTTTATTCTCTTCGTGGCCTAAATCCGGGCCTTCCTCGAAATCTTCGTCAAAAAGAGCGCCAATTGAGTGGGGGATCGCTTCCTCTATCACCTCATCAAGGAGGTCCATGTAGTCAAGTTCCTCGTGGTAAGGCATGTGCTTCATAGCCTTAGGAATGTGGAGATCCACCTCGATGTTGCCGACGTTTAAAGTTAGTGTACCTTCGCGCACGTCGACGATGACTCCGGCGGTGGCGAGGAATGGGCGTCCAAGTATCAACGAAGTGTCTCCCTCCTCCTTAACGTCCATGATCACGAAGTCACATGGCAAGCATATTCCACCCGGGACTTGTAGCGGTATGTCTTCGGCGATCCCCACCGGCCTTGTTATTCGCCCATCGGCTAATTGAATGCGCATGTCGGTGGGTTTCAACTTTGTCCCGGTGTTTAGCCTTAAGAACATGGAGAGAGGCATGAGGCTCACACTAGCCCCTAGATCAACCAACGCCTTTTGAAGAGGGACGCCGCCCAAGGTGCAAGGAATCCGAAAACTCCCCGGATCTTTAAATTTGGCCGGCTCCTTCTCTCTCTTGGTAAACCAAGAGCCCTCCTCGGCTAGCATGATCTTCTCCTTCCTTTTTCTCCCCGAAATCAAGTCCTTCAAGAATTTAGCATACGTGGGGATCTCCACGATGGCGTCGAGGAAGGGAATATTGAGGCTAACTCCTCTTAGGTACTCGAGGAACTTCGCTAGCCTTTTCTCCATTTTCGCTCTTGCTAGTCTTTGGGGGAAAGGGACCGGTGGCATGAAGCGTCTTTCCTCAATCAATTCCTCCGCTCTAGATTTCGCCTTTTCTTGTGGCTCCTTCTCCTTATCAACCTCAACTACCGGCTCAACCGGCTCCAAACTTTCCTCCACGGGCTCCTCGGTAGGAATCATGGCGGGGGTGGTATCCTTCCCGCCTCTAGTAGTAACGGCAACTACGGTGTTGATGTGGCCGGTGTTGCTCCGTGGGTTTTGCTCGGGTTGCGCCGGCAATCGTTGAGTGTTCCGATTGAGCAAGGCCAATTGCTCCGATATTTGAGCCACAACGGTATTAAGAGAGTCTTGCCCCGCCTTCAATGTAGCATTAACCTTATTTTGCTCGACCATGAACGCCTCCACTCTAGCTTCGAAGTCGGATCGTTGTTGAGCTTGTGGAGGGTTTTGATTTTGATTCCTCCACCCTTGATTGTATCCGGGCGGCCTATATGGTGGAACTTGTTGCTTCGGTTGAAAGTTTTGTTGAGTAGGCCCCCTCGGTGGATAGTTTTGTTGTTGGGGTGGTGGTGGTCGAGCTTGTTGAGGTGGCGGTTGTGGCGGGTTCAAAGCTCCTTCATTGTTGGCGTAGGAGAATCCGGGATGATTTCTTGCGGCCGGATTGGCCCAATATCCTTGGTTCCCCGCGACATATTGTACTTGCTCCAAGGATCCTTCTCCTTGCTCTCCTCCCATGTACATGGCTTGAGATTGGTCTTGCCAATCACACATTTGGTTCGTTGGAGCGGGGGTAGAAGGGGCTCCTTGGGGCTCCGTGATAAACTTCTCCAATCTCTCCACTACCTTGTGGAGAGAATCAAATTTGCTCGTAAGCTCCGCCACGGCCTTCGCCTCATAAATACTAGTCGGCTTCAAGGAGGACGTAGAATGTCCTCGCTCATCGCCCCATTGTTGATTATTTGAGGCCATCTCCTCAATTAGGGCCGTAGCTTCTTCGGGAGTCTTTGACAAGATAGCACCATTCGCCGCGGCATCAATAATTTGTTTGGTCCCCGGTTGGAGACCATTGTAGAAGCTATGCACTAGCTCCCAATCTTCTATACTGTGGTGCGGGCATTGATGCTGTAGATCCTTAAAACGCTCCCAAGCATCATAGAGCGTCTCCTGTGGTCCTTGCTTGAAGGACATGAGAGCGCTCCGGATCTTCACCGTCTTGGATGGCGGATAGAATTTGTCAATAAATGCACTCGCCAACTCGTCCCAAGTAGTGAAGACACCCTCAGCGTGCGTCCTCAACCAATAGAGTGCCTTGTCCTTTAGCGTGAAGGGGAAGAGGCGCAGTCTGATGGCATCGATGGAGACCCCCGTCATCTGGAATGTGGCGCACTTCGACAAGAACAATTGTATGTGGTAGTGAGGATTTTCATGGGCATTCCCATGAAATGGATCCTGCTGCATCAGGACCACTAATCCAGTCTTTAGCTCGAAGTTCTTGTCAGCCGCCAACTGCGGCATGGCAATGGATGAGGTAGTAGAAGAGGTCTTAGGCCGAAGCCTATCTCGAATAGAAATTATCCTCGCCATCCTTGCCGCCAATTGTTCAGGAGTTTCCGGGTTGGTCATAAACCTCCCTTCCGGACTTTGTCTCCTTTCCGCTCTAAGTCTCCGCGCGGTACGTTCGATCTCGGGATCAAATAGTATAGCTTCAGGGTCCGCCGTAGATCTCGTGTTCATGCACAGAGAAAACAGAGTTTCAAAGAAATGATTAGAACCGTGGAAGGGTTAGGTAGGAAATAAAAAATAATGATAATAATAAAATAAAAAAAAGGAATAGCTAGGGTGAGAAAGAATCAAACGCAATCGCCTCCCCGGCAACGGTGCCAAAAACTTGATCGGTCCTGAGTATACACCCAAAGAACGGTTGTAGTTTTACCGCAAGTGCACGGTGTAGCAGCGAGCGGGATATCGAACACAAGGAGGACGAATGACCGTGCTTGCTCCAAATCAACCTGGCTACTTAAGAAAGAAATTTGCCTTTGGCAATCCTGTCACAATCGTCAGACAAAGTGCAGAAATATCAAATCAAATAAAGAACATCTAGGGAATGGGGAATCCCCGCTACTCACCGTATTTCATAAATGTGGTTCGTCGGTATCAAAATTGCTTGAATAAGAATTTGGATGAACTAGTTGCAACTGAATGTAGAACCAAGCTCACGCTCTCGCGCTGTTGCCGGTCTATAGCTATCCTAGGTTTGGGTCCAATCTCTTGCAAACCATAGCCTAGGAAAGCTAGCATTAGGATCAACATAATCGTCCAATCGTGCACCGAGTCCAATCTCTTGCAAACTCGGTCCACGATCTAGATTGTGATAGTTCCTACCCGTCCAATCTCTTGCAAACGAGTATCGGCATGGAATTGCAACCGGAAATCCTAGTATCGGTCCAATCTCTTGCAAACCGATACTTCGAAAATCCGATTCCAACCCAATTCGGATTTCTAGGGTTTCCTATCGAATTGGGATCCAATCTCTTGCAAATCCCAATCGATATGAATACCTAGCCATCCGTAGTAAATTGATCACAATCTAATCCCTAATAACAATTCTAGCACAATTTCTACCAATTCATCACAAATATGAAAGTGGGTTTGTAGGGTTCATCCCCACGCCCCAAGACGTGGAGACTACTCACAATTCATAGCAAGATCACAAAAATAATCAATGAAATAAGCAATAGAATTCATCACAATATTGAGATAAGCAATAAAAATAGAATTTTTAAGGAAAAGAGATGCAAACCAATGGAGTTCTTCAATTGTTCCAACAAAAATCACAAACTTTTGCTCTTCTCCAATCACAAGAATAAAGCTAAAAACTAATCTAAAAAACTGCTAAAAATCTAAGAGAGAGGCTCCCTAAACTAGGGTAAAAACAGGGCTTAAATAGCCCTCAAAATCGTCCAAAAACTGTGACCAAAATACCCCTGCACAGCCTGTTTTCCGCAGATTTCGCTATAGGCAGCGCATCGCACTCGGCCGAGTGACAAAAGTCGCTCGGCCGAGTGAAAACCCTGTAATTTTCCAGTAAGTCAGGGCCTTCAGGGGTCTTCACTTCGGGGGCGGCTCGGCCGAGTGAGTTGTCGTCACTCGGCCGATGGCTTCAAGGTACTCGGGCGGACGTAATAATCCACTCGGCCGAGTGGGTCTTCTGAAGTTCAGGCGGCCAAAAAACAGTAACTTGGATGTTTTGGAAGGGCCTCGTCTGGGCGCCACTCGGGCGGACGTGATAATCCACTCGGCCGATGTGGTCTTCGGTGCTCGGCCGAGTGCACATAGAATTCGTATCTGTTCTGGTCGGCCGAGCAGTGTCTCGCTGGTCGGCCGAGTGGCTCCTCCACTCGGCCGAGTGGGACACAAAAAATGCCCATTCTGCTTGTTTTGACCTCCTCATCGCTCCTGCGACGTCCATTCTTCTTCCGCTCCTCTCCAACAGCAAAATATCCCTCGGGGAGGTCGTCGGTGACCGTCTAGAGTAAGCGCATCTCAAGATCACTCCAAATCGTGCCAAATCACCTGAAATGCGACAAAAACAACAAATCATGAAAAGCATCGCAATATCATCGATATATCGTGAAAAACATGATTTGGGCGATCTAAATGGCATGCAAACATGCGGGAAAAAGGTGTAAAATAAGGAGTGATCAGATGCCGCTCCTGGGCATCCCACCAATCTCTGGCCTGATGAGTCAATTGCCTTTTTACTGCATCAACCCAATTCTCCAATGAAAATCCAACAGCAGTGAGGTTATCCTCTGTACGACGTAACCATTCATCGACCTCCAATGCAGTCTCCTTGCCAGAAAAAGTCCTCGGCTTCATTGCCCTAAATTGCTTGAAGCCTGGGGTCCGCTGACCCTGCATCTTGGCAAGCATCTCAGCCTGCTGACCCAGACTCACCTGGAAACCCAGTAAAATCTTCTCCATGAAAGCGGGGGCAGCATGCTCCATCTCTGACGAAGATATCCCGTTTTCACTATCCATTCTGCAGAGAAAGGACAGCATAAGAAAAATCAGTACCATATATGATGGCATTAAAGTGTGTTGGATGTATCATCCTTGCGCATATCGCAGTGTGACCGACCTGTGTGGGCCACCACTAAACCTGTCACGTCTCATTCCCACAAATACTTTGTAAGGCTACGTAAACCATGGGAAGGGCGGATGGAGCTTGACAAGCCGCGGTATTACACCAAGAGTGAATATAGAAACACGATAAGCAGGCCACTGCAAATGCTGGGATCATACCACACACACACACACACACACACACACACACACACACACACACACACACACACAAGAAAGAAGCAACACATACTGCCATCACAGAAAGTACATATCCACAGAACTACATAACCAAAGAGCGTACTACACACCAGCATCAAGTACAAGTGAAACTAACTCAGATATACATAAGAAGTGCCACAAGCTCCCAGCACATACTACATATACAAAAGACAACCAGCTCACTACACGACCCGGCTCACACTATACAACACATCCCAAAAAGGGTAGTGACCCCAAGGTGTCAGCTCACCTATGGGTAATCTCCTGAGGGAGATTCTGCTCTGGTGTCCCCTGCTCAAGACCTGAAAGGTAAAATGAGCACGTCAAACGTGCCCAGTAGGAAACTAACTAGGGTAGGAAAAATCATTTAGGGGTTATAAGTGTAAAGGCAATAGGAGTACAAGCAACCAAGGTAAAGAGTACAACACACAAGTGTGCAACAACAACAACACATATATGGTTCATTAGTTAGTTGATGTTAGTGATTCTTTGGAAGCCTGGGTATCACCTAAAGATAAGGGCCTGGACTTCACCACAAATTTGGGGTGAACATAGCACACGATGCACTGGACACGGGCACTGTACGCCGGGCCTCTCAGCTCCCCCCGTCCCTGGCAGGAGTGAGGCTCTCCACATAATAACACAACCTCCATATGTCCCCTCCACTCCCGGTAAAGGCGAGTGGGAAATAATTATCACATATCACATATCTCTTTCCCCAACTTCTCAGTTCAGCCCCTTATAGTTAAGTTATACCCAAACATCCCACATCCCCATACTAGGATGTTCACCCGCCTTAGAGCAGATCGAGACATCCCAGTTAACATTTCATATGTCATAATATTCAATGTCCATATACAAGTTCACAAATGTAATACATGGCACGACATTTAAATGGCCATTTTCCAAGTTCTACAATTTCACATTCATTTGGGCATTTAAACAAACATATAGCGGTCACCATGGAAATGAAAAGTGCCACACCATTAATTTTAGTAAAAAATCTCATAATTAAACTTTCTTAAAGACATCAATAACATTCATGCATGTTAAAATGGAAATTTAACAACAATCACAATTTTAACTTCACCCAAAACAGTTCAACTTGCTGAAATTTGCAGGAACAGATACAAAGTAAACACATTTAATCAATTTCTGTTATGAATTTGACAAAAATCACTGAATAAAAGTTGGAGATATACTAGTCCTGGACTCCCAGATATAATTTCAAACAAATATATTGAGTATATGATTTATAGTGAATTATTTGGTGAAGTCTGACAAATCTGTTTTTCAGACAGATTTCAGGGTCTGTATTGAAAGCCAATTTTGGGCATGTTGCAGCCAGAAATTCGAAATATGAGCACTCTGATGAAGTTATAGATAAACAAAATCCATAGAGTGTGCAGGTGATAGGCTTCATTTTTCTAAACTGTGTGCAGGTTGACAGATTTCCAGACATGTTACAAACACTGAATTTTTACTCCTACTTATTGAACTCAACATATGACAAATTTTATATGAATTTGGGGTAGGACTTCAAGATCTACACATACATATTTTTTTCAGAGAGTAAATCAAACCACAGAGATCAGAATTGAGGAATAAACATACAACAGAAAAACTGGATTTCAGGGGAGGGTAATTAGCTAAGAAAAACCAAGCAAAATGTCATCGTTTTAATCTATTGCACATATAATCCATGAATTCAAGACTATAGGTAATCAAAAATAACACCATGGCATCCACATAATCCTAAATAAAAATTCCCAAACCATAGTTAGAATCCTACCTCAAAGAAATTCCTTTCTCCTTCTCCTCTCTTTCTCTTCTTTCCACTTTTCTTTCTCTTGAAAAGCTAGGGTTTTTCTTGAAATGTTTGGAAGCAAAGATTAGGGTTTTGGAGTGTTGATGGAGGGGAAAGAGGGGGAGAGAATTTCGGCCATACCCTTAGGAGGGAGAGGGAGAGAAATGAATGAAAAGGAAAAGAAATGGAAATTGAAAGAAAGGTTTAGAAATTTCCTAGAAAATATCTAACTCTAGAATTCTCTTAGGATAAGCATGCACATGTTAAAATGACCTTAATACCCTCCTAAAACTATCCCTCAAGTTTCAAGTGTTTACAAGTTTTCCATTACTTTATGCACACACAACTTTAGTCTGTACGCACAGCAGCTTTAGGCCAAATGACCATTTTGCCCCTAGCCTTTCTAAAAATTTACGGGTGTGCCATCAAACCCATCCCTTTTCACACTGGCCCCTCACACACTAACCCACTCTTTCAAAATTTACGAGTATGACATTACTTTACACACCCACCTTTACTCTACATACACTTCCACCCATATTGCCAAATGACCAAAATGCCCCTACACTCTTCACGAAATTACACGACTGCCACCAGCCACATACACGCCATATCACCTCTTATCAACTCATTATACTCTCTCTACTCGCGCATAGAGGACTACCATATCAGTCACCGTATATGGCTAAACAGGCCATGACATATGCAGCCATTTAAGGGGGTGGTTAGGGTTAAAAGTAATTTAGTAAGGGTAATTAGTAAAATGTCATTAGCGATCTAATTAGTAAAAACGAAGGAATACTATGTCGTTTTCACATACGACTTCGAAAAATTACGAAAACAAAGCCACGGGTTTGTATCGTCACGAGAATCGCAATACGAAGTCCATTTCAGGTTTGAGCTACGGAGATTCGAGTTTTTGGCCAAAACTTTAGGGAAGCAGGTTTGCGGGTTCTAAGTCGATTTGATTTTAGAAAATTACGAAAATAAAATGGAGGGCACTAAATGATCATAGAATCACACTGTAGAAGTTTGAAATTGTTTTGATGATGTTTATATAGAAAATTAATTCATACAGCTAAATCAGTAACAACTGAATATGAATTATTATAAAAATTATTTAGAGGTACTTGATGATACTCGAACTTACTTAAATACACCATAACTAGTTTGATGCTTCAAAATATTTTTTACAAAGAATTTTGAAATCATTTTTGATATAAAACTCCTGACCAACCATTATAAAATACTTTTTAAAATGTGAAAAAAATGTGAAATACGTAAATAATCGTATTGATGAATACGGGTCACCACATCCTATTCTCCTTAAAATAATTCCGTCCTCGGAATTTCTCGATCTTCCTGAAACAGATAATTTATGTTATTAAGAAGCTCAAGCAAATAAAATGGTAGAATGATAGTGATTTAGTAAGTCAGGTTGTAAATAACTTGAAATATAATGTGATATCATAGCATCAAGAAAACAAGAGATGATGTTCATGAATACTTACAATTGACATCACCATAGCTTCCGTAACTAGCATCGAGACTAGTAAGATCCTCCGACTCGGTAAATAGGTATGGGTAACGTTCTCGTATATCGTCTTCTCGCTCCCAAGTAGATTCTCCAGGCGAGTCGTGACGCCACATCACTCTGACAAGGTTGATAACTTTATTCTTAAGTGTCTTCTGCCGTCGATCCAGGATCTTGATTGGTTGCTCCTCATAAGATAGATCCGGGCGAATAGCAATCTCAGAGTAATCCACCACATGACTAGGATCACTTATGTAGCGTCGTAGCTGTGAGACATGAAAGACTTCATATACTCCCTCCAATGTAGGTGGCAAAGCAAGGCGATAGGCCACTTCGCCTACTCATTCCAAAACATCAAATGGACCAATGTATCGTGGACTAAGTTTCCCTCTTTGACCAAACGAATCATTCCACGATTATGAGAGATCTTCAAAAACACATGGTCGCCAGGTTGGAACTCCAAATGTCTACGCTTTGCATCTGCCCAATGCTTGTAACGATCATGAGCCAACTGTAGTTTCTCCCTGATGGTCCTGACTACCTCCACTGCTTCAACAATCAATTCCAGCCCAATGAGCTCTCGGTCACCAACGTCGTTCTAGCTCAAGGGAGAACGAAACTTCCTTCCATATAGCGCTGCAAAGGGCGGCATAAAAATGCTGGCCTGATAGCTGTTGTTATAAGCGAACTCCATGAGATGAAGATGGTCTTCCCATGATCCCTTGAAATCCAGCATACACTCACACAACATGCCCTCCAAGATCTGAATGGTGCGTTCCGATTGGCCATCTGTCAGAGGATGATAAGCTGTACTGAAGCTTAAGCGGGTCCCCAGACACTCCTGTTATAACGACCCGTTTCCCGGGCCCGTTACTTTTTGATATTTGCGCAGGTCCTGCAGTTAACCAGTGAAAACAAAATAGCCACAATGCAGAGATGTACAAAAATACCCAAATATATCCAATGATTACATTTCATACTGTACAAATTGTTCTAACAAATGTACATGGACGAAACAAAATACAACTGAAAATGGCTCTTAAAGCTGCGGTCTCAAGGTCGAACTCTGGCGATATTAACTCAAGAGCATCTACCTCCATATGTACGTCGTCTGCGATGCCACATAGATGGAACCGTAGGTGAGTCACAACAATTCTAGCAATAGAAATAATGTAGTGCAAAAGTATGGAACATGCTATAGTAAACAAAAGATGGTCATGCTGGTGCAAAAAGTAAAGTATGAACAGATATGTATGTAAGAGAGATGAGTAAAGTATTGGTGGCTGTGTGGTAAGAAAAGTGCATGTAATGCATATAGTAAAGGTGACTTTACAAGTGCAAAAGTAACGACTGTGGCGTGGCATGTGGTAGTAACAATGTTTTGACCAATGGGATGGCAACAATAAAACAACCAGGTTAACGATGTTTTGACCAATCGGTAATGGGATGACAATAGGTAGACGTGGTAATATTTAAGAAAAGATGAGCATCGCTTGACTTTCTAATAGTGTAGGATGGCCTAATAATAAGAAGTCTAGTTTAACTCCCAAATCAGCCAGGCAGTCAGGGCTTGAAGGCACATGTCACTTCTATGACCACAGGACAAGTCCTTTGGTTGACCAACCCCCTTCCCATTCCTTTCTAGACACTGATTCAGTATTAATTTAAGACCGCTTATTATTAAACCGTTCTATCACGTTCGAGTAGTCTCGACTTAGTCAGTAGAATAGTCGCAAAACAGAACAATGACGTCGGGTGACAAAACAATGGTATCAATCAATTAGTGCAACATCAATCAAACTAGTGCATCAGCCTTAGCTCGAATGTACGATATGCAACCAAAAGTGCACCCATCCCATGGAGCAACTCGCGGAATATCTACCTACCATCCCCTGCAGGGTGATGGTACAGCTTAACTAATAAGGGTGGACCCGGTCACTCCCGCACACTTCGTAGATCAAGACTATCTCGTATCACGTGTATTATCATAGTCCAATGTTCATATCAGTGTTCGTATCAATATGGCCTCATGTGCCTGGGTATCAATCAAGCTAGTGCAACAGTCTTAGCTCAAGTGTACGATATGCAACCAGAAGTGCACCCATCCTACGAAGCAACTCGCGGAATATCTGCCTACCATCCCCTGCAGGGTGATGGTACAGCTTACCAAATAAGGGTGGACCCGGTCACTCCCGCACACTTCGTAGCTCATGACTATCCCATAACCTGTGTTGTATCACATTACACATTTACAAACGTATCCGTATTCGTATCCGTATCCATATCTGTACCATGTCTGTATCCGTGTTCGTATGGCCTCATAAGCCCATCATTTCGTACATCCAAAATGTGTACAACAATACATCCAACAATGAGTACAACAAATACATATATATGGTATTTACTTGTTGAAAAGTCAAGGCAGAAGCCTCAACAGAGAATATCAGTCCTGAGCAATGCTTTGAAGTCCAACAACTATGATACCGATCCATGCTTCGAGCATGCGGTAATTCCATAAGATATACTATCTTAATTTTTAGAATTCATTGTGAGATACACCCGATCCATGCTTCGAGCATGCGGTTTTCATTTAGTACACAGTTTACCCAAGTAGATGGTCGTGTATTACAACCATCTAATTTGAAAGTTAGCGATGTCGTACGTTCAAGTCAAAGTTACTCTGCAGTTGATTCGTTTCTTATTTAGTTAGGTCTCTACTAATCTGTTCAGGTCAATAACTGTTCTGAGACTATATGTCATGTCCTAAGTTCATACGAGTATACTGGCTTAATTTCTAAAGTTAGAATTAAAGTGACTTACTCTATTTGAGGTTGTCTTAGTAAGACGAGGTTGGAGCTATGGCTTAAAAAGATGCTGGTGCACGAGAATTGGTACCTACAAACACAAGAAATTATTAGTTACTGGCTATCATATGTCTATCTATTTAATTTGATCGTTTTGATTTTTATAATCGATTGAAACATTGTCGAAAAGTGTTCTAAATTTTTCTATAGGCTAGATATAAGAAAAATAATTTTACTGAAAGAGAAAATATTTTTCAGAAGCTTATAGTAATTTTTATAATTTTTAAAAGTTCAAAATAGATTTAAAAACTAATTTTTAATTAAGTACGTAATTATTCAATAATTTCTCCTGTATGCAATCTGTATCGGAAAATTGCAAATGAGCTATCAAAATGACCGTCTCGAATAGTACTATAACATATATTTTTATCACGTATCAGTTTATGTGAAAATAACAAGTTACTGATGTTTGAACGAAAATAACATAATTAACTTTTAGGATTAAAAATTAATTCTTGAAAAAGTAAGCGTTTGGTTGAGATGAAACTAGTGCTATTGGGTCCAGAATGTCATTTCGGATTTTCTGGAGCTAGTCTTACATTTTTCTGATCCCTATATTATTTACTATTATTTATTAACCAATAAACCCATTTAATAAATATTAAAATACGTATTTACGAAAATAGGTTTTCGTATTTAACGTAAAACGCTTCGAAATAACCCCTCACCCTTCGCTCGTCGACTGCATGGGAGGCAAGGGCTTGCGTGTCGCGTCGTCGCCAGCGGCGATCGAGGAGACGGCGGGATCCGGCGACGGCGGCGAGGGCTGACGGCGGAGGAAATGCTGGAGGCAGCTGCGGGCGGCCTTGGTTTTGCGGCGTTCATTGGTAGGGTTGAGGAGCCCATGGAGGCGAGGGACAGAGCGACGGTCTCGGGAGCGGGCTGAGGCGACGGCGCTGGGTGCCATCGGAGCTGTTGGTCGAGAGGAGGGCGGTGTGTTCGGGGGCTTCGACGTCGAGCGGCGCTGCTGCAGCTACTGCTTTGTCGGAGCAGCGAGGGTGGAGGGCGAAGGCGACGGTAGACGCGGTCTGTTTGCCGTGGCTCGGGTCTGCTCCGAGCGACGAGAAGAGGATGGGGTGAGCGGTCGATCTCTCTGGCGTCGTCGTAGGCATGGGTGCATCGGCGTTTCTCGATGAACGGAGGTGGCGGAGCGTGGGTTGGATCTTCGGGGGCTAGGGGACGGCCGTGGGAGGATAGAGATATCGTAGAGGGGGAGGGTTTCGTTTGAGCGAGAGAACGGGTGAGAGAGACGTCCCGTGTGCATGTGTGCATGGGCTTGGGTCGGGTGTTTCAAAACGAAGGTGATGGATTATGGGTTTGCTTGAAGTAAGGGGGGTTAAGGGCTAAGTGAGGAAGAGATAGCCTGAGAGAGGGAGAGAGTAGAGAGGGGTTGATACCATGGGTGCGTGAGTGTAGGGATGTGGGTTCGAACTAGATGAAACGGGCTTGGGCCTGGGTGTGTGCATGAAGAGTATGGGTTGGGGTTAGCCTGAGGGAAGATAGGTTAAGGGGTATTATATAAGTTAACAGTTGATTAGTAATTCTCATTAATACTTAGTCTTCATTTAGCATTAAATAAACCTTTAGTTAGTCAAAGTATTAATTAGGGTATGTTAGCTTTAGGACTAAGTGAAGAACTTTAAACGTGTCCCCCCACGTTTTAAATCCTGGTTTTTGGGTTAAAAATTTTGATTAGGTTAATATAATTAAGAGAGGTTAAAAAGTCATTAGTGAAAATCATTTTGTAACGAAATTACGATTTTGCCCCTACTAGTAAACGTGTCCGAAAAATTACGAAAACATACCCACGAGACCGTGTCGTCGCGAGGATCGCAAATACGAGATCCATTTTGGGGTTTGAGCTATAGAGATACGTGTTTTAGGCCAAAAGGTTTAGGAAGCGGGTTTGCGGGTTCTCTATTGGTTTGACTTCAAAAAATTACGAAATTAATGTGGAAAGCCCTAAGTGGTCATAGAATGATATCGTAGAAGTTTGAAAACATTTTGATGATATTTGTATAGAAATAAATTCATTAAGCCAAAACAGTAATAATTGAAAATGAATTTTTATCAGATTACTTAGAGGTGTTTGATGAAACCCGAACTTACTAAAATACTTCATAACTAGTCTGATACTTCAAAATATTTTTTTAAGAAATTTTTGAAATCATAAAACTCCTGACGAACCATTATAAAATAGTTTAAAAAAATTTGAAAATAGGTTAAATTCGTAAATAGATGTCTTGATGAAAACAGGCCGTTACACCTGTAAACTCTTCCAAAAGTGAGACGTGAATCAAGTGTCTCTGTATGAAACAATACTGACAGGGTCACCATGCAACTTCACTATCTCCTCCATGTACTTCTTGGCTAGCACTTCGGTTGACTGGCCCACTCTGAAAGGAAGGAAGTGCACTGACTTGGTCAATCGATCAATAATTACCCAGAAGGCATAGTTATGCTTCGTGCTCTTGGACAGTCCCATCACAAAATCCATCGTAATGTGTTGCCACTTCCATTCTGGAATCGGCAAAGGCTGTAACAAACCGACAGACCGGTGATGTTCAGCCTTCACCTGTTGGCACACTATACACTTCGCCACACTCCGTGCGACGCTTCTCTTCATACCATGCCACCAGTAGTGTTGTTGCAAGTCTTGATACATCTTGGTACCGCATAGATGAATGGAATATGGAGAACTGTGAGCTTCCTCCAATAGAGCTGCTCTAACGTCTCCAGATGGTACACAGATGCGGTTGCTGAATCGCAAAGATCTGTCCTCGTGGATCTTGAATTCAGGCCTCTGACTTGCCATCACCATGTCTCTGATCCTTTGTAGCTTCTCATCTCCTCCTTGGGCAGCCTTGATTCTGTCCACCAAATTTGACTGGATCTGAAGGTTGAGTAACGAAGACGTTACTCTAGGCAATGTAACATCCATCTTCATGGCTAGTATCTCATGTCGTAGCCTCCATTGCGATGTGAGCGTCATTACCACAGGGAGACGACTTAATGCATCTGGTACGACATTGACCTTCCCAGGATGGTACTGAAGGTCAACATCATAGCCTACCATTAGCTCGATCCATCGTCGTTGTCGCATGTTGAGCTCCTTCTGGGTGAATAGGTACTTGAGACTCTTGTGATCTGAAAATATCTTCACATGCTTACCCAACAAGAAGTGTCTCCAAATCTTCAGGGCAAAGATAACTGCCGCCAACTCAAGGTCATGAGTGGGGTAGTTCTTCTTGTGGTTCTTCAGTTGTCTGTATGCATAGGCAACGACTCGGCCATGCTGATGTAACACACACCCAAGTCCTTTGCCAGATGCGTCACAAAACACTTCGAAACCTCCGGTCCTGTCTGGAATGACTAGAATCAGGACCGAAGTTAATCTTCTCTTCAGCTCTTGGAATGCATCTTCACAAGCCTTTGACCAGACGAATACCATGTCCTGTCTTGTCAATCGCGTCATGGACTCCGTGATCTTTGAGGAGTCTTGGATGAATCGTCTGTAATAACCAGCCAGTCCCAAGAAACTTCTAATCTCCGTCACAATTTTAGGGGCCGGCCAGTTTTGAACAGCAGCTACCTTCTCGTGGTCAACAGATATTCCTTCTCCCGACACGATGTGGCCCAGGAAAGCCACCTTGTCTAGCCAGAATTCACACTTGCTGTATTTGGCATACAGTTGGTGTTGTCTCAAAGTTTCTAAGACCTTCCTCAAATGTTCTATGTGCTCCTGAGCGTCCTTCGAGTAGATGGGGATGTCGTCGATGTAGACAACTACGAACTTGTCCATATGGTTATTCAAAACCTGGCTCATGAGACTCATGAATACATCAGGTGCATTAGTCATACCAAATGGCATCACTAAGAATTCGAAGTGTCCATATCTGGTCCGAAATGCGGTCTTGTGGACATCCTCCTTCCTTACCTTCACTTGATGATACCCGGTCTTCAAGTCCAACTTCGAATATACGCTCGATCCTCCAAGCTGATCGAAAAGGTCGTCGATGCAAGGCAGAGGATACTTGTTCTTCACCGTCATCTTGTTCAACTCACGGTAGTCGACGCACATGCACTGGGATTTGTCCTTCTTCTTCACGAGTAGTACATGGGCACCCCATGTGGATACACTGGGCCGTATCCATCCCTTCTATATGAGATCGTCCAGCTGTGCCCGAATCTCTTCAAGCTCAGGCGGTGCCATGCGATAAGGTCCCTTGGATATTGGTTGTACAACTGGCAATAGATCAATGGTAAATTCGAGGCCGCGATCTGGAGGCAAACCTAAGAGTTTGTCCGGAAATACGTCCAATAATTCTCATACTACTTCAGGCTTCTCTTGCTCGACTTCCATTGCAGTCGCCACTGCCTCCAAAAGTCTAGCCCAGAACTTCAATAGTCCTTCCGATCTACTTCCGCTGAGGAATTCAAAATTAGGATGGTTGGGTATTTCGAACACTACCCTCCTTTGACGACAGTCAATGGTAGCATGAAATGTCACTAACCAATCCATTCCAAGAACAACATCGAAACTTGGAATCTCAATCACCATGAAGTCGGCGAATAGATCACGTCCATAAATTACTACAGAACAGTGAAGACATCCGCTAGTTATCTGTAAGAAACCGCTAGCCGTGTCGACTTTCCAACGAGATGTCAAAGGTTCAATGGGGACGACATGTGTGTTGACGAATCGACTCGCCAAGAAGCAATGTGTGGCTCCCGAGTCGAATAAAGTGAGGGCAGGTTTACCAGCTATTAAGATGATAACTACGGTTACGAGGATTATGTCTAAGCCCACGATCTCTAAATAATGGAATATGATGTTGAAAGGGATATCTCATGCCTGTGATCACTTGGTCAGTAGCTTTGGCCTCTTCCACAGTCATAGTATAAGCTTGGCACCATGGAGGCGACGCATGTTGTCGTGCTTGCTGAAACACTCGCTGTTGAAGAGGGAGTGGCTGTCGTTGCAGAGGTGGTGGTAGTCGTTGTGGAGCATTCCTAGCAGGAGCATTAGCTGGAGCAGGGTTAGGAGGTCGAGCCTTCCTCGCAGGACAATCCCTTGCACCATGGTCCTTCGAGCCGCAGACCAGGCAAAGGTTCAGATATGATCGACATTCTGATCGAACATGTCCCATGTAACGCCCCGCTCCCCAGGATACCCTGAGCAGCGAGTGTTACAGAGGGAAATACGAAATACAAACACAAGCAGGTCCACTACGCACTACTGGGATAGTACCTATAACATTCCAGACAACACAGAATAACAAAAGAGAACCAAAAACTCAATCACACACACACACACACACACACACACACATGAACTGTCCATATACAACTTCCTTATACAATCTCATAAACAACATAAAACCCACATCTTGCCAATGTACAAGAACACACACTCAGATCACTCACACACTCACACAACCCTCAACTCCAACCAGCTGAGCTAATGGGCATCCAACTCCAAGAACCAATACCTGAAAAATCAACAGGGCACGTCAACGTGTCACTTAGTAGGATATCCAAACCCAACTCACATGGTGCAATGGAATGCAATGCACTTATGTAATGAACTGTGAATCAACTCATGTCATATCATGGATCATATAACCTCATCACATATGAAAGTGTAAATGACATATATAATGGAAACATGTACATGTGGCAATGGATAACCTACAAAACAAAGTGAGTACTACAGAACAAGAAGTAAGCTGCAACCTCAAGAAATAGAAACCTGACATTATAATTTAAGGCATGCCCATAGGTCCCAGAATCATATATGATAGGCCCGTGGTCCTCATTGTTGGATCCTGTGGATGGCAAACAACACTAGAAGGGGGGGTTAAATAGTGTTGTTCAAATAGTAAATCTTTTTCGATTGTTAATAAACATCCTTCTAATGTTGCCTATGAAACCAAGTAGAACGATCTACGCTTGGTTCTTAATCAACAAGTTACTCTTATAAAAGATAAACAATTATAATTACAATCAGATAAGAGATCTTTACACACAGATAGATTTTTACACAGCGGAATCAAATGAATGATCTTTGTAATATGTAAATGAACAAGGAATTACAAAGATATAATAATAACAAAGTAAATAAAAATTGCTCGTAGAGATAAATAATAAGACACAGAAAAGCAATCGCAGACACAAGGATTTTTATCCTGGTTCCCCACAACTTTTGGGTACGTCCAGTCCCCGACCAATCCGGTACGAGATTTTCCACTATCTGCCTTGGCAAATACAAATACCTAACTCCATTCGTTAGGATTTCCAATGACCTAGTCTTGACCAGGATTTCCAACCGCAACACCTAGACTTGTCTAGGGTTCCAACAACAACACAATAAAATTGATATCCAATTCACCACAATAAATTGATGGAGATTGGTTTTACACCCAGATTCTATAGCCAAATAATAATAGACAAAATTGCGTGTAGTGGCTTGATAGAATAAGATTCTAGATCACACAAAGATACGAATGAATTCTTTGTGATCTAGATCTAATGTTTTTCAAAAATCCTTTAAATAAAAATCAAGAGAAAGTAATACGGATTTGAAAAACAGTTAGCAAATAAAACGAGATTATGATCTTCAGAAAATAATAACGAAATTGCAAGATCAAGAATAAAACAGAATTGGCTAAAGAGAATGAGAGCTTTAGAACTTTAGAGCGTTTGCACGAGAGAATTTGAATTCAATAGTTGTTGTGATTTTCTCAATGAAAATGGTCCTCTATTTATAGAAGAAATATGAGAATTCGAAATTCAAATTACTTTGACTTTTGTCCCAAAAATTATGGGAGAAAATCGCTCAACGATATTTCAAAATTCAAGTCAAAACGTCAAACTTCGACAGCTGGTAGTCGACTCCCTAGGAGTGGTAGTCGACTCCCAGTGTGTTTCAGGAAATCTTGATTCTCATCTGGTAGTCGACTCCCTACCTTTGGTAGTCGACTCCCAGAGGAGTTTTTCCTGCCACACAACTAGTCAAACAAGTAGCTAACTCCAGGGTGTGTGGAGTTTCACTACGGAATTACAAAATGACTAGAGAAAGCTCTCAAAATCATTTTTGAAGATGATTTAAAAGATATTCAAAACCATTTTAAAATCGTTTGTGTGTGTGTGATTGTCTATACGATTTGGCTTTAACAATACCCTAAAAAAGACACAACACACTCACTATAGACTAGGACACGTCTTCAGAAGCATGATCAATTTGATGGAGTAGATGTGAGCTTCACTTGAGCTTCTTGTTCTATTTGAGCTTTGAGCTTCATCATTTGATCTTAGCCACGTTCGTCCTTGTCTTTGAGCGTAGATTGCGCTTCTTTGAGTATGAATAATGATTTTCATTTGTCGCATATCCTGCACACTTAATTGTAATGTAGTTGGTACACTAAGCTTCATTTGGTGTGCTCATCATCAAAATCACTTGCGGTGGATTCAATTTCCATCACTCTCCCCCTTTTTGATGATGACACCCAAATGAAAAATGAAGTAAGTTGAAATATGAAAATACATGAAAGTATACTTACTCCCCCTACTTTGATGCGGTTCTTCTCCTGCATTGAAGCCGTTAGCAAAACAATACAATACATATGATATATTCATTTTTGCATTTCATATTTTTCTCCCCATTGTCATCAACAAAAAAAATCCAATGACATATGAATCATAATATAATTCTTAGGAGGGGAATTCAATTATCTATTCCTGCAGGAGAGATGTTAGTATAAGAGCAACTAATATATTGCATAATAGATAAGTTCATAGTAGCAAGCATCACACGATTAAAGAGTTATTACAAACCATAAGTTCAAAATCATAGTTTTAGGAAACATAGTTTGAAAACCATTGTTTTTAAGAAAAGCTAAGGATGACCACTGTTCTTCTTCAGTTCCTTGATCTAATCAAGGATCATGACAAGCGTGTCCTCCGTCATTTTGTTGCTTTTCACAACGAGCTCTTTGAGGTCGTCCACCTTTTTGTTAAGGTCTTCAAACCCTTTTTCTTGTGATATCTTCAATTTCCCAATTTTCTTCAGAAGCATCTCTTGAAGTTCAAAGATATATGCCGGTGCTTCTTCTTCTTCTTCACTTCCTTTTTCCTCTTCTCCTTCTTCTTCTTCCTCAGAATCTTAAACAACAATTTTCTTACCTCTCCTGGAGGATGATGATCCTCCTTCAGCTGCAAGTTTTTCTTTGGGAATGTTCTCATCAAGATCGTGGTGTAGATTCATTCTTCCAAGTGCATGAACATCAAAAACTCAAGCCGGTTCTAGAATTGTGGTTTCATGATCCAAAGACACATTATAACTAATAAACAAGATTGTGAGATAATGTCCATGAGCTAAGGTGGATCAGGGTCTATCAGAAGAAGCTAAAGCAAGAATAGAATCCATGATGACTTTGGCCCAATTGATGTGGATGTTCCCTAACATAGCATAGATGCATTTGGCCTGCTTCTCAGATAGGATAGAATGATTCCAGATTTTTGAGTGATGTTGTAGGATAATATATTTGCCAGAATTCTTGTCGGATAGCGAAGATCGCTACAGGGAAGTTTAGTCTGAAAATGCCTTCCTGGCAAATACATTCTCTCTAAAACACTTCCTTCAGTCATTTCTATTTTATCCAGTAACATGCCAGAATATGGAATGCCTAGGGCTTCTCCAAGGGATTTGACGGCTATGGCAAGTTTTGTGTCAAGAACTTTGGTGACAAATCGGCTTTTAGCAAGATCGTAATCCATATTAACATAAAATAGGTGCACAAGCCTGGGATAGCAGAGATAAGTGTTTTCAGAGGAAAATAGGTTGGCCAAGTTCTGAAAATCTAGTATGATATCAATGCCATAGTTTACTACATCATTAAGCTTAACAAATCTTTCATGGAGGATGGGTTTCTTAGATATTTTAACGAAGTGTTCATATGTGGTGCTCCTAAACAGATAGGGTAGGATAGTTTCTTTCTCAGAATCAAGTTCAGTTGAGGTTTTTCTCTTCTTGAGAGGCATCTAGATAGAGTAAAAACAAAAGAATTTTACAATACTAGATAAGCAAGTAAATCAAGAAGTAAAAATGATGAAGTAAAAATCATGAAGTAAAAATGATGAGAAAAGTTTTTACCTTGAGTAAACTTGAGAAAGAGATGAAGTTGGAAGAGCTCCAACCAACCCAAGCACTAAAAAAAATTTCAAGATCGAGGGGAATGGGGTAGTCGGCTACCCTAGGGTTTCTCTTGGGGGTTTTTAACATAGGATGAAAGATGGTGAAGAATAAGGGCCTTAGGATCAAGGGATGGATGGTTAGGATAGAGTTTTAGCTTATTGGGTATAAGTTGCCTTTGTGGATATGAACCCATAAACTCTATAGAACCCAATAGGAGTTAGTCAAAAACCAAACCCAGAAATCCGCATACGCACTGGTAGTCGACTCCCTCATGTAGGTAGTCGACTCCCTACTGGGTTGAGTCGTTTTCTCATCCCGAGGGATTTTTGATCCAAGTTTGAGTGCGTTTTCTAAACACGAAATGTTTTAAGAGTATAACGTAAACATATAAAAGTCATATAAAGAAAAAATATTTATTTAAATAAATTTAATCATTTATATTTAGCAAAGAAAAATTGAGTCGCACAAGAAAGCTTTTGATGTTGATCCTTTACGAAGCGTTGGATCTAGTTTTCTTCTTTTCATTTCTTTAGAGTACCTGAAAAAAAATAAACGTTTTATGGTACTCTTTGGCTTTTGAGTCCGAGAAGTTAGTCTTTAGGAAGCCAAACCCAGTATGGTTTAGTTCCTTCATGAACAACATATTTATAATTTTTGTTTAAATGAATTTGTTGAACAAAGTTGGTGGTGTACCTTTTCTTTCGTTGATCAGATAATTTCTTTGGTATCCAGATGCTCAAAAAATTATCGTTAGAATGATGCATCCTAGTATGCTTAACACGTTTCTTGGTATGATGTGAATCATAATCGAGTCCGGTTTTGCTAGATGAGGATTTTTGATCATATATTATACTATCTAGCTTCCCTTTTCCTTTGTTGAAATTCTCAAAAAATTTCATCGTAGCGTCGTATTTTTCTTTGACAGATACGAGAAGATTATTCAGATTCTCACCCTTTTCATTTACCAATGAAATATCTTTTTGCAGAAAATCATTCTTTTCTTTAAGGAGACTATTTTCTTTAATGATTTCTTCTTTTTCTTTAGTATCCTTTTTAATATTTCTAAGTGTTCTTCTATGTTCTTTATGAGCTTTTCATGCATTTTGCATAGCTCCTTATATGCTCCCCTATAATCCATGTCTTCATCATCACTTGATGACGAATCATTGTCGCTAGATGAATCATGATGCGAGCTTACCTTGGAGGATGTGGATGCCATGAAGCACATGTGTGCTGTTTCTCTTCATTCATCGTTATCTTCTGCTGAGGATTCATTGGACGAGGAATCATCGCTCTGGTCGAAGGCTGTGTAAGCTTCCTTCTTTGGTCGTCGGAATTTGTTTCTTCCATTGTTTCGCTTTTCATTATTGTCTCTGTTCTTCCCACGATCTCTGGAATCACGATTGTTTCTCTCCAATGGAAAGTCTCTCTTGACGTACCCTGGTTTATTGCACCCAAAACAAATAATACCGTTAGTGGGTCTAAAAGAGCGTTTTCCATACTTACTTGTGATGAACTCTTTGAAGCTCTTTGAGATGAATGCGAAATGGTCTTCTTTGTCCGTGTAATCGGAATCTTCTTCTTGGGCTTTAAACGCGAGAGTTTTCTTCTTCGGTTTTTCTTCGATCTTCTTATCTTCTTCAAGCTCAATTTCATATGCCATGAGATTTCCCATTAGTTCTTCGATGGTGAGGTCCTTTACATTATGAGCTTCTCGAATGACAATTGTCTTTCCCTTCCACTCGGTCGGAGGGATCTTAGTATCTTCATTACTTGTTCGTATTCGGAAAGTTTCTTTCCTAATCCTGCAAGCTCATTTGTAATATTAGTAAAACGAGTATTCACGTCGGTGATACTCTCTCCTTATTCCATTTTAAAAGATTCGAATTTTGAATGTAAAACATTTATGCGGGATTCCTTTACCTTTTCAGTTCCTTCATGACTTACCTGAAGAGTATGTCATATTTGGTGTGCTATCTCACATTGGGAGACTCGATTGAACTCATTTCCTGTTACGGCGCAAAATAGTGCATTCATTGCTTTTGCATTGAGATTAGCTCTCTTCTTGTCGTCGACAGACCATTTCCCAAACTCAACGTCAGTAGGTGCGATGTACGGGACTTTAGTAACGGTCCAAGCTTCAATGTCTAATGACTCCAGGTAAGTCTTCATTCGGATCTTCCAGCTGGCGTAGTTGGTTCCGTTGAACAGTGGTGGTCGCATGGTATTCAGTCCTTCAGAATGGAAAGATGTTGACGCCATCACTTTTCGTAGCCTCGCTCTGATACCAAGTGTTAGATCCTGTGGATGGCAAACAACACTAGAAGGGGGGTTGAATAGTGTTGTTCAAATAATAAATCTTTTTCGATTGTTAATAAACGTCCTTCTAATGTTGCCTAAGAAACCAAGTAGAGCAATCTACGCTTGGTTCTTAATCAACAAGTTACTCTTATAAAAGATAAACAATTATAATTACAATTAGATAAGAGATCTTTACACACAGATAGATTTTTACACAGTGAAATCAAATGAATGATCTTTGTAATATGTAAATGAACAAGGAATTACAAAGATATAATAATAACAAATTAAATAAAAATTGTTCGCAGAGATAAATAATAAGACACAGAAAAGCAATCGCAGACACAAGGATTTTTATCCTGGTTCCCCACAACTTTTGGGTACATCCAGTCCCCGACCAATCCGGTACGAGATTTTCCACTATCTACCTTGGCAAATACAAATACCTAACTCCACTCGTTAGGATTTCCAACGACCTAGTCTTGACCAAGATTTCCAACCGCAACACCTAGACTTGTCTAGGGTTTCAACAACAACACAATAAAATTGATATCCAATTCACCACAATAAATTGATGGAGATTGGTTTTACACCCAGATTCTATAGCCAAATAATAATAGACAAAATTGCGTGTAGTGGCTTGATAGAATAAGATTCTAGATCACACAAAGATACGAATGAATTCTTTGTGATCTAGATCTAATGTTTTTCAAAAATTCTTTAAATAAAAATCAAGAGAAAGTAATACGGATTTGAAAAACAGTTAGCCAATAAAACGAGATTATGATCTTCAGAAAATAATAACGAAATTGCAAGATCAAGAATAAAACAGAATTGGCTAAAGAGAATGAGAGCTTTAGAACTTTAGAGCGTTTGCACGAGAGAATTTGAATTCAATAGTTGTTGTGATTTTCTCAATGAAAATGGTCCTCTATTTATAGGAGAAATATGAGAATTCGAAATTCAAATTACTTTGACTTTTGTCCCGAAAATTATGGGAGAAAATCGCTCAACGATATTTCAAAATTCAAGTCAAAACGTCAAACTTCGACAGCTGGTAGTCGACTCCCTAGGAGTGGTAGTCGACTCCCAGTGTGTTTCAGGAAATCTTGATTCTCATCTGGTAGTCGACTCCCTACCTTTGGTAGTCGACTCCCAGAGGAGTTTTTCCTGCCACACAACTAGTCAAACAAGTAGCTAACTCCAGGGTGTGTGGAGTTTCACTACGGAATTACAAAATGACTAGAGAAAGCTCTCAAAATCATTTTTGAAGATGATTTAAAAGATATTCAAAACCATTTTAAAATCGTTTGTGTGTGTGATTGTCTATACGATTTGGCTTTAACAATACCCTAAAAAAGACACAACACACTCACTATAGACTAGGACACGTCTTCGGAAGCATGATCAATTTGATGGAGTAGATGTGAGCTTCACTTGAGCTTCTTGTTCTATTTGAGCTTTGAGCTTCATCATTTGATCTTAGCCACACACGTTCGTCCTTGTCTTTGAGCGTAGATTGCGCTTCTTTGAGTATGAATAATGATTTTCATTTGTCGCATATCCTGCACACTTAATTGTAGTGTAGTTGGTACACTAAGCTTCATTTGGTGTGCTCATCATCAAAATCACTTGGGGTGGATTCAATTTCCATCACTCATGACATTGCCCCAATAAATAGAAACATAACATAACTTATCCGCATATCACCACAACAAAGGGTCATGCATATCGTGTCATGCCCATCATAACCATAACCACATACCACCACAAACAACCACATTGGGGAATGTCATGTCCATCCTCCTACATTCCATCACATACAACTCTAGAGCCCCTAACCATACAACACATTCTAATACCATGTTGCTTGAAAATACTATAATTGTGCATTTCCTTTCATTCCCATCCCTCATCTTGCATTCACCAACATCCCCATAGCTCTAGGGATCTTCAATACCCTAGGCCAAAAATTAAGGGTGGCCTCAAGCCCCCAATTACATCACATAATTATAGCCAATTGCACATATCCCTTCATTATCATGTTTCACACAATTCATATAATTAGCACTTTTCATGCAAAGAAGAGTGGAAAATAAAACATCCAACATTCTAAATGAGAGCAATTTCACATAATCATTGGAACAAAACATTCAAAGCAACATGAATCATATTCATGGCATCAAATAATTCAAAACATCATATTAAACCAAACACAAGTGCATCATGTCAAGGGGTTTCCAAAAACCCTAAAAATGCAAGCTTTATTCTTCAAGATGCAATGAAATGAGCATGTGAGTTAAGGTTGGATTCCTACCTCAATGGCTATCAAACGCCCTCCATCAATTCCAAGAAAACTCCACCATAGCTCCATGAAAACTCTCTCCAAGCTCCATCACAAAAAGCTCACAACTTGCCCTTGAATCCTCCTCTCTAAAGCTTCCAAAATGTCCCACATGCACCTAATGAAGAAACGGATTCTACTAGAGGATGCAGAGCGATGGTGGAGTAGCCCTTTGGGTGTTTGGACACCATATACTCCCATGGGAAGTTTCGGCCATGGTATGAAATGAAGGGATGGAAGAAAGAAAAGAATAAAAAGATTTTAATCAAGGTCTTTCTACACACTCCTTAGCTTATCCCATAAGCCATGCACAACCTAAAATGACTAAAATACCCTTACCATACTCCCCCCCCAACTTCTAACAATTTACAAGTTTGCCATTCCTTTATGCACACATCTCTTTACTATACACACACACACCTCATTTAGTCCAAATGACCATTTACCCCTCATCTTTCCAAGAAATTACAAACATGCCATTGACCCTAGTCCCTTCCACACTAGCCCCAAATCACATGTATGCATACACATATCCTTATACATGCATACAAATACCCATACATGTATTCATACACACAATCTACATTCAATACACTATAGTCCACACAATATATGCAGAGTAACGGGGAACGCCTGCTCAGGCCTGCTACTAGCACTATGGGCCATCATCTGGTATTTGTTGGTATGCTGGGGGTCATCAGGTGTCTGCTATGTAAGGGAATGATGCTAGTAATTTGAACATTTTAGATTGAGCATCGAAAGACAGAAATTTAAAATTTTTTAATACTAGCAATCAACATTCCATGGAACTACAACAAATCTAGAAATTAATACTAAATTAACAACCGCACCTAAGCAGTAATATACTTTAGCAATACTCGATGATCCAAAAAATCTTCCAGTGAAGACCAAGACTCTTTCACCAACCAGTTCCTTAGAAGATTCACATTGATGAAAGCTATTTGGTAATCTTTATCTATGAAATCCTCTTTGTTATTTCTATGGTTGTTGTTGTGATTATATGATGCAGTGATAAAATCTCGGGACTTATGAGAAAAACATTAGGATCATGATGAGATCATGATAATAAATCCAATGTGTCTGTTAATCATATGTCCAGAACTGTTTCTGGTCAGCGGAATATCGATACTGGACATCGATATTATGGTTAGACCAGTGTGCATAAATATATACCATCAGATGGTAGTGTAGAGACATCGTTAGATAATGCATATGTGCTTTTTCTCTATGGTTATTATATCTAAATGTCAATAGAAGATCGCCAGTGATAGTATGTGCAAGTTAGTCCTTTGACTGGAGAAGTACTATATAACCTTGCATGTGAAAAATTATACTTCGGTTGTAACAACCGGTATTTTTAGGCCTGTTTGATTGTGGTGTGACCGTATCTCATTTTTTTCAGTAGTCCGAGTATTTGATTTTATTTACCACCATAACCTAATTACTATCTTTTTTAAACTAATTAACCTAATTAATCCTAATCAAACTGTCGACACCCCCCTCCTTTTCATCTGTCGGCAACCACCTTCTCCCCCCTCTTCAATTGCCAGCACACACGCCCTCCCTCCCAGGGCAACCTCACCGTTGGGTTTCCCCCTTCATTATAACCCCATTCCCATTCTCTACAAACAGATCCAGAAACCAGACAATAATCATCAACATCATCATCCCCCTTCTTCTTCAAACAATCAAACCCAAGTACATTCCTCCTCCAATTTCAAACAGCAAACAAACATATTTCAACCCCAAAATCAAATCAACCAAATGAAATTCGGAATCAGAAATTAAGGGGAAAAGAAGAGAAATTGGAAACTGAAATCCCCAAATTCAACCCCCATTGAACCCAATTTCATCGTTCTTCCTCCCCCAATCCGAATCGTCGTTGCCCTAGCCCCAAGCCCCGGCCTCCTCTTGCACACGTCGTTTGCCCGCCCCAGATCGCCGCCTGCCGTGCCCCCTGTGCCACCGCACCCTTGCACCCACGCCACCCAGGCCCTGCCACCGGCCCCCTGCCCGACGGCCCCTTGCGCAGCCCCGCGCGCAGCCCCCGTGCCCCCGCGTCGCCAGTCTGCCCCAGGCCGGCCCTCCTTGTGCCGCCCACCTCCAGGCCGCCTACCCTAGCGCCGCCCCCAGCCCCCCTTTGGCCGCCGCTCCCTCCCCGCGCCGTGCACCCCCTGCATTAAAAAAAGAAAAAAGAAAGAAAGAGAACAATACGTGAAGAAGAGGCAGAGAGAGAAGGATAAGAGTTAGTTTATAAAGTAAGATAATTAGTAAGTTATATAATTATTATAAGGTAAGTTTCTTTTTATATAAATTTTAAAAGTTAAGTTATATTATTAATTGGGTAAGTTAATTTTTATATAAGTTAGTTAATAAGTTGGTTAATTATAAAAGTTAAGTTAAAGTTTTTAAGTAAAGTTAATTTATAAGTTATTAATTTAAGTTAAGTTTAAGTTAAATATTAGTTATTTTATAAAGTTTTTAATATAAGTTTTTATAAGCTATTAATTTATAAGCCTATATTATAGTAGTAAGTTAAGTTGTGTAGCTAACTCATTTTGAACAACTGTGTAACCAGATACCCCTTCCGCTGACCAAAACGCGCCTCCATTACAAGGCGAACCGGTAACTCTTCGTATTCTTGCCTTGGGTTTTAAAACAAAATCAAATGCATGCTAAAATTAGTTTTCTTTCTTTAGCAATTGATCGTTTGAACAGTTAACTAGTCTTGATAATCTGCACAGTATCGTGGAAGCTTGATCTTTAGAACAGTTACGTAAAAATGTGTAACTCTAGATAAATGATTCCTAACTGGTCATTAACACCATAGACACTGGGTTTGGGGTAACTTATAATAGCAAGGGTGCGGGAGCGACTAATCCAGGCCTTGTTATTGGATATGGACGACATGAATACACCCATGAGGGGATGTATGAGGGTATACGGACCTCAGATGTCGCGTGCACGAAAGCGTGCACAAAGGGAACCTTTTCTCGTGTGAAAAGGACCACTCGATAAGTGGAAAAAGCCACTCGATAAGTGGAAAAAGTCACTTTATAAGTGCATAAAGGCACTTGATAGGTGAATGAAGAAGAGGATAAATGAATGTGCTTATATAGGCTAATAAGCTTAATTTGGTTATTTCCTACAATAACCACCCCTAAAGCCTATAAATAGGACCCAAGGGTAAGGCATTTACACCACACTTTTCCATGCCATAAGTTTGCATAAGGCATCCTTATGTTCTTCTTCTCCCTTCCATTAAAATCCTCTTCTAGTTAGAGATTTAGGCGGTGAAACTCTGCTTCGATCCTCCGTGACGAAGTATCGACCGTTGTGGCGAATCCGAGGGCAAAGTTCAGAGATTACCGTGCCGCATACGCAAACGTAAGTCTCTACTTTATTTCGATCCTAACAACGCTGTTTTGACAGGATCCTACATTGGTATCAGAGCCATACTGGTTCGCTCCGGTCAGACCGTCGCCCCGTTGAAACTATGAACGAGTCGTTGTCTTTTTCACGAATGGGTATCCTACCATTATGGATATGGTAGGAACACTTTGTGACGGAGAGAACGCAGCGGTTGTTCTTTTCACGTTAGGGTCTCCTACCATTACGGATATGGCAGGAACTCTCCGTGACGGGAAGAACCGACCGTTCATATCGTCAAACTCGCTATCTTCATGGATGCTGAGTCTCCATTCATAGGGAATGGGCACTCTCTTCATGTGGAGCGTGTAGTTTACGAACTTTTTGAAGTAAGTTATTTTTTTGGCACACGGCCATTGGAGGATAACTACTTTCTCGACGAACGGGTGCTTCACCGGAGAAGAAGATGGTGGTTATTCCCATCGGGGAAGATGAATTTTGGTGCATGAAATCTATAGCCATATGGGAAATGGAGGCAATGCATCCCCCCTCCCCATGCGGAGGGGGTTGGCTACTGCCAATAACAACGAAAACCACCACGACCACCCCGTCGAGGGGGAGGAGTGCATGCGGCCACCCCATGCAAGGGGGGAGACCCGAGGGGCCATAGTCCCTGGCCGGCCAAGGCAGAGGCCCTGGCCTGCCAGTCTTATGCCCTTGGCCGGCGTTGGCCGGCCCCGGTCATAGCAGAGGCCCTTGATCGAGGGAATGGGGCCATTGCCGAGCCTTGGTTGTCCAAATTTTTGGGGATGGGGCTTACGTGACCGAAAGGGGGGGCATGCATGGCAGTGGCTTGCATGGACAACCCCTACAGGTCCGACGGCAATTCTCTGCGGCAAATTCCCCTGAAGGAGGGAATGCTTGGATCCATACGGGAACCGGCGACGATGGCTTGCAGAGAAATCCCCACAAGGGGGATCCGGCCTTGGCACGGCTATGGCTCTACCCCGGCATATGGCCAGGGATTGACGAATATTTCGCTAGTATCATAAAGGTACTAAGTCGAAATATACAATTTTGAAAAATACGTTTTCATACGTTTTGAAAAATACGTTTGTTTAAAAAAACGCTTTTCCGCTACGAAGTACTATAAGAGTACTAACATTTGATAAAGTGATGGGGAAATATTGAAAGTTACTCTAGATGGTGATTGGAAACGTAGTGACCTTTCCGATTCTAGAGTAACATTTTCAATATTTTTCGAAATTAACTTATCAAATTGTAAATATCATTCCTAGTGGGAGTTGAAATTAGAACTATCCAAATGGGATATTCTATTCTCATTTCAAGTGGGAATTGTATTTATTTTAAGAATTTTCAATGCAATGTTTTTGATCGAACCTTCGGTTTTTGTGTCTTTTGCAGCATTTTAAACGTAAAATGTCTTCCGCTTCAAAGAATATCGTCGCTGAGTTAAACAGAGGTGAAAAACTCAACGGCGATAATTACAAACTTTGGTCCATTAAGATACAATACGTTCTGGAGGAGCAAGAAGTGCTCGTGACTCTAAAGAACGTCATGATTGAACCCGAGTTGAGCACTACGGCCCAACACAGACGAGACAAGGAAGCTTTTGATGCTTGGTCTCGGAAGAACAAGATAGCCCGCATTACGTTATTGTCCAGTATGGCCGATGACATAATGCGCATCTTCCGAGAACATGACCTAGCCATGGACATATGGTCCAAGCTAGAGGAGAAGTTCGGTGGCACATCGGTGTCCAAACTTCGCGCCTTAACTATAAGGTTCGATTCATATAAGAAACGTCCAGATCATTCCATGGGGAAACATCTGCGACATATGGCGAATCTTATCTCGGAGTTAAAGGACGCAGGTCATGTGCTCACTGATGAGCAACAAATCCAAGCAGTCATACGTTCCCTACCAAATGGGTGGGACCAAATGAAGATGCATCTCACTCACAATGAGAGCATCAAGAACTTCAGCGACGTTTTAAAGCACCTCGAATTAGAGGAAGAGCGGCTTCCGGCTGCCAAGCCAAGTGCAGAAGTGCACATGGTTGCTAATTCCTCACATGGGGGAAAGAAACGGAAAGATCGTTCGAAGTTCACTAATGAACATAAAAAGCAACCTGAGTCTACCAAGAAACCCAAACACAGGGGTGGGCACAAGAAGTGGCACAAGAAGAAAGACTTGAAGAAGATCAAGTGCTTCATGTGCAACAAGCTCGGTCACTATGCTCGTTCGTGTACGAGTGGAGGCGACGAGGTAACTTGTAAATATACTAGTTACATATGTGTTTCTAGTTCAATATTTCTTGTGGAATCTAATCCATGTTGGATAATTGATTCAGGTGCCACCGACCACATAGCAAGGGACAGACGGTCCTTCGTGGAGTATCACCGGATACCCCAAGGAACGAAGTGGATCTATGTAGGAAACAACACACGTGTTGAAGTGAAAGGCGTTAGGACTTGCAAGCTAGTCTTGGACAACGGCCGCACTCTCCTACTTCATGATGTCCTCTTCGCTCCAGATATTCGAAGGAATATAATTTCTGTGGTCGTGTTAATGGGTCTTGGCTATAACTGGTTTTTTCATGATTGTAATGTGGAATTAAGTTGTAATAATACTCTTATTGGTACTGGGTTTGTATTTAAAGGATTTATTGTAATGAGTACAATGTATGATTCCTCGTGTAATGAAAATTTCCTTATTGCAAATTCTAAGACTTATGAGTCTGATGTGATTTGTTGGCACGCAAGGCTTGGTCATATTGGACCAACGCGTATGGATAGACTTGCCAAACGTGGCCTTCTATCCAATGTTTCAAAGGTTGAAATGTCGACATGCGAACATTGCCTAGTGGGGAAATCTTGTCGCAAGCCGTTTGGAACCGGCACAAGGGCCGAGGTTCCATTACAGCTTATCCATTCGGACATATGTGGTCCGATGAATGTCAAGACAAGACGCGGGAAGTCCTATTTCATCACTTTTATTGATGATTTCACCCGATTCGGACATATCTATTTGATATCCCACAAAAGTGAAGCATTTGCTTGCTTTAAAAACTATATGAGTTTAGTGGAGAATCAATTAGATCGCAAGATTAAGGTCTTGCGAACCGATAGGGGCGGTGAATATCAATCAACAAGTTTTAAGGAACTTTGTGATGAAAAAGGCATAGTACATCAGGTAACTATGCCTTATACTCCTCAACAAAACGGTGTTGCAGAAAGGAGAAATAGGACTTTAATGGAAATGATCCGTTCAATGATGGCACAAGCTAACTTGCCAATCACCTTTTGGGGTGATGCATTATTGACGGCCGCTTTCATTTTAAACCGCGTACCCTCGAAATCAGTTAGCTCCACTCCTTATGAGTTGTGGAACCAAAGGTCTCCTGAATTAAACATTTTGAAACCTTGGGGTTGTGCATCCTACGCACATATTTCCTCCCATAAGTATGACAAACTTGGGCCAAGGGGAAGGAAATGTATCTTTATACGATACACAGAAAACTCCAAAGGTTATGTTTTTGTTAGTCAGGAAGACAATGGTGGGCTAATTGAGTTTGAGTCGAGGGATGTCACTTTCTTGGAAAATGAGTTTCCAAGACAGGGCGAGATAAGTCAGGACTTATCTCTATTTGAGATTTATGATCAAGAAGGATTACCTCATTCGAGTGGGAGAATTCTTGGTGAAAACGAAAATACGTTTCAACCTTCACCAATGGATTATACGAATGACGATTATCCTATTCCATACGGGAATAATGATCCAAGTGGGAGCAATTCTAACGACATTCCAAGTGGGAGTGATATTAGAATTGATCTAAATTCAAGTCAACAAGGACTTGAAGAATCTCAAATACGACGTAGTAGTCGTACAAGGTTGGCTCCTCTAAGATTTGAGGATGAATTTCCGCAAACCTTTATGACTTTACTACAAGAAGATGACGAGCCTGCTACTTTCAAACAGGCCGTATCTTGCCCTGCTAAAGACAAGTGGATGGAAGCGATGCAAGAGGAGTTAGAATCCATGAAAGTTAACCAAGTCTGGGACTTAGTTGACTTACCCAGAGGACATAGAGCTATTGGGAACAAATGGGTTCTCAAGATCAAGCATAAGGCCGATGGCTCTATTGACAGATATAAAGCTCGCCTTGTCGCCAAAGGTTTTACGCAACAGGAAGGGATAGACTATGAAGAGACCTTCTCACCTGTTGTTCGTTTTACCTCGATTCGCCTGATTCTGGCAATGGTAGCTTGCTTAGACCTCGAATTACATCAAATGGATGTAAAGACTGCCTTTCTCAATGGAGAATTGGATGAGGAGATCTATATGGAACAACCAACAGGGTTTGTAAAAGAAGGAAACAAACATAAGTTTTGTAAACTTCTTAAATCCATATATGGTCTTAAACAATCCTCGAGGCAATGGTATATACGATTTCAAGAAGTTGTCTTATCAAATGGTTTTACCATGCTTGATGAAGATAACTGCATATATATCAAGAGGATTAAAAGCAAGTATGTTATCATGTCTCTATATGTAGATGACATTTTAATAGCCGGAAATGAAAAGGGTTTTGTGATGGATATCAAGGCTTGGCTTTCATCAGTTTTTGAGATGAAAGACATGGGAGAAGCCGCATATAACCTTGGAGTTAAGATTTCAAGGAATCGTTCGAAGAAACTTCTTTCTCTTTCACAGGCGACTTATATAAAGAAGGTTCTAGAACGATTTAATATGCAGGACTGCAAGTCCATTGATACTCTTATAAGCAAAAGCTATAATTTATGTCTGAAATCATGTCCTAAGAACCAAAAGGAGAAAGAGATTATGGAAAAAGTTCCATATTCCAGTGCAGTTGGTAGTCTTATGTACGCTATGATGTGTACAAGACCGGACATCTGTTTTGCCGTTGGAATGGTAAGTCGTTACCAATCCAACCCAGGGCAAGTACACTGGAAAGCGGTTAAGAGGATAATGCGGTATCTCAAAGGAACTGCAGACTATGCTTTATGCTATCAAGGAGATGCCTTAAGGCTCGAAGGCTACACTGATGCTGATTGGGCGGGTGATCTCGATGAGCGACGATCGACCTCAGGATATGTTTTTCTACTCGGATCTGGTGCAATATCCTGGAGTAGCAAGAAACAATCCTGCATCGTACTTTCAACTATGGAAGCCGAGTTTGTAGCATTTAGCATGGCAGTCCAAGAGGCTGTTTGGCTTAGGAAGTTCTTAGACAGGCTAATTGATGCAAGTGACTCAGGTGCTGTACCTATACACAGCGACAGTCAAGCATCTATAGCCTATGTCAAAGATCCTAAATTCCATTGTAAGACCAAACACATAGATATCCGCTACAAATTTGCAAAAGACTATGATAAGACCAAGAAGGTAGACATAAGGTACATATCTACGCATGAGATGATAGCGGATCCGCTTACGAAAGCGACCCCCAGAGATGTGTTTTACAAACACTTATCATCTCAAGGATTGCGTAAGAGCTGAGTTGTACCAATGTAATTTCCCATGTCTGTAAGTGATCAAATTTAATAAAAGAATAAGTTCTTTTCAACATTGCATATGAATTCTTTAAGAAATGTTTGTGTACATTTTTGATAAGTGAATGAAGAAAAAGTCACTTTATAAGTGCATAAAGGCACTTGATAAGTGAATGAAGAAGAGGATAAATGAATGTGCTTATATAGGCTAATAAGCTTATAATTGGTTATTTCCTACAATAACCACCCCTAAAGCCTATAAATAGGACCCAATGGTAAGGCATTCACACCACACTTTTCCATGTCATAAGTTTGCATAAGGCATCCTTATGTTCTTCTTCTCCCTTCCATTAAAATCCTCTTCTAGTTAGAGATTTAGGCGGTGAAACTCTGCTTCGATCCTCCGTGACGAAGTATCGACCGTTGTGGCGAATCCGAGGGCAAAGTTCAGAGATTACCGTGTCGCATACGCAAACGTAAGTCTCTACTTTATTTCGATCCTAACAACGCTGTTTTGACAGGATCCTACAGTTGTCACCGTGCGGGTTCAACAATCCATCATAATAGCCAGTGACAACCATCACAGATCACAGATTATTGCACAGTTCTCAGAGAATGGTTCGCCCGGGTAGCACTCGTGGCAAGAGGGGGACTCTTGGTTGCTTACTGTACCCTGCATTATAAGTCACGATCTAGGTACGGCACAGTTAGACTCTCGTAACATGGTCTCTTTCAATAAAGTACTTTTAATTGCTAGAAATTGATGTTAGTTGTAGAACTGCAAAGTTACTTTTCTTTTCCATTTCCTTACCAATATTGTTTGCACTTTACTTCTCTCATTTTTAAACTGCCATGCTTGCACATTATATTAATATCCATGCTTAGAGATACTTTGAGTTACGTCTGATCCTGGCGACCCTTCTATTTGTGGTGGACCCGCTAGATATCTCTCAGGTTGAAGAGTTTGCACCAGAGGATGCAGCCGCTGAGTTTGCTGTTGAATTTGACCAGCAGGACGCTGGGTATTGAGAGTGAGTGTGGGGGATTTACTTTGTTACTTGCAGAGTGGCTTGATGTAACATTTGTATTCAGTTATATTTTCCTTTCTTATACGCTGCTGGGTTGTATTAAGGTTGTATACCATTTCTATTTATGAGTATTTTGGTGTATTTCTACAACAGAGCATGTGTTGACTTCATTGGTGCCTAGCAGGACTTGTGCATGTTCTAAACAGTAACAGGCCCCGAGAGTGGGTCGTTACAAGTTTGGTGGCCCATACAGGTCTGTGCTAAATCACATATGAATAATACAGGAAGTTCAGAATATGCCGTATAAAATACTCAATGGAACTGATCAAACCTTATGAAACGCAGGTAAGAAATGGAAAGGAACACTTCAGGTAGCGAGGACAGTGCTTTCGGATCAGGGATCAACCACCTGAATGTGGGTCCCAACCAGAATGATGCTGGAAATGGACCCAACAACGGTACAGACGCGACTGTATTCCCGACTGCACCTCTATCTGCAGAAGATTACATGCGGGGCATGTATGCCCTTCATCAGCATCTTGGACAAGGCTTTGGGACAGGCTTTGCTTAGAGAGCAGAAAGCTGATCTGAGTGCTTATCACGTTCGAGGGATGAGCCCGAAGACCTTCGCAGGGACTGAGAACCATCTTCAGGCGAAAGAATGGCTCAAAGGCATACCTGATGATCTGAGGGCATCTCAGATCCGAGAAGAAGCATGGGTGGCTACCGCCAAGAGGCAATTGACTGATGGTGCTCGAGACTGGTGGCAGGCGGTAGAAGACCGCTTGGGATTACCTATTTCGTGGGATGACTTACACTTGTACCTTCAACGCCCAATACTTTCCCCCACAGGAAAGGATCATGATGAGGAAGAAGTTCATCAACCTGAAGCAGGGCTCAATGATTGTGGATCAGTATGACACTGAGTTCTCCAGGCTCAGCAGGTTTGCCTCAGAGATGGTTACAAATGCTTTGACTCGAGCCCAGCAGTTCCTGCAGGGGCTCAACGTTGAGATTCGGAGGATGATGGTCGGTGCTAATCCGACCACACATGCTGTAGTTCTGACCATTGCTCGTAACCATGAGATGGTCGAAGAGGAGGCAAAGGAAGAGCTTAGGCTGGCAGCATCTGTGAGGCCCCCACCGACCCATGCTAGGCCAAGCAGACGGCCACAGATGCATCGCCCTATTCAGCAGACTCATTTTAAGAGGCCAGGACAACATCAGCAAGCCCTCCCGGTCTGCCACTTTTATGGGAAACCTGGACACACCAAACCTGAGTGTCGGTGATTTTTGATTCTTTGTCTTGTTTGTGGAGAGCCTGGACACATGGCTAAGAATTGCCCACATCATAATCCACGTGCTCCAGCTCCAGCTCCAGCTCCCCGTGCTGCCCCGATTGGGAACGCTCCACAGCATCCACCTCTACCACCATAGCAGAGGGTGTTTCAGCAAGCAAGGCAACAGCCACCGAGACACCAGGCTTACACCATGACCGTTGAAGAGGCAGAGGCCATCGGTGAAGTGATCACGAGTATATTTCTGGCATAGTTAGTAGATCATTTCTTTCATTAGCATTGGTTGCTTAGATTAGTGTTTGTAACCTAGGTGTCGTGCTAGTAGCTAGGAAACCCGCACTCTCCTTGTTTGACTTGGGAGCATCACACTGCTTCTTGGCGAGTCGATTCGTTCGCACCCACACCGTTCCTGTCAAAACTTTATCTACCAGTTGGAACGTCAACACGGGTAGCAGAGTGATTAAGGTGACCAGTGGGTATCCTCAATGCCCCGTGGTGATTTGTGGGTGAGCTTTATTCGCTGACTTCATGATGTTAGATATCCCAAACTTTGATGTTGTATTCGGGATGGATTGGTTGGGAACTTTCCATGCCACCATCGACTGTTGTCGAAGGAGGGTAGCCTTCGACATTCTTGATCATCCGAAGTTCGAGTTCATTAGTGGGAGCAGATTAGTAGGCCCGGTGAAGTACAAAGCCAGGTCGACCGAAGCAGTAGCAGCCGCGATGGAAGCTGAGCCCAATATACCAGAAGTGGTTCGAGAGTTCATCAATGTGTTTCTAGACGACCTTACAGGTTTGCCTCCAGATTGCACCCTCAAATTTTCCATCGAACTAATGCCAGGAGCCCAGCTGATGTCCAAGGGACCATATCATCTAGCACCATCTGAGCTAGAAGAATTACGGGTCCAACTTGATGACCTGCTGAAGAAGGGATGGATACGACCTAGTGTATCTCCCTGGGGATCTCCTACATTGCTAGTGAAGAAGAAAGATGGATCCCTTCGTATGTGCGTTGACTACCATGAGCGGAACAAAGTCACCGTGAAGAACAAGTACCCTCTATCGTGCATCGCTGATCTTTTCGACCAGCCCGGTGGGTCAAGCGTCTATTCGAAGCTGGATCTGAGGACAGGATACCATCAAGTGAAGGTGAAGAATGAAGATGTTCCCAAGACTGCATTCAGAACCAGATACATACATTATGAGTACTTAGTAATGTTGTTTGGTGTGACCAATGCACCCGCGATATTTATGAGTCTCATGAACCAAGTATTGTATGAATACTTGGACAAGTTCGTAGTAGTCTACATCGACGACATTCTCATCTACTCGAAGAATGCAGTGAGCATGCAGAGCATCTCAGGAAGGTTCTCGAGACCTTGAGAAGACACCAGCTTTATGCCAAACTTAGCAAGTGCGAGTTCTGGCTGAACAAAGTAGTGTTTCTAGGCCACGTGGTGTCCGGAGCAGTGATTGCTGTTGATCCTGAAAAAGTAGCCGCTGTTCAAAACTGGCCAATCCCCCAAATAGTTGTAGGGATTTTCAAGGTCCCTTAGAGCTAATTTATTGCTATTCGTCCTAAGTCGGACGAACAAAATAAATAAAACAGCGGAAGAAATGATTTATTAAACTATTTAATAAATAAAGCCCTAAGGAAAAAATTCCCTAAGCCAGGAAATCTACTGACTCGAGTTGGGTCTGACCAACTCGAGAAAGTTCTAACTACTAATTAGACTAATTGCATATAATATTGACTCACCCGGAATCTTGCCCTGGAGCAGGCAAGATGTTCCGCACCGTCTTGCGCTCATTGATCTGAGCCGTCTTCCGAGCCGTGTTGCATCGCTCCTCGCCGCAGACTGGATCAGCTCCCGTAGCGCACCTTGCCTCCGAAGCCATCATAAGCCGTAGAAGATTTCACTTGAGTAAACCCTCGTCGTAGACTTCCGAATCAGATTCGGACCTCCTCGTTGTCTTGCTAGGACTCAGTTGGAGGACAGGAAAATTTATAGAGGGAGAGAATAAATTTAGTCTAGATTAAGTTTGCTCAAAATATTCGTGAGCTCCTTAATCAGAGACTTGGTGCAAGAAACAAAGAAGGGAGTGCCCACCTATTTATATAGGAGGCCGGCTCCCCTTCTTTTGTCATGAGCAATGTGGGACTAATGTTAGGAAGAGGGATATGGATTAACTCAATTTTTGGTTAGTGTAGCTTACACAAAGCCTTAACCTTCAACCAATTAATCCTCACTCACCGTTGAGCTCTAGAGATGATACAAGTTATCATTTCGAAGAGCTAGCGATGGTGAACGCGTAGGAACAAACGGCGACGAGATCCGAGTTCGTTTGACCCTTCAAACAATTGCTCAAAGTTGAGCAAAAACCCAAATTTCGTAGCCGTCAAGGGTTTCAACAAAAACCCTAAAATAACTTAAGTGGCGGGCGACCCGCTAAGCTTAGCGGGCACGCCCGCCTAAGGCTTACTGGGCGCGCCCGCTAGGGCACACCCGCGCGGGCTCAGCCCGCTGTTACCAGCGGGCTGCGCCCGCTGCATGCAGCGGGCGGGCCCGCTGGAGCAGCGGGCCGCGCCCGCTGGAGCAGCGGGCCGCGCCCGCTGCAACAGCGGGCCGCGCCCGCTGCACCCAGCGGGCGGGCCCGCTGGGTCAGCGGGCCCCGCCGTTTTGCTAAGTGGGTTTTATCCCACTTCCCGTTTCGCCTTTCTCGCGTTTCTGGGCTCATCCGAGCTCCGATTCCTACACGGTTTGATCCTCTGGATTCCACACGAAATTTCCTCCATTCCCAAATGCTCCAATTTCACAACCAACTTGTGAATTAAATATTCTCTTTACATCTAATGATATCCTCTATACATTCTATCTGTTACTATGACGTGAGTGTCACTCGGTGTGAGACCCTACAGCCTGACCCTTACTACAGGCCGAGACTCGAAGTCTCAAGACGACAGTGGCCACTAGCAGTAGGTGTCGTCCCTGTTTGGGGATCATCGATTACGTGATAGGTTCGTTTAAGCAAAAGTGCCTGACGAAATCACTCTGACTGTGACTGTGATAATTTCCGCAGTTTTAGTCCCTTCGTCATGACTATGTCACTCGGCTAGTCTAGGGTATGGTATACTATCAACCCCATTGGCCAGCAGTGGTCGGTATACATCGGTCTCTGGTACATACAGGTTGTACAAGTTACAACATACCTTGGCCAAGGATTTACCGAGAGCCGTACTGACCCGTGACACTAACTTCCCATTAACGGAAGAGACGAATCATATGTTGATCACTACTTAGCTCATATGTTTCGAGTGTCACCCAGCCTAAGATCTTTCATCAGGCCTAGCCTCGAAGTTAGATCTTTAGACCTAAGTGACACTGTCCACACATAGCTTCATACAATGATCTCAAGTCCTAAGGACCAACTTACCTATTATCACTTAGAGTTATTAATGATAGTTTAGTTAATGTGTATCCATTTAATAACTCCCTGTTTGGGTCGTTCAGTGAACTCAGCTTTTACTGAGCACCTGCGTCATGTTTCCGACTTTACCAAGTCGCTTGGTTATGAGACCAACCAGACAGGGACGCAATGGTCTGTCTGATGTGTTGATATCCCCTTTCTCGACACATCTATGACCATGAACACTTTTAGGATTCAAGCTATTAGAGGTCAGACATTTCCCATAATCGTAATCTACATTTCGAAACATGTGTGACCTAACTATGAATCCAAGGGAAAAATCCGAGTAATGAACAACTCAGATAATACTTTACCAGAAAGAATACTTTCATTTATTGAACAAGATGTTTCATCAAGATAAATAGCCACGAGGGCATACATTTCTCTACATCTCCCACTTGCACTCAGGCCTATTTATTTTGGTATCTCATACCATATTTACACGCTAGTTTTTCTAAACGATCACGTGCCAGCACCTTTGTGAATGGATCTGCTATGTTGTCTTCTGAAGAGACTCTAAGGAGTTCTATATCTTTCCTCTGCTCTATCTCCCGAATCAGGTGATACTTGCGAAGAATATGTCTGGATCTCTTGTGGAATCTAGGTTCTTGTACCAGGCTGATGGCTGCATTGTTGTCGCAATACAACGGTATTGGACTTTCAACGGCAGGAACCATCCCGAGCTGGTTAATGAACTTCTTCATCCAGACTGCTTCCTTTGCTGCATCGTTGGCCGCTATGTATTCGGCTTCCATTGTGGAGTCTGCAATAGTGACTTGCTTGGAACTCCTCCAACTGACTGCTCCTCCGTTGAGAGTGAAAACATATCCTGAGATCGATTTGCTATCATCCATATCACTTTGAAAGCTTGAATCTGTGAACCCTTCAATATTCAGGTGTTCACTTCCATAAACCAAGACCAAGTCTTTAGTTCTTCTTAAGTACTTAAGAATTGTCTTGACTGCTTTCCAGTGCTCTTCTCCCGGGTTAGACTGATATCGGCTTACTACACCTAGTGCATAAGCGACATCGGGTCTGGTACAAATCATGGAGTACATGATAGATCCCACAGCAGAAGCATATGGGATCTTGGTCATCTTTGCCCTTTCCTAGTCGGTTTGTGGAGACATCTTCTTGGTGAGGGCTATCCCATGATTGGCTGGCAATGAACCACCCTTACTGTTTTCCATGTTAAAACGTTTTAACACGGTTTCAATGTACCTGGTTTGGGAGAGTCCTAGCATCCGTTTAGATCTATCTCTATGGATCTTCACACCCAGTATGTAGGATGCTTCTCCCAAGTCCTTCATGGAGAAATTGGTTGATAGCCATTTTTTAACAGACTTTAACATCTCTATGTCGTTGCCTATTATGAGAATGTCATCTACGTATAGTACTAGGATGACTATAGAATTCTTATTACTGGTTCTTTTGTAGATGCATGGGTCATCCTCATTTCTGACAAAACCAAACTCTTTGACTGTTTTGTCGAAACGGATGTTCCAACTTCTTGATGCTTGCTTGAGTCCATAGATGGACCTGTGCAGCTTGCACGCCTTTCCATTGCTCCCACTGACTTCGAAGCCCTCTGGCTGGGTCATGTAAATCTGCTCTTCCAAATCACCGTTTAGGAAGGCAGTCTTCACATCCATTTGCCAGATTTCGTAGTCGTAGTAGGCAGCAATAGCGAGCACTATCCGAATAGACTTGTGCATGGCTACTGGTGAAAAGGTTTCGTCATAATCTATTCCTAGAATTTGACGATATCCTTTTGCAACCAGTCTAGCCTTGTACCTCTCTACTTTTCCATCTGCTCCAATCTTCTTCTTGAAGATCCATTTGCAGCCTATGGGAACATTTCCCTTGGGCATGTTTTCTAAGGTCCATACCTTATTTACGTGCATGGAATCTATTTCGGATTTCATTGCATCTAGCCATTTGTCAGAGTCTATACTCTTTATGGCTTCCTGGAAGTTAATAGGGTCATCATCAATTATGATGCTATCCTCGATTCCCCCGTCTACGAGAAAGCCGTAGTACCTTTCGGGTGCTCGAGGAATCCTATTTGACCTCCTACTGACTGGTTGGGAGATGTCAAGTTCTGACTCTCCCACTGGTTCCGACACTTGTTGCTGTGTGCGTACTTCCTCCAAACATTCATTCAAATCAATTACCTTGCCAGTGGATTCCTTCACAAGGAATTCTTTTTCTAGAAAGGTGGCATGTCTAGAGACAACAATCTTTTGTTGTTCTGGATGGTAAAAGACATAACCTAACGAATGTCTTGGGTACCCTATAAATTTACACAGTATAGATCTGTCTTCCAGTTTGTCTGGATTTTGCCTTTTGACATAAGCAGGACAACCCCATACCTTCAAGTGATTGAGGCTGGGTTTCTTCCCTGTCCATATCTGATACGGAGTCAATTTCACAGACCTTGACGGAACTTTATTTAGAATGTATATAGCAGTTTCCAGGGCATAGCCCCAGAGGGAAGTAGTTAACTCAGCTTCACTTAACATAGACCGAACCATGGCTAACAAGGTCCGGTTTCTCCTTTCTGAAACACCATTATGTTGAGGTGTGTAAGGAGGAGTGATCTGAGAGAGGATCCCATTCTCTTTTAAGTAAGTGAGGAATTCATGGCTTAAGTATTCTCCTCCTCGATCGGATCGAAGAATCTTAATACCTTTCCCAGTCTGTTTTTCGACTTCGGCACGATACTCCTTGAATCGCTCAAACGTTTCGGACTTATGTTTCATCAAGAACACATGTCCAAATCTTGAGTGGTCGTCAGTAAATGTGACGAAATATGAAAATCCACCTTTGGCTAATGTAGACATGGATCCACATACATCGGAATGTACTAGACCCAAGAGTTCGATAACTCTCTCCCCTTGACTGGCAAAAGGAGTTTTGGCCATCTTACCTTTGAGGCAAGACTCGCAAGTGTCGAATGACTCATAATTCGAGAGGCCCAAGAGCCCCTCTTTATGTAACTTGCTGAGTCTCTTCTCTCCGATATGGCCTAGTCTACAATGCCAAAGATAGGTTTCATTAAAACTAGATTCCTTACGCTTTCTAGTATTAACGTTTAATACCACCTCATTGCTTAAAGTGTATATCCCATTGCTGAGTGTCCCAAATCCTAGCAACTTACCATCAAGGGCAATGTTCATGACATTTCCGCTGATAGTAAAATTATAACCATCTTTAGCCAAAGCTGAGACAGATATAATATTGCATAGGAAATTTGGGATATAGTAACATTGCTTTAAAAGCAAGTTAGCTCCACCAGCTAATGTGTGTCTAATATCTCCTATGGCTACAACATCAACATTTGCTGCGTTTCCGACTTGGAGAATTATCTCATTCTTTACAAGCTTTCTACTGTTTCTCAATCCTTGTAACTGGTTACAAATGTGAGAACCTGCACCGGTGTCTAACACCCATGCAGTAGAATTAACTGAAAGAACTACACTTTGCATTTTAGAGGTTAAGGCATAGACTTCCCTTAATTTTTCCCTTTCTGCTATAGACTTCTTAAACCAGCCACTATTAATATTAAAACCAGTTAATAAGTTCTCATCTCGGATATTATTAACCTTACTCATCATGCTGCAAAGATTAGAACTCCTAATTAGCATGTGTTCAAAATATTTTTAAATATAATTAGAATGGATTTTGTCCAATTATACTCTCCCATCAATAAACAGATCGTTTTACTCCAAAACATGATTAAAATTAAATGGGAGCAGGAATCCAACAACCTTGAGTCGCCCGACCTTGAGTGTAGCTCAACAAGTCGTTCGACTCGGCTGTAGGTAGACGAACTCTTTGTCGATCATATCAAAATATGACTCCCTATTCGATTTTACCCCTAGTCATTTGTGATCAAGAGTGTGCTCAACCGAATCACAATGCTAGCCTAGTCGGACCCTTGTTTTCGTGTCAAGCCTGACTTGCCCCTTTGCTCGGTGTATGCACGACACGCCGGTTTGGGTCAGAGCTTAAGACTACATTCTTGGTTAGACTTGCGCCGATGCTCTAGGGATGAGCCAACGGTTTCAGTCAGGTTAAGATGTCAATCAAGAAATCGGTTTCTATAAGATTGACCTGTTACGGCTTGAGTGTGCTCAACAACCGAAACATGTTTCTTACAGTTGCCAACTCCTAAAACAAGGAGGGCTACGATTTATCTTGAATAAGATTATTATCGTATTAGACTTAGGTATAGTCGATGGACTTACATAGTCATGAATCGACACCTTGCGGTCCAGCGGACGCGGCCAGGGAATTGACTAAGCCAGGACCACTTGTTACCCAGTCTAGCTAGGTTGGTCCAAAAACTTTAGCCAAGCACATTGACCGACATCATGATCCATTGAAGGTGTTGTCATCATTTCCATGTTCGTTCAACAACTAAATGTTTTTTAAATTACAACTAGTTAATCCTTATCAACTAGTGGATCCCTAAAATTCAAAATTTTATGGGTTTGTTAGACGATTTTTATTAAGACCTTATCAACTATAAGGATTCAAAATATATGCTGCTATCCTAATCGTCCAATAGGCAATTTAAACAATTTAAAACATAGCAGTGTCTCAAATTATCACATAAGGTTTGAGGAAATTAATGGCTAACCTAATCGTCCATTAGGTAATTTTTTAAACAATTTAAAATTATTAAGCATGGTGTTAAAATTTATCACATAAAGTTTAAGAGTCAATTAATGGCTAACCTAGCAAGTCTTTCTTGTGACATCAAAATAAAACAAGAATGCGCCATTAAACTAATTATCACATAATTAAAAACATGCAGTTAAAAAATAGTATAGAACAGAGTAGATCTGGCTCTGATACCACTGTAGGGATTTTCAAGGTCCCTTAGAGCTAATTTATTGCTATTCGTCCTAAGTCGGACGAACAAAATAAATAAAACAGCGGAAGAAATGATTTATTAAACTATTTAATAAATAAAGCCCTAAGGAAAAAATTCCATAAGCCAGGAAATCTACTGACTCGAGTTGGGTCTGACCAACTCGAGAAAGTTCTAACTACTAATTAGACTAATTGCATATAATATTGACTCACCCGGAATCTTGCCCTGGAGCAGGCAAGATGTTCCGCACCGTCTTGCGCTCATTGATCTGAGCCGTCTTCCGAGCCGTGTTGCATCGCTCCTCGCCGTAGACTGGATCAGCTCCCGTAGCACACCTTGCCTCCGAAGCCATCACAAGCCGTAGAAGATTTCACTTGAGTAAACCCGCGTCGTAGACTTCCGAATCAGATTCGGACCTCCTCGTTGTCTTGCTAGGACTCGGTTGGAGGACAGGAAAATTTATAGAGGGAGAGAATAAATTTAGTCTAGATTAAGTTTGCTCAAAATATTCCTGAGCTCCTTAATCAGAGACTTGGTGCAAGAAACAAAGAAGGGAGTGCCCACCTATTTATATAGGAGGCCGGCTCCCCTTCTTTTGTCATGAGCAATGTGGGACTAATGTTAGGAAGAGGGATATGGATTAACTCAATTTTTAGTTAGTGTAGCTTACACAAAGCCTTAACCTTCAACCAATTAATCCTCACTCACCGTTGAGCTCTAGAGATGATACAAGTTATCATTTCGAAGAGCTAGCGATGGTGAACGCGTAGGAACAAACGGCGACGAGATCCGAGTTCGTTTGACCCTTCAAACAATTGCTCAAAGTTGAGCAAAAACCCAAATTTCGTAGCCGTCAAGGGTTTCAACAAAAACCCTAAAATAACTTAAGTGGCGGGCGACCCGCTAAGCTTAGCGGGCGCGCCCGCCTAAGGCTTACTGGGCGCGCCCGCTAGGGCACACCCGCGCGGGCTCAGCCCGCTGTTACCAGCGGGCTGCGCCCGCTGCACCCAGCGGGCGGGCCCGCTGGGACAGCGGGCTGCGCCCGCTGCAACAGCGGGCCGCGCCCGCTGCACCCAGCGGGCGGGCCCGCTGGGTCAGCGGGCCCCGCCCGTTTTGCTAAGTGGGTTTTATCCCACTTCCCGTTTCGCCTTTCTCGCGTTTCTGGGCTCATCCGAGCTCCGATTCCTACACGGTTTGATCCTCTGGATTCCACACGAAATTTCCTCCATTCCCAAATGCTCCAATTTCACAACCAACTTGTGAATTAAATATTCTCTTTACATCTAATGATATCCTCTATACATTCTATCTGTTACTACGACGTGAGTGTCACTCGGTGTGAGACCCTACAGCCTGACCCTTACTACAGGCCGAGACTCGAAGTCTCAAGACGACAGTGGCCACTAGCAGTAGGTGTCGTCCCTGTTTGGGGATCATCGATTACGTGATAGGTTCGTTTAAGCAAAAGTGCCTGACGAAATCACTCTGACTGTGACTGTGATAATTTCCGCAGTTTTAGTCCCTTCGTCATGACTATGTCACTCGGCTAGTCTAGGGTATGGTATACTATCAACCCCATTGGCCAGCAGTGGTCGGTATTCATCGGTCTCTGGTACATACAGGTTGTACAAGTTACAACATACCTTGGCCAAGGATTTACCGAGAGCCGTACTGACCCGTGACACTAACTTCCCATTAACGGGAGAGACGAATCCTCTGTTGATCACTACTTAGCTCATATGTTTCGAGTGTCACCCAGCCTAAGATCTTTCATCAGGCCTAGCCTCGAAGTTAGATCTTTAGACCTAAGTGACACTGTCCACACATAGCTTCATACAATGATCTCAAGTCCTAAGGACCAACTTACCTATTATCACTTAGAGTTATTAATGATAGTTTAGTTAATGTGTATCCATTTAATAACTCCCTGTTTGGGTCGTTCAGTGAACTCAGCTTTTACTGAGCACCTGCGTCCTGTTTCCGACTTTACCAAGTCGCTTGGTTATGAGACCAACCAGACAGGGACGCAATGGTCTGTCTGATGTGTTGATATCCCCTTTCTCGACACATCTATGACCATGAACACTTTTAGGATTCAAGCTATTAGAGGTCAGACATTTCCCATAATCGTAATCTACATTTCGAAACATGTGTGACCTAACTATGAATCCAAGGGAAAAATCCGAGTAATGAACAACTCAGATAATACTTTACCAGAAAGAATACTTTCATTTATTGAACAAGATGTTTCATCAAGATAAATAGCCACGAGGGCATACATTTCTCTACAATAGTGACCGAGATTCGAAGCTTCTTGGGACTAACTGGCTACTAACGGAGGTTCATCAAAGACTTCTCGAAGATCACGGGAGCCATGATGCGATTGACGAGAAAGGATGTGATGTTTGTTTGGTCGAAAGCATGTGAGGAAGCTTTCCAGGAACTGAAGAAAAGGTTGGCAACTGCACCCATCTTGATCATTCCAGACCGATCAGGAGGATTCGAAGCCTTCTGTGAGGCATCTAGCAAAGGACTTGGATGCGTGCTACATCAGCATGGTCGAGTCGTAGCATATGCATCCAGGCAGTTAAAGATCCATGAGAAGAACTACCCCACTCATGATCTTGAGTTGGCGGCAATGATTTTTGCATTGAAGATTTGGAGGCATTTCCTATTGGGAGAGCACGTGAAGGTGTTCTTGGATCATAAGAGTTTGAAGTATCTCTTCACTCAGAAGGAGCTCAACAAGCGTCAGAGACGATGGGTCGAGCTCATGGCAGACTATGACATTGACCTTCAGTACCATCCTGGGAAGGTCAATGTCGTACCGCATGCACTGAGTCATCTTCCAGCGGTGATGACCCTTACGACTCAGTGGAGGTTGCAGCAAGAGATCCGGGACATGAGTAAGAAGTGATTCTACCAAGGATGACTGCATCTTTGATGGGCATGCATATCCAGTCGACCTTGGTAGAGAGGATCAAGTTTACTTAGATGGACTATGAAAAGCTGCGGAAGATCAAAGATCTGGTGATATCAAGCCAGAGGCCAGAGTTTAAGATTCATGCAGATGGATCCTTGAGGTTTGAGGGCAGGATCTATGTACCGTCAGGCGCCATTAGAGAGGAGCTGTTGGAGGAAGCTCACAGTTCTCCATACTCCATACATCCTGGAGGTACCAAGATGTATCAGGATCTGCGACAACATTACTGGTGGCATGTCTTATCGCATTACTGGTAGCATGTCATGAAGAGAAGCATCGTACGGAGCGTGGAAAAGTGTATTGTGTGCCAACAGGTGAAGGCTGAACATCAGAGGACTGTCGGCCTATTACAGCCATTGCCCATTCCGGAGTGGAAGTCGCAGTATATCACGATGGACTTCGTGAGTGGACTACTTAAGAGTACGAAGTAGAATGACGCTGTCTGGGTTATCGTAGACCGATTGACTAAGACAGCGCACTTCATTCCTTTCAGAGTCGGTCAGTCTATAGAAGTATTAGCCAAGAAGTACATGGATGAGATTGTGAAGCTGCATGGAGTTCCTATCAGCATTGTCTCGGACAGAGACACCATGTTCACATCTCGTTTCTGGAAGAGCCTTCAGGAGAGCTTGGGAACCCACTTGAGTTTTAGTACGGCTTACCATCTGCAGACAGATGGTCAGTCAGAGCGTACTATATAGATACTGGAAGACATGTTACGTGCATGTATGCTGGACTTCAAAGGATCGTGGGAAGATCATCTCCATTTGGTGGAGTTTGCATATAACAACAGCTACCAGTCTAGCATTGGTATGGTGCCTTTTGTGGTACTATATGGGAGGAAGTGTCGATCCCCCTTGAGCTGGGATGATGTAGGAGATCAAAAGTTGTTTGGTCCTGAGCTAATCACACAAGCCGTGGATGTGGTTTGAACCATCGGAGAGAAGCTGCAGCTGGCTCAGTACAGGTACAAGCATTGGGCAGATGCGAAACGTCGACATCTGGAGTTTCAGCCTGGTGATCATGTTTTTCTGAAGATCTCGTCCAACCGAGGATTGATTCGTTTTGGTCGGAAAGGAAAGCTTAGTCCTCGATTCATTGGGCCTTTCGATATTCTGGAGCGAGTAGGAGAAGTGGCATACAAGCTTGCACTGCCTCCTGCCTTGGAGGGAGTGCACAATGTGTTCCACATCTCGAAGTTGCGTCGTTATGTGAGCGACCCGAGTCATTTCGTGGACTACTCAGAGATCGCAGTTCATCTAAACTTGACGTACGAGCAACAACTGGTGGAGATCCTAGATCGACGCCAGAAAGTCTTCAGGAGCAGGATTACTGATCTAGTCAGAGTGATGTGGCATCGCGACTCGCCAGGAGTGTCTACCTGGGAACGAGAGGATGAGATGCGAGGACGTTACCCTTATCTTTTTCATGCCCTGTAGAGAATTCCGAGGACGGAATTATTCTAAGGAGGGTAGGATGTAACGACCGGTATTTTTAGGCCTGTTTGATTGTGGTGTGACCGTATCTCATTTTTTCAGTAGTCCGAGTATTTGATTTTATTTACCACCATAACCTAATTACTATCTTTTTAAACCAATTAACCTAATTAATCCCAATCAAACTGTTGGCAGCCCCCCTCCTTTTCATCTGTCGGCAACCACCTCCTCTCCCCTCTTCAATTTCCAGCACACACGCCCTCCCTCCCACGATAACCTCACTGTTGGGATTTCCCCTTCATTATAACCCCCTCCCCATTCTCTGCAAACAGATCCACAAACCAGACAATCATCATCAACCTCATCATCCCCCTTCTTCTTCAAACAATCAAACCCAAATACATTCCTCCTCCAATTTCAAACAGCAAACAAACCTCTTTCAACCCCAAAATAAAATCAACCATGAAATTCGAAATCAGAAATTAAGGGGAAAAGAAGAGAAATTGGAAACTGAAATCTTCAAATTCAACCCCCATTGAACCCAATTTCATCGTTCTTCCTCCCCCAATTCGAATCGCCGATGCCCTAGCCCCAAGCACCGGCCTCCTCTTGCACACGTCGTGCACCCACCCCAGATCGTCGCCCACCGTGCCCCTGCACCGCCGCACCCTTGCGCCCGCCCCGCCCAGGCCCTGCCGCCGGCCCCTTGCGCAGCCCCGCGCACATCCCTCGTGCCCTCGCGTCACCGGTCCGCCCCAGTCCGGCCCCCTTGCGCTGCCCACCTCCAGGCCGCCTTCCCTAGCGCCGCCCCTAGCCCCCCTTTGGCCGCCGCTCCCTCCCCGTGCCGTGCGCCCCCTGCAAGAAAAAAAAAGAAAAAAAGAAAGAAAGAGAACAGAACGAGAAGTAGAGGCAGAGAGAGAAGGGTAAGAGTTAGTTAGTTTATAAAGTAAGATAATTAGTAAGTTATATAATTATTATAAGCAAAGTTTCTTTTTATATAAATTTTAAAAGTTAAGTTATATTATTAATTGGGTAAGTTAATTTTTATATAAGTAAGTTAGTTAATAAGTTGGTTAATTATAAAAGTTAAGTTAAAGTTTTTAAGTAAGTTAATTTATCAGTTATTAATTTAAGTTAAGTTTAAGTTAAATATTAGTTATTTTATAAAGTTTTTAATATAAGTTTTTATACGCTATTAATTTATAAACCTATATTATAGTAAAAGTTAAGTTGTGTAGCTAACTCATTTTGAACAACTGTGAAACCAGGTACCCCTTCCGCTGACCAAAACGCGCCTTTCATTACAAGGCGAATCGGTAACTCTTCGTATTCTTGCAATGGGTTTTAAAACAAAAACAAATGCATGCTAAAATTAGTTTTCTTTCTTTAGCAATTAATCGTTTGAACAGTTAACTAGTCTTGATAATCTGCACAGTATCGTGGAAGCTTGATCTTTTGAACAGTTACGTAAAAATGTGTAACTCTAGATAAATGATTCCTAACTGGTCATTAACACCATAGACACTAGGTTTGGGGTAACTTATAATAGCGAGGGTGCGGGATCGACTAGTCCAGGCCTTGTTGTCACCGTGCGGGTTCAGCAATCCATCATAATAGCCGGTGACAACCATCACAGATCACAGATTATTGCACAGTTCTCAGAGAATGGTTCGCCCGGGTAGCACCCGTGGCAAGAGGTGGACTCTTGGTTACTTACTGTACCCCGCATTATAAGTCATGATCTAGGTACGGCACAGTTAGACTCTCGTAAAATTGTCTCTTTCAATAAAGTACTTTTAATTGCTAGAAATTGCTGTTAGTTGTAGAACCGCAAAGTTACTTTTCTGCTCCATTTCCTTACCAATATTGTTTGCACTTTACTTCTCGCCTTTTTAAACTGCCATTCTTGCACATTGTATTAATATCCATGCTTAGAGATACTTTGAGTTACGTCTGATCTTGGCGACCCTTCTCTTTGTGGTGGACCCGCCAGATATCTCACAGGTTGAAGAGTTTGCACCATAGGCTGCAGACGCTGAGTTTGCTGTTGAGTTTGACCAGCATGACCAGCAGGACGCTGGGTATTAAAAGTGAGTGTGGAGGATTTACTTTGTTGCTTTCAGAGTGGCTTGATGTAACATTTGTATTCAGTTGTATTTTCCTTTCTTACACGCTGTTGGGTTGTAATAAGGTTGTATATCATTTCTATTTATGTGTATTTTGGTGTATTTCTGCAACAGAACATGTGTCGACTTCATTGGTGCCTATCAGGACTTGTGCATGTTTCAAACAGTAACGGGCCCCGAGAGTGGATCATTACATCGGTAGTTATCAAACATTGGCTTTATAGCTGATGTGTATGTATATGTTGGGTATAGTTAGAAGCATGTGAAGGGGGTGACAATGTTGTCGGGATTCATCTCCTCCAGTATAAAAGTTTAGCGTCGTAGTTGAGTAAATGGATCCATAATAAATCTCTGGCCAGGGTAGGAGATGAACTTGTTAAGAGTTAACAAGTGGCATCCAACCAATAACTATGTGATCACATTTAACTCAAAGTGTTTAAGGTGTAATGGGGTTTGGCTATATACCGCACCCTAAACACCTTAGCGACATAGTGATGATGAAGGGACCGGACTACATGGAATCTATCATGGTAATGCCTAGATTATCTCAAATAGATTCTAGTCCCATAAACCAGATAATGATGGTTTTGAAACGAGGGTTGGTACGCTCAGCTAGGGTCGCTACTGATCAATGACACAATGTGATCGTGTTCACTACTGAAGTAGGAATCGAGATATTAGAGTCTCACATTCATAATGAACTCCTTACGAAAAGCGAAGGAAGAAACTTTGAGTATATATGATATATTAGGGCGTAGATCACAAGGGGCTGTGAGGAGAAAAGAAGAAAATTGGTGCACATCATTGCTTAGTCGATTAGTGCTTAGGCACTAGTTGACTAGTCAGTCTATAATTTGTATATAGAGTTGGTTAGTCGACTAGTTACAATCACTAGTCGACTAGTCGACTAGTTACAATCACTAGTCGACTAGTCGACTAATGCTGACATGGCATGACGTGGAATTCTAGATTTGATGCGGTATTTGATTGGGAATTAATCCTAAATCAAATCTATTCATGTCCAAAAGTTCTAATGCGATTAGAACTTATTTAAGATGCATCTTATTCTTTACGCTTTTAGGGATGATGTTGAGTTCTATACGAACACTCAATCCAAATAAGATTCGACTCTCCCTAGCACTATATAAGGGTATCTACCCTAGCCCTCTTGTGACATATGAAACACCAATCTCTCTTGAGATAAAGTAAAAGTTTTCCTTCTCCTTCTTCTTTGTGCTATCAAAGCGAGGAGGGTGGTTTGAGTTCTTGAAGGGCTAGTGAATTGTGTAGGTGTTCTTCATCCCTTGATTCATCTAAGGTATTAATTGGAGAAAGGATATTTAAGGTGTTTCTTGAAGGAGGTGAACGCGGTGCATCAGGTCTTCATCGAAAGAGATTAAGGATCATCAAGTATCACTTAGGTATATATGGTTTTTTATTCAGTGATATAATTTCTAGACTTGTAGTAGATCCTTGGTTTGATTGCTAGTATAGAAATTTTTTGAATTTTATGTCTTCTGCTGCATGATCTAAATACTTTAGATTACTAGCATCATTACCTTACATATTCCCCAACATGCTATAGCTACTTCAGCATCCTTTTCAACAAACTCATGCTTCTGAGCAGCTGATAGCACAACATCATGTGTGGTCAGGTCCACATCAATCAGTTTCTGCCTGATCTCAATTTCAAGCCCGGCTGAAAGCACCTGATCCAAGATAAAGGATTTTCCACCAATTCAGGAGCAAACCGACTGAGCATGGAAAACTCAGCATCTTATGACTCCACAGTTATGGAGTCCTACACTAGATTTATAAATTCGTGTTGCAGTTCTATCTTTGGTTCAAGGGAAAATATTTAGTGTTAAAATGCTTCTTGAAGGTCTCCCATTCAATAGGCCGTTGTAATCGCTTTTATTCTGACAACCACCAAACTCTTGCACCATCAGAAAACTAGAGCTTCGCTATGTCTACCCCCAGAGTCTTTTAGCTCTCAAGTTGTCCTCAATACTATGCAGCCACTCCTCAGCCTAGAAAGGCTCCTCCTTCCCAGAGAGGTTCTTCAGCTACAGTACCTGAAACTGTTGTACTCTTACCTCAGTACAGGTTTCTCTTAGCAAAGCTTATGGAAGCAAGCACGCTTGCTGTCGATGGACACTTAATATCCACTCTATCACATCTTCGTGCACCAGGTTATCCCCAATTTGCCCCTAGATTGGTAGTCATGTTGTCTTTCGAATCACCAGCTCCACCTTTATTCTCATTAACCAGAGTGTTCCCATTAGTATCGGTAGAAGAGCTTCTGCTAGTACATCCTTTGCAAGTGTAAACTTGTGACATCCTGGATCCAAAGTGTAACACCTTACAATCTGTAGGTACGTTCATGCTCAATCCATACTGTTCTCATGGTAGTTAGCCTGGGACCTGCATGGGTCACCAACAAACCTGTTACGCCTCACTTCCTAAATATGAAGGAAAATGAAGCAGGACAAGCCGCAGTGTATTTGACCCAAAGGAAAATTAGTCATTTTTCCCTTAGGATCAACATACACTAAGAGTAAGAAGGGTAGGTTCTACAAGTGGTTTCTGAAAATTATGTAAAAACTATCATAAATTCTGAAATATTGAAAAATTGTTATGAATGAGGGAGGCCTTTGGCCTCCCCTCCTTCATTACCCATTCATTAGGCCCCCATTACTTAGAGTAATGGGGACCCTTGGTCTCCTAGAGGCTTTTGGCCTCCCCACTATGAGATATATAAATAGAGCACCATGGCTCTTAGCTATGGTGACTTATTCTTAGCAATGAAATTCTCTCTCTCTCTCTCTTGAGTTCATTATCATACAACACGTTATCAGCTCGTTTGCTCTAAAATTCTTTGAGCTTTTCATCCCGTCTCCCCTCAAAAATTAAACCCGTACGCGCAAAGGAATCTATTGTTACGGCGAAGCTTTGCGGAAATTTTTCTTTGGAGCGTATCGGGAGCGGAACTATCTACGGATTTTTATTATCACGATCTTCCCTAGATCTTTGATCTAGAGGTAATTTCTTTTCGATCACGTAGATACCTACAAAATATAGTAAACTATGATTTTACAATGCTTCTTTCTAGAGGCTTGTATAAATCTGCACTATTTTGTTTAATATCAAAATTTTTAAAAAAAAAAATTGAGCAGCTCACGGAAATTTCCCTTAATTAGCCATGGCTCTGACTGTAAAAGTTGACGATGAGACATGCATATATCTGCTTGATGTCAATGCATCTATGTTGAATCTGTTCGGCATTTGAATTAATTTAACAGTTCGCAGTTAAGAGAAATAGACCATGACATTTACAGAATGGGAAAGGGTTTCATGTAGTCAACCCCAAATTTTGAAACAGAGGCCTTATTTCTGCTGATGTTGTTATTGTTTACTAAAAACAATTTATGCTTTAAAAGGAATTGTCATTTGACCGAGACAAGAGATAAAAAAACAAATTGAAATTTAAAAAAAAATCAGTATGGAAGGGGGCCATGGTGCAATTTATTGAGAAGCCATGACTTGTATGAGCCATGTAACTACCATCTCCTTTCTGCTATCTTTTTTTTCTTCATACTTTTAATCATTTATCAACTGCACACTCATAAGCTACAATAGATGTGGCCAGGGCAATCATATAACTTGCAGGCTATGTGACCATGCATGTATTAAGTCATACTATTTATGCAGTGCCCATCTCATGTATGCAGTAAACAAAATATAGTACTCGGCTCCTTTTAGCTAAGTATTTGGATCCTGCCGGCTGCAGCCATTAATTTCTTAATATTACCCTAAATCCACAACAGTCACCCAACCGAGTCTCCCTATTCATGAAAGGCAAGAATTATTTATAGCAGGCAGACAGGTTAATTACCACATGATATCATGCTGGTACATGGTCAATATTTAGGGTTCTTGAGGATTATTTGTATTCCCTAATCCAATAGTAGACTTAATTTAATTAAAATTGAGAGTTGGGCCTGCAGCCCATTTGTGACTATCAAATATTTTAATTGGGCCTGCAGCCCCTATTACCTAACGGTATATATTTTAGCATACTATATAATGGCCTTATGCCAATTCCTTAACGGGACTCTCCCCTAAGTAAAATCAAAAATAATTTATATATTCCATGTTGACAAATTGTTTTAAACATCCCTCTTGCATATTATAATCTATGGTTTACTAGGACTCTATTTTTCAAAATATAATTATCTTAAAGATCCTGAGACCGCTCTGCCGTTAGTCAACTAACCTAACGGTGTATGACGTTTCCACGTGGTCTACAAGATATTTATATTTTTTAGTTTCTCTTACCATATGTTTTGCTTGAGATATATGAGTGGTTGTTTACTTTTATGCCCGTAGCATATTTAGAACTGCGTGGATGTTTAAATCAGTAAAAATGTGTTTTTCGGGATCGGCCATTGTATACCTATTTACTTTCCTTGCACTTTTATTTTCTTTTGAGAGAATTTGTAAGTGAGGAAATTTGTATTTTAAAGCCAAAGCTCGATGCAACAGCACATAGAATTGATGAAAACTCCTTCAATGGATCATGATGTCGGTCAATGTGCTTGGCTAAGTTTGCTGGACCAACCTAAGCTTGACTGGGTAACAAGTGGTCCTGGCTTAGTCAATTCCCTGGCCGCGTCCGCTGGACCGCAAGGAGTCGATTCATGACTGTGTAAGCCAAAGCTCGATGCAACAGCATATGAAGACGGAGATATAGGGACCCAGTTCAGTTTGGGTTTCCAAAGTTGTATTTTTTTTTTCTATTATGGACTTTAAACGAACTTTGGACTGTGTACTATTTTGGGTATCTGGCCGATCCCCGCATTTTTACTTGTTTATTTCTTTATGCATGAATTTTTGAATTTTAATTAATTCATGCTCATTTTAAAATACGTAGATAAATGGCAAAATTGGCAAGCGTCGATTTCGAGGTCCTCGATTCTGCAGGGACAAATTACCTGAGTTGGCGAGTGGACCTGAAGTTCCACTTGCGTTCAATGGCCCTCCTTGGGTCCATTTTGGCTCCTTCCTCGGCCCCAGCAGCGGTCGAAGCTTCTGCTACAGCTAGCAGCAGCCCCACAACCAATGTATCCGATGTAGATAAGGCGAAAGCCATAATCTACATTAGGAAGCATATAGATCGGACCTTAAAGGCCGAATACTTAACGGTTGAGGACCCGAAGGACCTGTGGACAGCACTGGAAGCACGGTATAAACATCAAATTGATGTTATATTACCCCGTGCCAGTTATGAGTGGGAAAACCTCAGACTTCAGGACTATAAGTCCGTCGCTGAGTATAATTCTGCACTTCATAACATCACCTCACGCCTGAAGTTGTGCGGTGAAGAAGTGACAGAACAGCGCATGTTGGAAAAAACATTTACCTCGTTTCACGAGAAAGATGCAATCCTCATGCAGCAGTATCGTGAACGCAACTTCACGAGATTCTCCGATCTGATCTCATGCCTACTTAGAGCAGAGCAGAATCGAGATTTACTGCTAGCAACTCATAACTTATGTCCAGCTGGCACTGTCCCTATCCCTGAAGCCCACCACGTTTCTCCCCAGAAGTGGAAAAACAAGAGGAAGACTAAAAATACTAAAGGGAAAGCGGTAATGAAGCAACCAAGAGGTGCAGCTCCCCAGACAAACAAAAACAATAAAGGGAAAAGAAACTTCACTTGGAAGCGAAAGGACACCAAGCACGTGTCACTTCCAAAGAAGACCTGGGAGGACAAATGCCATAGATGCGGCATGACTGGCCATTGGTCCAGAAACTGCCGCACTCCTCGCCACCTACAGGATCTATACCAGGCGAGCCAGAAGTCTCGACCTGAAACAAACTTGGTAGGTGTACAGCCGCCAACAGTCTTTACTGCTAAAGACTTCGAGAACGATGATCTGCTAGATTGAGCATCATCATTTATCTATGCATTTAGAATTCGATGTATCTTCATCTGTTATTTGCTTTAGTGCGGACTTTTATTTATGAATGTTGTCTACATTTTCCCTCAAATAAAATTTCTTTTTTTGGCTTATATAGATGATGTCTGAGTGCCTAGTGGACAGTGCCTCGACGCACACAATCCTTCGCGATCATTGCTATTTTAATAGCTTAAACAAATATGACGGTCCTGTTATCACAATTTCAGGACTGTCCCAAATAATCGAAGGAACTGGTGAAGCAATTATATTGCTCCCAAATAACACAAGACTTCAAATTAATAATGCATTATTCTCTCCTATATCAAACAGAAATCTCGTAAGTTTCAAGGATTTCCGTTTAAACGGATATCACTTAGAGACCAGGGATAAAAATAAGGTTGAATATCTAATTGTAACTCGTCAAAAAGATGACCGGAAGATCATCTGCGAGCGATTCAAGGGACTCCCGTCGGGTCTATACCAAACATACATTCAACCAGTAGAAGCCAATATGATTGAACACCAGACGTGTCAATCACTACCAGAATTCCAACTCTGGCACAATAGACTTGGTCACCCTGGAACAGCAATGATGCGCCGCATCATCGCTGAATCCCGTGGACACAAATTGAAGAACCTGAAGATTCTTCAAAAGGGTGAATTTCCATGTCTCCCTTGTTTTAAGGGAAAACTAATAACGAGACCATCCCTCCTGAAAGTGGGATTAGAGTCTCCTGGCTTCCTTGAGAGAATTCATGGTGACATTTGCGGGCCTATTCACCCCGCAAGTGGCCCATTTCGGTACTTCATGGTACTGATTGATGCATCAACCAAATGGTCTTATGTGTGCCTCTTGTCCACCCGCAACCTAGCTTTTCCAAAGCTATTGGCACAAATAATAAGGTTGCGTGCTCATTTCCCCGATAACCATATCAAGAAACTACGTCTTGATAATGCGGGAGAATTTACTTCACAAGTCTTCGAAGACTATTGCCTGGCAACGGGTATTGAAGTTGAACATCCGGTAGCACATGTTCACACCCAAAACGGATTAGCTGAGGCTCTTATAAAGAGACTCCAATGGATTGCACGTCCATTGCTTATGCAATCCCAGTTGCCTGTGGATGCTTGGGGGCATGCTATTTTACATGCCGCATCACTTATTAGGATAAGACCCTCTGGAGGTCACACTTTATCCCCGATGCAACTAGCATACGGCGCACCTCCGGATATCTCTCATTTGAGAGTGTTTGGTTGTGCGGTATATGTCCCAATAGCACCACCGCAGAGGACCAAAATGGGTCCTCAGCGTCGTCTAGGTATATATATTGGGTTTGATTCGCCCTCTATTATCAGATACCTTGAACCCCTGACGGGTGACGCATTCAAGGCACGTTTTGCAGACTGTGAATTTAATGAGAAATTTTTTCCAAAACTGGGCACACAGTCTAAGAAGCCAGAAGCTTCTGAGACCATTAGTTGGGACCAGAAGTCTTTGTCCCTATATGATCCGCGTACTAATCTGTGTGAAGATGAGATCCTGAAGATCCTTCACATCCAGAATACAGTACATCTTTTACCGGATAAATTCACGGACAACCAGAAGATTGTCCGTTCACATGTCCCTGCTGCCAATACGCCAGCTAGGATTGACATCCCCTTAGATGGATGCAGCCCACCGGCAGCAGAATTGGTTGTACCTCAAATGAAAAGAGGACGCCCACCAGGTTCAAAAGATAAAGTTCCTCGAAAGAGGAAGACTCCTGGCAATACTAAGATTATCCCTCCACAGGATGCTGAGCTCAGACCAGCTACTTCTCCCCTCTTGATTTCCCCAGCAGAGGAAACAATAGGAGAAACATCATTAAATTTTGTACGTACTGGAGAAGTACTGGACAGAAATAGCATAGTCGTCGACGACGATTTTGCGTTCGATATTGCCGTTCACGTCACTGAATATGACGATGACGTCGAACCACGATCTCTAGCGGAATGTAAACGCAGAGATGATTGGCCAAAGTGGGACGAGGCAATAAGAGTAGAGCTGGACTCACTCTTGAAACGCAAAGTCTTTGGACCAGTAGTCCAAACACCAGTAGGTGTAAAACCTGTGGGATATAAGTGGGTTTTCATAAGAAAAAGAGATGAAAATAATGTGATCGTTCGCTATAAGGCACGCCTTGTAGCCCAGGGATTTTCCCAAAGACCGGGGATTGATTACGAAGATACGTATTCCCCGGTCATGGATTCGATCACCTTCCGATTTTTAATCAGCCTAACTTCTCTGGAAAGCCTAGAAATGAAGCTCATGGACGTTGTGACTGCATATCTATATGGCGATATAGATAAAAATATCTATATGAGACTTCCTGATGGGTTTAATCTACCCCCAGAGATGAAAGAGATACCTCGGGACGTATTCTCTGTAAGGCTACATAGATCATTATATGGTCTAAAACAATCGGTCAAGATGTGGTATAACAGACTAAGTGATTTTCTTGCACAGCAAGGATTCACGAATAACGAAGTCTGCCCGTGTATCTTTATCAAAAGAACGGGAACATGATTTGTCATCATAGCTGTATATGTAGATGACTTAAATCTCATAGGATCTCCTGCAAAGATCAAAGAGATATCTGAAAGCCTTAAACATACTTTTGAAATGAAAGACCTAGGCAAAACAAAGTATTGTCTTGGCTTACAGATAGAACACCTAAGAGGTGGAATCCTATTACACCAATCTAATTATACAAAGAAACTTCTACGCAAGTTTCATATGGATAAATGTCATCCTTTAGGTACTCCTATGGTCGTAAGATCACTAGATGTACATAAGGACCCCTTCCGGCCACTGGAAGAGGGGGAGGAGATACTGGGTCCTGAAGTACCCTACCTCAGTGCCATTAGAGCACTTCTATATCTGGCTAACTGTACGCGTCCCGATATAGCGTTTACAGTTAATCTACTAGCCAGACACAGTGTTGCGCCCACAAAGCGCCACTGGAACGGAGTAAAGCATCTTCTGCGATACCTTCAGGGTTCCATTGATCTTGGACTTTACTACCAGAGAGGTGCCTCCCCCAAATTGTTTGGTTATGCTGATGCAGGTTATCTCTCTGATCCGCACACGGCAAAATCTCAAACAGGTTTTGTATTTACCTACGGAGGTACTGCTATCTCTTGGAGATCGGTAAAACAAACCATTACTGCTACATCTTCCAACCATGCAGAGCTCATCGCGATCCATGAGGCGAGCAGAGAATGTTTTTGGCTGCGCTCCGTCGTCCAACACATCCTCCAATCCACTGGCCTGAAGACCAGTGATCTGGAGCCTACTGCCCTATTCGAAGACAACGCCGCATGCATTGCTCAGCTTCAGAAGGGCTACATCAAAGGCGACAGGACAAAACACATTTCTCCCAAGTTTTTCTGGACGCACGAGCAGAAGAACGACAAGCAGATTGAAGTTCGACAGATCCAGTCATGCAACAACTTAGCTGATCTTTTTACTAAGGCATTGCCTAAATGTACTTTTGTAAAGCTTGTAAAGAACATTGGTATGCGACAGTTGAAAGACCTGCAAGCCTGAAGCTTGTACGGATCAGGGGGAGTAACATGTGGGTTGCATTCTTTTTCCTTAAGCTGTTGGGTTTTCCCACTGGGTTTTCCACAGCTAAGGTTTTAACGAGGCAAACACACTTACTCTGGATCCAGAAGTATCCACCCCTTGCCTCAGTAGCTGAGACCGAAGTGATGAATGTGTAAGGGGGAGTGTTATGAATGAGGGAGGCCTTTGGCCTCCCCTCCTTCATTACCCATTCATTAGGCCCCCATTACTTAGAGTAATGGGGACCCTTGGTCTCCTAGAGGCTTTTGGCCTTCCCACTATGAGATATATAAATAGAGCACCATGGCTCTTAGCTATGGTGACTTATTCTTAGCAATGAAATTCTCTCTCTCTCTCTCTCTCTCTCTCTCTCTCTCTCTCTCTCTCTCTCTCTCTCTCTCTCTCTCTCTCTCTCTCTCTTGAGTTCATTATCATACAACAAAAATTAATTTATTAGATTTTTCGAACAATACAAAGTACTAATTGACTTAGGAACTTAAATTTTTGGTTCTGAAATTTTTTAAAAAGATTTATAAACTTTTAAAATAATAAAAACTTCATTAAGGTAGTTATGGTTATTATAGTTTTGATATTTTAATTTCACCTTATTTTTGGATAAGAATTTGATTCATATAATCTAAACATGATCAAAAGAGTTCATAAAAATGTTTTCTTTTATCTACGCCTTTAGGAATAGGGTTGGACTCCAATTCAAATTCCTAATCACACTTGGATTTCGAAATCCCAAGCACTATATAAAGGGATTCTGTCATCACTCTTTGAATGCACCAAGCAATCCCACAACAAGAGATCTAAGCTCCTAGCATCCAAGATCTCTAAGAGGAAAATTTCAAGCCTTTTCAAAGGAAGAATGTTTCTTTCTAAAGTAAAAAATTTTCCTTCTCTTCTTGCCAAGCATTAGCAATGCGTGGGGGCCGAGTTCGAACTCTTAAAGGGGTTATAAAATTCTGAAAGGGCTACATCATCAGTGTGAGTTTTCTATAGTGTCTGGTTGGTGAAAGAGATTGAAGAACTTCACCAAAAAGATTTGGATCTGTGGATATCACGAATGAATACCCACACAAAGATATGATTTTTATTTATAGCATTTAAACTCACGGTTTTATAATCGATCCTGGCTTTCTTTGCTAGGTTTGTGAAAATTTGATTTTTCCATGCTTTCATCTTTTCTAAGTAGATTAGAAACATTGGCATTGTTTCCTTAGATCAAGATATTTAGATGCAGTCCGAATCTAAATAGGATTTCATCTCCAGTTGTATTCAGAGTTAAAATCGGTTAAAGTTACTAATATGAGTAATATTTCTAATAAAATAATTAACATGATACTGAATAGTTTTACCATTCTTGAGGCGTGTGAATCAATGAACCTAAATCTACATAAGGATGGTCATGGTTATTGCATACGCATGAGAAGAAGGAGAATCAAGGAAAAGGAAGAGATAGTCCTTATTCCTTGCAATGGTTGTAAATGACCATCAATTTGCACCTATGTCTTAAAATATTCCTATTGTATTGTGTGAATTAGATTATTAAAGTTCAAAGAAGGGGTTTCTATTTATAATTCTCATTGATATTATACAATATTTGTACATGTAGCAAGTTATTAGTTAAATTTATGCGTCGTTTTTTGTTCTTATGTGTTTTTGCACTCCACATGAAATATAAAATGGTAAATTTTAGGTAGCGCCCCGTATGCTTTTGAGAATTATCATCTATCCTCTTTAATTTTAAAAGTCCTCACCTAACTCTTATATGTAGATGTGATATTGTCGACGTCAGCATCGTTTGATAGTAGATTACTAGTGTGTCTCTAGCTTAAACATTGGAGGTAGATAAGTAGCCACCTCCATCAACAAATTTAAAAAGGATTTTCTTTCTTGATTTCCATCCCAAATCATAGTTTGAGAATAAAGAACCAATTGGAAACTTTTTTGCAAACTAAAGAGATTTGACATCCCTGAAGAAGACTTACCAATCTTATTGGATACGTTGCGGAAGAGTTAATCGTCAATGCTTTTCTACACTGGTCGTTGTAGATGATCACACGAGGAAAAATCTATTAGTTCTCATAACCTAAATCTCTCTCTTTTAGTGTAAAATTTTAGTGTTGTATTCTCTCTCTTTAATGTAATCTCTTGTGGAACATGGAGGCCATTTGGTAGTAGTTATTCTCTACAAAAACATTCATCATTCTCACAACAGGGGAGGCTATTTATAGACTTCTCACTTGTTGGGAATTCAATTTGTAGCTATAGCAACCACCCAAAAACTACTTTATACACATATTTTGTCATTTCCTAAGTCCCAAACTTTGGTATTTTATTAATGGGTGTATTTGCTAAGTTATCACTCAATTATCAGTGAATTAACTAGGTCATTAACCATCATATACCAACATCTCCCACTCATACATAATGGGATACATAAGGAAACGTGTTCCTTAATTCCGCACTAATTCATATAAGAGAAATAGATCGTGCAACCAGCATACTGAATGAGTGCATTGCTATATAATGGGTTGGAGTATATAGCAACTCATATGAGTAGATCAAAAGTATGCAGTACCCTAGATCACGCAATTACATTAAGTATTATCCCTTGATCTCATGTACTTTGCATTACAATTGAACTTTGTATAAGTTTAGCTGGTCGACTGGTGAACACAAATCAATGTGATACTTGAAATGATCTTCTTCTTCTCACGATTCTCTTGAACCTGGCTTAACTCACTTTTCCAAGTTGTCATGCCAGACCGAATCCATCGCGATCTCTTGGCAACATCTCAAGATAGCGACATTAAACCAAGCCTCAAGAACTCGATTGGAGTCATGAGGGTACTAGATAAAGGATATCAAGGCCTTATGGTATCACACAATAGTAAGTTGAGATCAAACTTACAATTAAACCCTTTGGTCGCTTATGCACACATGATATGAAACATGTGTTACAACACTTTGTACAGATGATAATTAGACATCACTATGTCCAATTTTGAGTCCTCTAATCTACTCACATCAAACCACTAGGACTCACATTTGGCATCTAAGCCAAATTATGTGAATTCTTAAATTCACCTTGATAACCATAATGACTCTTTAGTCATTAGTAGACTTGTGATTTTAAACCTAAACTCATAATTATCCATCTGATAATTAACTTAAAATCTCATCTCATCTCCATTCATTTCTTAAATGATAAAGGCGATTACCTGTGTGAGATGGCTAACCTTACATCTGTCTGACATACTTTTTAATCAAGAATGATCCATAAAACATTCACAACTTTGTATGCTATCAAACACAATGATATAAACATTTGGAAAATACAAAAGAGAAGTACATCATTTTCTATGGAATCCTTGATATCTTGTGTGTTCCAAGAACACATTTCTAGGAATAGGCTTAGTAAGTGGATCTGCAATCATATCCTGCGTAGGTATATACTTCATGTTTATCTCCATGTGTTCAACCATCTTCTTAGAAAATTTGTACTTGATATCTATATGTTTGGTTTTGCAATGGTACTTTGGAGCCTTTGTATATGCAATAGCCGCCTGACTATCAGAGTGAACTAAAACTGGATCAGAATCACATGCGGCAATTAAATGATTTAAGAACCTCTTCAACCAAACAGCCTTTTAGGCTACTGCAGAGAATGCCACAAACTCTGTTTCCATCCTAGATAGGGCTATGCATGATTGATTCTTAGTACTCCATGATATTGTATGATCGAAAAGTACAGCCTAGAGGGCGGGAATATGGTGAAGGACAAAATAATAAAAAACATACAACACACATGCAGATAAAAAAATAGAAAACACATCGAATCACAGATGACACCAGATATACCCTGGTTGAGTCGACTTTCAACATACTCTAGCAACCCCCAAAATTTACTAATAGATCAATCAGTCTCAACACGCCTACAGACACTCAGAACTCACAAATCCCATGATGCATGCACACAAGCTCAATAAACTCGCAAATCACATGCTCGACTGAACTAACCTACCTAGCTGGACTCTACCTCAATCTACAAACATGTGAATCAAGAATCCAGAACTACGTCCCATAGCTCTTTAACCACAAAAATTATGTAAAAGAAAATACAAGAATCAAATCTTGATACACCACAAAAATATAAAGAAATAAGGTTCAGAGTGCTTTGTTTGTGATGTTAATGTTCCTCGTCATTCTGCTCATAGACAGCTCCGTAATGGTTTTGACCGTTCGTCAATCGAAGGTCGATGTTGAAAGATATGGCTTCTCAAACTTGTAGGGTTCTTTTTGCAATTTTTGAAACTTTCTGGATCTTGCTGCAAAATTCTGCTACAGATTTTTGTGCTTCGTTCTCTGTGTTTGTCTTCACATGGGAGAGGAAAACTTTCGGTCCTATGCTCCTCACATGGGAGAGAGCAATTATGTTGCCTTGGGTTGTGTGGAAGTGGCTCTTTAATTGATCCGCCCTCCCTCCCTCCCCCCTTCCCTCCCCCTTACTTCTTTCTCTCTTCTTTTTGGTTGGCTATTGTTGCACATTCTCTGATGGCCGGTCATATCTCCAAACTTTGCTCCTACACACACAAAAACAAAAAGGGTTGAACTTCAATTAGTTAAAGAAAAACACATCACTAACCTCAAGTATGGCTTAATCATTGGCTTAGAATATTACGACCCTCTTTTTCTTGCTTTGTATGTTATGAGAGAGGGAGTTGTAGCAGGCCTGTGCTTACTAATTTCATGTGCAGCCACATCTTTTGGTCCCACTGCAACAAACAAAAAAAAGTAAAGGAGAGAATTAATATGCTTTCAATCCCTCTTTCTTCTTCATCTCTTTCTTCTCTATCTCTCTATCTCTCTTATTTTGTTTGACGTCGCAACTTTATGGGTTTGTTCACTGATGTGTGGCCGGCCTCCTTTATATAGGTTTTTGAAAAGAAAAAAACCTAGCCAACCTATTTTGTATGGAATTTACAATTTTACCTTTGCATGCTTCTATTTCACTTATTTTAGTCGTTTCTAAAGATTTTTCAAATCCAAAAATTTCTGTGACTTCCACTTTTTCTTCCTCATGATTCATGTCCATAGTTGATGCTTTATAACTTCGTTAAAATGACCAAATTGCCATTTAATGTCCAAAATGCTTTTTATCACCAAAATGACCAAAATGCCCTTAGCCCTTCATTGTCTTGTTTTGACCTGATTCACTTAACAAACACATCAAAATAGTTCATGAATGTTTGTTATCATCAAATAAGAAATCCTAGACTGTTTTTCCAACAATTTTCCTCTTTCGACGAGGACAAACTACAATTTAGATTTGATTAATAAAAGCTTAAAACCATATCATCGTGTATTGTGTTTGTGAAGTGTGATCATACATGTCAACGAGATATATTCATATGTAAATATCTCCCCCTATTGACATGCTCCCCTTATCGATAAACTCACCCTATCTATATGAATCATCTTGTTAAAAATCACAATCAAATCCCCAATCAAATCTTAACATTCTCTCCCCCTTTTGTTATCATCAAAAGAACACAAGATAAAAATATCTTATGCCATATAGAAATAAAGCATTATTAAAACAAGACATACGATTACATTATGACAATCATAAATAATCAATCGATAGCCAATAATTCATAACTATGATTAAAATATCTTAGTATTCGTGTGATGATCAAAAATTAAGGTCATATGGAGAAGTTATCATGAAAGTCACACGTTCAAACCAACTATCTAAATCTGTATGCACTTTTAAAAGAATTGTATTTCTCTACCTCATAAGACATGAGTTCAAGATACCAACACCCATACATTGCCTAGAAGGACTCTTAGACGAGGGGTTGTATTGCTTGACGGACATAACACTGACACTAAAAGATATAAATCTATAGTATGAGGCAGATATCCATGGGTGTATCATAGCCATGGACCATATCCATTTTACATACAAAGCTCTTTTCTTTTATTTTCTTTGTCATAAGCGCATTGTTTTCTTTTCTTTTTCGATATATTTTTCTTTTTATGAGCTTTGTTTTTCATCCAAGGCATGACACTACATATCCCATCAAGTAACATACTCTGCATTTTTTAATCCACCTTCACTCACTTTCCAATATTTATGAAAACAACACCATATAACACCAATAATCGATACCATGAAAGTGTAAGGTGAAGATGAAGAAATCTAGTTATTCGTTATTTAACATCTCTTTACTATTCATAAAGTCAATAATGCAAACATAATCAAGAAAATAATACTAGAATCCTATACATAATATGATTTTCATCGAAAGTTTCGTTTTCCAATAAACAAAAGAAAGATATCTATTAAGCTCCATTTTTAAAATAATTTTTTCACTTTTTCACTTTGTTTCATTTTCTATTTTTCTAACACAACAAAAAAGATCACAGAAAGACAAAATACCCAAAATGAGAAAAAAATCAAAATATTCTATGAAGGTTAACAATAATCTTAAACAAGAAATCATACCTTCGAGTCACTGTTTGGCCAAGGAACTTCATTGATATCCAATGTCAAAACCATGAATTATTGTCCCTCCATCTTACGTACCTACACGAAAGATCTTATGTGTGACCTAGTAACCCATATAGGTCTACCAATGTTGGTGAAAGTGCCTTTAGGAACCCAAGTTTGTGTAAACTTTTTGTTCTTGTTCCTATTCCAACAATGATTAAAAGTATGTCCAATTTTACCTCATCCAGTGCATTTAAGAAAGACACTTTTTTCCTTACCAAAAAAATTGTTCTCATATTTAATTTTTCCAAAACCAAGTCCTTTTCTATTGTTTACAAAGAGTTGATTGTTAAAACGCTTCTTCAATGATTTATCACTAATAGCAAAATTTTCATGCATAACTCTTGGACTTTAAATTTTAGGAATAAATTCTCATTTACATAGAACAATGGGTTACAAAACTATCATCTTTTTCCTTTATGTATTTATTTTAGGCATCATAATCTTTTTCGAGCTTTTCTTTTTCAGTTCTTAGCCCATGCAATTATTTTTATAAAATCATGCAATTATCACAAGTCTTTTTAAGCAATTGTTTCTTTTCTGATTTTAATTTTTTGATTTTGTCCTCCAAATTTTCAACTTCTTTAGTCAAGTGATCACATAGTCTAACTAAATCTTTATAAGAAATGTCAGGTGACTAATCTTTTGAATCATCGGCACTAGAATCAGTGTATTCCATCAAAAAAGTCATGCTACATGGTTTTCATCATCCTCACTGTCATCATCCCACGTAATTACCAAGGATTTCTTATTTTCCTTTGCTTTTCCTTTTTTCAACAACGGGCACTCTGGTCTAATATGCCCCCACTTTCAGTAATTGTATCAAATCACATCATTCTTCAATTTGTCATCGTTAGATGAAGACTTGCCTTTTTTCTTGTCATCCTTCAGACATAGGCAATTAGCTTTGATATGTGCGGATCTCTTGTAATTATGACAAAAAATTTCATTGTTTGAATCATTAGACATATGTTTAGACATAGAAGCATTACGTTTATTTAAAAGAAATTATTTTCATGTCTAATCTTCAGATATTTCTTGAAGCCCTTTACCACCAATGCTACGTCATCAGCGATATTATGTGAACTCGTCAATACAATGGACTTCTTCTTTGGTTCTGTGGCATCTTTAGCATCTCTAGCGTCCATTGCCTTAAGCTCAAGCTCATATGTCATTAAGTTTATGATGAGCTCCTCCATGCTATACTTGCTAAGATCTTTAGATTCTTGGATCGCCGTAACTTGGCCTCGAAGCTCTTTGGTAGTACTCCCAAAATCTTTCTCAATAAATCTTTCTTATAATAGATTTTTCCAAGTACTATGGAGTTGTAGACGAGGGCGTTGAAACTCATGTACATCTCTTTTATTTTCCCATCGTTTGCCATCTTGAAGCTCTCGTACTTATGGTTCAATAAAGTGAGGCGAGTTTCTTTTACTTATGATGTTCCTTAGTGGGTAACCTCCAAAGTATGCCAGATCTCCTTAGCCATAGAACAATGGGAAACACGATTATATTCAGTTTTATCCCAAGCACAAATAAGAGCATTCATAGCATTTTTATCATTAGCGTCCCACTTGTCTCTATGATTAGGAACATCTACTCCATTTATTTTAATCATATGAGGTAAGAAACCATATTCTACCATTCCCTTACATCGTAGTCAACCAAACTTAGATAGACTTTCATGTGCGCTTTTCAATAGGCATAATCAGTTCCATTAAATAATGATGGCCTAACTATGGACTGTCCCTCAGTAAAAGCATCATCAGAAATACCCATGATTGTGTGTGTGCGTAACCCTAATCTTTAGGTCTACAACTGGTCAATCTAGGCTTTGATACCACCTGTAGGATCGAAAGGTACACCCTAGAGGGGGTGAATAGGGTGATCAACAAAATAAAAAAACGTGCAACACACAGGCAGATAAAAAATAGAAAACACAACCAATCACAGATAACACCAGATATATCCTGGTTTGGTTGATCCTCGACCTACTCCAGCAACCCCCAAAATTCACTAATAAATCAATCAGTCTCAACACGCCTACGAACACTCAAAACTCGCAAATCCCATGCTCCATGCTTACAAGCTCAATAGACTCGCAAATCCCATGCTCCACTGAACTAATCTACCTAGCTGGACTCTGCCTCAATCTACAAATCTATGAATCAAGAATCCCAGAACTATGCCACATAGCTCTCTAACCACAAAAATTATGTAAAAGAAAAATACAAGGATCAAATCATAATACACCACAAAAATATAAATAAATAAGGTTCAGAGTGCTCAGTTTATGGCGTCAATGCGTCCTTGTCATTTTTCTCGTAGACAGCTCTGCAATAGTTCTGACCGTTCGTCAATCGAAGTTCTATGTTAAAACATATGGCTTCTCGAACTTGCAGGGTTCTTTTTGCAATTTTTGAAACTTTCTGGATCTTACTGCAAAATTCTACTACTGATTTTTGTACTCCGTTCTCTGTGTTTGCCTTCACATGGGAGAGAAAAACTTTTGGTCCTTTAGTCCTCACGTGGTAGAGAGCAATTATGTTGCCTTGGGTTGTGTGCAAGTGACTTTTTTCTTTCTTTAATTGATCCTACTCTCTCCCTCCCTCCCTCCCTCCCTCCCTCCCCACTACTTCTTTCTCTCTTCTTTTGGTTGGCTATTGCTGCACATTCCCTGATGGCCGGTCCTATCTTCAAACTTTGCTTCTTCACACACAAAAACAAAAAGGGTTGAACTTCAATTAGTTAAAGAAATACACATCACTAACCTCAAGTATGGCTTAATCCTTGGCTTAAAATATAATGGCCCTCTTTTTATTGCTTTGTACATTATGAGATAGGGAGTTGCGCATATGCTTTCTAATTTCATGTGCAGCTGCAACTTTTATGGGGTTGTCCATTCAAAGTAAAGGATAGAATTAAGATGCATTCAAGCCCTTTCTCTCTCCTCTTTCTTTTCCCTCGCTTTCTTCTCTCTCTCTCTTATTTTGTTTGCAGCAGCAAATTTATGGGGTTGTCCATTAATGTGTGGCCGGCCTCCTTTATATGGATTTTTGAAAAGAAAAAACATGGCCAACTTATTTTGTATGGAATTTACAATTTTACCCACACAAGTTTCTATTTCACTTATTTTAGTCGTTTTTGAAGATTTTTCAAATTCGAAAATTTTTGTGACTTTCCTCTTTATTTCCACATGATCCATGGCCATAGTTGATGCTCTATAACTTCGTGAAAATGACCAAATTACCCTTTTAAATCCAAAATGCCTTTTATAATCAAAATGACCAAAATGCCCTTAGCTTTGCATTGTCTTGTTTTGACCTGAAATCACTTAACAAACACATAAAAATAGTTCATGAATGTTTGTTATCATTAAAAAAGAAATCTGAGACCGTTGTTTCCAACAAATATGGCATCATGAAATTTCCAGAGGTAGACTTCCTCTCATTGAGGTCTCCTCCCCAATCAGTATCAGTGTAACCCTTCAGTTGCAGATCACTTCCTTAATGGTAGAGTGCATAATCAACAGACCCCTTTAGATATCTCAAAATTCTCTTGACTTCCTTCCAATGTGCTTGGCCAAAATTGGATTGGTATCTACTAACTATTCCAACTGTAAAGCAAATGTCTGGTCTTGTACACATCATAGCATACATAAGACTACCAACTGCATTGGCATTAAAAATATTGCTCATTAGGTCCTTCTCTTCTTCATTCTTAGGACATAAACTTTGACTTAAGGCCTCACATTTACTGATAGGAGTATCAAAAGGCTTGTTGTTTTTCATATTGAATCGTTCAAGTACTTTTTTATGTAAGTCTCTTGTAAAAGAGATAAGGATTTCTTTTAATGATCTCTTGAGATCTTAACCCCAAGAATATATGCGGCTTCACACATGTCTTCCATTTCAAAGTTAGATGAAAGCCAAACTTTGACTTTAAACAAATACTCCTTATCATTTCCAGCTATAAATATGTCATCTACATATAGTGACATAATTACAAACTTATCATTAGGTATAAACGCAATGATCTTCTTCAATCATAATTAAATCATTTGACATGATTACATTATGAAAGCAAATATATTACTGCCTTCACGATTATTTAAGGTCATAGATAGACTTCAAAAATCTACCAACCTTATGTTCGTGGCCTTCTTTAACAAAACCTATATGTTAATCCATATAGATCTTTTCATCTAATTCTCCATTGAGAGACATAGTTTTTACATCCATCTGATGTAATTCTAGGTCTAAGCCTGCAACTATCTAGAATTAGGCAAATCGAGGTAAATCGTACACCAAGTAAGAAAGTCTCTTCATAAGCAATCCCTTCCTATTGTGTGTACCACTTTGCAACTAGTCGAGCCTTAATCTTTCTATTGAGCCATCAGCCTTATACTTTATCTTGAGAACACATTTGTTCTCAATGGCTCTACATCCTTTTGGAAGATCAACCAGTTTCCAAACTTTGTTGCATCTCATAGACTCAAGCTTCTCTTCCATTGCCTTAAACCATTCTTCCTTAGTAGGATAAGCGAGAGCCTTTTCCAAATTTCTTGGCTCATCCTCTTTTAGTAGACTAGTCATGCAAGCTTCTCCACATTTGATCTCAAATCGTTGGTGTGGAATGCTTACACGACTACTACGTCTTTTTTAAGATTCATCGAGTCTTATTTGACTCTTATTTAGGTTAGTATTTAATTGAGTTGGGTCAATCCTTACTTGACTCCCACTTGGATCAAGACTTGCCTGACTCCCACTTGAATCATGCTCTAATTGACTCGCTTGACTCTCACTTGGGTTAAGGCTCAATGGACTCCCACTTGGACTAGAATCACTTTCATTTGCACTTTCATTCAGATGATGTGGTGGAATATGATTATCATTGGGATGTAGAACTAATTCCTAACCCAAATCCCTCCACCCGAATGAGGTGATCCTATTTAATTCACAATCTCAAATAAGGATATGTCTTGCCCTATCTCTCCTTACATAGGAAAATCCTCCTCTAAGAATGTAGTGTCCCTTGATTCAAACTCAGTTGTACTCCCACCATCTTCCTAACCTATGAAGACATATCCCTTTGAGGTTTCTAAGTATCTTATGGAGATACATTTCCTCCCACTTGGACCTATTTTTCCATACTTATAAGAGGAAACATGTGCATATGCTGCACAACCCCAAGGTCTTAAGATATTTAGGTCAGGCTTACGACCGGTCCATAACTCATATGGAGTGGTTTCAACTGAACTGGTAGGCACTCTATTAAGAATGAAGGTTGCGGTCAATAATGCATCACCCTAAAAAGTGATAGGCAAGTTGGCTAGCGCCACCATTGACCTAACCATCTCAAGTAGTGTTCTGTTCATTCTCTCCACAACACCATTTTGTTGCGGAGTATATGGAATTCTTAACTGATGAATGATTCCCTTTTAATCACATAACTCCTTGAATTGATTTAATAGATATTCTCTACATCGGTTGGATCTTATGAGTTTAATTTTTCGGTCTAATTGATTCTCAACAAAAGTCATATAGTTTTTGAAACAACTTATTGCTTCATATTTGTCAGAAATCAAGTAGACGTATCCGAACCAAGTGTAGTCATCTATGAATGTGATGAAGTAGGATGCTCCATGCATAACCCTTACATTCATGTAACCACATATATCAGAGTGGATTAAGTGCAAAGGATATTTGGCTATCGTGCACGTACCAAACGGCTTCCTTGAAGTATTTCTTACTATACAATACTCACAAGTTGACATTTCATCTTTGCCAATGTCGGTTAATAAACCTTCCTTGGCTAGTCTACTCATTCTAGTTAGACCGATGACCAAGTCTAGAGTGCCATTAATTCACATTACTCAATAGTCATGCAAATTTGTAACGACTGCTTTTCATGTATCTGGATTTATTATTATATAATATATGTTTTGGTGGATTTTCTCCTCATGTGTGGTTTTCGTCTCCGTAACTTTCATTTTCGATCGTTTCGTCGTATTCTCTCGTTTCTTTCTTAGGATCGTCGATTTCGGAGTATGTCATTCGTGAAGGGCTTCATAACGGTCGTATCTTACTATTAGATCAAGCCTAGAAGTCTTAGGAATCGATCCCGGGGCCCCGCGCTCCGTATCGGAACTTTTGGTGCTCATTAGCCGGTATAAGAAGGGGCACCGACCGACTAGATGACAATCCAGTCGATCGGCAATCCTTCTTGGACCGACTAGTTGGCTTTCTAAATTATTCAGGAGTTACTGTTTATCGTTAGTCGGTCTAAGAACGTTGGTTGACCGACTAGGTTGCAAACTAGTCGGTCAGCAATGCCTCTTTAACCGACTAACTCTTCAACTTAATTTTGGTATCAATACTGTTCACGCTTAGTCGGTCTAAGAACGTTCGTCGACCGACTAGATGTTAAACTAGTCGGTCAGTATTAGTTCTTTGACCGACTAAATCTAAAACCTATTTTCGTTCAGGAGTTACTGTTTACACTTAGTCGGTCTGCGTTGGTCGACCGACCGACTAGTTGCCAAACTAGTCGGTCAGTGGTTGCTCTTTGACCGACTAATCTGTGTTAAAACCCTAATTTCTGGGCAGCCGCCAGCCTAACCTATTTAACCCCCTCCCAAACGATTTCATCTTCCCCCACTCGACCCTAAACCCTAAAATCTCCCCCATTGAGCCCCCATCTTCCTCCAAGCCCTATTCTTTCATCCCAAGCCCTAGATTCATCATCTAAACCCTCCATCAACTCTTTCCACCTCTCATTTTCCCCAAATCTCCATCAAGTCCCCAAAATCCCCCAAAAACCCTAATTCTCCAAACTTCTCCAATCTTTCCAGATCTGGTCCTAGGGTTCTCCGGAGTGTTTCTTCCGCCTCCTCTCGGTAAGAAATCGATCTATTGATGTTTTTATACCCTATTTATATTTTTATGAAACCCTAATGGAATTTCATGTTGTTTGATTGTTGTCTCCCTATAACAGTGTTTTCCCCGTAGATTAGCATTCGTGAGGCGAACCCTCGTTGATCGTCATCCCCGGTGCTAGGCAAGTGAAACTTGCCACTTAGGGTTTAGGCCATGTTATAGGCCATTTGCTTGTTGTAGGCGTAAAAGAGGCTAGGCGATGAAATGATACTCGCCTAGGCGCAAATTGGGGAACTAGCTTGACAACGAAGCTAGTTCCGACATTTAGCATGTTGCACAAATACCATGTCATGTTTAATTTCCATTAACGGTACACAATTTAATTGTCATGTCATTGCATTCTTTATGTATTTCAGTGATTGCATAGCTTCGCTACAATGCTTGTGTTCCTGGCTCGTGTTCCAGAAGCGGGCCATGTGTTGGTTGATAGCCAATGCCCGAATTGCTTGTTTCCGGCTAGGTGCACCCCTACGCCAAATGTTTATGAATGCGAGCTCCTGTGCGGGGCAACCCCGGCTCATTTACTGAGCTCGTGTGCGGGGACCCTGGCTCGATTATTTGACTGATAGTTCCTGGCTCGTGACCAGAAGCGAGCATAATGAGTTGCTAACCCCAACGCTCGATATTGAATTGTGAACTAAGAAACAAGCTCCCGTGCGGGGCAACCCTGGCTCACTTGCTGGGCTCATGTACAGGGACCCTGGCTTGTTTACGTGTGGGATGGGGTAAGAGTTAAGCGGCCATTCAACTGGGAGTCTGCCCGATCAGCAACTGCAGTTGTAAGGAGTAAACTCTGGGTTTTGGGGTAGTTGTTAAGCGGCCACTCAGCGTGAATGTGAAACCGTTCAGCTGTAAGGCGTAAACATCTACAAAACAACGTGAATAGTGAATTGATTGAGATTGTTAGTAGCTTGGCTACTCTTGTCTTGTCTTGTCTTGTCCCGATAATTGTTCTCTTGTACAAATTGTCTTGCCATGTCTTGATTGTGCACTCATGTTATAACTGCCATGTCATGCATACTATAACTGCTAGGTTGCTAGTTGCCTTACTTTCAGTTTCCTTGCCCAAGTCTTTTAGACTTGCTGACATGTGCCCCTTTACTCTTTTGGGTGACACATGTTAGATCCCGAGCCTGAGTACCTTGTTGAGGACGAGGTGTTTGCTGACGCCGAGCCCGAGCCTGTGTTCGACGGGGAGTACGTGGACACTGGGGACCAGTCCTAGTGTCTTCGTTGTGTTTTGCTTTTGTTTAGACAGTTGTTTTGTTGTCGGTGCGTAGCACCTATACTTTGTTATGTCGTTGTACTTTTGTTGGCCTTGTTCTGGGCCTTTAGACTCTTTCTTTTAGCCTGGTGGCTTTTCTGGATGTTGGACTTATTTTCATGTTGGACAATTTATGAGATTTTATTTCAGTCTCTCCTTGTGTTATTATTGTTGTTCCGTTGTGGTTACAAGGGACTGCTTATGTTCTATTGACGCTTATCGGGTTTGGGGCTTCACAGCTCCACTCTCGTGCGGACCTTTTCACGTCTCGCCTCCATTTTAGGGAAGCGGGGCGTGACAAAAGTAGACATCATTGAAAAACTAATATTACAATCAGAATAATAAATTGCATCTAACACCAAGAATCCAATTATTACATTGGTTGAGCTGAAATTAGAAGTATCAAGATAGTGGTCTACATGATTATCATGGAAGTTTCAGCTGAAACCTAACCTAAGCAATACCAATACAGATATGATATTTCGACGAATGCAAGGAGAAAATAGTACATCATGCAGGAATTGAGTTCGGCTGCCATGCAAGACTAACTTGCACATTCCAATCCCCTTCACTTTAACCCTTGAGTTGTTTCCTACATAGATCCACTTTGCTCTGCATGGAATCCGTTAGAAATCTACGAAGACTTCACGATCCCTCGATACGTGGTCGGTGGCACCTGAGTCTATAATCCACAATGGATGATAATCTGCCAAAAATGCAGAGCTAGAAACATAAAGTTTAGCAAAATCATAACAAGATACATGCTTAGTACAATTACGAGAAATATGACCAAACTTGTTGCACTTGAAAACACTTTATCTTGCTCATATCGCTCTTTTTGTTATGCCTTTTCTGACCATGTTGGTAATGCTTAAGTTTCTTGGGAGGCTCTTCATGTTCATTTTCCTTGCACCCACGATGCTTGTGCTTGGATCCTCTATGAGAACTAGATCCTGACACGTACACTTCTACAGTAGGCTTGGAGGCCTCTGCCTCTCTACCTCTAATATTAGGTGGCGCGAAACATCTTCAAGTGTCATAATGCTTTCATTGTGAGTGAGATGCATCTTCATTTATTTCCATATATTGGGCAAAGAACAGATGACCGCTTGAACATGTTGTTCATCGGCCAAAGTATGACCGGCCTCCTTTAACTCTGTTATCAACTTTGACATGTGCATCAGATGTTTCTTCATTGAGTGATCTGGACGCTTCTTGTATGTATCAAACTTAATGGTGAGGGACCTTAGTTTTGTGACTGAAGTGTCTCCAAACTTAGCCTTAAGCTAGGATCGTATGCCCTTCGCAAGGTCATACTTATAGAACTCACGCATGATGTCATGATCCATGTTGCTCAGTAATGTTATGCGAGTGATTGAGTTCTTTCTCTTTCAAGAGTCATAGGCCTCATGATCCCTCTTATATTGGGCCGGGGTACCTATTTCAGGCTCTTCCATGATGAAGTTTAAGACATCAATAACCTCTTGTTCCTCGAGCACATATTGGAGTTTCATACTCTATATCGTGTAATTGTCTTCATTTAACTTTTTTCCTTTATTAAGTTCAACGTCAATGTTCTTAGCAGTATGAGACATTTTGTTTACAAATTTCTACAAAGAATGAAACATGAATGCCATTAATGTCCATCATACAAAGTTGAATACTTTAACACTCATCAAATGGATTAATTAGACATATTAATAAGTATTAGAATAGGAAAGTTCATTACGTTCCCACTCACCATCTAAGATCAAGTTAATATACCTCCAATCCAAATAACTTGTGTAAAGTATGCATAAAACATCAAAAAGGATTTTCAAACTAAATATGGCAATTGCAAATACCACGGGACCTCGTCATGCACCCACATGTTAGTTGACTGTGGGTAGAGAGGCAAAACGATCTTTGAATTCAAAACCATACATCACTACCTACCATGCATGATAAGATCATTATGATAGATAGGGTAATTTTGAAAACATTTATCGAAAAAACAAGATATACATATGGAGAAAGATATCTTTTTCTTCCACAAGTATCTTAATCATAATCATCAAAGATAAAAGCAAGATAAAAAATATCAAAGAACCTCTCTAAGATGTTATGTTTTTGGAACCAAAGTTACTGTATGAAAGACAGTTGATTGTTTTCATAAAACAGTCGGCTATATTTCAGACAAAAAAGCGTAGCATTTTGAAAAAAAGAAATCTGAGCCACTGACTGAAAAACAGTCTCGGTTCTTAATGATTTTTGTGGTTACAAACATCCAGATTACGAACTCTCACATGTCGAGAGTTGGGTTACAAGCAACCACAAAGACATGGATGATAATCCATGACATACTTCATAATTATTACATATAAATTAAACGAATGACTGAATTAGAACAACATTCAATCTCTCTTATAATACGAGAGATTAATTACAATGCGAGAAGAAGCCTAAATGCTCCGATACCAATGAAAAGATTTGACATCCCTGAAGAGGACTTACTAATCTGCTTAATACGCAACGGAAGAGTTAATCGTCAAGTTTTCTCTACGCCGGTCGGTGTAGATGATCACACGAGGAAAAATCTACTAGTTCTCACAACATAAATCTCTCTTTTAGTGCAAAATTTTAGTGTTGGATTCTCTCCCTTTGATGCACTCTTTTGTGGAAGATGAATGCCTTTTGGTAGTAGTTATTCTCTATTAAAAACATTCATCATTCTCACAAGAGGGGAAGCTACTTATAGACTTCTCTCTTGTTAGGAATAAAAAATTCAGATCATAACTTTTTTTGTAGTTATAGCAACCAGCCAAAAACTACTTTATACACATTTGTGTCATTTCCTAAGTTCCAAACTTAGGTATTCCATTAATGGGTGTATTTGCTAAGTTGTTACTCACTAATGAGTGAAATAACTTGGTCATTAGCCACCATATACCAACACAAACTAAACCAAATTCAAGATGTAAATGAGTTCCTTTGTTATTGTGATCAATAGGTTGTTTAGGGTTTAATTTGACGAGATCGATCCATAGACCGCTTAACACTGCGGATGTGAGTAAAAAATGGTTTTATTCTTTCTTCCTTCCTATTTTAAATGAGCAAAAATTAGTTTAATCAAACCCTAATTACATCTGAAATCAATTCCTCAAATCGGCTTACATTCAATTGTATCAAAAATCATTTCTTTTCTCAATCAAGTTTATGCCGTTGCCCTTCATAAAAATTCTTACAGTTAGTTAATTTGCAGAGACAAGATGTGATTTAATCAAGAAAAAATGATATCCATGTCACCAACGTTAACTCAAACGGGAATCATGGTCACTTTAGAATTTAAAAGATGCTGGATATAAATTTTTTGAAAGAATAAAAGGTTGATTAAATTTTAACATTATAAAACGAATGTTAAATTACGTTAACACCTCTTGTAATATGACAGATGTCACAAAAACTACCTTTAATATCTGTTACATTTTAAGAGTAATTATTGCTAATATCGTAGTTCGAAAGTATTCAGTGACACACTGCTTATAATAATTCAACAAGATGTTGACAGAATTTCCCCTAAAAAGAATTGCAGGTATGTTCAATCAATAATTAGGACAGTGAAAACATAGTCGATCTTTGTTCCCGTCAATATTTTTCTAGAACACTAACCTAACCTCTTAAACTACATGGGACTAATCAAATACTACTTTAAAGAACAAAGCTATAACAAAATAAATTTACTCAAAAGTTTCAAATAATAATAATATCGTTTTGACAAAGGACTAAAATTTAGCCACATTCCGCTTCTTACATTATCAAAAATACAGAGATGGTAATTGTGAGCTGAATTTTTACGTCAGAAGCTGCCACAATGACAATTTGAGTTGCACCTTGTTTCACATACAAATTCATGTGACATATATACAGTATGCTACTCTCTAAAGTTTCAATCCCAACTTAGCGCATCCGAATTTTTCTTCACGCTGCTAATGGCTTCAAGTGATTAAGCGAGGTACATGTTATAAATGAGAGTATCTTCTCTTTTGCTCATTTGGGAATGCAGCTTTGTCCTAGATTATAGAGCATGATCCTGGAAAGCATAACTCTTCCTGTAGTTAGGCACTCAATGCAGGGAGCATACGAGCATCGAGTCAGAGGTAATACTGCCAAATCACCAGCAAAGCACAGTTCAAGAAGCAATGAAGCTGCGTACCTGTATGGCTGGTCCTGTATAGTTACCAGAGCGCATGTAGAGATCATCAGGGGCATCAATGGCCTCAAGCCAAGCATAATCCTCTTCTTTCTCGCGTTCCCCAATAACATCATCGGTTACTGCCACTGGAAAAAAAAAATCCTGAGTTGTAATTCTCATCTTGAAGCAATCAATATTTTATATGGTAGATATTATAAATATAAATTTCACACCAACCAGGAAGAAAAAACAGAGAGAAGACATCCTAATATGTTTTTCATGCAACTTCAAAAGCACATGTAAATATGAATGGGAATGCAACTACAAAAGCAAAGGTAATAATGAATTTAAAGTTTTGGATGAAAACACAAGTAGATGAAATAAGATCATTTGCATTTGAGATGCGCATACAATATACAAGTCGTTCATGTCAAATTAACTATATGGTAATAATATGTACAACAGCCACTGCAACACGCCGTAAGAACTTCCTAGGAGATCGCTGATGCGGTCGTATACCGCAGACGGCGCGCGGGCACGGGTCGGGCTGCGGATCCGGGCGTGGGAGCAACCAATTGAGCGACTTAGTCTCTTTGCTTTATGCACTATCCTTTATGCTTTTAAGTTGTAGTGTGTTTAGTCTTTTTGTTAGAAGAGTGCTTAAAGGGAATAACCCTAATTGGGTTAGATATCGAAGAATTGAAATAAATCGTCATTGTGACAGCTATGGCTTAGGGGAATAGACTTGATCCCATATTTCAAGTTGGGGAGCGATCTACTCCAGAAAAGATCAATTATCTCATTGTTCTTATCAATTCCATTGTCCACACTATAATTTTTTTCTGTCTTTCCACTAAAAATATGAAATTGCCGTTACGATTAACCCTAATCGTATCAATTTGGTATCAGAGCTTTCGACACCATGACGAACACACGAGCGGCTATAACAAAAACTCTGGAGGAGCTGCTCGATGCAGAGATCTCGGGGTTGAGAAAGGAGATGAAAAAATAAGATGAAGGCGAATATGAACACGACCATTGAAGCGAGCATGAAGCGGATCTCGGAACAACACTCGCGGAAGAAGAAAGATGGATTTGCTGATGTAGCAAAGATGTTTCAGCAGCAATTTTTTCAGCGAAATCCGAATCCAAAAACATCTGAATCTTCAAATCTGATCTCGTAGACAACCTCGGGCAACGGCGACGGCGGAAGACAAACCGTATGGTTTGGCGAAGGGCTTCCCCTCACCTGGGGGGCGGCACAGGGCAAGGAATCGGCGGGCGGCCCTACCAGGGGGGCCGCAGGTGGTCGGCCGCCCCCACCAGGGGGCGGCGAGGGCGGGCGGCCCCCTTTTGGGGCCGCCGGAGGGCAACCACCCCCAGCTGGGGGCGGCGAAGACCAGCGGCCCACTCACGGGGTCGCTGGAGCAGATCCGCCCCTAGAGGCGGAGGGTGGTGCCCCCATCGGGTGGCGCGGGGGCCATTTCGCCCTTGTCGGGGGTGGCAACAACTGGCAAGCCCATCTAGGGCCCGCAGTGGGAGATCCCCACGCGGGGGGCGGTGGAGGTTGGCGGGCCCACCTGGGGCCCACAGGAGGCGGACAGGCCCCGATAGGGGGCGGCGATGACAGGCGGGCCCACCTGGGGGCCGCTGGAGGTTTTCCCCCTCCTTTTTGGGGCGTCGATGGGTGGAGGCCATATCGGGGGCCCACAGGAGGAGATCTGCCTCCTTTCGGAGGTGGCGAAGGAGGGTGGCTACATGGTGGACCCCGGCAGGAGCATGTTGACGAGTGTGATGATGTGGGCGTACTCGACAAGGAGAGGGCCAGGGGAGATGAAGGCCAGTGGAGAGCGGAGGATCATCTTTACCAGAGGCGTCAGGCAGCCAACAGAGAAGGGCCACCACGAGGTGACGCCAACCCCGAGACTAAGATGAGGAAATTCAAGGCGCCTCTTTTTGATGGCAAGAACCCCGATAGGTGGATTTACCAGATAGAAATGTACTTTGATGTTACGGGCTTCACCGAGGCGGAGAGACTGAGAGAGGTAGCACTGAGCTTCGAGGGTGAGGCTCTTTCGTGGTACAGGTGGACCCAGAAACAAAGGCCTATACGGAATTGGAGGGAGCTGACCGAGTGTCTCATGGAGAGATTCCAGGATATACATTGGGATGGCTGTTTGAGCAGTTATATGCCTTGAGGCAGGATGGGTCTGTACAGGACTATATTGCGAAGTTTGAGACACTTTCGAGCAGGGTGGAGGGTATATCTGAGGAATCGATGGAGGGGAACTTCTTAAAGAGGCTGAAGCCTATAATTAGGGCTGAGCCGAGGGTCCAGGATCCTCAGGTGTTAACTGCTATGATGCGGGTGTCGAGGAGAGTGGAGGACAGGTTGGCAGAAGAAAGGAAATCTAGGGGCTGGGGACGGATCGACATACCACATTCCAGCACCTACGAAGGCACATAAGACCACTGTGGAGGCACCAGCGACGACAGTGGTGGATGCTACGGAGACAAGGCCTGGAGGGCAGACTCGTCGCATGACAGAGACAGAGATGAGGGAGCGAAGGTCCAATGGCCTTTGCTTTAAGTGTGACGAGGTTCACACCAAGACACCGTTGCGCAGGGAGAGCCATGCAGCTGGAGGTTGCGGCAGAGGAGGATGTAGTGGTAATCCTTGACGGAGGCATGGACGAGGCAGAGCCTCGCCCACACTTAGATTAGGCAAGATTGACGTAATTATCAGACTGCAACCTTGAAGACAAGGTTCGATTTTTGGGGGGAGTAACGATGCAGTCGTATACCGCAGACAGCGCGCGGGCACGGGTCGGGCACGGATCCGGGCGTGGGAGCAACCAATTGAGCGACTTAGTCTCTTTGCTTTATGCACTATCCTTTATGCTTTTAAGTTGTAGTGTGTTTAGTCTTTTGTTAGGAGAGTACGTAAAGGGAATAACCCTAATTGTGTTAGCTATCGAAGAATTGAGATAAATCGTCATTGTGACGGCTAGGGCTTGGGGGAATAGACTTGAGCTCATATTTCAAGTTGGGGGAATAGACTTGATCTCACATTTCAAGACTCGATCTACTCCAGAAAAGATCAATTATCTCATTGTTCTTATCAATTCCATTGTCCACACTATAATTCTTTTCTTTTTTCCACTAAAAATCTGAACTTGTTACGATTAACCCTAATCGTATCAATCGCCCATCTTGAATTTGCTCCAGCTCAAACTATGAAGTTTTGCATGCTAACACATCACCAAGCAATGTTGAATTGTAGAGACGGCCTCACACACTCAACAGATGACCCTAACACATCACCATATATAGTTGCACTTTACTTCGTGTAATGCTTAGTGTTATATGGCACTTAATTCTGCTAACTTCCAGCTGATGTAAGCTATGATACAATTTGTGACATCCCGAGTAAAACTTCCTAAGTCACCATATCAAAATTGCTTCCACTCAAGCATGCTAAACTACCGACTGTTTCACAAATTTTCCCCACAAAGTGCTAGATATGATTAATTGTTGAGTGTCACATGAACTACACCTAGCACAAATTCAATATGCGATTATTTGCAAAAACTAGGGTGTGGCAGACGCACAATAGAAGCATAGGTGGGCCTATTTGTGATTCCAAATAGTAGTGTCACTGATAGGAACCGCTAGGGTTTTGATGGAAGAAATTATGGTTTTTGGTGGAAAGCTGGCATTTTAAGTGGAAAGGTAGCATTTTTAGGTTTTAATAGAGATGATTTGGGGGAAAATATATGATTTTTATTGATATAAACAGAAATACAATAAGAAATACAAGATTGGATGAGTTGTTCCGAGAGGAACTCGCTCTCTATTGGCCACGTTCGAGAGGTGCACCGCTCTCACATGCTTCTATTCGAGACGAAGCCGCAATCTCCAACAAAAGAATTTCTTCTCTCATTCCCCTAGACCCATATAAATAAAAAAACTGAAAATGTAAAATTGCAGAAATAACCCTAAAGCTGAAAATTACAAAAAGACCCCCCAAATCAAAAATTAAGAAAACATCCCTAAGACTCCAAATTCGAGATCTACCCTTTTTCTAGAATGCGGTCGCATCGTTACTCCGCCCACGAAGAACCACCTTATCCTCAAAGTGGTGCATTAAAACCATATGCATTAAAACCATGTGCATACAATGATGAGTATTTTCGAGAGAAACTCGTTCTCCCTTGGCCACGTACGAGCAGTGGATCGCTCTCCCAAGTTTTTATTCGAGACGCATCCACAATCTCCAACAGATGCATTTCTTCTCTTAAGATTCAACACAACCTTCTCTAATCCCATATCTCCATATAAATGCTAAACTAAAAATAACCAAATTACAAAATAACCATAAACTGAAAATTACGAAAAAGCCCCTAGAAAATCAAAAATTACGAAAACGCTCTTGATGGACCAAAATTCCAAATCTAACATTGCTCCGTCCCAAAAAAACCAATTTGTCCTTAACATGATGCATGAAATCCATAGGTCACGCTGCTCCAAATGGGCTGCATGCCTCCTCCTGGGTCAAAGAGATAGGATTGGTCTATGTCGCCCTCAACAGCAACGCCTGGATAGATGTCATGGTGATCATGTAGCCCGGCTGAAGGTCCTTCACGCCTAAAACAGAAACGCATGTGCTTGGGAGGTCGTTCATGTGCAAACCATGTGCCATGTGGCCCCATAAAAGTGTCAAAGGACTATGACAGGCCCAGAAGGACTACGAGCAGCCGAGCAGGTCATGGCGGGCTTGCAAGTCAACACGTAGGCCCTTGCGGGCTTGCAAGGAAGCAAAAGTGCCCTGCAAGGGGCCCATCAGGTCCCGCAGGCCCTGCAAGTTCAACTGAGCCCTGCAAGGTGCCTAGTGGGTCTCGCAGGGCCCTACATGGGTTCAGTCGAGCCCTGCAGGAGCAGCCCTGTCGCCATGCTGAGGGAGGGAGGACGCGTTGCCCTCCCCCTTTGGTTGTTCGCTGCCTCATCAAAGTTCTTCTCATCCCGATCCACGTAAGGGTCGTCGTCGTTCAGATCTGAAGCCGAATCATCTTTTTGAGAAACCTCCTTCTCAAAAAGGTAATTTTGCCCTTGCCGCTTTTCATAGGTGGCGCCCTTTTGTCCCAACTCTTAGCCGATGTGTTTGTCCCAACTCTAAGCCGATGTTTCCGTTTTTCTTCCAATCTGGTTTGCCACTCTCCAAAAGTTTCGTCTGTTTCTTTGTCTCTATCGCCTCCTCTGCATCAAGATCTTCAAGAGCTTACCTCAACTCCTTAAAGAGTTGTCACGGAGATTCCTTCCAATCCGTTTCCACCATGGGTGCCAAGATCAAGGCTCTAATACCAAATTGATAGGAGCAGCTTGATTTTGATGGAAGAAATTAAGGTTTTGATGGAAAGCTGGGATTTTTATTGAAAAGGTGGGATTCTTATTGAGAAGGTGAGATTTTTATGATTTAATAGAGATGATTTGGGAAAAAGATTAGATTTTTATTGATATAAAACTGAAATATAAAAGGAAATACAAGATAGGATGAGTTCTTTCGAGAGAAACTCGATCTCCCTTGACCACGTTCGAGAAGTGGACCGCTCTTCCAAGCTTCTATTCGAGACGACACCGTAATCTCCAACAAAAGAATTTCTTCTCTAATCCCCCTAGTCCCATATAAAAACTAAACTGAAAATAACCAAATTACAAAAATAACTCAAACTGAAAATTACCTCCTAGAAAATCGAAAATAACGAAAATGTCCCTGATGGGCCAAAATTCCAGATCTATCAGTTTCCGAAAATTATAGTCATGCAAACCAAGAAAGATTGCATTATGCATTGCAGACAAAGTTGGTTGTAAAAGGGTGGGTTTAGGTACCTAGATGTCCCAAGTTCAAGACCAGGCCACAGTCTTTGATACCAAAAACAAACAAAGGGGGTTATTAATTCTCGACTTGATCTTAGGTACACCACACAAAGTTCTAAAAGGAAACCTGATCTTAAGTTTCAATAAATGGATATAACCCATTCACAGACCAAGAAGTTTCCTCAGTTGAGCTACTTACAGCAGCTGGAGTATGGATAATCATGATAATATGTACAGTGCCGACCAGCGACTTCAGAATATGGCGGGGAAAGGACGTCGAGCACAGCGCAAGACATAACTGCAGTGAAACAGTGCAGGTTGCCCCCTGTTTTTGGGAATAGAACTGTTGTTGGACATGGTGCCGACAGGACAGTGTCGGTTTGTAACTTCGCCAATCTCACTGCAACAGAAGCGGGGTAATATTATAATGCTATGATATCATCTAAGAACTGAACAAAGGGATAAAAGGTGACATTTCACAGGAAGGATAGGAGAAATCTTAAAGATAATATACATAAAGTAACCTTACTAAATAAGAAAGAAAGATAACACTAGTCGTCTCTTTAGATTATAAACATGATCAAAATAATAAAAAAGATCATGTGTTATATGTAATCTTTTTCCCTGCACCCTTTCCTTGAAACTGCTTCAATTCGTGTCAGATTGAAGTTGCTTAAATAGAGTCAGTTATGCTACCTTCCCAGGCATTTCTTGGAACTCCACAAACATCTACTAACTAGCTTCTTCTAAAATGCTCAAGTCACAAAGCAGAGCAGAATATTATCTCATGTGCATATAAAGTTGTAAACAAATAAATCATATCGTTGATCATTTTTCCAACTCTTTTCCCCTCAAGATTGGAGCACTCTGAAACATTGACCACAACGAGGAATCACTATTAATCAGAGGTCAACTCCCTACCTTGATGCAGAGTAGAATTCCTAAACATACAAAGCTAATCAGACGATTATTACTCATGCAGTTTAATTTCCTAAACTCAAGGAGCCCTCCAAACTTTTCTCGCGTAAGAGGTTGGAAGAAAAGACAGTATGATTATTTTACAGATGAGCTGACTCCATCTCTGTAATTTACAGTATAGACAAGAGCGCAAAACTGGCGCATACTCCCATACAGTACATATCCTAAGTTGCCTAATAAAAGGCATTCGACAAACAGCTACAAGATAGTGAAATCAGAAAGTTAAATAAAACATGGAAAACAAACTTGGAGGTGCGACAAAAAGACAGATGACAACTTGTACGACGATTGTGCAAGCTCTGTTTCAAATGAGTTTCTATTGCTCGAGGTTAAAAAAATTAGTGATCCTGTATAATAAAATTTGATGAGACTCGTCGTGCTAATGCAAGCCAAAGATCTTTAGAAGCGCACCAGGAATATTGTCTGGCTTGCCACTCCGGGCTGTGCAGGATGGTTCGATCCAATCAAATGCTTTCACATGCATAGAACCATAAAGAATTTTGCTCAAGACAGTCATTCCAGGATGATCATGAAGTGGAATAACTGATGAAGTTGGCAAACAGAATATACCAATCTGCAATAGTTCAGTATAGAATAAGTCAAGGACAAAATCTTGATTTTCTCTATAGGTATAGAAAACATATATTAGATTTAAAAAGAAGCACCCAACATGCAACTACTATATAACTATAAGATCAAACTGACAATTGTTTATATAAGATCATTTAAAGAACTGATTCAAATCAAAATACTGATACATGGTCGTGGTACTGATACAAGTGACAAAGCCTTTATCCCAAATCTTTGGGATTAATTACATGAATCATTGAATCCTTTTTCTACTACATTTCAAGAATATCGTGTAAATCACATGACTTCAATTATTTCCCAATCACTCTCACTCCACTGATCAAAGAACCAAAAAATAAATTTGACAAGTAGCAGCACCTGGCCTACCACAAATTATAGCTATACTGGGTCTAGTGCCTCACATTTAAGAACTTCTATTAATTTAACTGGACATTACATCTCTAGGTTATCAGATCATCCAAAATTCTCAATATCCTTGATGTCCCTGACTCCGTGTTAATTGGCATTACGCCTTAAGTGACGTGTATTATTTAGCATGACATCACTATCTGCAAGCTGGTAAACCTAGCTGAGGATTTCACTAAATTAAATGATGATGTTATTGTCTTTCCAAGACGAGAAGCTAAAATCCATCTTCAAGTGTCCATTTAAAACAGTCCGGTGTACTTTGCACATAAAGCCATCATCATTAGCAATGTATCAGTTTTACTGTATGAGTTTTAAATTTTGCAACAGGTTGGATGCCTTACCTTTAGCCATTGGTAAATTTTCTTCATAAATATTTGGACCAACGCAATGGTAAATTAAGGATTTTTGTCTTGTCAACATAACCACTCTATTCCCAAATCTTGAAGACTTAACATTAAAACAATGCTGCACAAGGGATTTGCTGTTGGTATGATACAATCTCCCAGCTACATCATTTAAAGCACTAACCAAGAAAAGATGTACAACTCCTCCAGCGGAATCTTCTGTTTCATTAAGGACTTGGGAAGTGAATGCCCATGGCTGATTAATTTCAAAGTGCCATGCTTCACAACAATAACAACCAAAGCATGCACTTTCAGCAACCTAGTCCATGTGTTGTTAGGCTGATAATAAGTTAAAGAAATGACCATAGATTAGAAATATGATGAATTTTTAGCTTTGGAATCAATGCATGCATCCCAAATCCATGTTATGACTGCTTTGTTTACATTGACAGTAGCATCCGTAAGATTCTGAGTCATAAATGCCCACTTTATTTTTGACAAAGATATTCTCTTTTGGTTGTTTAAAACAAAGTTTAAAAGCTACACATCATTTAACATTACACAAACATTGTAGGAAAACTCCAGAGAATCGCCGCCATCTTTCACATTAGCTTAATATGCCAACTGGACTTCTTTGAATGTCTTTGTTCCTCTAACTAAAACTAACTTCAGATTGCATTTAGATTCCACATAGCGTTTCAGAAATGCAATTACATGGATTCCAAGAAATATGATACACTAACTTAAGCTTCAGATTTTTTTTAAAGTTTCCTCACATAATTAACCATTAAGAGCAAACACTCTGTGTTAGCATTAAGATCACGGGTACTGCAAGTCCTTTAAACTCTTTACACCCTTCTCTTTTTAACATAATTTTTGAAGGGTGTACATTAGCAAATTTATGGCAATATCCCAATGGTATTAACAACAATATTTCTGCGCATGCGCAGATGCATATGTAATAAAATTTATAAATTATTGATGCGTCCATATTTTCCATCTCTTTACTGCAGGTTTTCATCCCATTGTAATCTCTCAAAGTTCACTTTTCTATACTTTATCGCGTATTTCACGATATTTTTGATTCTCGTAGTGTTTTGTGGATTTTCAGGAACTTTGGCGTGATTTGGAGTAATATTGGACGATGGACACGAATAGCAATGCCGGAATATCAATGGTGTCATATTGAAGATGCAGGAGAAGAATCAAGAGGAGAAGGGAAGAAAGAAAGGAGAGAGAAATAAAGGAAAGAGGAGCCTAGAGCTGATGTGCTGAGTTTCCACGCTCGGCCAAGCGGCTATCCCGCTCGACCGAGCGGATGTCACAAAAGAAGGAAAAAAGGTGAAGGCAAAGAAGCTTACAGCCAGGAGGCCGCTCGGCCGAACGACGACCTAGGTACTCAACCAAGCGACTCCTTTTGCAAATGGCCTAAGAATTCTCTGTCGACTTAGCTTGACCGAGCGGCCATTCCGCACGACTGAGCGACCCTTCTACTGACGAGCTGAAGAAATGCACAGAATCCTCTTTCGACTTAGCTCGGTCGAGCGGCTACCCTGCTCGACCGAGCAATCCTTCCCCCGACAGGCCTGAAGAATGAGCTGATTTCTTTGCCAACTTAGCTCAACCAAGTGACCCAAGCGTTTGGCCGAGCTGCTCCCTTCACCAAACTCGAAGAATGAAGCTCCCAGATGGTGCTTGGTCGAGCGCTAGAGCGCGCTCGGCCGAGCGTCGGGCCGCCAGACTCTTTATTATTGGGTTTTTATTGGGTTTTGGGTTGTTTTTCTTGGGATCTGCAAATTTTAGCGGATTTGTATATAAGTGAACGATTAATTAGATGTTAATTACGCTTTGTTTTGTTGGAAGTTTGGTGTGTCGTCGCTTTGAAGAACGGAGTCTTTTGTCGTCTTTTCTATGATTTGATCCATTGCAAACGGTTAGAATTTGATTATTTTTATATATTTCGCTACTTGTTTCGTGCTCTTCTTTCTGATACCAATTTTGCTATTCTTGTGATGTCTCTGATTGCTTTTTATATCGTTTTGATCATTATTTCCATGTCAATGTCTGAGTAGTGTGTTTTAAGGTTTAGGGATAAACCCTAGGATTCTAGGGATTGAATGATAGGTTATCCTTAGTTGAATGGACCTAGGGTTACACTATGATAATTTGAACCCAGATTTTGGGAAATTAGCTCTAGAATTTGTGGACCATGAGAACGACTCCACATCTAGGAAAAATCCACATTAATCTGATTAGGGTTTAGTAGTTGCTTTCTAGGGTTCGTGACCATGAGAGTGACACGTGTACTAGGGGTCATTACTAACCACTAATTCACTAGTCGGTGACTACGAAAGTACTCCGACTACTAGAACGAATCATAGTGTAGTGTCCCAGCTTTAGTCCATGAAAATGGATGCGGGTTGTGATACGGAAATCGTATCAAGCGTAATGCACGTATCCTTATGTGAGGCATATCACGAGAGTGGTGCTGAGCATAAAGATGCGTTAGACGAGTAGGACAACAAGAGTTGACTCCTCGCTCTCATTTGCGGATGTGACATTTTCACCCTAATTTATAGTTCAATGAAAGGATTCTTAATCTAGTGTCTAAGCCCAAAAGACCTAGCAGGGATTCCCAATTGTCCTAGATTTATTAAAATCTTGTTAAAACCAATTAATTGTGACAACCATTTTCTCGTGACAACCCCGACCACGTATTATCCTACTTCACACAAACTAAACACTAAACAACTGCCTCTCCAGAGTTCGACATTCTTATCTATATTACACAATTGTGCACTTGCGGTGAGTCGGGCCTTCGGGTGTATATCCGAAGCCGAACACTTGTGCAATTGGGATTTTCTTTAGAGAAATGTATACAATTCTGCTTGACAATTTGATTTGTTAAATGATCCACTATAGGAACACGTGATGATGTTTATCAAATTCTAATTATTTAAAATGGCGTGTTAGTACATGACAATTTAATTTCAATTGAGATGCTAAGGATGGATCCAAGGGGGCGTTGAGGGGGCAAGTGACCACCCAACTTTTTTAAACCATCGTTTAACATACAGAGAACCTAATAATTTAAACTAATTACGTAAAACATGCGACCCCTTTTCTTTTGTTAACGGAAAGTTGTAATATATTTTAGCCCGACTACATCTATGTGTTCTTATTAATGAAACCATATCTGACAGCCCAATATGGTAAGTACGGTTGGACACCCACGAACTAAACACTGTTACTTGGGCCCACTTTTTTCGTAACTCTGGAAGTAAAAGGAAAACATTCATATATATTTGTAGGTGTCCTAGAAATTTTGGGTCTATCTAAGAGAACTGAACAAAATCCTAAATGTCCAATCCCTTTCCACCTCCTCTTCCTCCCCCCCCCCCCCCAAACACCCCTTTTCATTTGGGAAAACCGAAACAGTTTGAAGGAAAAAAATACTTGAAATAGTAAATGATATGGTGATCACATATATATAGAGAGATGTTTTAATGGAATTGACAATGAAGCAATTATTCATCGCTTCCAAAATATGAAGACTCATCGCCACCAATTATAAAAATATGTCAATTAAGGATTTTCTAAGAATTTTGTTATATGTATACTAATTATGAATATTCTTAGATTAATTTTTTGAGTGTAGCATAGACAGTTAGGATCAAATTGGTATTTCAACTTTATACTCACACATAATATTATGAATGACCCCTATATAAATTTTCTACCTTGTCACTAGATGTCAACTGAGAAGGGTGAAGTTTGAGTTATAATTGTAATTTGTAAAGATATCTAGCTATTCTCTTTTGCATTTACATTTTGGTAACCAAATATACTGTTACTTTAGCATATAAAATTAGCTTAGAAGGGGTGAATATGTTATTAAAAATTGTTAATGTGGAACTAATCCAAATCTACCAAACATAAAAATTTCAGACATATATGAGGTAGAAAGTAAATGACAGCAGATATACCTACGTTCGACCGCTGCCTACTCCATCAATCTCGAATTAGTAATAAGGTTAGAAAATAAACCCCTTACAAACCCATAAGATTAGCTACACACTACTATTGCGCAATCTCAAAACAAGATAATAGCTTATCGTTGTTATATATTTATTTGACCTTGAAAATAATTCCAACACGAACTATCATCTTAATAATCCACGACCATATCTAGAAAAATCTTGCGTTCAAAGTAATAAAAATCTAACAAATAAAAATAAACTTTATAGATCTTAATAAAGCTTATATGTTGTTGGAGAACAGAAAGTCTTGATCTTTGACCTGTTACAGAATTGTAGACTTGATCTTTAATTCTTATGCAGCTGCCACCTTTCTGCTCTTTTCTTCTCAGTTTGTGTGCGATGTTGCAGTCGTGAGCCTCCATAAAAAATTCTTTAAAAACTCTCTTAAGATGCAGCTCTAAGATGTGCATGCCTTTAATCTCTCTTTTTTTCCCTTTCTTGGTCGCATTCTTTAAGAGATGATACTTGTCTGTCTTAAATGCTTAAGGATGAAAAACAAAACTAAGTATAATTTGTATTAGTTAGGAATGAGGTTTCGATTGAAACTTGGTTTTAGTCATTTTATTTTGGTTTCGAATGTGATGATATAAACTACAGCTGAAATCGAGTTTCGTTCAATTTTGGTCAATTTCGATCAAAATCTCACTCTATACAATAAAACATGTGTTTTGAGTTTAAATACACGAACGCATTTGAACTATATAATTAAAAATATTTATTAAAATTATAAAATTCCAAAATTCCAAAATTTTATTAAAATTCTAAAAAATTATATTATAAAAATTCTAAAAAATTCTAAAATTTTTATTATTAATTATTGTTATAAAAATATATACATAAATGGAAAAAACTATTGTTATAAAAATAAATTATAAATTATTGTTATAAATTATTATAAAAATATATACATAAAAATACATAATGTAAAACTAAAATTCAAAAGAAACATGCGAAATGGAAAAAACTATTCGAAACTTAAAAAATTTTCCAATAATTGAAACCGAGTGCATTAGGACCCCTTGAAACAATCAATTATGTCCAATAGTGTTCTAAAAAGCGACATATGCGGTCACATATGAGGATGCGGTCTCTGACTACATATGCAAATGCGGATTCTGACTATGATTATCGGATTATGCAGACACCAACATACATGGGCGCATATTGGTTATGTGCCCAACATGTGTCCGCATACTATAGCATATGAAGGCAAAACACATTTGACAGGCGAAGAGAATAATTGACAAGTTTTAGGCTAGACTTTCTTTCATTCTGTTCTCTTTCTTCCTTTCTCCCACCTCCAGCAATCGACGGCTCCAACTATCATGACTTCATGTACCAATTTCCTACTTTCTATAACACATATTATCTAGTAGTTTTTTCCATGCTTTTTGTTCTATTCTTCTTCCTTTTTCTGTTGTGGTTGTGGTTGTGTTGTGCTAAGAGTTGGTGCTAGATTATTGGATTAGGAAATATATATGAGTTTTGGAAAGTTAATAATTAGTGGGAAAGGTTAAAGAGATGCGAGAAGTGGGTTGGGTAGTTATTTGAATGACTGACAACTCGTAGAGAAAGTTTTGTGAGAAATCAGATTGACCAAGTTTTTTATTCATTCTTTGATTTATTTTGATATTTTTTGGTTTTTTAACTAAAGAAAGAATATCGCATTTAGACTTTTCATGTTTTTGGATAATGCAAGATTATGATATTCAGAGCATAATATATTTCATATTAATGGTGAGAATCAAGAGTCAAATAAGACTCGAAATAAATAAATTTAAGTTGTTATAATTTATTCACTTTTGTTATGTAAGTTATCCTTTACCATTATTAGAAATTTTGCAATATTACTATTTTAATCATTTAAATTATGCCTTATGGAAACTTTTGTTAGGTATTGGTGTTTTAGACCAATATTGTTTTAATGATGATCACAATATTATGTTGTTGCTAATGACTCAATGTTTTTAGTCTTATATTTGTCATTTGGAGAATAACTTTTTGAAGACTAAATGCTTGGTGCAAGAATGGACATCAAGAGGAGTATTACCAAAGCTTGGAACTTGATGAAAGGAATCTCATCAAGAGGTGTCAAATCTTGGAAGATGATGGGGAGATCAATGCTACTCAAGCTTGAAGACTTAGACTGTTGGAGAAGCAATTGTAATACATATAATATTTCATTACTTGCTTTTTCTCCTTTTTGAGTCTAGGAATTTGTAATGCCTTGATAGATGGTCATACTCATTCATGCATATGCATTCATCATCTTCGTGAACCTTAGGATTATCATAGAAACCAATATAATAGGTTCTCATTGCCAAATAACTCAATTGGAGTTTCTGGCTTTCCAACGGGCGATTGCTGAAGGCAGGACATGCAACTGGGTGATCTCCAGGCGCCTGACCAGCCTTCTATAGGTGGTTGTTGTGTACAGCTCAAGTCAATATTTATTGACTCTATCTTGAGCTTTTGGTGTATGAGACTGAAGTACAAAAGACAGGCGCATGTCTACCATCAGGCGCATGTCTACCATCAGACGCATGTCTACCATCAGGCGCCTGACTACCATCAGGCGCCTGACTATTGTACAGAAGACGCCTGAGTGCCAATGTGCGTAACCTGTCAAACTTGAGCACCAATCTATCTTGTGTGGCAACTAACTGATGTAGAGTTTTCAGTCGCCTGTCTTTCTTCAGGCGCCTGGACTTTGTTCATTAGTCATCTGAATGTACAAGTGTGAAAGCTGCCATTTCTCAGCTCCTTTCCATCCCTCCGGGCAGTCGCATGCTTAAGTCTGTTCAGACGCCTGCACAATGTACATGCGCATGTGTAGTCTTCTACAGTCGCCTGTCCTGACTCAGATTATAGCCGTTGGGAATAATTTGATCGTTGATCAGTTGCATGTCCGTTGTTCATTAAGCGCATGTCGATGTCGATTTCGGCCAAAATCTAGCCGTTGCAGAATTCTCTTTTGGATTTTTGCTTGGTTTTATGGGGTTTTGTGGCTTCCTATATATAGGAGTGAGCTAAGTTCATTTAGAACTCTTGAAACATTTGGTTAACATTGAATATCATTAAGAATCTCAAATCCACTCCTTTCTCTCATTTCCCGCTCATGAGCACATTCCTCTTCATGCATTAAAGCTAGCTCAAGGAAAATCCTCCAAGTGCATCAAAGCTCATCTCAAAACTTGAAGATCATCTTCCATGCATTGCATTCATATTAAGTAAGTTCATCTCATCATAGCATAGAGAAGAGTCTATTTATTTCAACTTTGTGAAGTGTATCCCTAACTTTCTTTATAAGAGCTAGTTTCTCTCTTTGTGAGTGTTTAACCCTAACTTTCTTTGTGAGAGTTAGTTTCTCTCTTTGTGAGAGTTTAACACTTGTATATGGTTGTTGAGTACTCTCTTTGTGAGAGTTAGGTTCTATCTTTATGAGAGTTCAAATCTCATGTGTAGGGTATCCCTTGTGTGGGATTGTATTCACTACCTTGTGTAGGATCATAGTAAATATTGGGTGTGGCTGGATGTACCAAGTTGGGGAACCAAATAAAATCTTGTGCATTTGCGTTTGCTTTATTGTGTTGTTTAAATTCCCCTTGCACTTATAATTCCGCATTTGCAAGTTTAATTTTTAATTATACGATTATTGTCATTACTCCATTCACCCCTAGAGTGTTTGTTGTTAATATTGCAAGGTATATATGGTCCTTACAATTGGTATCAGAGCGAGATTGAGGCATACAACGATGGCATTCAACGCTTCTTCCACGTCTTAAGAAGGTCAATCAACCGTACAACCCCCGCTCTTCAACGGAACAAATTATCCAAGTTGGAAGATCAAGATGATGATCTACTTGGAGGGTCAAGACCTTTCGAACATCACATAGTCTTCTTTTATGAAGCCTACTACACCCGCGGCCACAAAGACAAAGGCGGAGAAGGATTTGATCAAATCCAATGCGAGTGCAATAAACACATTCCATTGTGTCATCACTCCAAATGAGTTCAACCGCATCTCCATATGCAAAGCGGTCAACGAAATTGGCATACATTGGAGATTACTCACGAAGAGAAGTTCAAGGTAAAGAAATCTAAACAAAGTGTGTTTAGATTTAAATATAAATTGTTTAAGATGTAGGAATGAGAGAGCATCTCAGAAATGTTCACAAGGTTCACAGATATTGTGAATGCTTTGGAAGGACTTGGGAAGGTGATTTCTCAATAGGATTAAGTGGAGAAGATCATTGACTCTCTTACACCTCAATAGGAGTCAAAGGCCAACAGTATTTTGGAGTCTAACGACAAGTCCAAATCACCATTAAGGAGTACATTGGGAATCTCATGGCATATGAAGTAAAGCTTCAACATAAGAAGGAGATTCAACCATCCAAGCCGGAGAAGCAAAAGAGGATTGCATTTTATGCCGAGAAGGAGTCAATCAAGTGGAGAAAGAAATTCCATCGAGAAGCTTCGAGTAAAGAAGATGGAGAGGATGAGACTAGTGATGATGAAATCATGGAGCTTGCCAAGCAACTAAGAGCATTCCTAAAGGACAAGTAATGTAAATCTTTGTAAAAGTTTGCCTCTAAATCTAACAAGATTTATTACAAATGTAGTGGCAAAGGTCATCTCTCTACAGCATGCCCTTCCAAACCCTCCAAGGATTCTTACAAAGTGAAAGGGACAAAATATTAGAAAGGCAACTTCAAGTACAAAAACAAGAAGTGTCTTGTCGGTGCTTTTGATGACTCAAGTGAGGACTCATCAAATGATGATGATGACGACGACGAGGAGGTAGCCGACATGTGCTTCACGGCATTGGAAGATCTCTCTTCAAGATCTAGTAATGAAGATGTGGAGGCTTGCTCAACACCAATGAAGTAGTGTGCTTCATAGCACAAGGGGAAGAGTCTTCGTCAAGCTCTAGCACGGAGGAATCCGATGATGAAGATGAAGAGAAGCCAAAGCTATCGTATGAGAAGCTTGAATATCGCTACAATGTGGTCTCTAACGGGGCAAGTAAGTGCATCAACTCATACTCTAAATTAAAAGCGAAATTTAAAGATACTATGAGTATGTTGCATGAATTAGAATCTACTAGTGTAAATAATAATGATTTGCATATTTGTGATACTAGTGTGAGAGAGATGCTTCTATATACAGTTAAGGATTTGAGCATTGTAAATGATAAATTTGTAGTTCAAAATCTTAGCTTAGAGTCTTGCATTCAACTTACGTTGAAATGCGAAAAGGAATCCCAAAAGCTCAAAAGCTTTGTTCATTTTAGGGATTCACTCCACGATTTGTTGGAAAAACAACATCCGGTAAACTATAGAGGGGGTTTAGGTTTTATTCCAAATGTGGCACCTAAACCCACATCTAATTCTTCAATTGGTACAAATTCAAGAAATATTGCTCAAGCACCTAAGAAGAATCAACATGCTTTCTTGTATAACAATAATACTAACAAGAAGCATATAAATCACAAGGCGATGAGGAAAAATGAAAATTCATCATTTTTGCTAAGAAGCAAACCCCTCATTCTTTGCATGCCAAGAAATATTTTTCTATACCTAAACATGACACATCCACTCCTCTTGCAAAGGCATAACCATTGCCTAGGAAATCATTAATTCTTTGTATTCCCACTAGGTGTAGTGTGTAATAGAGAAATAGATATATCAACTGTTTAGTTAGAAATGTGATCACCTCAAGTGATTATATTAGGAAATCAAACTTTTCTTGTGTTTGGTTCCCTAATGTTTAGGTCACTCACACACGTGCATGGTATTTTGCTTGAATGTTTATTCTTAGCATATCCATTGAGTGTATGTGATTTTTCATGATTTTGAAAATATTTTCAAATTATTCTTCATGAAAATGGGACCTTGGGGATTACATTGTTATACATGTATTTATTGATATATATGCATGACAATGTGGGAGTTAATACGTCATATATGTTTAAAATTATTTTAAAACATATTTTAACTCTCATGTTGAGGTTATTTTTTAGATGACTTTCTACAATTGATTATTGTGGTCTCAAACTCAACCCATTGATGTTGTCCAACATTTTATATGCTATATTTTCTATTGGCAATGTCATCTGTATCAATGATGTTTGATTTTCTATATCCATGTATTGATACAATTTAGGCATATGGCTCCAATTATTACTTTCAATTGGTAAAGATTTTTTTCTTTTACAATTGGTATTGATCATAGGAGTCACCTTTTTGACCCTTTCTAGGATCTAGGAGGAGCATGAGATAGTGATTGATACACACTTGAGTTTACTATTAGGTATCATACATCTCTTAATCTCTTGATTGTTTGTCACATTTTTATAGGGAGTCAATGACAAGAATTATTTCTTGTGCGTTTGATGTCCACCTTTTTGACAATGACAATGTGGAGAGAGAGATATGGATTATGTAAATCATCATATATCATGTATGGGGAGAGAAAGACTGATATATGGGGAGAATGATATGAGAGATATGGTTTATGTAATCCATGCCTATAATATGTCACTATTGTTTTACAATTGATTTATCTATTTTCAATTGGTGCATATATGAGTATGGAGAGCTCATTAGCATTTTGCTTTATTTATTTATGTTTTACATAATGTGTGTCATCATTAAAAGGTGGAGAATGTTAGGTAATGGTGTTTTAGACCAATATTGTTTTGATGATGATCACAACATTATGTTGTTGCTAATGACTCTCAATGTTTTTAGTCTCATGTTTATCTTTTGGAGACTAGCTTTTTGGAGACTAAATGCTTGGTGCAAGGATGTAGGGGTGGCAATTTTTGGCCCGACACGATAGCCCGGCACGGGCCCGGCACGATAAGACAGTGCTTGGGCCAACAATTTTGGCCTAAATCCTTATCGGACCGGGCCGGCCCGGCCCGGTTCATTTTCGGGCCGTACCCGGGCCAAGCTTTTCAGCCCATGGGCGGCACGGCACGGCACGAAAAGCATTTGATCGCCCCACTTCAATTTGACCACACACCGATTTAAAGAGGACTTCAGTAATGTGCATTCATTTATGGTGTTGAGTCCAATGTCATGAAGCTTATCAGATCAAGGTCCAAATATCATAAATTTTAACAACTTCTCGCCAACGCCAACTTTAATGTCTTCGGATCTTGGGGGTCGATCTCAGTTTTCGAGAAGAGACAAAGAACCACCAAACATGTTACTTCATCTTGCCAAATAAATGAAAACAACGTATGACACATCACCTTATGCAACCCACTTAATCCTCTTCTTTCGTGCTCCATTTCGAAGCATCTTTAAGCATATGAGACAAGTTTATGTTTAAAAATATGATAAAATATTGTCACAATACATAATTCATTCAACCCTATCGGACCAGGCCGGGCGGCCCGAATTTTTATCGGACCGTGCCTGGGCCTCTCTGGAATGGCCCGAAGTCTTGTCGGGCCGGGCCGGCCCAGTCCTTTAAGAAAACCGGACAGGGACGGCACGGCCCAATAAGATCGGGCCGGCCCGAATTGCCACCCCTACAAGGATGGACATCAAGAGGAGCATTACCAAAGCTTGGAACTTGATAAAAGGAAGCTCATCAAAAGGTACCAAATCTTAGAAGATGATGGGGAGATCAATGCTACTCAAGCTTGAAGACTTAGACTCTTGGAGAAACAATTGTAATACATGTACTATTTCATTACTTGCTTTTTCTCTTTTTTGAGTCTAGGAATTTGCAATGCCTTGATAGATGGTCATACTCATTCATACATATGCATTAACCATCTACGTGAACCTTGGAATTATCATAGAAACCAATCCAATAGGTTCTCTGATGAGATCATTACTTACCAAAGGAGAAGACGCAAGGCGAAATCAGGGGAGCAATCAGGGGAGCAAAATTAGGCTTCGGACTGATTTGGAAAGTTTGGGATGTTTTAGCAATTTCTATTTTTGGAAGTCTTTTAGTAGTTTCCTTATTTGACGAAATCTGCTCCTAAATATGTTTAGGGCAGCCGTCATATTTTCTTATGCAATTTGAGAGTTATAAACCCTAGTTCTTAGAGTGATAGTTATAGATCTAGTGAGAAGAGTAAGTTATAGTCGTAGTCGTAGATCTAGATTGGAGAGCCGGCTCCCTCTCGAAAGGGGTCGATTATCTTTGTATCCCACTTCATTTCAATAAAAAGCCCAAATTTCAACCCCAAATCTATCAATTTCAGACCAAATCCCTCAAAAACCTATCAAATTGGTATCAGAGCGACGATCTGACATGGCGACAACAAGAGCAACTTCCAAGGTGGAGAATCTAGAGAAGAAGATGGAGGAGATCGAAGCTACCAAGGACAAGAAGTTTGATTCCTTCGAAGGTAAGTTCTCCGAGTTCAAGGCAACAATGAAAGCATGGATGGAGAAGCAAGACAACTCACGCCGCGAGGAGGATGAGACCAAAAATGGGAACTTTTTCACTCAAACTTCAGATCTAGGGCTAAAGGAGCCTCCTTTGGACAAAGGGAAAAGCAAAATCATAACTTTAGGCGATGGGACAACCAGAGAAGAAGGAGACCGCGACGGAACAGATCCGGAGGAAACGAGGCGTCAAAAGCAAGCCGCCGGAACCCAACTCATTCATGGAGGGTTCGGCATGCCCTCCGGCCCTTTGGCGCAGCCCCAGGAAAACCCGGGGGCCGCGCGCACCCCATGACATTCCTGGAGGCCGCGCGACCCCTCGGGCTGCTTCCTGGTGGCCACGTGACCCCAGGGAGGGGCGGCGAACTTCCAGGGCAGCCATGGGGGGCAGCAACCCCAGAGCTTAGAAAAGGGGTTTTATGGCCCGAGGACTGGTTCAGGTGCTGGACAGTCTTCGAGGGTTGGACCAGGTGCTCGCCAAGGCCAGACGCATCCTCAATATACCCACAGGAAATTCCTGGGGGCCACGCGGCACCCTAGGACACTCCTGGGGGCCGCACGGTGCCCCCAGGATACTTCCTGGGGGCCGCGGTCCCCCAGGATACTTCTTGGGGGCCGCGCGGCCCCCAGGGAGGGGCAGCGAACTCCCAGGGGCAGCCATGGGGGTAGCAGCCCCCAGAGCTTGAATGATGGGCTTTTTAATTTCCGTGGGCTGGTTCAGGTGCTGAACAGTCTTCGTGAGTTGGACCAGGTGCTATATGGAAATTTCGAAGTGTGTTTCACGATGAAGCAAAGTGCGTGCACTATGCACGGTTATAATTTTGCTCCCCTGACTGTCCAGCACCATGTATTGAGGATGCGTCGGGCCTTGGCGAGCACCTGGACAGTCAGGGGAGCAAAATTATAAACGTGCATAGTCCACGCACTTTGCTTCATCGTGAAACACACTTCGAAATTACCATATGAATCATGTTCACTTCTATATTTATGTCTCACATGATTCATTTTCTATGAAATATCGTGGATTTATTTTTTATGAACTCTGATATCTGTTAGATTAGAGTTCGATTTCTTGATTAGTGTATATTTGTTAATATGCTTTTTCATAGTAAAATCCATAGTTTCACAACCATATTCTCGAAATAGTTAAGCTAAAAATGAATGAACCAAATCTGAAAATCATTTGACTCCTACGTGTTTGATTGATAATTCTATTGCTTCATGGATATTTAGTGATTCAAAAGAGATATGATAATCCTACGCCAACCAAAGTAGTGATGATTAGGATTCCTGAAACAGAGCCATGTCTAGATTCTATGCTTTTTCTTTTTTTCTTTTGTGAATAGCCAATAAATGATCTTTGATCATTTTTTGCATTCCATCGCGTTTACGTGATTTTGCAAAAATCCCAATAATGCAAAAATCAAACAAATATCCCGAATAAAAGGCCCTAGGGGTTCTTCGTAACTCAATGCTCTAAGACCGTCTGGTCTGGAATGCATAGGCCGCTTTTTGTACATATTGAGTTATCTCGTGTATATAAAGAAAGAAAAATATATCAGAAATATTTGTATAGCCAAAAACAATATAAAAGTACAAAAATCACATATTCTTATCTCCATTTCTATATAGAACAAAGACATGTCAAAGTTGATGGGTTCTAGGAGTCTTGAAATGGTCGTAGGGTGGTAATGTCTTACCTTAATTGAATTTGCTAGATTCATTCCATGAAGCATAACAAAATACCGCGCATGCTTGAAAATGTTTGATCATGACATATTATACTGCTTAGAGAATGAGTTGTAGACATTGGTTTTATTTCTGTGAACTTAGTATATTGCATGATAAACTATGATATGATATAACTCTATTCTCATTTTATCACTTATCAAGTTCATTACATTTATCGAAATCCACGTTTTAATTTGAGCGAAATTTAATTATTTGTTGTGTATATGTGTTCTAATTCATATTGACGTGTGTTCACGAGATCTTGCATACCTTGAGTTTTTATATTTTCTGAATTTAAGATTGAACCCCGTGTCTCCATTACATGCCACCGCCTCACATCTCCATTGTATCCCTCTCCCGTGTTCACTTCTTACTAGTCTTCCTCGAGGACGAGTAAGAGGCAAGCTTGGGGGGATTTTGATGTCATTATGTTCCACGTTTTATCTATATGATTACACGTCAAAATGATTGCCCAATTACATATTTCATACGCTTTTACGCTCATAATTGGAACTATTGTACTTTAAGAGCATTTGGTTGCATTTCAGGGAATACCGGGCGATTTAGAGTATATTGGAGGAGAGAGCGCGTGCTTCGACACCGGAACTCCTGAGGCGCCACGTTCGGTGACTCAAAGCTGCCGAGGAGCAAGGAAGAGGCAAGAGAGAAGGAGCAAAGAAGAGGAGAATGAAGAAAGCATGGTTCTATCATACCATGACTCATGGATTCCAGGTCGCTCAGTCGAGCGCTCCATAGTGGTCAATCGAGCTATGATGCGACAAAGGAATCGAGCGACCCAAAGTGCTGGAAACATGACATCCGTGCACTCTTTTCAAATCTGCTCACCTGGGATTTTTCAGTATTTTTCTGATATTTTTCCAGATAGTAGACTTCAAGACGGTTCCAACGCCACCAAGAATGAGCCATTCGGAGGTCGGATGAGCTCTAGGGAATTTCTGCAAGCTGATACTGCAGTGCTGAAATCTGTTCTCGACTACCTACTCGACCGAGCAGCTACCTCCTCGACCGAGCAGACCCTACTCGGTCCGAGTAAGTAGAGCGCGGTTTTAGACAAAGAATTCAGACTTCCTGACGACTCAACCGAGCAGCTACCTACTCGACCGAGCAGACCCTACTCGACCCGAGTAGACAGAGCAGCGTTTTTGGAGGAATATCTACCCTACTGCTGACTCGACCGAGTAGGGGGGCTAGTCGACCCGAGTCGCCGCGGGCCCCAAACTTAAGTTGCGTCCAGATTTGGCTTTGGGCACGAATTTCAGAGGCTTTCTTGGGTTATTTGCTAGGATTTTGAGGTGGGTATATATATGAATTGTAGCCGTCACTAGAGGGGACTTTTTGGAGAGTTTTTAGAGAATTCTAGGAAGTTTTTGGAGACGATCTTTTGGGAGTTAGGCTACGCCATAGGCCCCTCCTCTTGTATCAAGCTAAGTATTTTATCTCTTTAATTTTATTTTAGTTCTTCTTATTATTTTTCTATGATGCTAGCAATGATCTCTATTGTTTTCATAATGTTTGCTATGCTTGAATAATCTTTTCTAGGGCTAATGGATTAGCCCTAGGATTTTAGGATCTAGATGCAAAGATAGGATTTTATGATGCGTTGGATATAAAAGGGGTTGTATTTTGGTTGATCTAGCAAAATCTCTAGGAGAACTCATACTGAGATCGTGCCCACGGTCGATGGAATCGATTAGCTTAAGAAGTATCCTACGGATTTAATTAGGGAGTTAGTGGATTCAACCAAGGCTAGTGACCATGCCCGGCTCGTGCCTTGAGGGAATCCACCGACGAACTATATCACTACATTGACGGCTACCGCCATTGCGTCAATGAGAGTCACCGAAGTACCTCGAAGCTCTAACCCACGAGAGTGGTATGAGCTGAGAGACCATCCCCATAAACCCAATGCAACGTAAGAATCCTAGCCTAGCGTCGACATCTGACGGTCCTAGTGGTGAGTCCTAAAGCCCTAATCTTTTATATTTTATATATTTCTTTCTTTGTGTGGAATCCCTTGTTTGCGACGTTGAGTGACACAACCTTCGCATCCATCACCATTACGACCCTCCATACTCCACATCCACCAATAAATATGCAAGTCTAACTCAACCTAGGAGTAGATAGGTAGTATAGCATCGCTTTCCCGTGTTCGATACCTGCTTGCCACTATACAGTACGCTTGCGATAAACGACATCGTTTCGGAATTAGTTCCGGGCCGATCAAGTTTATGACGCAGTTGCCAAAGGAGAAGACGCAAGGCAAAATCATGGGAGCAATCATGGGAGCAATCAGGGAAGCAAAATTAGGCTTCGGACTGATTTGAAAAGTTTGGGCTGTTTTAGCAATTTCTATTTTAGAAGTCTTTTAGTAGTTTCCTTATTTGACGAAATCTGCCCCTATATATGTTTAGGGCAGCCGTCATATTTTCTTATGCAATTTGAGAGTTATAAACCCTAGTTCTTAGAGTGATAGTTATAGATCAAGTGAGAAGAGTAAGTTATAGTCGTAGATCTAGATTGCAGAGCCGGCTCCCTCTCGAAAGGTTTCGATTATCTTTGTATCCCACTTTATTTCAATAAAAAGCCCAAATTTCAGCCCCAAATCTATCAATTTCAGCCCAAATCCCTCAAAAACCTATCAAATTGGTATCAGAGCGACGATCCGACATGGAGACAACAAGAGCAACTTCCAAGGTGGAGGATCTAGAGAAGATGGAGGAGATCGAAGCTACCATGGACAAGAAGTTCGATTCCTTCAAAGGTAAGTTCTTCGAGTTCATGGCAACAATGAAAGCATGGATGGCGAAGCAAGACAACTCACGCCGCGAGGAGGACGAGACCAAAATGGTAACTTTTTCACTCAAACTTCAGATCTAGGGCTAAAGGAGCCTCCTTTGGACAAAGGGAAAAGCAAAATCATAACTTTAGGCGATGGGACAACCGGAGAAGGAGACCGCGACAGAACAGATCCGGAGGAAACGAGGCGTCAAAAGCAAGCCGCCGGAACCCAACTCATTCATGGAGGGTTCGACATGCCCTCAGGCCCTTTGGCGCAGTCCCAAGAGAACCCGGGGGCCGCGCGACACCCCAGGACATTCCTGGGGGCCGCACGGTCCCCCGGGAAACTCTTGGAGGCCGCACGACCCCCGGGATACTTCCTGGGGGCCGCGCGACTCCCAGGCTACTTCCTGGTGGCCACGTGACCCCCAGGGAGGGGCGACGAACTTCCAGGGGCAACCATGGGGGGCAGCAGCCCCAGAGCTTGGAAAGGGGGTTTTTATGGCCCGAGGACTGGTTCAGGTGCTGGACAGTTTCGAGTGTTGGACCAGGTGCTCGCCAAGGCCCGATGCATCCTCAATACACAACGGAGCACCCGGAAGATCATCTTCAAGGCCTATGGGTAGGGGTGGCAAAATTGACCCGACCCGACCCGACCCGACCCGAACCCGGCCTCTTGGGTCGGGTATGGGTAGGGGCCAATCCGGGTCGGGTCGAATTCGGGTCAACCCGACCGACCCGGATAAAAATCCGGGTTGGGTACGGGTTTGACCCCTTGACCCGGTTGACCCGAATTCGACCCGTATTTTCACTCTTTTCACCCCAACCCGACTCGGACCCGACCCGAACCCGACCCGAACCCGACCTTTTTTGAAAAATAAACACTATTTCACACCAAACCCGACCCGAACCCGACCCGTACCCGACCCGTAAGACAAACCGGGTCGGGTACGGGTCACCCGGGTTACGACCGGGTCGGGTTCGGGTATCCGAACCCTGACCCGAATTTAATTCGGGTCGGGTTCGGGTTTACCCTTATTCGGGCCGGGTCAAACCTGACCCGACCCGAACCCGACCCGACCCGCCCGTTTGCCACCCCTACCTATGGGCGCTAACAACCCATTCAGGAGGAGAAGGACAGCCAGCGAGAGCCCGTCAACAGGGAGGAGGATATGGAGAACCAGGGGGTAACCCTTGGGAACATAGGGGCGCATTCGGAGATGGAGGCTGGTGAGTATGAGGATTATGGGACGAAGGGAGAGCCCAACGCAATGCCCAACACTAGTTTCATTTCGAATTGCCACGAGTGAGGGCGAACCAGGGCAATGCAGGGCTGGAAAACAACGTCCGAAAATTGAAAATGCATGTTTTCGATGGAGACGACCCATATGGGTGGATCTACAGGGCGGAGAGGTATTTTCAGGTGAACGGGCTGACGGAGCCTGAGAAATTGCAGGCGGCAGGACTCTGCTTGGAAGGAAAGGCCGTGGCATGGTACCAATGGAAGCTGCAGTGGCGACAGATTAGATCTTGGGAAGAATTCAGGGAGTGCTTCCTTTTATCAACGTCCAACACCTCCGGAATGCCCCTCACCTGTCCTCTGAGTGCCTCAAACCGCTCCACATAGTTCTTCACCGTGCCTCCCTGTTGAAGGGCCATCGAAAACATGCATCTTCAATTTTTGGACCTTGTTTTCTAGCCCCGCATTGCCCTGGTTCGCCCTCACCAGTGGCAATCCGAAATGAAACTGGTGTTGGGCATTGCGTTGGGCTCTCCCTTCGTCCCATAATCCTCCTACTCCCCAGCCTCCATCATCTCCGAATGCGCACCAATGTTCCCAAGGGTTACCCCCTGGTTCTCCATATCTTCCTCACTATTGACGGGCTCTCGCTGGCTATCCTTCTCCTCCTGAATGGTTTGTCAGCGCCCATGGGCCTTGAAGATGATCTTTCGGGTGCTCCGTTGTGTATTGAGGATGCGTCGGGCCTTGGCGAGCACCTGGTCCAACCCCCGAAGACTGTCCAACACCTGAACCACTCCCCGGGCCATTAATAACCCCTCTTCCAAGCTCTGGGGGCTGCTGCCCCCCATGGCTGCCATTGGGAGTTCGCCGCCCCCCTGGGTGCCGCGCGGCCCCCAGGAAGTAGCATGGGAGCCGCGCGGCCCCCGGGAATGTCCTGGGGTGCCGCGCGGCCCCCAGGTTGCAACCTGGGGGTCGCGCGGCCCCCAGGAATTTCCTGGGGGTCGCGCGGCCCCCAGGAATTTCCTGGGGGTCCGTGTGGCCCCAGGATTGTTCCTGGGGCTGCGCCAAAGGGCCAGAGGGCCTGTCGAACCCTCCATGAATGAGTTGGGTTCCAGCGGCATGCTTCTGACGCCTCGTTTCCTCCGGATCTGTTCCGTCGTGGTCTCCTTCTTCTTCTCCGGTTGTCCCATCGCCTAAATTTATGATTTTGCTTTTCCCTTTGTTCAAAGGAGGCTCCTTTAGCCCTAAATCTGAAGTTTGAGTGAAAAAGTTACCATTTTTGGTCTCGTCCTCCTCGCGGCGTGAGTTGTCTTGCTTCTCCATCCATACTTTCATTGTTGCCGTGAACTCAGAGAACTTCCCTTCGAAGGAATCGAACTTCTTGTCCATGGTAGCTTCGATCTCCTCCATCTTCTTCTCTAGATCCTCCACCTTGAAAGTTGCTCTTGTTGTCGCCATGTCGGATCGTCGCTCTGATACCAATTTGATAGGTTTTCGATGGATTTGGGGCTGAAATTTGGGCTTTTTATTGAAATAAAGTCGGATACAAAGATAATCGACCCCTTTCGAGAGGGAGTCGGCTCTCCAATCTAGATCTACAACTACAAATTACTCTATCACTAGATCTATAGCTATCACTCTAAGAACTAGGGTTTATAACTCTCAAATTGCATAAGAAAACATGATAGCTGCCCTAAACATATATAGGAGCAGATTTCGTCAAATAAGGAAACTACTAAAAGACTTCCAAAAATAGAAATTGATAAATCAGTCCAAACTTTCCAAATCAGTCCGAAGTCTAATTTTGATCCCCTTTATTGCTCCCCTGATTTCGCCTTGCGTCTTCTCCTTTGGTAAGTAATGATCTCATCAGTATCACTAACTCTCCTTGTATAGGATTAGTTGAGTACTCTCTTTCTGAGAGTTAGGCTCTCTCTTTGTGAGAGTTCAAATCTCTTGTGTAGGGTATCCTTTGTGTAGAATATTTATTACCTTGTGTATGATCATAGTGAATATTTGGTGTGGCTGGATGTACTCAATTTGTTGAACCAAGGTAAAAGCTTGTGTGTTTGCGTTTGCTTGATTGTGTTGTTTAAATTCTTCTTGCACTTATAATTCTGCATTTGCAAATTTAATTTTTAATTACACGATTATTACCATTACTCTATTCACCCTCTAGAGTGTTTGTTGTTAGTATTGCAAAGTATATACTGTCCTTACAACTTTCTTTACTTTTCTTGTTTTATTATTTTTCTAAAAAATCGCTGAAAGCATTTGAATATGTAGGAAATTCATTGATAACAAAAAAATAAGATTTATTTATTGTGCAATCACAAGAACAGTTCTCATTGTAAAAAGAGTAGTACAATGAAGTAAAAGTACTACAAATTTAAGTAAAATGCATAGTTAGACTTTGCATTAATTTTCCAAAATTTAGCCCAGGAAGAAAATATAAATAGATACATGATGGGCAACTGTACTGTAGAGTGCATAGAATTCTAATTGATCAAGCTAATCGTCGCATAATGAGAATTATGTAGCAAAATAAGCTTCAATGTCATGATACTCTCAGACGCTTTTGATATTTTCATCACAGTTTGGTACTACGTTGCAAATTTTATATCATCTAAGAATTGTGCTCTCGTTGGTTGTGAATCCAATATTTTACATTGCTTGTTGTATTCATATAATTATACATACACACTTGAAATATTAATCCATGTTTTAAAAAATTATAAGAATTTTTTCTTGTTCCAACTCTTTTAGGCATTTTTACATATACACGTACAGATATATGTGTGTATGTGTGTATACATATTAATACTTATTTCAACATTAAAATATTTATTTTCACGTAATCTGTGTAATAGGCATTATTGGTCGCATAAACCAATTATACGTTATACGTTATACATTGTCGGACCACATACATAATAAACCCACCTTTTACTAATGTTCACTTCAAAACCTCTCTCACATCTACTCTTTGATTTTTTTGTCGGCACCCGTGTTTTATAATTGCAGGACTTTTCAATTGACATGACCCTCACCAGCTCCTCTATAGAGCTGCATGAAGTAAAATAGTCTGAGCTTGAAAGCAACACTTCATTTTGTTTTTTTTTTGTTTTTTCTTTTTTGGCCGACATTATACATGAAGAAAAATAGCCTATGAAGCTTAGGCCCAAAACCGACACTTCCTTTTACTTTTTTCTTCCTTTGTTTGGCTGACATGTGCATCGATGATTTAGTGAATTGATAACTTTTTGGCTAGTTAATCTTCCGGCAGATGTTAATCCTTTAGATTTAGGGATGGGCATTTGAATGTGTAAGATATATTTAAGAATAATGAATGTAAGACTATTCAAGCAAGAAACATTCGTCGAATATTTTGCTTAGATATGATGTTTAGTATTACATGCTCTGTCAATATGATTGCAGGTGGTTAATAAGCTTTGAAATTTTCATGTTTAAGAAAATTGTGGCCGATTGTAACTTGGCCCTAATTATTATTATTATTTTGTTTTCAAGGAGCAACAGATATGATTGGTAATTAGTAAGATGTTGTGCATCATTTTGGACATAAACTCGCTAATTGCGCAAGCATATTTCAAAAAGAAAATTACATGCACTCGCTAATTGCGCAAGCAGATTTCAAAAAGAAAATTTTAAGATTTGAACCAAAGAAAATAAACCCTGCAACTTGACATCTAGAAAGGCTTTAGTTGTTTGTTGATTTACACATTGTTATAGCATTAACCTGAAGTACATTAACACGAAGAAGTTAATTTGTCTCAATAATCAGGATGACCATCATTCAAACGATGAATCTTCTTAACTACACATGATTTCCTGTGTTAATAGCCTCAATCCAAGTAAACAAAAGATATCCATATGCAGCTATTAGAACTTATCCTCAATAAATGAGTCAATACTATGCGTTTGAGTTCCCAGATAGGTTTAACCAAGTTTCAATCAGGTTGGACAACCAACGTCACTCGTATGTCTTCCGACATTCATGAGACTATCATTTGTAAGATCATGTTCCCATATTCAGAAAAAGATGGAGGGCACTTTAGGTTTCTAAGTATCCTACCCTATCTCTGGTTGCCAACTAGTTAATCTCATGTTGTAGTTAATCTCATGTTGCTCTTATACGTAACAAGTGCCAAGCTTAGACCCAACATTCATGAGATTATTATGTGTAAGATCATACCCCCACATTCAGAAAATGATTGAGAATACTTTCAGTTTCTGAGTATGTTGACTTAGTTCTTGTTGCCAACTAGTTAAGCTCATGTTGCTCTTATACTCAACAAGTTAACTGCAAGCTTTATTGAATGAGCATCTTTACTTTGTTGTACAGCAAAAAGACAGTATTGAGTTGGTGTATGTTATCACAAACACTCTTGACATAAGGAAGATGCCTAGTGGAGATGAATCACATGCCATACTCTAAAAATTTTGTTTACACCAAGATTGTTTTTAATGCTTCAATTTTAGCAATAACATATACATGTGGTCAATTATAAATATTGAGCCCATTCTATCTTTGCCTCGCCTTTGAGAGTTTTTGTGTTTAAGCCGGTGAAATAATAAACTTCCACTACTATACTAGTCGCAATGAACTATATGGTGACTTCTAACTGTCAAGTATGAAAACCTGAAGTTGTTCGCACCTTTCCTTGTTGAATATTTGCACCATGATGGCTCCATGTATAAGATTGCTTGGCTTCTAGTGCATCTTTTATATGAAAATACAAATATCCTTGCATATCTAAGCCAAGAAATACGACAACCTAATATTCCTCGAGTTCATCAACTAGCATTACGGGTCATTCAACATGCCCAATTTCTTATGGAACATGATAATAATAAGCATGACAAAAGCATGATCAATAAGGATAAATATAAAAAGAGAAAATAGAGCATGAATAGTTTCACAAACTTACAGTAAAATTCTCACATTCATAGATATGCAAATATGTTATTGGCTGAGCCCAACGAGCTGTCCTATTTGAATTCTTTAAGAAACTAGATCCAAAAAAACCATGTCCTCTGTCATCCTCCAGAACATCTTCCAGTCCCACTTCCGCTGGGGTTATTGTATCTGAATAGCAAATAAGACAATAATATGTATTTTATTCTACTACGCGAATTATAATATTTCACCAAAATTGCATAACAAGCATAAGGACTGTGGGTTAAAGCAGCTACGCTCCTTCCTCTCTGGATAAGGAGAGGTAAGAGAACACATGAACGGATGCTTGTAGAAATATCAAATTTTGGTTATACTTTCCAGTCAATGATGTAAGCTAGAAAACCCTAGTCTCCACAAAATAAACAAAACATCCAGCAGAAAGGTTGGTATAACCCCTCTGTCGTATCCCCACCCTCTTTCCATGCCTTGCTCTCTTGATGAATGGAGGAACCAATTGGTGAGAAACAAAACAATAGATGAGAAACCATATAAGAATACCAAAATTTTGAGCCTTCTTTTTTGTAAACAAATTAAATAAGAAACCATTTTTCATATAGCATGAAGCATCAAACACAAAGCTTTACATGAAACATAGGATAATGCATAGCAAATACGTTCTAGCAACAATTAGTGGCTAAAGACAAAGCCACACAAGTGATAGATAATACTTTCACTGAAACTGGCTTACTATAATTGACTTTGACTGAAACTGGTACTTTTTAATTGACTTACTATTATTGTTATTCATATTTTAAGAAGAAATACCAACTTTGACTGAAACTGGCTTGTCCAAAAGCTCCCGTTGAATAATGAAAACTATAATTTGTATCATATCATTGACAGAATTTGATGTTATTGTGATGTGGACGTTGCACATAAGATAATCTTGTGATGTGGTTGTTGTGCAAAATTTAGTATGATCATAACAATCTCGAGCGAGGAATTCTGGGGAGTAACCCCATCCTAGTAATACCTGTGTCAAATGATGTTTAACTTCAGATATTTTACCATGTCCCTAAAAAAATATTGATCCTAATTAATTATCGAAGTAATTTGGAACTATTATTTACGAATGCATTCTAGCAATCTGATAGGAACTAGAAAAGATATGCTTTTTATAGCTCAAAACTGAAAATAAAAGAGAAATTGATTACAATTATAGTGGTAACCTCCTTCCCAAGACGCCAATTGAAGAGGACGCCGCACTCTCCCGAAGAACAATGAACTCTCCCGAAGAACGAGGAACTCTCTCTCGAAGTTACCGAAATAATCAAATCAAGCATACTTAGGGCCGGCCGGCCACCCTCCCCTTTTATAATAATTTAACTAATAGCACAATTACCCAAAAGCCCCTATAATAATAAAATATCACAAAAATACCCAAAATATGTCCATACTGGATCGGATCTATTATTACTCTGCCCCAGAAAACCACATTGTACTCAAGGTGGTGTATGAAGTCTCTGGGGGTCCTACTCCAAGGGAAGGTCGTCATCCCCTCCGGCTTCTGAATCCTCCACTACATCCTCCTCGTCACCCACTAGCAGTAGCTGAAGCTTACGTACTCTGCAATGGTGCCTTGGGATGATCCTCTCGTTGCATCTGAATTACAGCCCCTTCTGTCTTCTCTCTCGTATCTCTACCTCCGTCATTTTCTGAATCTGTGTTCCTTGTAGTGGCACCTCGCTCTTCTCCTGATTGGGTGTATCTGTCACTGTCACTGCCTTCTGCTATCCTCCAATCGTGGGCTGGTTGTGGGAAGATGAGCCGCCCCCAATCCCTCCCGATCTCTTCGTCTCCATCAGGCAATCCTCCACCATCTGAGCATACTCATTGGCCTTCATCAAGTCATGAGGCTTTTGTATGCGCACATCGGTGCGAATGGTAGCCTTCAGCCCCTTCATGAAGGTGCTCTCCATCATCTCATCGAAAACTCCACGTACTCGCCCTCAAAAAGTGACTCAAACCTCTCCATGTAGTCCCTCACCGTGCCATCCTGCCGAGGAAAAGTAGCTGCTCCCGCAAGTTTTCCAAATGAGTGTCGTGAAATCTCTCCACCAATCCCTCCTTGATCTCCTCACACGAGCGAAACGGCCGCCTCTTATCCCTCCACTGGTACCACGCGAGGGCCTCTCCATCTAAACATATCGCCGCCACCTCCAGCTTCTGGTCCTCCGTCATGCGAGAGACCATAAAAATCTCTATGCCATGTAAATCCATGCCATTGGATCATCCCCTCGAATGCAGGCATCTTCAGCTTCCACAACCTGTCCACCGCGAAGGTCCCTTGGTCTCCTCGTCCTCCTGCGTGTCTGGGCTGATGATAATGGTGTCACCTCTCTTGATGCCGCTCATATCCCCTCTGTGGGCCCCCTCGCGATCCCTGTAGCCTCCCTAATCTTTGCCGCCTGCGTAGCAGCCCCGATCTCCTCTCTCCCAATCCCCTCCTCCGTCGTCATCTCGCGCATATTCCCCATAAGTAGGGGTATGTGTGGTTGTCTCTGTGCACCATAACGGGGGTCGTGGGGCTCTCGAAACTCGTCACCCTCGTCGTCGGGCTCCCATAAATAATCTGGAGGGTCGTCGTCATCGTAGTGTGTCACCGGGTGGCCTCGGGGCCCTCGTCGGCTTCTGGAATCATCGCCAATACTGTTTCACCGCCCAAACGTGCCTGCCAGGTGATGATTAAGGGCTCTGGAAGGACGACTCTCCCCATACCTCCTGTGGGGGCTCAGTCAGGGGCATCGGCCCCTGTCGGGCCTCTGCAAGGGCTGTTGACCACTGTTAAAGCCCCTAGTGGGCTCTGCAAGGGGCGACAGCCCCTGCTGGGGCCCCTACTGGGGCTGGCGCCCCTTGCCGAAGCCCTGGGAGGGCTCAATGATGGGCGGCGGCCCCCTGCAGAGTCTTCTGCAAGGGGCGGCGCCCCTTGCCGGCCCCCTGGGGAGGGTCTACAAGGGGCGACCGCCCCTGGGTTGCCACCGCATGTGTTTTTAGACCACGTCTTGGCCTTCTGAGGCTTCCAAAGGTCGTCGTCATTCATCGTGGCTTCCTCCTCGCCTTCCTCGAAGTAGTCCTCGGCGTCGGAAAGCATTTCCTCTTTAAAAGCTTCCACATTTCCCTTTTCTTTCTCCAAAGGTGTCGCCTTTCGCAAAAAATTAGGATTTCGCCCTCTTTTGTTTGAATAGCCGTCGCGAGCCCCGTGATTTGTTGCAAGATCTGTACGAGTGTTTTTGTCACAGTTTGTTTTCGATCGTACGCTTTTCGTGCACGTACTCTTGTCCGTACACGTATTTATTTTGGACATTTATTGTATCCGAACCCTATGATGTAATCAGATGTATATGCCATTGTGACCGTCTCGAAGAATATTTATTTGTGGACATATTTTGGAATGTCATTTCCCGGGTCATTCACCCACGAAATGGCTTTGTTTGAAGTAGTGTCGTAGTTTTCGCTTTGTCGTTTAGACCTTTCTTTTTTTAGTTTCGTTTCCCGTCGCCGTACCCGTGACCGATCCCTTAGTTTTGTTTCTGTCGTCGACACGGTCGTCCCGGTATTTTTCTCAGAATTTTCGGGCTCCGTTTGACCCACTTCCACTTTTTCCCCAGTTTAAATATTGGTTAACCCTAAGCTTCAAAGGTATTATCCCCTAATAATTATTTAATATCCTAATCTCTCCCTAATGTTTGACCTAGCCCTTTTCCCCTCTTGGCCGAACTCACCCACTCACACACACAGTTACACATTATAATAATAATTTATTATAACTAATAATATCAGTTTTAATCTAAAACAAGACCCTACCTAAAACCCTAACTATTTTAATAATCCTAACCCTAGCCCATGTGACCCTAGCCTCTCCTGTAAAATTAGCCTGGGCCAATTCTTTTTCTCCCAAATAGCATCAGCCGCCGCCCCTAAAAATTTCCTGCCGCACTTCACCCCTCCCTCTCACCTCGCGCGCGCCGCCCTCTCATCCCGACGCCGTCTTCTCCGTGCAGCCGCCGCCCGGACGCAGCGCCGCGCGCCCCGTCAGCCCGCGCGCAGCCCTCGCGAGGGCGTTTGCCCCCGCAGCGGCGCGCTCCTCCGGCCCGCGCCGTCAGCCTCTGGCCCTCCCCAGCGCGGCCTCCCCGCTGTCCGCGCACGACGAACTGCCAGCCGTTGACAACTCGTGGCAATCACCCGGTAGCCGAGTTGGTGATCCTCCCTCTTTCCGGTTAGTATCGACGCTGCCCTTTTTATTTCAGATTTCCAACACATTTGGGACAGAGTTTTTGATCAATCTTGGACCTAATAATCAGTAATTGACATGTTATAAGAAGAGCAGCTAGTGGACTTAATGAAACGTTGCTAATATTTTATTTACAATCAGATAACAAGCTAGTATCATTAACCTTATGATGATCAACTTTTGGACCCATTAATAAGAAGTTGGCACGCTCAATGTTAGTTGATAATTTGGTACGCACAATTTCCTAGCTTCGGTTAGTTTCTGTTGCTAGCGCTTTAGCGTTGCTAATCTTTTAAATCCGATAACAAGTTGGAATCATAAATAATGTGTTAACAAACAACGGTAACTTACTAAGTTGATGTTGTCATGATGTAACATTAATATTGATGTGGACCCCGTACCAGATTGGAGAACCTAATTAAAATTGGTTCATTAGACGTCTTAGGTTGCCTAATAAATTCTGGTTCCGTCGTAACGAACTCATTCGTGCACATGATTTTTCAACAGAGTACCCGTCGTTACGTGCCGTACGCACTACAGGAATCCAACCCCTGACGTCGCTACCCGACGTCAGAGTAGCTCTCGCGTAGTGTTGAGGTAAGTCTCTCTCCGTATGAATCATCACATTGCATGTTAATCAACCTAAAACTCGTAGTCTCTGATCGTTTGTAACTCACTAATCAAGATTAATAAATTGGGACTGTAGGCTGGACTGCGATCTGAACACATAGGTAGACTCGGACTGATTGAGCAGGATCATGACTGGTTGTTTTTCAGGCAAGTGATACTTGCCAGCTTTCTGTTTAGGCCACGTCTTAGGCCATTTTGTACAGTAGCGTAAAAGAGACTAGGCAGTGAAATGATAACTGTTTAGACGACACTTTTTAGATCTAGCTTGACAACGAAGCTAGATCTGACACCCTTATCATGCTTGCATTCATGCTACCATACCATGTTTAATTTCAATTAACGGTACGCAAATTATCTGCTCATTGCCATGTCATTACATGCATCTAATGTTTCATCGTGATTGCGTAGCACACGCTACACTTATTGTAATGATTGAGTCTAGGCACCTGCTTTGCGGGCACAACCCTATACCAAAAACACTTCCTGACTCGTGATCCGGAAGGTAGTCGCCAGTCCTTAATGAAAAACACTTCCTGGACTCGTGATTCAGAAGCGAGCTCACGTACTTGGGAAACCAATGCTCGACACACTGGAGAGGGGTAGGGTTAAGCTATCACGCAGCGTAGAAAGGATGCCTGATCCGCTCCTTCAGCTGTAAGAAGTAAACCCTGTGCACATCGTGAAATGATAATGTTCGTGAAATGATAATGTTCGTGACGCGTAAAAACAGTGTTTTTCGTAGCTTCTGCTATGACGTGCATGCATGTCATCATGTCATCTTAAATTCTTGCATTCTTTAAATGTCATGTCAATTTATTATTAGAACTGCTAGTCGCTCTTTTATTATTTGTATCCTTGCACAAAAGTCCTCTGCTTTCTTTAGGAGACTTTTGTTGCCATGTGCCCTTTTCTCTTTGGGTGTCACATGTCAGGTTTTGAGCCTGACTTAGTTACAGAGGACGACAGGTTGCTGACGTTCAGTTCGAGGATTCCGGTCCTACCCTTGGTCTCAGCCGGTGACTTTCTTTTAATTGTTGTTACCTTCTTAGTAGCTGTTGTTAGGTTGTTAGGTGCGTAGCACCATTACTTGTTGTAGTTACGGCCATGCTTTAGGCCTATTGTTCAGACTTGTACTTTTTGTGACTATTCTGTGATGTTGGAATTATATTCTGGATGTTGGTGGATGATTCCTTTTATATCTGCTTTGCTATTATCATTGTTGTTATTTCGTCGCAATGCAAAGGACCTGCTACTATTTGAAATTTTTACATACGCTTATCAGACTGCAGCTTCACAGCTCCACGTCTGAGCGGACCTCCTCATGTTTCGCCTTCCATATTCGGGGAGCGGTACGTGCCATGTTTTATTGGTGGCCCATGCAGGTCATTTTGCATCCGTGAAATATCGGAACAACAATAATGATAAACAACATCCAATTAAATATTCGGAAAATCCAAGTCATGATTAAGTCTAATCTGAACGTTTTCCTGTCTTTGATGGTAGGAAGACTTTGATAGACGTCCAAGTTTGTTAGTCAGGTGCCTTCGTCAGAATTAAGTTGCACTCGTCTTAGGTTACCTTAGTAGTCCCTTACCCAGCCCTGACCATATTAGACTTCTAGAGCTTCTCTTTTAGCCGTTCGTTTGAGTCCGACAAATTCGGGCCCAGCGGAACGTAATCTTGACTTCTCTTAGGACACTTCCCTGAGACCTCTATTACAGTCTAGACTATTAGAGAGTCTTAGCACTATGTTTTCCTGATCTCTAGTTGGCCCGGTGAATAGAACCACTGATCCTTATCTTTTCTTAATCATCACACTTCGATGTTATCGACCGTAGAATTCCATCGTAGCCCTTCTTGAATCATATCCTAGGTGTACTTTGTATAGATCACGCGACCATATTCCTTGCCCCCGATACACGTGATCGTTTCCCGACGATTATCGATAAACTTTCGAATCTTCTCCGTTGCAAATCTTGATTTTTTTTCAAAGTTATTTTCGATTTTCCTTATTAAAGGTTTTCGCTAAGTTTAAAATTTTGTTTCTAAACCCTCTTCCTATATATTTAATTCCTCACTTTACGATTGAGTTAAAATTTCCTTCGTAGATTTTGAAGTCTATTGGTTGTAAGCTTAATTACTATCTCGTAACTATTTTCTGATATATACTTTCGCATTTCGGTTTAGAAACTTTATTACAATTTTGAAAATTCAATATACCACCTTTTCTAAACTACGAGATTCATTTTAACCGCTTACCATACATACTTTAAAATATTTTTTCAAGCTAAATAGAACTTCAATTATTTTTATATATCAGTTCTAGGTACGTCGTACCCGTACTTTAAAATCTTTGTATAAATCCGTTTCTTTTGGCAAATCCTGGTTCCTCTAAAAAGTATTTTCAATATTATTTATTTTAAATTTCTCCCCAGTTTAAAGACTTTGAAAACATTTAACATGAGCTTAAATTTTCTACACTTCAGTTGATCTAATTTCATTCTTTGACTTTCGAAACTTTTGCCGAAATTATTAAAATACTGCCGTATAATATTTCTAACATCCATCTTTAAAGTTCGTGTAAATGTTTTACTTCTTCTTTATAATGATTTTTCAATAAGCCAATAAACTATTTTCCCTTATTATGTATATGCGACTCAAACTTGTTTCGAACAACTCATTTTATCGCCCTTCAAAAAAAGATATTTTCTATGCAAAAGGGAACTTCAACTTTTGAAGCACGGCAGTTTTTATACTTTTCGTATTTTTAACTTATGTCATTTACACAATATTTCTCTTTATCCTATAAGGGTATTATTATATCTTCCTTTCCTCTACCTAAACATCCAGAAATATATCCCTGATTCACCTAACCAAGTTGTCTCTTTATACTCGTCCTATCGGAACTCGTACTTTCCGATCTTTTCTTCGTAACGTTTTGGGTTCAGGTTTCCTTCTATTGTTTAGACATTAGTGCTTATCGTTTCCTGGTCAACTCTAGTTTAGTAGTGGGTCTTTGGTTTTTGGTATGTAGTCGTGGTGCGTGTATATAGGTAGCGTGTGTAGACCTGTATGAGTGTATTATCCGAAGGATATTAAGGATGTCTCTTGTGCTATGTTGTATATCCAGTGTTATTCATGATATATGTGTGAAGTTGTATGGATGATATTAATTATATGTGTGGATAGCTATACCACTATAGGAATGTTTGTATATATATTGGAAATTGTATTGGAGTATATACTAGTAATGTATGTAGTTTGAAGAAACTTGTAAATGCTTGATATATATAAATTAGTAAGTCATGTGCATGTTAAGTGTAATGATAATAGGTGTACTTATAGTTAAGTGGGTAGGCATATTATATGACCTATATGTTAGTACGTGTGAGCGTGTGCTGGTGCGTACATATGTACTGTGCTTAGACGTAAGTAGTTATGTATGTGCTGCATGAGTATATGTAATATACGTATGGTAATAGGAATATAGTTTTGTTTATATTGCTTGCCTTGATGGGATGTTGTGCGTGTGCGTGTACACCATGAGATATACACGATTATGTTATGACTTAAACTATGTATGGATAAGTAGATGTGTTTGTATACTAATTATAGGTAGATGACTATAGTGAACATGTATGTGGCTATACGATGAATGCATGTATTAAAGAGTGTATTATAATAATATGTGTGCAGATATTTGTAATATTATTATGGTATGTAAAGTGATTGAGTTATGTGGGTTTAACCTGACTAAATATTAAGTGTGATTGATGGTATGATATGTGTGTGGTTATGTTGGTAGATATACGTATTGGAGTGGTGTATATGTATAGATACTGTGTTATGTATATAGAGTATTCTGATGTGGGTTTTGAGTCTCACTCAAGCTTGAGTGGGTATACTCTAAGTATATTGTTACATATGTCTGTGGTTTACGTATAGTACTATAAATGTAGTAATGAATGATGTATGTATAGTGATAGGATTGGTTGAGTCTGGTTGTGTTACGCGCATGATTATATAGATATAGGTGTGGGTCTAGTGGTATAGTTATATATTAAAGACTTACATGTTTGAATGCATATAGCTAAACTTGGTGTGCAGAATGTGCTAAGTATATTGTGGTATGAGTGGTAAGTATGAATGGTATGATAGCGTGTGTGGGTGTGCACCATACACTGGTAAGTATGTGCTTAGTTATAGGTATTTGTGACTATAGTATGTGTGGCGTGTCTTGAATATAGTTACAGGACTGTATGTGTTGTGAATATATGGTGAAATATTTGCGTGCATTTGAATAGCTATATCTTTGTGAAAGTATAATAGTGGTGAATATATATTAGATATAGTAAGCCTGATTTAATATTATATGGTGTGATTACATGTGTTGATATGTTGGTGTTGGATGTGTACTAGGAGATATGGGGAACAGAATATCCATGTTTTTGGTACGTGGGTAGTTATCTATACGTAAGTACTAGGATCAAATTTGCTGATGTGAAACTATTTTGTGTATGTATATGTACCTTGGTTGTGATAAATGAGTGATAGTTATATAAGGATGTACGTGACTATATGAATGATTGAAGTACGTGTATGAATTTGACTGACTGTGATAGGTATAAGTATATAATGGGCGTACATATATACATGTTGGTAGTATTAATGTTTGACTACCTAGCGCATATATAAGCACTTGTAGAGGCTATATCTGGTTTGAAATATAATGTGGTATGATTGGGGTAGTTACTAGAGTGGCTAGATGTATTTACAGTTAGAAAGTCCAAGGACGGACTTTATCCAAGGTGGGTAGGATGTCACGGTCTGTTTTCGATCGTACGCTTTTCAAGCACGTACTCTTGTTCGTACACGTATTTATTTTGGACCTTTCTTGTATCCGAGCCCTATGATGTAATCAGATGTATATGCCGTTGTGATCGTCTCGAAGAGTATTTATTTGTGGATATATTTTGGAATGTCATTTCCATGGTCGTTCGCCTACGAAATGGCTTTGTTTGCAGTAGTGTCGTAGTTTTCGCTTTGTCGTTTAGACCTTTCTTTTTTAGTTTCGTTTCCCGTCGTCGTACCCGTGACCGATCACCTTAGTTTTGTTTCTCTCGTCACCACGGTCCCCCCGGTATTTTTCTCAGAATTTTCGGGCTCCGTTTGACCCACTTCCACTTTTTCCCCAGTTTAAATATTGGTTAACCCTAAGTTTCAAAGGTATTATCACCTAATAATTATTTAATATCCTAATCTCTCCCTAATCTTTGACCTGGCCCTTTTCCCCTCTTGGCCGAACTCACCCACTCACACACACAGTTACACGTTATAATAATAATTTATTATAACTAATAATATCAGTTTTAATCTAAAACAAGACCCTACCTAAAACCCTAACTATTTTAATAATCCTAACCCTAGCCCATGTGACCCTAGCCTCTCCTGTAAAATTAGCCTGGGCTAATTCTTTTTCTCCCAAATAGCATCAGCCGCCGCCCCTAAAAATTTCCCGCAGCACTTCACCCCTCCTCACCTCGCGCGCGCCGCCCTCTCTCATCCCGATGTTGTCTTCTCTGTGCAGCCCCCGCAGCGGCGCGCTCCTCCGACCCGCGCCGTCAGCCTCCGGCCTCCCCAGCGCGGCCTCCCCGCTGTCCGCGCACGACGAACCGCCAGCCGTTGACAACTCGTGGCAATCACCCGGTAGCCGAGTTGGTGATCCTCCCTCTTTCCGGTTAGTATCGACGCTACCCTTTTTATTTCAGATTTCCAACACATTTGGGACAGAGTTTTTGATCAATCTTGGACCTAATAATCAGTAATTGACATGTTCTAAGAAGAGCAGCTAGTGGACTTAATGAATAACGTTGCTAATATTTTATTTACAATCAGATAACAAGCTAGTATCATTAACCTTATGATGATCAACTTTTGGACCCATTAATAAGAAGTTGGCACGCTCAATGTTAGTTGATAATTTGGTACGCACAATTTCCTAGCTTCGGTTAGTTTCTGTTGCTAGCGCTTTAGCGTTGCTAATCTTTTAAATCCGATAACAAGTTGGAATCATAAATAATGTGTTAACAAACAACGGTAACTTACTAAGTTGATGTTGTCATGATGTAACATTAATATTGATGTGGACCCCGTACCAGATTGGAGAACCTAATTAAAATTGGTTCATTAGACGTCTTAGGTTGCCTAATAAATTCTGGTTCCATCGTAACGAACTCATTCGTGCACATGATTTTTCAACAGAGTACCCGTCGTTACGTGCCGTACGCACTACAGGAATCCAACCCCTGACGTCGCTACCCGACGTCAGAGTAGCTCTCGCGTAGTGTTGAGGTAAGTCTCTCTCCGTATGAATCATCACATTGCCTGTTAATCAACCTAAAACTCGTAGTCTCTGATCGTTTGTAACTCACTAATCAAGATTAATAAATTGGGACTGTAGGCTAGACTGCGATCTGAACACATAGGTAGACTCGGACTGATTGAGCAGGATCATGACTGGTTGTTTTTCAGGCAAGTGATACTTGCCAGCTTTCTGTTTAGGCCACGTCTTAGGCCATTTTGTACAGTAGAGACTAGGCAGTGAAATGATAGCTGTCTAGAGGACACTTTTTAGATCTAGCTTGACAACGAAGCTAGATCTGACACCCTTATCATGCTTGCATTCATGCTAACATGACATGTTTAATTTCAATTAACGGTACGCAAATTATCTGCTCATTGTCATGTCATTGCATGCATCTAATGTTTCATCGTGATTGCGTAGCACACGCTACACTTATTGTAATGATTGAGGCTAGGCACTTACTTTGCGGGCATAACCCTATGCCAAAAATACTTCCTGGCTCGTGATCCAGAAGGTAGTCGCCAGTCCATAAGGAAAAACACTTCCTGGACTCGTGATCCAAAAGCGAGCTCACGTACTTGGGAAACCAAGGCTCGACACACTGAGGAGGTGTAGGGTTAAGCTATCACGCAGCGTAGAAGGAAGCCTGATCCGCTCCTTCAGCTGTAAGGAGTAAACCCTGTGCACATCGTGAAATGATAATGTTCGTGAAATGATAATGTTCGTGACTTGTGAAAACAGTGTTTTTCGTAGCTTCTGCTACGACGTGCATGCATGTCATCATGTCATCTTAAATTCTTGCATTCTTTAAATGTCATGTCAATTCATTATTAGAACTGCTCGTCGCTCTTTTATTATTTGTATCCTTGCACAAAAGTCCTCCGCTTTCTTTAGGAGACTTTTGCTGACATGTGCACTTTTCTCTTTAGGTGTCACATGTCAGATTTTGAGCCTGACTTAGTTACAGAGGACGACAGGCTGCTGACGTTCAGTTCGAGGATTTCGGTCCGACCCTTGGTCTCAGTCGGTGACTTTCTTTTAGTTGTTGTTACCTTCTTAGTAGCTGTTGTTAGGTTGTTAGGTGCGTAGCACCATTACTTGTAGTTACGGCCATGCTGTAGCCTATTGTTCAGACTTGTACTTTTTGTGACTGCTCTGTGATGTTGGAATTATATTCTGGATGTTGGTGGATGATTCCTTTTATATCTGCTTTACTATTATCATTGGTGTTTTGTCGCAATGCAAAGGACCTGCTACTATTTGAAATGTTTACATACGCTTATCAGACTGCAGCTTCACAGCTCCACGTCTGAGCGGACATCCTCATGTCTCGCCTTCCATATTAGGGGAGCGGGGCGTGACAGTTTTCTCCACGCCGTCAAATCTTTGCTCCGTTGCCGCTTTATCCTTTTCCACCAAACCCCTAAGTTTCTCCACGGCCTTCTTCAATTCCTTGATTTTGCCGTCAAACTTTTCCTCCAAAGATTCGATCTTTTCCTTGGATCTAGTCGTCATCGCTATAGATCTTTGATGCTCTGATACCAATTTGATGGGAACTAGAAAAGATATGATTTTCATTGCTCAAAACTAAAAAATAAAAGAGATAAATTGATTACAGTTATAGGGTAACCTCCCTTCCAAGATGCCAATTGAAGAGGACGTTCACTCTCCCGAAGAACGATGAACTCTCCCTCTAAGATACCAAAATAATCAAATCAAGCATACCTAGGGCCGGCCAACCACCCTCCGCTTTTATAATAATTTAACTAATAGCACAATTACCCAAAAGACCCTACAATAATAAAATATCACAAAAATACCAAAAATATGCCCCTACTGGGCCGGATCTATCAGAATCTTCCGATGTGAAAACATTCACTTTTTGGTGCTGTGAAATGGGCACCAGTCAGAGACGCAATCATGCCCCCTGTCACTTCCTCTCTTTCCAAGCATCATAATCACATAATACTTGGGTCTTGAAACTAAACATTGTTCAAGATACACAACTCAAGATAGTTGTCAGATTAGAAAATGAGAAATCATTTGATAAAAATAATGACTCCAACTTCAAAAGTACATGCATGCATACATCCTTTCTACTAGTTTCTCATACACTATCGAATGATTTACTTCCATTTTGGAAGCTCATTCCACAGGATGCATCTCACATTCAGCGGCCGATCCATAAATAAATCCTTGAGAGGGCCACACACACACACACACACACACACACACACACACACACACAAAGAGAGGGATAGAGGGAGAGGGGGAGAGAGAGAAAGAGATGAAAAAATCCAATTATGTAGGAAGTAAATTAGAGAAAATCAAGTTTGGTTTAACTTCCTTTCTTTTCAGCCCTTTTTGCATTACAGAGAGAGAGAGAGAGAGAGAGAGAGAGAGAGAGAGAGAGAGAGTTTAGTGTGGATGCAATTTGCACTACGGCCTTTTGCAGGTATATTCATACTATTAAAAGTATTGAATCTAGATGGACATGACATGGCTTTCCTGTGAGGTTCAACATCTATTATATATAACTAAGCTAAAAGGTCTTTCATCAAGAAAATGCCATGTTTTTTTTCAAGCACCATAGAGCTCTACGCCATCCTCCTTTAAATTTTTAAGTCCTTTCTCTCCCCCTCTCTCACATCTTGGAAATGTTATGGACAAATTATTTTACAAGTTACTCAATGTTATCTCATCTATATTGTTCCCAAGCTGATATTTAGAAATGTTATGGACATCATTATTTTATAAGGTACTTAATGTCATCACATCTATTATTTATAACGCTCTATATTTCTTCCAAAAACTATTCTTTTAGGGGATATAATTGCTATAATCATTTTATTAAGTAAATATTAAACTATTAATTATTTTTTATTTCAATATAAAGAAGAGAATGTTAAATTTTGGATATTAGCATTGTTATTAATAATTATGAATGGCGGTTTCAATTTAGAACTTCGACTTATAGTTATTTTTCTTTCTAATAATAGCATATTCCTTTTCTTTGCCAAACAACATATATATAATGTGCTATATTGCAAGGACAATGCAATTTTAATTTAATATGCAATCTTGATATGGAAAGATACAGTTTTAAGCCTTGGGTACCCAGAATGGCATGCCATCCACAACATCTTGGTATATGCATGAGACAACTACTTTTTATTATAATATGATTATTCTTTCTTTTACTGTAAAAACACCATATTTTTAATCTTAAATGTTATATGCATGCTTGAGGCCCAAGCTGAGTCATTAATTCACATGACCAAACGTAAACAACATGTTAACGCAAAACCCATGAACTTAGAACTTATGTAGAACTTTTCTTAGATCTGAAACGTAGCCTCTGCCTTATACAACAAAATTGGATATGCCGTAACGTTTGTACATTATACTTATAAATTAATGCTTACAATATTGTGTAAATTTATGATTTTAAGGATTATTGCTAATCCATAAATTGAGTTCTAATATAATCCAAATCTAGATTTGGTTCTAGTCACGCGCCACTTTCCAGTAAGGGACGAGACGAAACAGGTCCGCGATGTATTTAAATACATCAACGTAATTGTTGGATACTAGTGCAAACTCAGGTCATTCAGCATTTTCTCAATGAGCAACACAGATAATAATATAAATTTTATTACATCAAGATCCCAATGCTTCAAACATAAAGTAATAAACTCAAAAGGTATGAAGGTCGTTACAATTGCTTATTACAATAAGAATATAAAAGTACTGAACACATTCATGCTGAAACGATAATTAACTACTGGACTAAAAGGGAATGCTGGATAACTTAAAAGGATCTGTGTTATTCATTACTGATGGCCTCCCGGTTCTCAACATCTAACTGTGGTCCCTCCACAAACGCATATTCAGGGAACATTTTAAGAATGAATCGTCAATAACCTTGTGCAAGATAGGTTTCCGAAATAAAGAGATTACAGATAACAATGAAATCAAGAACAATATGATACAATAGAAAGATCATCTTCGTGGATCACAAAGGTATGTTAGGACCTGTGGCTACACAATACACTAAACAAGGGTGTAAATAGTGTAAAGTCAAGCAAATATGCGCAATTAAAAGTTACTAATAATTAAACGCACAACGCAGAGGAAATCAAAACAATTATCTCAATAACAACAAGAAAGAAAAATACGCCAATGCAAATGCAAACGCAAAAAGTATCCTGGTTTGGATCCCTACACTGGGGCTCCTACTCCAGTCCTATCCTCCTAAACTAGAGCGGTAGAGTTCTACTAATGCTTCATAAATTGGGACATACAAATACACTCTTCATAAGTACAATCCCTAACCAGGACAATCCCTAAATTGTGATATAGAGAAAAGTCTCCAAGAGGAGTAAATCCCACACTATGTACTCACAACCCGAGTTTTAGGTTTCGTAACAAAAAGAAACGAAAATACAATCTTACTAATGCCTTGAATAAATCTTACTAATGTGTGTGTAAAGACAAGGAAGATTGAAATCACCAGGTGCTAGATGATGATGAGCTTAGATGCACTTGGAAGCTTCTCCTTAAACTAAGGTTAACCACCACTAGATTAACATATTTAGTGTAGGAGAAGAGAGTGAGAAGAGAATGCTTTCTCTAAGCAAAATGGCTCTCTAAAATGACTTCTATATCAATGGAAAGATGACCAAGAATCCCTCTCATCTCAAAACGGCTCAAAACCCAAGAAAATACCTCAGCAAAAACGCAGCCAACGGCTATAAACAGACAAATTACTGAGTCGTCAGACATCTGGTGAAATGTTTCCAAATGGCTGATCCACTGCACAGACGCCTGAGAACAAAGCATCAGGCGCCTGTCAGAATGAGATGGACAGCTGAACAAAGACGAAAGTCCAATCTCCAAGCGTCAGACGTCTGATGAACACTTACTAGACGACTGAACCATTGTGCAAACGTCTAGTAAGCCTTCTTTAGACGGCTGCCAAATATGGGTTCCACCAGACAGAGAGCACAAGAAAATTTGCTCATACTGTAAGGCGCTTGGAGTTCATGACCCAGACGTCTGAACCACTGTGTAGACGCCTGGTCGTAGACCATCAGGCAACTGACCCATGACTGTGTCAAGCAAATCAAAAAGCCGACATGCCAGATGTCTGGTGCCCCTACACCAAGCGTCTGATCTAGCTCTAGCTCTAAAAACACAATGAAGAGTGTTTTGAGCAATGGACCAAATGGAGTGGGTTCTACATGACATATAAAGAACCATGTGATGGAAATGATGCATATAAGTGCATGTGCATCTATTCAAGGCTTAACAAGTATTCTATATAGAAAAGTAAAATACATGAAGAAGTACAAAAAGTATTACACTGAAGTCAAAGACTCTTCATGAAATCTTTTGCTCCAAAATCTTGAACATTCATCCACCATCATCTCATCACCTATTGTTTTGTCTCCCCATCAAGATAATCAATTGTTAATCTGAGACTAAAACAAATGAGATGATTAACATACAACATAATATTGGTCATCATCAAAACAGCATTGGTCTTGAACTTAAGAACCAACAAGGTACACATATAAAAGTAACGAATAAAGACAAGCATGACAAATAGGTGCCTATTAACAAATTACTATCTAATTTTCATCTATAATATCAATGTGCTTCTAATCTAGCGATGTACTCAAATCCGAGGGTACAATATGCAACATGTGAGCATCACCCATGCCTTAGAGCACTAATCCGGGCCAATAATAATCGGGCCAATAATAATCAATAAATGCAATCAAGTATGATCAAACATAATCATGTACGGTAACAGACAAGTGATATCCAGTTGCTCCCGTACCCTCATACCATGAGTTCCACATCCCAATGTGTCGTATGCTAGTGCATTGTCTAATACAGTAAACAAATATAGTGACATAACTAGTGAATAAACATTAGAAACAGTAACAGATACGGTATCAATACGGTATCAGAATCAACAAACAGGTGACTACGATGAAAAATATAAGATCATTAACAATAAACATGTATAATGATAAGGTATAATAGACATCGTCTATCAATTGGCAATAAGAAAGAAAGCAAGGTATCCGTGTATTTTAAACATGAAAGAAAATGTAGACATTCGGAATTTCTGCCTCAACAATACTTTGCTTAGTTATGTATTTCGTTGTTAATCATGTTTAACATCTAAATGTTGTTGGATTTTATGGATGGTCAAGTAAACACTAGATAGTGGTGAATAGTGTTTTTAAAATAAAACAAGAAAGATATCTAAAAGAGTTACCAATTAGAATCTTTTCAACAACCAAATATCAACTTAAAACTTCCTCGGAAATAATAATAGATAAAAAGATAGTAATCGCAATAATAAACAAAGATTAAACAATTAAACCAGACAAGTGCAAATGCAAATACCAAGATATATCCTGGTTCGGTCTCCCTGACCTACTCCAGTACCCAAGCTTCTCGCTTGAGATTTTCACTATTACTCTTGCAAATCTGTAAGAAATACAACCTTTAACACCAAACCGGTATCAAGAAAACTACACCTCTCTCAACTTGATAGAACCTTTTACAAAGCAATTGAGAAACAAGTTCCCATAGCCTTTAAAGATGTGAACATGAGGATTTGATCTAAGCTAAGGAGTGAAATTTTGTTCAAAAGATTAGAACTTTGGATCAAGAGAATTCTTTTGAAAGAAGTATGGCTTTCATATTTAAAAAATCGGGAGAAGGGCATTCTAGGATAAGCACTTTGGATTTTCTTAACTTGATATTTCTTAATCCTAATCATCTGAGCTTAATCCCTATTTATAGTGATGAATATATACCAAAGAAAATTACAAAACAACCCGTTAAACGGCTAGATAACTGGTAATTTCTGAAGGCTAACGCAGTCAATGGTAACCTGATTAGTCGACTAGTAAGCTCTATTGGTAGACTAATGGTTCACAAATGAATTGAGATGATTATCACTATTAACCGACAGTGAACTTTATTGATCAACTAATAACTTATGTTAGTCGACTAAACTGAGCATATAAAAACTAGCTTGAGTTTTTGTCTTCTATTAGTCGACTAGTAAATGGTGTTGGTTGCCTAATGTCTGAGAACTAGTTTGTTAAACTCTGATACGCTGGTCAACTAGAAACCTATATTGGTCTACTAGTGGTATAGAGAACACACAGTTTTAAGAAGGAAACTTATAGTTTTGATAATGATTAAGTTCAGGATAATTCTAAGTCTTTTATCCTAAGGTTTCATGCACGTGTAGGTGTATCTTCAAGGCTTTATCAATTTACGATAAGTCAAATAATATAATTCACAAACTTGAATTTGATTGATGTCTTTTGCTTCATGTCCTTTGTCATAAATGTCGTCATTCATTATTATTGCATACGTGTCAATGCTTAATATACGCATCTCCTAATATCTGCACAAAACATATTAGTGCAAGCATAATGCTTGATCATCTTCAAACCACATATTGAGGTAACCAATATCCAACACATGTATGGTCATGGTATTTAGTATTCTAATTTACTCATGTTACATGTACCAGCCATATTTAAAAGTCAATGGCATGCTACACAGTATTGACACAAGTCCAAGTTCACACTACAGATTCATTGCAACTTCGTGAACGTGTAGATGAACATATATTCCCATAGACTAAAATGTTCAGTATTTAGAACCATCAATTTCAAGCAAGGAATCAGCAGCGGATTCGTGACAAGGCTCAACCAAGTGGAAGCTACACGCCAACCATCAAAAGTACATTGTCATTTTTACATCATTAACCATGAGTGTTACATGACAAGGTCCTCATGCGCAGGGAATAATGTATTGGTCGCTTACAATTATATGTTCATTTGTAACAGTAAAAATGGCAAAAGTTTACATGCTACAAGAAACAAGGCCTACAATTCACAGCCTACAGGAAATGGGCCGAGAATTCACATTTTCCCCACAATGTATTTAGCCAAAAATATACCAAATCCAAACAATTAGTTTAGAAAAAAATTCCCATCATTTCAGTTTGGGTTCAATCAAAGAGCAAGCAACAAAATCTTAGCAAATATTTTTTAGGCATTAAGTTCAAGCTATCAGTTATTTTCACATTTACCTAACCATTATAATCATAAGAATTTCTTCAATTTCAATTACCCTAATTAAAATCCATTAGAGGAACCTACATTTTCGATCAGATATGCGAATCTCCTAGCGTTTGCTGCGAAAGAACATGGCAGCAGCTCCGGTGTCAGCTGAGGCAGGAGTTTTTTTTTTTTTTTTTTTTTTTTTTTTGGGGGGGGGGGGGGGGGGGGGTGGGGCTCTAGTTGTCATAGAGGAAGAAGAGTGGGATCGGAAGATGGATGGAGGCTCAGGTAGGGGATTTATTTGGTTTGTTTTGATTTTTTTCCTGGAAGAGGAGAGCTGGAGAAAGAGAGGGAGGGAGTGACGGTGTGGTCTGGTGGGCCAAGGATTGAGGGGGAGAAGATAATGAGAAAAAATGGATTGATGTATATACATATATTTATAGTTATGTAATGTTTAACTTTGTTGTTATTACTTTATTTAATTATTAAATCAATTAATTAATGTTAATGGGGTTATTAAGTGGGGTTAGACTGGCAATGGGAGAGTGTTTGGGAAGATGAGGGGTAGTTGGGTTAGTTGGGTTCAGGTCGGGTTAGCAGGTTGCAGGTTACGGCCTTACGGGTTTGCTTTAAAAATTGAATAAAAATTCAAATTAATTCTTTAAAAATATGAAAAATTCCAAAAAATTATAAAAATTAAAATTGAAAAAATCTGAAATGTATACAAATTATTTTTATAAAAATTACAATGAGTTAGGTCAGGTTCATTACAGTTCTAATCCCAATCTGGAAAAATATTGAGGTTCCCTTTGATTTGCACTATCCTAAGCAAACTATTTTTAATGTAAGATCTATTTGCAAGTCAAACTCAAGAGGTAAACACAATAAGACTCAAATGCACTGCATATTAATGAACTTATATGAGCCTCATCTGTTTGTCTTTTAGACATACTAAGTACGTATAAAGATATACCATAGGTAGAAATTGAGTAAGAAAATCAATTTTTCTTAGTTTAACGTTACAATTACATCTCAACTAAAATTTAATAATTAATATCTTTTTGTTTGATTTGAATAATTCCTTGAACAAATGTATTACTGCTAGAGCTAAAAACTAATTTTCTTTGATATCATGTATTGAGAAACCAATGGCTTCTTCTTTTACTGGAACGGAGATATATTTTTGTATACACTGCAAAAAGACTACTCTGATTATCATGGATACACTTTAAAATCAATTGAATCGTGGCTTAGCCAGTAGTCTAGGCTTGAGCTGCAATCATTTCTAAATGATAATAAAACCTACAAAAATCTCTTATAGGCATGTCATATGTGGCGATGTGTAAGAAGTGAAGCTACTATATTTCCATGCACATGCAAAAGGTCCAAAAAAATTCTCTTTCCATTTTCTGAATAGAACTTAAAAGAGGGCATTACATGGTTTTTAATAGTGAAATCCCACTTTTAATTTGGAGAGAGGGAAAGTTGGCAATTATTGGAAGCGATGAACTTTACCAGAAAAACCACATAAAATTCAATATTTCTTAGTTTAAGGATTAGACTCCTATAATTTTTTCTACACTAACCTTTGGGAAGTCTTTCTAGCCTTAAATTTCCATATCTACATATGAGTAGTTGAGTACTCAATCAATGAAAGCTTATCATATCCACTTTTCTTTTTGTTCAATCCGTATACAATTAGCATTTGTTTGCTTAAATTTTTTTTCATTATGAAGGGGTCAATATTTTTAAGCACATGCATTAGGCACACATGTTTACAAACTAGTAAATGACTAAGCAAACACCAAGATCACGATGGAACTGTATCCATGCTTGTCCAAGGATAGTGAGAATTCATAGACATACACAGGCAATGTTGCAAAGAAAAGCTTGGTGCAGTATTGCTCTCAAAGTTGTGTGCATGCGTGCGTGCATACATCCATCCACCATCCATCATACATACATACATACATATGCGATCCTTTGAGAACAATTCTCAGACTAACTTCATAATGTATGTGTGTGTATATGCATGCACGATCCTTTGAGAATAGTTCTCCAAATTAAGCTTCTTAAGAACACAGCAGGTTATCCCATGAATGATTCAAAACATTCATCTTGATCTATGCACTTAAATTAGCCTAAAATGAAAACCGTAGACATTCCAAGCTTTTTTTGCCCATAGATCACATTATTGCATTAAATACATTATTTTTAGCAATTAAAAAGGATATCATTTAATGCCCGGGTAAAAACGATCTGAGTTGATCCCTCATTGTGCTAATTTTGGTCAAGAGATCACCATGAACAGTTTCGATCATATATAAAATAGCATATCGTGGAGTTCTCACAAAACTTAGTTTGAGAATTATTCGCCTGGGATCACTTCCGTATAAAGGTAAGCTTCTTAAGCCCCATCACACAATGGTTGATGAGCCTCAAACCCATGACCTCCTATGAGGGAAGATCATATCGAGCCACTGAGTTAACCCTCTTAAGCCACTAATAAGAGAGAGAGAGAGAGAGAGAGAGAGAGTGTGTGTGTGTGTACATATATAAATATACAAAAATTATCATTTTAAAAATCCCTGAAACGACTGATATGCCTAATATATTATTTCTGGATCCTAAATGATACGACATGACTGATACGATATGGGAAAAATGGTTGTATAACTTTAAGTTCATATCGGCCAATATAACATATTTTTTATTATTTGTTGCATTTTTAGTTATAAAAGCATAAGCATAGCCCCAAAATTTATACTCAAAGCCCATCCTCCCAAATTAAACTATTTTGTCTGAATTCATGGATCAGTACAATTAACGGGGAAGAAAAAAAGAAAAGAAGCTTTATGATGACTACATAACAGATTAACAATGGTTATTGATGTAACAAATATCGATGTAAGTCGTAATAGGTTTTCCACATTCTTCAAGAAAATTTCTATAAATTTTACGTTATCTAAAATAATTAAATGAAAATTTTAATACCTTAAATGTTGATTTGATTCGTTTTGCTAGAATTGCATCGCGTATGTCATTGTTGGAATCCTATCGCCCTAAAATTACAAAAATAACAATAGTAATTAGGGGACCGATAACTATCGGCTACAATTTCCTTGTACATGAGAACTCGAAACTTTAAATCATGTAACACATCAGCATATCTAATTAAATTATGTACAATTTCCTTACCTCCATTATCTATTGTTATACTACACAGTCCAATATCAAGTCGTAAAATCAAATATTAACCTCTAATGCTAGATGACCAACTAATTTATCTTTTTATTAAATACTCTACGAGCTACTAACGTATATATATTCAAATTATTCGGCTACAAAATCTCTAAACAATACAAATCTGAAAATGATAGGTGAGCTAATTGCATTGTAAATTAATAAATCATGATATACATGATAAGTAGTCTGTGCACAACTAAATAATGTAAAGCCCAGGCCCATCGGGCCTTTAAATATAAAACCCAGCCCCCTCCCTCTTTATTTCTCTCTCATTTCCATGTTTCTTTTTTCTCATTCGTTCTCGCTATCTCTCTCTCGACGAAAGCCCACGAGGGCTTCGGTCCCTTCGAGAGACCTCCGCTCGATTTCTTCGGCGCGAAGCAACCCGCTAGGGTTTTGTCGCGACTCGCTGCTCCTTTTCGCTCGCCGTAGGCATGTGACCCTCGATGGGGCCTCACCGCCTTGTCCCATCTCTGCAGAAGCCCGTCGACTTCCCTTCAGCCGCTCGATGTGGACGTGACACCGTCGACTGCCAATCTGAGGCGGCTCGGTTGTCTACTTAACCCTCTCTCTCCCCTCTTCCTCTCGGCTGCACTTCGGTAAGCGTTTTTCCATTTTTCTTCGGAATTGATGTTCCTTACTTGCGGATCTGAGATTTTCATGCTGAATCTATGACTGTGTTGATGCGGCCTTCTTCCTCTATCTTGCGCTGGTGTCCTCTTGGTTTCGGTAGACTTTATCTCCTTTTCCATTTCCGTTCTTTTTGATTCTCTTGCATGTTTAGATGATGTGTTGGGTTTTTCCGGAATAAAAATGGGGTTTTATGACGGGAAAGAATGATTCAGGGGGAAGTGATGTAGGGTTCGAGCCCTACGATGGTTTTAGTGGGTAGGTTTCCTCGCCCGCTCGATGTGGAATCCCGGGGTGCCCTAGGGGCTGTGTTGGTTTGCGGTCTGTCCCTTTTGCTTGCTAACCCTAGAGTTGGTGGCTCCTTAGTCGCTGTTGTTCTCTTTACCCGCTGAAATCCTCGATGTTGCCCTTTTTTTCTTGCGGCCTGTGTTGACGGCACCTTTGGTTTGCTGCTTTCCTGCTGCCATTATGTCCGACTGAGAGTTCTCTCGCTGATTTTGGGTTATTGCTGAGATTCACTTGGATAGGAGCCTCGATGTTTTGACCCATAGCCCCAGCCCCTTGTTAGGAACCCTGTGGATTTTGCCGTGGGCATGGGTGCCCCGCTATATGATGAGAAACCCCCGTTCTGATCCCAAATGGCCTAGAGCCTCTAGAGCCATGATGTGGATAACTTACGAGCTTTCATCAGATGTTGCTTTTCTTCGTTTGATTGGTTGTCTTGTAGATATGGTTTGTTGCTTTATTATAGCTCAGTTTGGAATGTCTTTTTTAAAGGTAAGCGAGTGTGTATATATGTATAAACAAGTAACTACATCAAGGAGAGTACCAACAAATAGGACAGGTAAGGGAGAGGCTGGGAAGCAGTCACCTTTCACCAGGACTACCAGGTACAATCCAAGAAAAAAGGGGGAAAAAGCTAAGGAGGGGGTAGGCACACAAAAACCACCTACAGGAGCCCCCAGTTCTCAAAAAAAGGACGCTCAACAAGCTCAACTCCCTCAAGGTCACAGGAGACCATAGTATCAAAAACATCCGAAGAGATCCTCGAAAGAACGACGTCACGGGCCGATTCCTTAGAGCGAAAGATGCGGGTGTTCCGTTCCCTCCAGATGTGCCACACCGCAGAGGAGAAAACCAGCATAAAAAGCTTGCCGCGGAGGGTGGGTTTTCCCCTTGCTCCAAACATCCTCCTAAGCAAGTAAGCTTCGACAGTGATGGACCTGGAGCAAGGGGAAGGCCAAGACGGAGACTGCACACCGTCCAGACAAAAGAACTGAACTCACAGCGGAAGAAGATGTGTCGAGTCGTCTCCGGGTGGGAGCCGCAGAGGACGCAGGGGGGCCTGTGCCCGAATGCCACGCCTGGCAAGCAGGTGGGTGGTATGGATCCTGTCGGTGAGCACCCGAAGAAGAGTGAGGGCGAACTTGGGAACGTGGCCAGGATACCAGATCAAAGGCGCAAGGCGGGAAGGAGGAAGGCAACGACTAGTAGAGGACCAGGCAGCACGAAGGGAACAACCCCCAGAGGAAGTCCAGGCCCAGGTGTCAGGACCATCACAAAGAAGAGTAGATGCAAGGTGCGGGACAAGGTGAGCAATACTACTAGGGAGACGCCAGGACTCACCATCCCAGAAGGCAGCAACCTTCCGATGTCTCAAGGAGGGGGGCGAGCACAGCCCAGCAAGGGGGCCACAAGGGAGCCAGGGGTCGAACCAGAAAGACGAGGATCTACCATCCCCCACAACCCTATGCAAGAGACGGCTAGATCACGGTAACGAAGGACATGCTTCCAGGATCCCGAGTCGGAAGCAGAAGCCTCACACTGAAAGAGCAGGGAGTGCTGCAGATACTTGTCTAGCATATAGGAAGCCCAAGGGGAGGGAGAGTGAAGAAGGCGCCACAATAACTTAGTACCAGCTGCCACACCAACCTCCTTCCCCCTTCACACTTAAGAAGGCAGACGTCCTCCCATCTCCAAAGGTGAAGTCTCGAGCCCCAAATGAAGTCACGACAAAGGCGGTCAATTTCCCGGAGGACGGAAGAAGGGACGCGGAAGGACTGAATCTAGTATGAGACAAACCCGTGGATGACGGTGCGTACGAGCTCAATACGCCCAGGAGTGGAGAGGAGCCTAGAGGACCAGCAACAGATCTTAGCTTTGCACTTATCAATGAGCCCAGAAAAGAGTCTCGCCGAGGGGTAGGTCTTGCCATAATTTGGAATGTCTTGCCATAAGGAACATTCGTGTTTTTACCTTGTCTCATACCAGTTTCATTATCTTGTTGCCTCACAAGCTTATTAGTACCTTATTAGTTTAATATTGTTAAATTGTGTAGCCTTGGGATGTTCTTATGCTGGCACGTTACTATGTTGATACTGAATGACTAGTGGACTATCCTGAGATTGGTTCTTGACTTGACAGGTTACTATTACAGGTACGATAGTGGATCTCCCTTGGCTACGTAGTTTAAGTAAAATTAAACTTGACACACCGCACGATACTAACTAATAAAATGATTACTTTCTGCTTGACTCACCGGCTTTGGGGAAACTTATGATTGAGGAGTACCGGAGCGACTGGAACATGATCAGAAACCCACGTGTTAGGGGGGTCGTCCATTATTCCCCGATGGGTCCTGAGTCCGAGGGGCAGACAGGGACGGCCATCTAGATGGGTCCTGGAGCCCCACCGATCACAGTGTCACAACTCTTACAGTTTCACAGCTCTTACAGTACGATGCTTCTACTTTTGGACTCTGCCTGGGGTCGCACCCTCGCGGTCATGGTAGCTTCCAGATGCTTACTGTGCTCTCCCTCATAAGTCACAGCCTATGACTAGTTCACTTTAGCTAGCACCATCTCCACAGTAGTTTGTGCTCTTTTTACCATCATGATATATCTCTCTTCTGTACCCTTTCTACTTTCTACTGTTGTCATCTCACCTTTTGTACCTCCTTACTCTTCCGTCGTGTGGGTTTGTGGATGACCGGGTCAGATTGCTTCTTATTCAGTACCATCATATCTGTGTATGTCTTGTTCCATTTTTGTGCACTTACTTTTCTTGTCCCTTGTTTAGATATTGTCTACTATATTGAGCATGGTGCGACCTCTGTTGCTCACTAGGTATGACGCACAGGATCACACAGAGGTGTTTGAGCACGAGGAGTTGGAGCTTTCGCTACATGACCTTAATGGGAGTCAGAACTCCCAGTGCATGACCGTTTGAGCATTGAGGTTGTGGCAGATACGTGTACCAATTACGCTTTAGCAGTAGTGTAGTTTTTTTACTTGTCTCTTTCCTATTCAGTACGACCTTACCTGTTTGTTACTATATTTTCCTTATTTAGAACTGTGTTACTGGTCATCTCTAGAGTGTTCTCCTTACTTCTGCACTGCTCCACATTGACTTCACTGACACCTGCAGGACCTGCACACTCATGTTTAAATCGTAGCTGCACCCGCCGGGAGGCGGGGCGTTACAAATAAGAACATTAATATGCAAACTAACATGAATACTTCACGTATACCAAACAAAGGTTACATGTCATGCAAAGATTCTTTCAAAAATAATGAAATATTTAGTAAAAACCAGGTAGGCTATATACTAATGCGGTCAACACTTCTCATATCGGTTGATTTGAGTCTCAATATTATTATAGCCTATGATCAGGATGCCTTAACTAAGCCACATAAAATACATCTTCATAGATGGAACATATTGAGATCCTACATAGCCTGCTTAGATTCTATATATACCAATATATAACTAAACAGAAGCATAACTATGCATGTGTGAAAGATGTCTATGAAAAATCAAATAAAAACAACTCATTCAACACAGTCTAAATATGCATATAGGTGTATAACCAATAGCCAACACCGCCACACATATATATGTGTGTGTGTGTGTGTATGTATATATATGTATGTATGTATGTATGTATATAATATACCCAAAAATGTATCAGAGGTCGACCTCAGACAGCAATACCAGAGCACACCCCGCTGTTCGGGGTTTGTAAGTTTTTTTTTTGAATTTTTTTGCAGTACGTAGATATACTTGTTATGTAGCTCCCCACAAAATTTCAGGTCAATCCAACACCGTTTGAGCCTCCGTTCATCGATTTCAAAAACGTTGCGCAAAACTGTCTCGTTTGAGCCTCCGTTCATCGATTTCAAAAACGTTGCGCAAAACTGTCCAAAATTCTGGACAGTTTTGCACACCGTTTTTGAAATCGATAAACGGAGGCTCAAACAGTGTCGGATGGACCTGAAGTTTTGTGGGGAGCTACATAACAAGTATATCTACCTACTGCAAAAAAAATTCAAAAAAAATACTTACAAACCCCGAACAGCGGGGGTGTGCTCAGGTATTGCTGCCTGAGGTCAACCGCGGGCACATTTCCCTCATATATATGTGTGTGTATATATATATGTATATATATATGTATGTATGTATGTATATATGTATGTATGTATATATATATGTATGTATGTATGTATCTTTGCCTATCTCTAATAAGAATATGTGTGTGCGTGTGTGTGTGTGTCTTCGCCTATCTCTAATAGGAAGTGCATAATCATGGTGATAGAGCCCTAACTCTATTATTAACAAGAATATATTATTTACATGAAATAAGCAACACATTATATATAAATCAACAATTAACATGCATGATATATATAAACTATCATATGCAATGAACCAAGTCTTATTAGATCAAATACATGCATCTAACATAAATACAATCATATGAATACATAAACTAGAAAACATGTATTCAGCACTTACCAATTAGTTGATGACAATCCCTTTTTCGTTATAGACTTCCTTACTTGCTCTTTTTTATTACCTTCATTTCACTATCTAAATTTTAACCTTGGATTTAGTTGGATGAAGAGAGAACCACTAAGACATATTTATAGGAGTTGAAAACTTAAAGCCTATTAAAATATTTTTACTAAAATATCTTTAGATATTTCTTGAAAATTAAATATCTTTATTAAAATATTTTTAGATATTTCATGAAAACAAAAATATCTTAACTAAAATATGTTTATCTAAGAAAATATCTTTGATTTCTAGAAAACATTTTATCTAAGAAAATATATGACTTTTTCTAGAAAATATTTTTAACTAAAAATATCTGACTTTAGAAAATAACTTTGAAAATCTAGAAATATCTTCTACATAGTATATTCTTCATAAATCATTATATTTTAATTTAAAGGGTACTTAAAGTATGGGCATTACATCTTAACACGTAATAAAGCTATGTGATATTATATTCTTCCTGACATATAATAAGTTTGATCCTCGAAACTTGACTTACATCAGTCTCATAATATACATGGGACTCTTCTTTCCATTCCGCTTATTGCTCCTACGTGGCTTTGATGCGTCTAGGTCTTTTTCTGGGGATAAAAGGTGGATTTTTATGGCTTTGGACTACTAATTCTAGGGTTTAAAGGCGAAGAACTGATCTGAAAATAATAATTAACCTAGAAGAATAGATCTAAAATCACGAATAATAGAATTACCAAAGAGAAGTAATATAGGGTTCTAGGGAAATAAATTACCTTCACAATTCTTCGATAAACCGCAAGCTAGGGCCGGCCGGCCCTTATTAGGGGAGGGATTAGTCGATGTGGAATTACTAAACGGCCATCCCTTGTGGTTGAGAAATTACAAGTTTGAGACCGGGTCCGTGGTGGACCCAAGTCGCATCCTCCTTTGATAAACTCGAACCGAACCCGATGGCTCGCTATCGCCGTCGTGCGCCCCTTTAGACCCGCGCGCCGTATCACTATTCCCCCCCAAAAGTGCCACCTTGTCCTCAAGGTGGAATTCAGGAAATTGGTCGCGTATCACTGCCATTGGCTCCCAGGTAGCATCATAGTCCGGAAGACCCCTCCATCTGATCAGTACTTCCTGGGTCCCGTCAGTGGCCTGTCTAACCACTGTCAGCTCTTGAGGCTCAAGTAACACCTCCATGTCCTCAGTCAAAGTGGGCGACAAAGTAGGGGAAAGAGTATGATTTCCAATGGCCCTCCTCAACTACGAAACGTGAAACACTGGGTGAATAGTGGAGGTGCAGGTAACTGTAGACGGTACACCACCTTCCCTATCTGAGCGGTGATCTCGAATGGGCCATAGTGGCGGGCTGCCAGCTTCTCATTGCTCTGACGGGCCAAAGTCTTCTGTCTATAGGGTCGAAGTTCAGATAAACACGGTCTCCCACTGCAAACTGCTCATCTCGTCGGTGTTCATCCACTTTGGTCTTCATAATCTGCTGTGCTCGCAACAGATGCTTCTTCAACTCCTCCAAATATCGGTCCCGCTCTCCAAGATGTTCCTCCACTTGGGACATCGGGGTGGTTCCTCTGTTGTAGTGTATCAAATGTGGTGGTTCCCGATGATACAAAATCCGAAACGGGGTGCTCTGTGCGGCAGAGTGGTATGAGATGTTGTACTAATATTCTGCCCATGCTAACCACCTGGCCCACTGTCTCGGCGCATCTGATGCAAAACACCTCAAATAAGTCTACACTCTCCTATTCACCACCTTCGTCTGACCATCTGTCTGTGGGTGATAGGTCGTGCTCCTTCTCAGCTTGGTCCCCTGCACCTTGAAAAGCTCCTGCCAAAAACTGCTCATGAAAACCTTATCGCGATCCGACACTATGGACGTGGGAAAGCCATGCAAGCGAACCACCTCCCGCATAAAAGCTGCAGCCACTGTCACTGCTGTGTCAGGATGCCGGAGCGATATGAAATGGGCATATTTACTGAGCCGGTCTACCACCACCAATATAGAATTGTAGCCCTCTGATCGCGGCAATCCCTCGATAAAGTCCATGCTGATATCCTCTCAGACTCTCTGGTAAAGCCAACGGCTGTAAAAGTCCTGCGGGTGCCATTACCATATACTTGTGACGTTGACAAACGTCACACTCTGCTATCCTCTGGGCAATGTCCGTCTTCATCCCTGGCCAATATAGCTCTCTACCCATCCTCCGGTAGGTCTGCTGTATACCTGAATACCCTCCAATGGCACTGCCGTGGAACTCCTGCAAAATCATCAGAATATGGGCGGAGCCCTTAGGAATCACCAGTCTGCCCTGATATAGAAGTCCATGCCCGGTCATGGTGTATCCCGGATAATCTGCTGACCCTTACTGCAGTGCCTCCCGAATCTTTGCCAAATCTGCGTTGGCCTCAATCTCCCTGTCCAAAGGCTCCCAGTCTAGAAGGACTGGTACGGAAATGATTGCCATGTCTGCGAGCTCCTCGCGGCGGGACAAGGCGTCCGCCGCCTTGTTTTCCAGGCCTGGCCGGTATTGTATCTCGAACGTGTAGTGGACCAGCTTGGAGAGCCACTTCGAATGCTCCTCCGTGACCATGCGCTGGTCCAGTAGATTTTTGAAGCTCCTCTGGTAGGTCCTCACTATGAATCTTCGTCCCAACAAATAAGGCCGCCATTTCTGTATAGATAGAACGATCGCCATCAACTCCCGCTCACTAACTTCAGCCTCGCTCGTGCTGACAGAGTCTGACTAAAATAAGCAATGAGCCTCTGGTCCTGCATCAACACTGCTCCCAACCCGTGTCCAGATGCGTCGGTATCTATAACGAATGGCTTGCTGAAATCCGGTAGCGCTAAGATGGGGTACTGTCGTCATTGCCTTCTTCAAGGCCTCAAACGCCTTGGTGGCCTCCTCTCCCCAGTGGAAGTTGTCCTTAAGCTGCTCTGTGAGTGGCTAAGCAATCGAACTGTACCCCTGGACAAACTTCCTGTAGTATCCCGTCAGGCCCAAGAAGCCACGCAAACCCCGTAACGTGGTGGGTACCGGACAATCCAACATCACTGCGATCTTGGCCCGATCTGCCGCCACTCCCTCAGCCGACACGTGTCCCAAATATTCCACCTGCAGCTGACCAAACATGCACTTCTTCTTATTAGCACACAGTTGATGCTCCTGTAACTCATGCAATACTGCCTGCAGGTGCCCCCACATACTCCTCTACACTGCGACTGTACACAAGGATGTCGTCGAAAAATACCAGCACAAATCTCTGAAGGTAAAGTCGGAATACTCTGTTCATCAGGGCCTGAAAAGTCGCTGGGGCATTTGTCAGGCCAAAAGGCATGACCATGACCTCATAGTGCCTCTCATGAGTCCTGAAAGCAGTCTTGGGCACGTCAGCCGCCCTCATCCTTATCGCATGATACACCGACTTGAGATCGATCTTCGAAAAGCAAGCTGCTCCATGGAGCTCATCCAGTAGTTCATCAATCATCGAGATAGGAAACTTATCTGCAACAGTCTCCTTATTCAGGGCACTGTAGTCCACACAGAATCTCCAGCTGTCATCCTTCTTTTTAACTAATAAAACCGGGCTGAAGAACGGGCTAGTACTCGGCTGAATCACCCCTGCCTGCAGCATGTCCTCCACCAACATTTCTATCTCGTCCTTCTGCACCTGTGGGTACCTATAGTGCCGCACACTAATGGAAGACACGCCCTCCCGTAAGACGATGGCGTGCTCGTGGTCTCTGTGCGGTGGCAGACCCTGTGGTATCTGAAAAACCTCCTCATACTGAACCAACAGCTGCTCGATCGCCGGTGCCACCGCCTGTGCCTAGTCCCGCTCTGTACTGATGCTGCCACGACCTGTAGCTCAACCAAGAAACCTCCTCCTGCTGTGTGAATCGCTCTAGACATGGACTTATAGGATACTAACAAGTGACAGAGGCTGGGGTCCCCCTGCAAAACCACTGTCCTTCCCCCATCCTGGTACTCCATCCTCAGCATCTTCTAGTTCGTCTTGGTCTCTCCCAGTGTCTGCAGCCACTTCATCCCCAGAATAACATCGGTGCTCCCTAACTCCAATGGAAGAAAATCTGTGACAATCTGTATTCCCTGAAGCGTCTCGATCACTCCGCGGCAGACACCGGTGCTGTGTGTCACCTGCCCAGTGCCCAGCATCACTACATATCTCCCTGTGCCACTCAACTGTAGTCCCTGCTCTCCCACCAACCTGCTGGAGATGAAATTGTGGTTGGCCCCACTGTCTACTAATAATATCACCTCCTGACTGCCCACCTGTCCCACCAATTTCATGGTGTGATTCGGTGTGAACCCTACCACAGAATTGGGGGATACCTCTGCCAAATCCAAGTGCTGGTGCTCTGTCTCCTCCTCATCCTCCCCTGCCTCTAGTATGACGACATCCTCCTCCTCCTCGTCGTTCACTAACAGTATCTGAAGAGTCCGATCCGCGCATCGGTGTCCTAGAGTGAATTTCTTTTCACATCTGAAGCACAATCCTTTCACTCGCTTCTACCTCACCTCTGCATCTGTCATCCTCCGTACCTGCCCTCCCACTCGGGGCTCCTGTCTCCTGTCTCTGTTGCCCCCAGCAACGGCTGTAACTCCCTGGGCAGGCGCGGACCCTGGTGTAGGCGCAGTCCTCTGTCCCGTAGCAGATGCCTGTCCCCGAAAAGAGGTACCTCCCCATGCTCCGCGGGCTCTCCGCTCCGTCTCTTGATGGTCCTCCACCTTCCGTGCCAATGTCATCATCCCGTGTAGACCCACTGGCTGTAGCTGCCTCGGTCCAGATCTCACAGTAGGCCTCAGCTCATTCATAAAGCATCCATCCAATGATTCCTCAGATACTCCCCGGACTCGGTGGCAGAGCGACTCAAACTTCTTAATATAATCCCCTACACTCCCCTCCTGCTTCAGTGAATAAAGCCTCTCAAAAACTCTGCCATGCTGCCCCGCACCGGAATGCTCCACCAAAAGTGACGTAAACTCCTCTCAGGTCTGAAAGGGTTGCTGCTGATCAGTCCACCTAAACCATCCCAAAGCCTCGCACTCCAGACAGACTCCTATCGTGCGTAGCCAGTCCTCACCTGGTATTGCCGACACATCAAAGTATCTCTCCACTCGGTACAATCAGTCGTCGGGATCTCCTCCCTCAAAAACAGGCACCTTCGGCTTCATTAACGGTCTCTCCCCTGCAAATCCCCATCTCTCCTGCTGTTGGAATCCTCCCCTCGGCTGATTTTCCAGTGGTCTGTCGGGTAAGTAGGCCCTATACACGATCTCGCATGCCACCGTCGGCCCCACCCCATTATCAGTCTCCCCTCGCATCTCCCTGTGGATATCCATACTCTACCTGATGGCCTCTCGGGGGGCCCTGGTGTGCTCTCCAATCTCCCGTCATTCCCCCGAAAGGTGGGGGCTGGGTCGACGGGCCCCAGTATACTGATGGCGCCCTTCAGTCTGCTGAAATCCCCCGCCGAGTCCCGATGAAGGCTGAAGTCCAGAAATTGGTGCTGATCGGGACCCGTGCGGGGCCCACGAGGGGCCGAAATACTCGTCAGTGGCTGCTGCCCCCCTCCTGGCCTCGGTAGGGCCATCGCCGCCTCCGGGGGGGTCGAAACCCCTCGTACTGTGCTGTCGCCCCCTCACAGGGGTTCGGCGGCCCTGTCCGGCCGAAATTCTGGGCCGGCGGGGCTGCGCCAAGGCCCCATGGGCCAGTAGTCGCCCCTGGGGTGGTCGGCAGGGCTGCGCCGAGGCCCCATGGGCCAGTCGCCGCCCCTGGGGTGGTCGGCGGGGTTGCGCCGAGGCCCCATGGAGGCGGCACACCCCCAGGAGGGGCCGGCGGCTCCTGCCGCGCCTCCGGTGGGTTCGCCGGCCCTCCCCGGGCATGTCGGGGGGTTTGACGCCCTCCCCCGACCATCCCTTTGCCATCCCGCACTGTCATCGCAACTGGAGAGCTCTCCCAATCTCCATCGACGTCAGATTCCGGCCCCTCCTCGTCAAAAATCACTTTTTTTCCTGTGTCCCTTGCCAAAGGTGGCTCCTTTTTGCTTGGATCCGTCTTCGAGTTGAGATTTGCGGTCAACGCCGTTATGGCCTCTGCTATCGCCGTCAATTTGATTTCTGTTTTTGTCTGATTCTCCTTTAGTTCCTCTCGGATCTCCGCGGCCATCTCTGCGTCTTCCTTCTTAGCGTCGATGAACTCTTTGTTGATTTGGGCTTCCATCCTTTCCACTTTCTTTTCCAACGCTTCGATCCGCTCCATAGATCGTGTGCTCGCCATGGATCAACCGCTCTGATACCAATTTGATGCGTCTAGTGCATTTTGTGTGGATAAAAGGTGGGATTTTTATGGCTTTGGACTACTAATTTTAGGGTTTAAAGGCGAAGAACTGATCTAAAATAATAATTAAACCTATAACAATAAATCTAAAATCAGGAATAATAGAATTTACCAAAGAGAAGTAATCTAGGGTTCTATGGAAATAAATTACCTTCACAATTCTTCGATAAACCGCAAGCTAGGGCCGGCCGGCCCTTATTAGGGGAGTGATTAGTCGATACGGAATTACTAAACGGCTCTCCCTTGTGGTTGAGAAATTACAAGTTTGGTGGACCCAAGTCGCCTCCTCCTTTGATAAACTCGAACCGAACCCGATGGCTCGCTACCGCAGCCGTGCGCCCCTTGAGACCCGCGCGCCGTATCAGGCTTCTTGCACTAAATGATTCTACCATAACATCTTAACTAAAAGAATTGTTTGGTTTCTTAGCGTTTGCATTATAGATGAAGATTAAGTCTTCTCGGACTTTGAGTAGCGTTTAGTCGATCACATGAGATCAATCTAGAACATTTTTCTTTAACATCAAAACATGAAGCACATTGTGCAAAATTGAAAATTCTAGTCATATGCAACGTCCCAACCCTTCCTATGATCTCAAATGGTCCAACATATCCCAAGCTCAATTTGCCCTTTCCAAATCTTATCAGTCCTCTAGTTAAGAAAACTTCCAAGAATACACAACCTCATACTTGATATGGATCTATATCAACATGAGTTTAACTTTAGTGAAACATAATGGCATGAATCGTCAAGCAATTTATATTTGTATATTCACATCAATCCCAAATAAAATATATGCATACATGTCATACATGTTCTTGCCTCCTCATAAATGCAACTTAGTGTCATCTATTAATCGTTCTTTATTCCTTTCTGGTTCATTCGATCCCATAAACGCCTTCGCCTTCGCCTCTTTTCATCATCAAGTCATCTGTAATCCACCACATAACATGCATTAATACCATTTGAAGTAATCAAAATAGAGCTATTCTATCATCATACCCTTCTGACCAAGCGAAGGCGATCGAGAATTTTACTAGTTACTTACAGTTGTTCATCGACCCCGCAATCTATAGATATCACGTACCTTCCTTAAATCAGTTGGTAGAAATAATGTACAAGCACTAAGCCTTCACCATAGAAGCTTAGCTCAATATCCTACCTCCTCAACTTGATCACATAAACACATTCGTTTAAACCCCATAACTTTTGGTATTCTAGCACTACTACATCCAAAAATCTAAACGTACTAACTTTATTGTCACGTTTCAACACTATATAAATATCAATATTAATTAGTGGACAGATAATACTCCGCCACAATTTCTATAAATATGTGAACTGTGAAACCTTAAATCATAAACACCTCAGCATATCTAATTAAATCATATATGATGTAATTACTACATCATCCATCGTTGTACTACAGAAAGCCCAATATCAAGTCTCAAACCCAAAAATATTAACATCTAATGCTACATGATCACCTAAATTATCTTTTTACTAAATTCTCAATGAGCTATTAACTCACAAATATTCAAATCAACTAGCTACTTCGTATCTAAACCATATAAATCTAAAAACGTGGGGGAGCTAGTTGCTTCGTAAGTAAATGAAGCGTGCTAAACAGTCTATGTGTGAAAATTGAATAAGAACATTAATATGCAAACTAAAACTGAATAAGAACATCAATATACAAACTAACATGAATACTTCATGTATGCAACACAAAGGTGATACATCAAGGGGATATTCTTTCAAACCAATAAAAATGCAATGAAATTCGGCATATCATGTTCCAATGCAATCAACATCCCGTTAACTTGGGTCTCATCACTATTATAACATATGCCCGGGATGCCTTAATCAATGTTTGCACAGAATACACCCTCATGAATGGAGCATTTTGATATCATGCATGGTTTACTTAGCTTCAATGTATACCTATATAACTAATCAGAAGCATACATATGCATTTGTAAAAGATATCCAGGAAAAATTCAATAAAAATAATGTATTCAACACATACCAAACATGCACATCGGTGCATAACCAATAGCTAACACTAACACCTATACATATACATATTTACCCATCTCTACAAAGAATGCATAATCATGCTCATAGAATCCCAAATTCATTGTCAACAAGTATAGATTATTTCCATAAAAGAAGCAATACATAACATGTAAATCAACAACCAACATGCATATTATACATATGAAATAATAATATGTCCCGCATTAAGTCTCGATAGATCAAATACATGCATCTATAATATAAATACAATCATACAAACATATAAACAAAAAAACATGCATTCATCGCTTACTGCTTACTGATTAGTACATTTCAATCTTTTTTCATTATAGACTCCATGCTTCCTCTTCTTTATTGACATCACTTCTCTTTAAACTTTAACCTTGAATTTAGTTAAATGAAGAGAGCAAGATATAAGGTATCGGTAAATACCTGAGGGTATCGGCAGTTACATCTCGACTTCGGACCATAACAATACGAAACCGAGAGTATATCTCAGTTTTGGTCGGAACAGGAATTCCGATCACTTTCGGCAGGTTTCAGCCGAAACCAACCGGAACTCCACTGAGGAGGAAGAAGAAGATCTAAAATAGCTGAGAGGAAGAAACGTATCTACAACTAATCTAAAATAAGGAAGAAGAAGATCTTATCTTTGCACAACTAAGAGGTGCAGATTAGTCGAATGACGCAGAAAGAATGTGGGTTGGGAAAGATCTGTCGCTCTACAAAGATCAAAGGCGATGTATAGCTCTACAAAGGTCGGGCGAGATCTGCATCGCTCTACAAAAGAGGAGGGAGGCGATCGTTGGTGATTTTAGGGGGGAAACGAAGAGAAATTTTTAGTTAAGGTGATCATCGACGATTTAAGGGGAAATGAAGAGATGATTTTTTTTGGTAAGGTGATTGTTGGCGATTGGGAGAAAATTTTTTGGCAAGGTGATCATCAGTGATTTGGGACGAGATCAGTGAATGATGCTTCTCTCTCCCAGCCTCTCGATCTTATGAAAATGTTGTTGCTCCCGCTAAAAATTTGCCCAATTGTGCATATTTATTTAAAAGTTTGCCATTCCCTTTGTTAATTGTTTACAAAGGGAATGACAAACTTATAAATAAAGTAACATGTGCGGGAAAATGTGTAACAAACCACTTTCACTTCGCACTTAAAAAGGAAATATTACAAATTTGCCACCATTTATTTACAATACAACACTGTGCACCATTTATTTACACGTTTGCCAATAAAAATTTGCACATATTACATTTTATTTGCAAATTTGCCGTTAATGTTATTACATTTTATTTGCGCAAGTTTGTTGTTATTACATTTTATTTGTACATATATTACATTTTTGGTGATACAATTGATGATGATGATGATTTCCAACTAATTTTAACTACCGAAACTATCGATACGGACAGAACGAAATGAAACTCTGAAACCATCGAAACGAGCAAAACTTGACCAAAACATAATATTCACAGAAGACCAAACCCGCTAACCTTGGAAGAGAGTACCATTAAACCTTATTTGTAAGAGTTAGAAACTTAAGCTCTATAAAAATATCTTTACAATATCTTTAGATATTTCTTAAAAAGTAAAATATCTAAACATAAATATATTTGACATTTAAAAATATCTGTCTAAAAAATAGCATCAACTTTTTTAAAAAATATTTGACTAAGAAACTATATTTGACGTTTAAAAAATATCTTCAACTTCAAGAAAAAAATTTGATGAAGAAAATATCTATTGAATTCTTTAAAAATATCTTTGACTTCTAGAAAATATCTTCGACTAAGGAAGTACCTTTGAAGTCTGAAAATATTTTTTGCTTGTAGAAAATATATGTAACTTCTAAGAAATATCTTTGACTAAGAAAATATCATTAAAAACTTAGAAACATCTTCTATCAAGTAGCATCTTCATATATTTAAGGGTTATTTAAAGTATATGTATTACATCCTAAGTAACAAAACTATGGGATATTATACATACCTGTGACGTTATTTAGTAATCCTTCCTGGCTGATGATTCGTATTTTTCTCAATTGTGTTATTATTTCTTATTGTTCTTACTTACTACTATTGCTTTTTTCTTCTTACGATCATTACTTAGAATATTGCAACATCCGCCGTTATTGTCGATATTACTTGCAGTATTTATAGACATAATAGACATAACAATCAGATAGATGTAGTAGCAAATTTCATTATTGAATGAAGGAAAGAACTAAAGTAGGAGAAGAAAATGTTAGAGAAAGAGATGGAGTTCTGCTATGGCTCACACAAATTTTGCATACTATTAGATGCGATTTAAAATACTATACTATTTTACAGTGGGTTATGATGCCGATAAAACTCAAGCAAATCTGAAATTAAATTGATTAAAAAAATAAAAATAATAACTTAGCTACAATTAAAAGGGCAACCACCCTCCCAAGACGTCAAAAGAGAGGACGTCCGCACTCTTCCTAAGAACTGTCTCAAACAATTCAATAATCAAGCATAAACCAAAAACGGCAGATAACCCTAGCTTAAGAATAAAACCTCCCTTCTAATCTAATTACAAGTTTGCCATTAAAATTATAAAATAATGAGAAAGGGTCGAAAATGCCCCTTTGGCCTCAAACTTGCGCGTGCTGCCTGGTCCGCCTCCTCTGGTACACGCGGAGCCCATCACTACTCCCCCAAAGAGCCACCTTGTCTTCAAGGTGAAAGTCTGGAAATTGTTGTGCCGTAATGTTCATGGACTCCCACGTGCTCTCGTGCTCCGGTAAGCCCTTCCAATGCAGTAGAACCTCCTGCTCTCCAGTACTCCCTCTACGAACTCCCTTCAACTACTCAGGTTCCAATCTCACCTCCATATCACTTGTCAACGTCTCCGAAAGTGTGGGCGACGCAGTGTGGGCGAAGCTGAGATACATGGAATACTGGATGAATAACCAATCCTATGGGAAGCCTCAGCCTGTAAGCGACTGGACCCACACTAGACTCGACCTCGAAGGTTCCAAAATATCTCGGGGCCAACTTCTCATTCGTCATGTGGGCCAAGGATCTCTGCCGGTAAGGTCTCAGCTTAAGGTACACCATGTCCCCGACTGCAAAATGCGCATCCCTGCAGTGAATGTTTGCCCTCGTCTTCACAGCCTGCTAGGCTCTAGCCAAATAGAGCTTCAGCTCCTCCAAAATCCGGTCTCTCTCAGCCAGATATTGATCCACCTCTGAAACCGGTATCGTCTCCTGCCCATAGTGTACTAAGTGTGGAGGATCTCTGCCATACAAAATCCTGAATGGTGTCGTCTGAGCTGCGGTGTGATAAGAGGTATTATACCAATACTCTGCCCATGCCAGCAACGGGCCCACTCTTTGGTATTCTCTGATATAAAGCATTGCAGATATGTCTCAACGCTCCTGTTAACGACCTCAGTCTGACCATCTGTCTGCGAGTGGTAGGTTGTGCTCCGCCTTAAAACTGTCCCATGTAGCCTAAAAAGCTCCTGCCAGAATCTGCTCAAGAACATATTGTCCCTATGTGAGACAATAGATTTTGGGAGTCCATGCAGATGAATGATCTCCCTCACAAATGTCTCCGCCACCGTCACCGCGCTGTAGGGTGTCTAAGCGGTATAAAGTGTGCATACTTGCCGAAACGGTCTACCACAACAAATATGACTGTGTACCCTCCTAACTTTGGCAAGCCATCAATAAAATCTATGGAGAGATCTTCACAGACCCGCTAGCAAGGACAAGGGCTGAAGCAAACCCTCCTGGAGCCATCGCCTGATACTTGTGACGCTGGCAGACGTCACACTCTGCAACCATCCTCGCGACATCCTTCTTCATTCCCTTCTAATATATATCCCTCACCAGTCGATGATATGTCTTGAGAACCCCAGAATGTCCTTCCACTGCACTGCTGTAAAACTTCTGTAATATTGCGGGGATGTGTCTCGAGGTCCTCGGTAGGGCCAAGCGCCTCCAGTACAAGAGCCTAACATCCTGAATAGCATAACCTGGATGCTCCGTAGACCCCTGCAACAGTGCTGCTCGTATGTCTGCCAACTCCTGATCCTGCTCAACCTTCTGCTGCAACGGCTCCCAATCCTGTAGCACGGACACAGACAAGGCAACCAACTGAACGTCCTCTCGTCGTGAAAGTGCATCGGCTGCCTTGTTCTCTAATATGGGGTGATACTAAATCTCAAACATGTAGCCCATCAGCTTCCGCAGACACTTTTGATGCTACTCTGCTACCATGTGCTGCTCTAGTAAGTATTTGAGACTTCGTTGATTCGTATGCACCAAGAAACTGCGCCCCAATAAATAAGGTCTCCACTTCTGAATGGATATGACAATGGCCATCAGCTCCCTCTTGTAAACCGATCGCAGTCTGTCTCTAGCTGTCAACACCTGACTGTAATACGTTATGGGTCGATGATCCTACATTAACACAGCTCCATATCCATGCCCCGAAGCGTTCGCCTCCACCAGAAAAGGTCTGTAAAAATCTGGCAATGTCAGTACTGGCACTGTGGTCATGGCCTTCTTCAAAGCCTAAAAAGTTGTCGTCGCCTCCTCACCCCAAATGAACTGGACCTTCTTGGGTAACTCTGTGAGCGGCCATGCGATTGTCCCATATCCCTGCACAAACCTGCAGTAATATCCTGTCAAACCCAGAAATCCATGCAGTCCCCTGAGAGTGGTGGGGCGCGGCCAGTCTAGCATTGCAGCAATCTTTGCCATGTCAGCTGACACCCTGTCCGCGGATACTACATGTCCCAGATACTCCACCTGAAGCTGTCCAAATAAGCACTTCTTTCTGTTTGCAAATAGATGGTAGTACTACAACTCCTGAAAACGACTTGCATGTGGTCCAAGTGCTCTTCCAAGGTACGACTATACATGAATATGTCATCGAAAAATACGAGTGCAAATCATCGCAGGTAAGGACGGAATACCTTGTTTATGAGAGCCTGAAAAGTAGCTAGCGCATTAGTCAAGCCGAAGGGCATGACTAGAAACTCATAGTGGTTCTTGTGCGTCCTGAACGCCGTCTTGGGCACATCCTCCTCCCGCATCCTGGTCTGGTGGTAGCCCGATTTAAGATCTATCTTTGTAAATATGGCTGCCCTGTGCAACTCATCCAGAAGCTCATCGATCACTGGTATGGAAACTTATCTGGCACTATCTCCTTTGTCGGTGTCATGTGGTCCACGTAGAAGTGCCAGCTCCCATCTTTCTTCTTCACTAACAGTACCGGACTGGAAAAGGAGCTCACACTCGGCTGTATCACTCCAGCCTGCACCATCTCTGCTACCATCCGTTCGATCTCGTCCTTCTGTGCCTGGGGTAACGGTAGGGCCTCACACTAATGGGGGACACGTTCTCTCGCAGAACTATGGTATGCTCGTGATCCCTTGGCAGTGGGAGACTCTGTGGCTCCTGAAAGACCTCCTCGAACTGCTCCATCAGCTGATGCACCTCTCCTGGAATGTGCTGCTCCCTGATGGCCTCAGCGCCACCCTCTCTCGTCAACGAATATAGCTCTACTAAGTATTCTCCACCCTTCGTCTAGATGGTCCTCACTATGGTCTTCAGCGAGACCAGAACTCTGCACAGGCTGGGGTCCCCCTGTAGTACTACTGCTCTTCTCTCCTCTTGGAACTCCATCCTGAGAAGTTTCCAGTTTACTGTCATCTCCCCCAGTGTCTGTAGCCATGTCATGCCCAGGATGACATCGGTGCTCCCCAAGTCTATAGGCAGGAAGTCAGCTACCAACTGCCCCCGGTAATATCAACACCAGACCTCTACAAACCACACGGCTGCTCTCCTTCTTTCCCGTCCTCATCATGACACTGAAGCTGACGCAATCCGTTTGCTGGAGCTCCTGCTGGGCCACCACTCTCCTGAAAATGAAATTGTGGGTCGCCCCACTGTCGATGAGTACTATTACCTCATGGTCGTCGATATGTCCCCTCAACTTCATGGTATGGTTCGATGTAAACCCTACCACGGAGTTAAGGAAAACCTCTGCCACGTCGAGCTGATGACCCTCATTCTCCTCCTCCACCTCAGTGGCCTCGTCCTCCACATTAGCCTTGTCGTCCTCATCCTCAAGTAGCATCACCTGGAGCTTGCACCCCGCACATCTGTGGCCTAGCATGAATCGCTCGTCACATCGAAAACATAGGTCATTCTGTCGCTTCTCCCTCATCTCCGCATCTGTCATCTGCCTGAACTGCCCTCCAGTCGGCGATGCACTACCCTTCTCCCCAATATTCTCCTTGGTGAAGGGATCTGCTCCCATAGTGACTCTTTGTTGCCCTCCTGTCGTTGTCTGACTGCGGAAAACTGGGCCACTCCAACCACCCCTCGCCTTCCTCTCCTCCATCTGCCAATCCTCACCATCTGAGCGTACTCCATGGCCTCCATCAGACTCTAAGGCTTCTGCATGCGCATCGATGCTCGAATAGTGGCCCTTAACTCCTTCATGAAGGTGCTCTCCATCGTCTCATTCGTCATCACATGCACCTTTCCTGATAGGGTCTCAAACCTCTCCAAGCAATCTCTTACTGTGCCCTCTTACTTGAGTGATAGCATCTGCTCCCTCACGTTTCCCACGTGTGGATCTCTGAACCTCTCCACCATCTGGTCCCGAATCTCCTCCCATGAGTGAAAAGGATGTCTCGCATCCTTCCACTGAAACCAAGTGATGGCATTTCCATCCAGACAGATACATGCTGCCTCCAGCTTCTGCTCCTTAGTTATACGTAAGACTCTAAAGAATCTCTCTGCTCTGTAGATCCACAACACCGGGTCCACCCATCGAATACAGGTATCTTCAACTTTCGCAACATGTCCATATTGAATGCTCACCGGTCTCCTCGTTCCCCGCCATATCTGGGCTGATGGTAGTTCTGCCACCTCTCCTGGTGTGTCTCATGTCCTCCCGATGGCCCTCTCCCACGTTCTCCATAACGCCCTCGTGGTCCCCCTCCATGTCCTCCATAGCCTCCATCCATGCCCTCATGCTCCTCCTGATAGTCCATGTACCCTCCTCTGCTGTCTCCGGGGCATCCCTCATAGCCGTGGGGTAGAGGACGACATCTCTCATTGCCATACCGAGGGCCAGGGGTCCCGAAACCCCCCTCCATCACCGCCGAACTCCTGAAGAACTCCCGGGTCAAATCCATTGACGAAACCACGCGTCGGGTCCTCCAAAGGGGGCTGAAAATCACCGTAACGGTACGTTTCTTCAGGCCGTGCACCCCACCCCCGCGGGGGTCTGTCGCTGATCGGCGAGGCCTCAGCGGCTAAGGGAATTGACCGTTGGGCCCTGCCGAAGGATTTCAGGGCCCCAGTGGCCCCCCTGGTCGGCGGGGCCACCGAGGGCCTGGGACCTTTTGTCGGCCCAGGTCGATGCTGGGGTGCACCGCCCCGGTGGCTTTCCTGGCGGCCCGCGGGTCTGGAAGAGGGACCCGCGGCCCCCGTTGTTGTGGCACGCCTCATGGGGGAGGTGGCTAAGACCGCCGCCCCCCCTCATTGCTTCCTCTGCCTTCCGTCGCGCCGCTTCTCGATAATCCTATTTCCACGGCTCTCCGCTTTCCTCCTCGTTATATTCCTCTTCCACTTGAACGGATTCCGCATCGATTTTCTCCCTCTTTTTCTTCACCTTGTCTAAAGACGGCACCTTTATCGCTGATTTAGGGTTTCCATCGCCTTTCCCATCTTTTTCCGCGTTGATTGTCAACTGAAGATCAATTGTGTGAGCGCTTCATCTTGTTTTTCTTGCTTCACCGTCAATTTTTCAATGGAAGTCATCAATCTTGCTATGGACTCATCGTTTTCCGCCAAAGATTTCTTTACCCCTTAGATCTCGCTAGTGAACTTCGCCTACAAAGTCTCGAACTTATTTTGTGATCTCGTGGACGCTGACATGGATCGTTACGCGCTCTGATACCAAATTGATAGAACTCAAGCAAATCTGAAATTAAATTGATGAAAATAGGAATAAAAATGATAATTTGACTACAATTAAAGAGGCAACCACCCTCCCAAAACGTCAAAAGAGAGGACGTCCACACTCTTCCTAAGAACTCTCTCAAACAATTCAATAATCAAAGCATAAACCAAAAACGACCGCTAACCCTAGCTTAAGAATAAAATCCCCTTCTAATCTAATTACAAGTTTGCCATTAAAATTATTAAATAATGAGAAATGGTCGAAAACGCCCCTTTGGCCTCAAACTTGCGCGCACGGTCTGGTCCGCCTCCTCTGATACACACGGAGCCCATCAGATGCCTACATCATCGCTCTTTTTTAAAATGACCGAAACTATGATGAATTCTAATGGTTTGTAATGCACGTCATAGCTCACACAGTATTGCATGATGTATGGATAAGTTTTTAAGCTCATATAATTTTTAGTGATTTATGATGCCTATTTCATGGCTCATAAAATTTTGCATATTTTTAAATGGCATTTAGATAATATACTATTTTGTAGTGATTAGTGATGCCCATGTCATGATTCATGTATTTTTAAAAATTGATGTATGAGATTTTAAACTTGTATGATGATTTGTTAACACTCTTTATACCTTTTCATGATTTATCACTTTATACAAAATATGTTCATCTTAATGCTTTTTAATCTTATTCATGGTATTTTGATGACATACTGACATCTCTAAGATGTTACAACTATTTAGCTACCAAGATTTATGTATATAACATCTAGCATGCCCACCTCGATATTGATATATATCCCACATATATCCACCAAAATCCAATATTTGATATGAAATACTCCCATCCGACATAATCTCATATCGATATTTAAAACATTGACATAGACAGCGAGCGAGCGAGATTAAATAGGCTCCACTGAGATAATAAAAAGGATTTAATGTAGAAAAGGTGGCACCTGAACTAATAAATCAGGTGCGAAGACACAAAAAGGTGGAAAGTACAAGCCTCACATGGGCTTGTACTCATTGTGGGGCCCACCTTTTTGTGTCTTGGCACCTGATCTATTAGATCAGGTGCCACCTAATCTACATGAATCTCTAATAAAAATGCCAATCATATCGCCACAAATAAAAAATGACAACCCAAATTGAAAATACATAACACATTTAAACTCCTATAAATAAAAATTCAAATAATTTGGATATTTTTTTACCCATGCATAAAGTGGTAACAAATTTGGTAACTTTATGATAATTCTAAAATGTTGATTTTGTTATGACGTTTTGCATGGGTAAAACATAATGAAATAATTTTATAACTTATCTCTAAGTAGCGACCCGTGTTAGATCACATCGGATGAAACGTATTTTTGAATTGGGTTACCAATTTTTATATTTAGAGTGCATCTTTACCCTCTCGAGTGGGTCTTAATCAAACTCTATATATGTGTGTTTGCCAAACGGGTGTCGGAGTGGGTGCGCTGAACAAAAGAAACACAAAGAGATATAAATTTGATTAAGTATTAGTTTTGGGCACAATGTATTGGAGTACAACTCATGGCACTTAGTCAAAACAGAACTGTTCCAAGAAAGACCATTGTAAGATACTAATGCAAGGAAAGACAAAGCAATTGATATTAAATATAAGAATCATGAAGCAGCGGAAGGCAAGAATTGTTGCATAAGGTGAAAGGCTGGACCAAATATGATGGAAACGTATACAAACTCTTCTTTTACTAGGGAAGATAAAGGGGATACCAATACAATGTCTTGAAAGATATCATACCTAACCCCCACCTCAACTGCTATAGCATGCTCTGAGGGTACACTTGAACAAGAGAAAAGTTAGACAGAGAACATGATAATCTATAAAAACACTATCTTTCTATTTCATTTTATTCATGCTCATTTGAATCCCTCATCTTGAGGGAGTTTCTAACATGCCCAACTAGCTTACTCTTTTCTCTTTATCATTCCTTGAAAAACTATAGCAAGCATTCATTACCAACTTCCCTCTCCAATATAGCATGTTTACCTTTGCCTAAAAACTCCCTGAAAATTTAATGGTATTCTGAAGGACTGTCTGAAAAGTATTCATCTGACCTTGGACAATTGTTTAGATGTACTTCATGATATGACATGTTTCAAAGGCAAAGGTCAAGGCAATTGCTAACATTTGCATGGAGAGAAAGGGTTCATGTAACTGCCAATAAAGGCAAGGGCAATGTGTTGGTTGTTGAATAAATATTTGTGTTGGAAAGATTTTTAAAGGTAAAGATTAGAAACCACGTGCATTTCCCTTTTGTGGCGAGAAAATTCCTCCTCTACGGACACTCATCATGCCTTGAACCTGTGTCCAACTTATCAAGATGAAGCTCCCTTACATTGCTTAAATGTTGGAATATTTAAATTCAAGTAATAGAATATTCCATTCTAAAGGACCTAGGTCAAATATAAATAAGCGAGAGCACATTCTTAATTAAATTATAATTACAGGTCAATTTTGAAAGATATGCATCTTAGAAAGTATCTTGCATTGATTGTTTTCAGTCCTTAATCGTGTCGTTCCTACAAATTTTAGGTGTTCCTTCATCGCCATTGCATGCCTACGGAAATCATGTACATTATACACACCTTTGCACTCTCAAATTGTCAGACTTTTTCATATGCATCTCTATGTGACTGTTCTAAGACCATGCAAGCACATATCCCCTCTCCTTCTAGACCCCCCCCAAAGGAGAAGAAAAGGAAAGAAAAATGGTATCCCAATCCCATGCTCGTTAATCCAAATAGTTAAAACAAAGTGGTAAGGAGACACAATTGGTAATGTAGCCGGATACCATTTTTTTTAATTGCTCCGATATTTAACTTTCTATCGGATTTAAGTGACTTTAATCCGATGGTAACTTGTTGGATAGCAAGTTTTTTTAACCGCTCCAATATTTATCAACCAGTGAATTAATACTTTCTATCGAATTTAATTATTTTTTATTACAATACCACGGTAACAGTTGAGAACTAGTAAAATATTCAATACGTTATGTTTAGTGGCTTCACAAACAAGACTGCCTACATCGATAGTTTTTACAATGGCAAGAAAAAAATAAAATACAATAAATCATGAAGCAAGGAACTTCCCAATTATTTTAGGTTGCAACCAAAAAACTTCCCTCCTTTCGTCATCATTACACTTTCATTTGATATATCAAACCTTGTACTGTTTAGTAGGGTGACAAAATCCCACATTTCATAAATGGTTGGGCCCAAAACAAAGAATCTAGGCCTTGTTCGTGAACAAAGTTCAGATCACTTCCAAGTGGAAGGACAGAGTATGCCAACTTCACTTAGGAGTTAGAAGAGATGGCAAGAGTGGATTTTCCCTACCTAGCCAGGTTGGAGGCAAGATAACAAGAGTAATCTAACTGTTAGGACTTGTTTGGCAATGGGGTTAAGTTTTCCAAACCGGGATTCCACATTGTTTCTAAGCCAAACTCCCAGATATGAAATCATGCCATGTTTGGCAATCATTTTGGAGTTTCCTAAATTTTGTGCAACCTCAAAATATACAATTGGCAACCATTTTGGTGTTTCCGAAAGGATGGTTTCAAATACAAATTCTCTCTCTGAAACCAGAGTTTCGGGTATTCCACTCCAGCTATAGGTTTGCAAACTCTAAAATAGATGAAACAGATGTTTGTATGTATACAAACCTCAGTTTCATTTGAACTTAAACGAAACTTCATTTTGGCAGACTCTGCTGCCAAATGAGGCCCAAAAGCCTGAGTTGGGAACCAAAATAGCGTTTCTGAATCAGAGGTTTGGAAAACCCTAATATGATGTATTCTCACAAACTGCAAGAAACTGGTGTTTGTATGAATTCAAACCTTGGTTTCAATCTTACTTGAACGAAACCTCAGTTTCAGAAACTGTGTTGCCAAACTAGGCCTAAAATGGTTCCCAAGTGCACCTTTTGGAAGTAATTTACTAAAATTTTGAGGCATGATAACTTAACTGTGTTCACAAACGGGGCATGTAAATAGTTTACATTACTTCAATGCATAACTCAACGTATACACTATACTAGACAGACAAGACAGAATGTATTATTATCAAATTTTACAGCCAATGTCTAAAAGAAACAATATCCCAAAAACTGACCCTCAAGATTCGAACTTTACCATTTAGTTAATCCCTGCAAGAGGCCCAGAAGCAAACTCGAATGACGAAAAAATAAGAAGAAAGGATAGTTACCCATAAGAGCGGCGATCTTGCGGATGGCCTGAGGGGAAGCAGCGGCGCCGGCGGAGGAGGGGATGAAGGTCTTCTTGCAGAGATCGTACAGGGCCTGTATTGAAGAGCCCTTCGCCATTCCCTCGCTTCCTGCGGCTCGCAGGCTCAAGGGCCTTCGCTTCTCCGATGATCTAAATGGCAAGAATGAGCGAAGAGGGGGAGGAGATCGCTGCGCGCAAAGGTTTGCAAGCACTCGCATTTGGGGATGTATGTTTGTTTCCCTTCGAAAAAGCAAAGCTCTGGCAAAATAGTTTGACGTTACAGTGTCCCCGATGTGGTTATCTGCCTCCACGACCCGATAACGCGATCCGGACTCAATGCACGACGGGGATCCACGACCCGATAAGTTGTTTCTGCATAAGATTTTGCGCAAATCCATGGCTCTTTATGTATTCATTGAGAATAGGTTTTAGGAGTCCATGAGACTCCCAACTAACTTAGTGTGGAGTAATGGTGAGATGATGAGGGGAGGGAGGCCAAAAGGCCTCCATCAACTCACAACACTCCCCATCATCTCTCCATTACCTTGGGTTAAGCATATGAATACTTCAGGATTCAGTATGCTAATGAGGTGGATACTTCTGGATCCAGAGCCACTGTGGTTTTCTCGTTAAAACCTTAACTGTGGAAAACCCAGTGGGAAAAACCAGCAGCTTAAGGGAAAAGAATACAACTATCGAGTGACCTCCCTGATCTATACACAAGCTTCAGGTTTGCAGATTTCCTATGTATCTATACAATCATCTCCTATTTGTCTATACATCCATCATGTTATGAAAGCAAATACAGTCATCACTCATCTATACAAGTTTCGCTCATCTAGTGGCTATTGGAAAGCAGTGGCGCTCTGGAGTGGAATGCTCTTTGAAGTTGGTAGATGACTCCACTAAAGTATTTCTTTGAATCAGTCTTCAATGTGTCTGCAAGGTACTGTTGGACCTGACTGTGCGTTTTCAATACTTATTTCTTGGATGATGAGCTTCTCAGAAGATGTAGACTTTGGAGGATGATGTGTAGGTATTTAGGAGGTGGCCCGCCTTTTGTGCCTAAGTCATCGTGATGATCTTTAAACATGCATATGCGATATATATTCCTTGACCCTTGGAAGTTGCGCAGAAGCAGCATATCCTTGGTCTAGTGGTACTTTCCAGGACAACACTATATCTTGTTAACAGCTTTACTGCAGATGTTCTATCAAAGACACGTGCAGTTGGCCATATAAAGAAGTGTAACAAGTACACTAGAGATAGGCTCTTCAGGACCTAGGATGTCCTCCCCCTCTTCGAGAGACTTGAAAGGTGTCATAAATAAGCATATATTTTTAATAGGTTGCAAATGGACATCATTCTTCATAAACTCCAGGTGTATGAAGGATATTAAGGGATTCCACCACGAAGGTGTTAAATATGTAAGCCGAAACAATACCTTATTATACCTAGGTTTTTCATTTCCAATGTATGCTTAAAGCTATACGATATCTCAATGGTCTCTGCAGGAGATCCTATTAGCTTTAAGTCGACCACATGTACGGCGAATATCACAAATCTTGTCAACGATCTTTCGAAAAAGATACACGGGCAGAATATTGCTTAAGATCAACTAATGATCTTTGTAGCCTTTATGGAGAAGACGTTTCTACGTCTCTTTTTCATCTCTGGGGGTAGAGTATACCATTCTGGGAGTTTTATATAAATCTCTATATCTATATTACCGTATATTGTATGCAGTCACAACGTCCATGAGCTGCATTTATTGGCGTTTTCAGAGAAGTTTAGGCTTAGTAGGAAAATGATCACATTTCCTTCATTTCAATTTCTTATGAAATCCAAATTATATTCCACAGGTTTTACATATTCAGGTGTATGGACTACTGGTCCCAAGACTTTGCTTTTCAAGAGTGAGTCCAGCTCTACTCTTATTGCCTCGTCCCACTTTGGCCAATCTATGCGTTTACGCCATAGAAAAGTGGGTTGACGTCATCGTCGTATTCAGCGACGTGAACTGCAATAGAGAAAGCAAAACCTTCGTCGACGACTGTGCTATATTTGTCCAGTACCTCTCCAGTACGTACGTAATATAATGATTGTTCTCCTGTTGTTTCCTCTACAGTGAAAATTAGGAGGGGAGAGGTTGCTGGTCTGAGCTCAGCATCCTGTGGATGGATCATTATTATATATCCAGGAATCTTCCTCTTTTGAGGAACTTTATATTTTGAACCTGGCAGGCGTCCTCTTTTCAATTGAGGTACAGCCAATTCTGCTGCTGGTGGATTGCATCCATATTTGGGAATGTCAATCCTAGCTGGCGTATTGGCAGCAGGGACGTGTGAACGAACAATCTTCTGGTTGTCCGTAAATTTATCCGGCAATTGATGTACTTTAGTCTGAATGTGAAGGATCTTCTGGATCTCATCTTCACACAGAAAAAGTATGCGGATCATAACGAGATTAGGACGTTTGTGTCCCATGATATGGTCTCAGAAGCTTCAGGCTTCTTTAGACTGCGTGCCTATTTCAATGAGATTTTGCTCATCAAATACACAGTTATCAAGACTTAGTGGTAAACCATAAGCAAGCGGCATCAGCGATAAGATATGGCCACAAGAGGGCCGTATCGTGATAAGCGATGCGGAATGCGGTGTGTTGGTTCCTAAACATCAACAGGCAACTGGGATTTAACAATGGACGTGAAATCCATTGGAGTCTCTTTACCAGAGCCTCTAATAACCCATTATAAGTATGAACATGCTACAGGATGTTCAATTTCAATGCCAGTTGCTTGGCAGAAGTCTTCAAAGATATGATTGTGAATTCACCCACATTATAAGCTTTCGAGAAAGCTAGGTTGCGAGTGAATATAAAGGCACACATAAGACCATCTAGTAGATGCATCTATCAGTACAATGAAGTACCGAAAATGGGCAACTTGCGAGGTGAATGGGCCCGCAAAGGTCACCATGTATTCTCTCAAGGAAGCCAGGAGACTCTAATCCCACTTTCAGGAGGGAATGTCTCTCTATAAGTTTTCCCTTACGACAAAGGGGGACAAGGAAACTCAATCTTTTGAAGAATCTTCAGGTTCTTCAATGGATTTATTTGATGATGCGTCCATCATCGCTGATCCAGGATGACCAAGTCTATTTTGCCAGAGTTAAAACTCTTGCAATCAAAGGCACTTCTGGTGCTCAGTCAAGTTGGCTCTCTATAGGATGAATATTTGTAATGATATGGGCCCGACAGGGGTCCAATGAAATCGTAAGTAAATGGTCTTCTGGCCATCCTCTTGACGAGTTTTATATTGATATTCAATATTTATTATCCAAAGTTTTCAAGTTATGTCCGTTTAAACGAAATATCATTGAAACTTGGAAAATTCCTATATGTTTAAGGGGAGAAGTTTGCATCTTATAGTCTCGTTTTATGTGGGAGCAATATAAATGCTACACCAGTGCAACGAGGCACTGTCCACAATATTACATACTTCATCTATAAGCAAAACGAAATTTTATTTAAGTAAATGTAAAATAAAACTTCGTACAAAAGCAAACTAAAGATGAAGCAATATGTAATTTTAAATGCATAGACATAAAAATAGGGCTCAATCAAGCAGGTCTTCATTCTCGAAGTATTTTGCAGTGAAATTTGTTGGCGGCTGAACAGCCGCCAAGTTTGTTTCAGGCAGAGACTTCAGGCTTGCCTGATACAGTTCCTGGATGTGGCGATGATTGCGGCAGTTTCTGGACCAATGTCCAGTCATGCCACATCTATGGCATTTATCCTCCAGTTCTTCTTAGGAATTGACACTTGGTTAGTGTTCTTACGCTTCCATGTGAAGTTTATCATTTCTCTGTTGTTGTTGGTCTGGGTTGCTTCTCCTCGTGCTGGGTTCATTATAGCCTTCCCTTTGTTCTTTCTAGCCTTCTTCTTGTTTTTCCACTTCTGGGGAGAAACATAGTGGGCTTCAGGGATAGGGGCAGTACCAGTCGGACGCAAATTATTAGTGGCAAGTAGTAAATCTCTATTTTGTTCTACCCTAAGGAGGCAAGAGATCAAATCAGAGAACTTCGTGAAGTTGCGTTCACGATACTGCTGCATGAGGATTGCATCTTTCTCGTGAAACGAGGTAAATGTCTTTTCCAACATGCGTTGCTCAGTCACTTCTTCACCACACAACTTCAGGCATGAGGTGATATTATGAAGTGCAGAGTTATACTCGGCAACGGACTTATAGTCCTGAAGTCTGAGGTTTTCCCACTCATAACTGGCACGTGGTAATATTACATCAATTTGATGTTTATACAGTGCATCCAGCGGTGTCCACAATTCAATTGGGTCCTCCACGTAAGGTATTCGGCTTTTAAGGTCCGATCTATATGTCTTCTAATATAAATAATGGCTTTCCCCTTATCCACATCGGAGACATTGGTAGGAGTGCTGCTGGATGTAGCAGAAGCATCGGCCGCTGCTGGGGCCGATGAGGGAGCCAATATTGAGCCAAGGAGGGCCATCGAACGCAAGTGGAACTTCAGGTCCTCTCGCCAACTCAGGTAATTTTTTCCTGCAGCATCAAGAACTTCGAAATCGACACTTCCCAATTTTGCCATTTATCTATGCAATTTAAAATAAGCATGAATTAATTAAAATGTAAATTCATGCATAACGAATAAAAATAAGTAAAATGTGGGGATCTGCTAGATACCCAAAAACGTTCAAAGTACATAGTCCGATATACAATTCATAAAGAAAAGAAAAATACAAGTTGGAAACCCAGAATGGGTCCCTATATTTTGCAAATTTCATCTCCGTCTTCATTTGTCGGTACACCGGTCTTTGGCATTAATACAGTTAATCATCACTTACTAATTCTCTCAAAAGAAAATAAAAGTGCAAGGAATATAAAAGGTATCAAACTGGTCGATCCCAAAAACACATTTTAACTTATATAAACATCTACGCAGTTTATAATATTCTACAGGCACAAAAGAAACAACCACGCATATAACTCAGGCATATATAATATGGAAAAAGAGACTATAAAATATAATAATCTCTCGGACCACAGGGAGACGTCATACACCGTTAGGTTAGTTGACTAACGGCAGAGCGGTCGCAGGATCCTTAAGATAATTATATTTTGAAAAATCCTAATATTCCATAAAAAATTAACAATGCAAGAGAGATGTTGTACATAATATTAGAATTCTGACTAACTGGGCTACATGCCCAAACAAGAAATAAAAATGAATTATTATTATGATTGGGGCTGCAGGCCCATAAGTAAAATAATAATCATTTTAATAATTAATTTAATATTTGTGCTGCAGGCCCATTTATAAAAATTTAATTAACACATTCATTTTGCAATTGGATTAACTGAGCTGCAGGCCCAATTTAGGATTCAAAATTAATAATTAATCTCAATGGGGCTGCTGGCCCATAAAACTTATATTCATTGTTATAAACTGGGCTTCAGGCCTAAATTAGGTAGTCAAAAATAATTATTAAGCTAAATGGGGCTGCTGGCCCATAAAACTTAATTTCATTTATAAACTGGGCTTCAGGCCCAATAAACAGCCCATCTACAGTAATGATCAAAAATTTAATTTAAGGGAATATTAACTTAAGCCCTAAATCAAATTTTTAGTTTATTTGTTAGGGGATATGAAGAGTCCACAATAACCCAAAATCCAAACAGAGCCCCTTAGGAATAGCCTCCCTACCTCCCGGAGTACACGGCTGTGGTCAGGACCCCCCTCCCCCGGCCTGGGGGGCGGCGCGGGACAGGCCCCCCATCCGCCTGGGGGGGCGGCGCGGGAGAGGCCCCCCACCCGCTTGGGAGGGGGCGGCGTGGTACATGGCCCCCTCGCCGGGGGGCGGCGCTGGGAAGGCCCCCCCTTGCGTCTGGGGGGGTGAACAGAAACCCCCCCACCGGGGGGGGCGTTGGCGACAAAGCCCCCCCCCCCCCCGTCCTGGGGGGCGATCTGACAGAGGCTCTGTCTGTTAATCTCTTGGATCTACTGGGCGGCTCGAGTCTCTGAGGATGAGATCCTCCGGGGGTGCGGATCATCCTCCATCTCTTCAAATTTGGCATTAATTTTTTTTTTCGGTTTGCTCTTTTGTTAGGGTAGTGATTCTTATTCCCGTAAATTATACATGTCGATAAGGACCATCTGTGAATAAATCTCATCCTCACATGGATGCTTACATCCGGTCTAATGGCATTTTAAAGGTGCCTAACTGTCACTGACTAGTAAATTTACTGCAACTGCTATATCAGGACGCGTGCAGTCAGCCAGGAGTGCACTGATTTCACTTTGATAAGGGACTTTAGGACCTAATATATCCTCCCCTTCTTCCAACGAACGGAAGGGGTCTTTTTTACATCCATTGAGCGTGCTACCATATGTGTACTTATTGGATGACAATGGTCCTTGTAATTTCTTCAACGCACTCTGGGCGTATGAATTTTAATGTAACAGGATTTTATCCATTAGGATAATAAATCTGTGAGACATGACTTAATGTATTTTGCCTATGTCTTTCATTTCATGTTTGATAGTCACGCTTGACCAGATATTTCGATTTTCTCTTCAGGAGATCCGATGAGATTTAAGTTGTTTATAACGATGATCTCAAATCCTGTCATTTGCTCTTTATACAGATGTAAAGACAATCCTTAGTAGGAATCATTGCTTTGTCAAATGATTTGCTTGGTTGTACATTATTTATTATTCTTATTCTTATTCTTCAATAGAATAGATGTCCCGAAGTTTATTCAGGTATTTAAGGAAATGTGGAATTTATCTTGTCAAGATATCCATAGAGGTATGCCGTCACAACATCCACTAGCAGCATATCCAAAATTTCCTTTGTCAAATTGCTCGGTCGAGCTACAATCAACCTGAGGAAGGAACTAAAAGAGCACTCTGTAAGTCAAATGAACTTGACCTAGTAGTTTCCCTACTTGTTCGAGCTACAATCAGAGCTCTAGGAGACCAAAAACAGCACTCTGTTTCTAATTAGACTCGACTAAGTAGCTACCCTACTCAGTCGAGCTACAAAAGGAGTCCAAATGTGCTAAAAACATCGCTCTGAAAACTTGATGGACTCGACCGAGTAGCTACCTTACTCGGTCGAGCTACAATGGGAGCAAAAAGAGCTGAAAACATCACTCTGTTTCAATTCAGCTCGACCGAGCTTTGAGTAAGCAGCTTGGTCGAGTAGCTGGGCGCAACTTAGGGTTCAAAATTTCAAATTTTGCACTGCTCGACCGAGTAGCGATTAGTTGATGGCGCCCACAAGTCTTAAATCGAACCGAACTCGGGTTATTTAAAACCCCGACTCGATCCAATCCCTAATCCAACCCCAATTCAAACAGCCCAGTGCCCGAGCTCCCTTCGCCCAAAACCCCAACTCCCACTCGTTCCGACCGTTTTGACCGGTTCACCGGACCGCCGCCTCCTCTGCCCAAGCGCCGCCGTCTGTCGCACTAGGTCCGACCGCCCCCCTCTTCTCTCCACCTCCCTTCACACACACACACACACACTCTCTCTCTCTCTCTCTCTCTCTCTCTCTCTCTCTCTCTCTCTCTCTCTCTCTCTCTCTCTCTCTGCGCCCTAACCATCCCCTTACTCGCTCCGACGACCCGCCGGAGCACCGCCACATGCGTCGCCCGAGTGTTGCCGGTGACCCAGCTCGGTCCGACTGCCACCCCCTCCTCTCCATCCCATTTCTTCCCCTCGCTCTCCCCATATATATATATATATATCTCCATTAACCACAAATTGAACCCTATTTCTATTTTAGAACCCAACCCGATTTATTTTCATAATTACCTACTGATCTTATCTTCATTATCGTCTGCAGGTACATTTGGAGCTATTCATGAGACGATTGGCTTGGGATAGCTTGGGGGATCGTTTTTTGTCGAGGCTTCGCACGTGCACGCGTCGGTTGCTACGCAGCGACTATCGGTTTCGTATATTCGCTCCACTCCCTATTTATATTATCATATATCGTTATCACGTCGTTAGCCCACATTTGCACGATGCCACCTAGTTTGCAGCCTAGGAAGCCTCCGGCCAAGAAAAGGAAGGCCGCCACCACTGGTCCCTCCTCTTCTAGGCATGCACGCCACCGCCGTCGTTCACCGTCACTCACCTCATCGTCATCATCATCATCATCATCACGCTCACCATCCCCAATGCCTCTAGCTATAGAGGCCCCACTCACTAACCCCATCACGACACCCACCACTCCTGCTCCTCCACCCCGACCTGTTCTGCCACCCACGCCCACCTTGAGGACGTATGATATCATCTTCAAGGACGACGCTCACTGTGAACGTTTCGTCGCCATCTCTCACCGCACCATCATCCCGACCCGCTTCGTCCACGTCCCCACCCCTCATCAGGCTGGCATCCTACAGGGTGTCTATAGGCTTTACCAGACCATCGGTTTCGACCGACTCCTCGCCATGCACGCACGCACGTACACATGCCTCACCCTCGAGGCGATGAGCTCCATCGTCCGAGAGGGCGACGACATCCGCTTTCGGATGCTTGACCGTGAAGTAGTGGTTATGCACGCCATGATCTTCACACACTTTCGTTTCCCTGCCATCACCTACCCACCCTTTCATACTCCCCAGACTATGAGCTTGACACGTTCGATGACGAGAAGTTTTGGCGTCGTATCACTAGCCTCCGAGGATATAGCCCTAGCAGGGCTAAGTCCTTTGCCATAGTCCACCCCTGCCTTTGCTATGCCCAGTGCCACCTGGCCACCACCCTCTTCTCCAGGCCAGAGGTCGGGACACTCTCCCTTCTTAAGCTTACCCGTCTTATGGGGATGACTCGACTTCTGCGCCATTACCATGATGGCACGATCCGTCCCTTCCTTCTCTCTGACACAGCATATTGGCTGTGTCACCGCCTCCTCCAAACTGCCCACACCACTACAGATATCTATGGTGGCGGGGTTTTCACCATTTTTGCTTCCATGCTCGGCCTTGCACTTTCAGCTGGTCTAACGATACCCACCGGGCCTACTCGACAGACATTGGATGTGCTTGCTCGCATGTCCATCATTAGGCCACACGGTGAGCGTCACTGTATCTACCTACTAGGCATCCAACGTGAGCCCCACTTCTATCTGCCCCGCGCTGATCTCACACGTATTGACCCAGTCATGCTTGACTGGGTCATTCCTAGCATTTTTCCCATCCCTCCCATCCATATCCTTGAGCCCCCATGAGAACCAGTCGTCGATGATGACTATGACTTGGTACTCAGCTCCGATGAGGAGGCGCCCGACTTTGCTGCCCTCCTAGTAGCCCTGCCTGCCCATCCCGCGAGCACTTCTATCCACACAGCTACCAGTGCTCCCACCATTACCACTTCCCCAACAACCACCACCGTAGAGACTTCCGGGGTTGTCCACACCTCTATCCCCGATGTCACTACTTTTGTCTCTTCAGTTCCTGGACCTGAGGGCACGTCTATCTCAGTTGCTCCTGACCTTACTTTTTCCACCATTTTGGAGCCTACCACTGTTGTCCCCACCATTTTTGACCCTGCCAGCACCCTATTCGCACATGTGGACCCCCTTACTTCCATTCCCATCACTCTAGGGTCCACATATACACTACCTGGCACTTCTTCTGTCCCCACATCATCCGTATTCTCTGATAGCGTCTGGTGTCTGTCACCACTTCTGTTACCATGACGACTCCCATTTTTGATGTAGCAGCTGTTGGGGGATGTATGCCCTCAAATCATTTGTATCTGATGCAAATGATATTTTAAGCTTAGATAGTGGACTATTTTGCATGTGATGCAAAAGGAGTTAAATGTGTCTTAAATTGTTTTAGACCATATTTAATAAAATAAACACGTTGAAAAGGTTACCTTGATGTTGGGATCGTCTTGCTCTAAACGCAGGTTCAAAACGCGTCAAAAACGGAGTCCAAAAGCACAAGTTAGAGCCAAAACAAGTCGGCCCAAACTGTTGGGCTGAACCCTGCGAAAATGGAGGCCCACCAAGCCCGAATTTTCTGGTCAGGGTTTTTGAAACCCAGGATTTTTTTGACGGCTGGATTTGCCATCTTTGAATGGTTTTTATCTAACTTTGAGACGACGTTTGAGGGGTCAAACGACGTCGGATTGACTCGCCTTTTTTCCTACGCGTTCACCGTTCAACCCTCTTCAATTTGATAGGTTGTATTAAGATTGAAGCTCAACGGTGAGGGAGTTAAAATTCAAGGAAGTTTGGCCTTTATGAAAGGTAAACTAACTTGAATTATTAAACTCTAAAAACATAGTCCCACATCGGAAGTGGAGTAAAGGGGAAGGATCAGCCGCCTATATAAATAGGGGTCTACTCACCTCCTCTAAACTCGTCCCAAGCTCTAGATCTGAGCGGCTCCCAAAAATTTTGGAGCATGCTCATATCTAAGCTTAAATTAATATTATCTCTTCTCCCTAAATTTTTACCTTACTCCTGAAGGGCTCTAGCAAAGCCACGAAGGGGTTCGGATCCGATCCGAAATCTTGGCAAAGGATCGCGCTCGGATGAAACTTTCTTCGACGCGTGGTTGGCTCGACGACAAGGGGATTGCTTGCCTCGGGACGTGAAGCGGTTCAAGGAGCAGTTCGACGCGGGATAGGGAGCGACTCGGAAGACGGTGCGGTACACCTTGCCTGTACCAAGGCAAGGTTCCGGGTAGGTAATTTAGAAGCTTTATTTTAATTATGTCGCAGTAGCTTAGATTATTTTTGGGGTGGTCAAATCCACCTCAAGTTGGCATAGATCCTGGTTAAGGGTCTTGATTTTTCCTTAGGGCTTCGTTAAAAGGTTTAACGATTTTCTTCCGTTGTGCTTTCTTTTGCCTCTATTGTTCGTCCGACTTAGGACGAGCATAGAGATTTGTGCCCTGATGGTCCATCAAAACCCAACATTGGTATCAGAGCTTAGTCTGCATTATGATCTAGGGCTGCGATGTTTTAAAATGAATGCTTTTTAAATGCATGCTAAAAATTTAACTTTATGCGATATTGTTAAAAATGAAATCGTTTTCAGGTGAGATGTTTTTTAAAATTCTTTTATGCGATAAAATTATTTTTTGAAACATGGAAAGTTTATGATGATTTTAAAACATAGTTTATGTAATGAAAAATTATATGATAATTTTTATGAAACTGTTTTAAGTTTTAAAATCATGCTTTTAAACACATTAATTATTTATAGGATAAATTTTTAAATGTGTTGATGCATGTTTAATAATTATGTGATAATTGTTAAATAGTTATAAACCTTTTATGCGATATTTAGGTTAATAATTGCATGCTAACTCTATAGTTGATAAAGTTAGATTATGTTTTAATGGCCAAGCTTAATTATGTGATAATTGTTAAAACCTTTTAGGTTAGCCATTAAAACCTATTTGAAATTTATAAGATAAATTTTAATGACATGCTATGTTTTAATAATCATTACAACATTTTAAAACCTAATTCCTGATTAGGGTAGTCCTTTAATGACGATTATTATTTTAATCGTTAGTATAATATTCTAATTAAAAGACTACACTTTAAAGTATTGTAAATGATTTATTAAAATCCTAATAATGATTAGGATAGCACGTGAACCTTATAGTTGATAAGGATTTAATAAAAGTTATTAACAATTTGAATTTTAAGGATTCAACTAGTTGATAGGATTAATTAGTTGTTAATAAAAGCTTTTTAGTCTATGGCACGCATATAAATGTGATAAGTTTCATTTAATGGACCATGATCTGATCAATGTGCTTGGCTAAGTTTGTTGGATCACCCTAGTTAGTCTAAGGGATAAGTAATCTTGTCTTAGTCAATTCTCTAGCCGTGTTCTGCTGGACCGCAATGACGTGAATCATGATTATATGACACCCTGGACTATATCTAAGTCAAATACGTTAATAATCTTTTTCAGGATTAGCCGTAGCCCTCCTTGTTTTAGAGGTTGGCAACTGTAGGTTTTTTGATATAGTTGTTGAGTCAACTCAAGCTAGGTTATAGACACTTTATGGAAACCAACTTCTCAATATATGAGATGTAGTCTAGACTTGACCCAAACCGTCGTGTCGTGAATACATTGAGCGCAGGCGTAAGTTAGGCTAGACACGAAAATAAGGGTTCGACTAGACTAGTCTTTATGATTTGTTGAGTCAACTAAAGGTCATAAGTGACTAGGGGTAAGGGAATCACATTCGATGTGATTGATGAAGAGTCGTCTACCGATCGCAGAGTTAAGCAACTTGTTGAGTCAACTCAAGGTTGTGAGACTCAGAGTGATCGGGTCCCTTTCCCATTATATTTAATTCGATTAAATGGTTCATTATTATGGCTTAAAATGATCGCTAAAAATAGTAAGAGGATATTGTTAGATAAAAGCCATTCTATCTATATTTAAACTTGAACATATGCTAAACTAAGGTAAGTCTATGTTTACCGATGGAATCAAAAACATAATATTCTAAGAGAATAATTTAACTGGTTAAAAAGACCGTTTAATGGAATATCAAGTTAAATTCTAATTGATAGAATAAATTATATTCTCGTTGACATTAAAATGACATTCTAAGGACAGACTTAGGGAATATGATTTCATTAAGTTCTGAGTCCAACAAAATAAATGCACGCTACATGTCACTCGCCTTTATATGGGATAGCTGGACCATATTGATGTTCAAAATCAAGTTTCTCCATACAATTTGTTGAGTCAACTCAAGGTTGTATGGAAAACGGGTTCGATCCGCAAGGTTCGAAACTTCGATCAAACTGTTTGATTCGAAGATGAGTGGATGAGCAGTACAAGACCATGTATCCAAATTAGATCTTGAGTCAAGCAACTTGTTGAGTTAATTCAAGGTTGTGAAGCTCAAATGTTTGGACACGTTAGGTGTTTGTACAACTAGTAATTTTTGTTGTGATATTTAATATCTAAATGATATTTAGAAAAGAAAGAAGGCAATCAGAAAAGTCAAATTGAGAAAGATAGTTTTATTTATCATTAGTAAAGGCATAAGTAGGAGGAACTGAAAATGTGACATATTTGATGTCACGATTTCAGAATAATTGTTATACAAAAGACGTCTAACACATTTTTAACGAATGTCGTCACCTTGCTTCTGAAGCAATGTTTTGTGTTAGTAATTTGTAATAACTTTAATATATTAAATGTTAATATATGAATACGCAAGATAGTAATAAACTTATATGACAAAATAGACTAGGCCGTACCAAAGAGACTAAGCTTCACAAGTCACATAAAGAGGGGTCTGACCTCTCGTATTATGAAGTCTACGGACACTTGTGAATCTTATTCTCAAAGGTATGTTGACCGAAACTCCTTCTGTAAGACAGTGGGAGAATGAGTTGTCGAACTCGCAGTCTCGTGCATACTGATGTACCCGGACCCAAGGCTAAGTTATCCATGATAAGTTGTTCTTATTCTATTGAGACACGTGTTCTTGATGAAACACAAGTCTGATAAAATAGAGAACAAAATAACAGAAGTATTTGAAATAATTCGATTAGATCGAAAAGTCAAATACTTAGATGTATAAATCTTGCGTAAATAAAAGAAAATGTGATTTTCTCTCAGGTCAAGTGTCTTAACATATTGGATGTGTTTGAGAGCATGAATCACATTTTGTTAGACATAGTGCGATTCGTGGCAAGTTGACTGAGTTACGATCCTCCCTCCGAGTTAAGTCCCAGATTATAATGCCTTGGTTCTTGATAAGGTTCTGTGATGACATTATCAATAAGATATTCATTAAATCAATTGTTAGGAAGTTAAAGGATTACTCGAGTCTCGTGAGACGAAGAGTCGAGTTAGACATTATAGTCGATGATGGCTTAGTCCACTTCCAGGATGGAATTCAGAGTAGTGACTCTGATCAACAACTTGATGCAATAGGCCAGTGCACGTAAATAAAGTATGGACTTTAGTTTATGTGCCCAAAGAAATTGTTTCTTAATGTCTGCAAGTAAATCTTCAAGTTTAGAAGATTGGTGCGGAAAGAAAGTAGTGAAGTACAGCTAACGTTGGTTGAGAACGTTTTCATCCTCATTCCTATAAACGGATTATGATGAAACTGTCTCGCCAGCAGATGCGTACAGATCTACTTGGATCGAACTCGATGTAAATGCTCATGATAACCATGAAAACTAGAGCATGCATTTATAGTTCGTTTTCTAAATATGATTGAGAAGAACAAACATATATGAATTAGCCAGAAAGTTTTCAAGGTCAGTGGGAGCGATTAAAACACATGCGATGTATCAAGGGGATGTAACATATTTTGATAAAGTGGTCAAAAGAGTTTGACACTTTTAAATATGAACCATCTAAAATGATCAATAACTTATTTAATTTATTATCGTAAGGGACGATGAGCTGGATGAGATCCAAGAATATTAAATGGATTCCGTAGGACCAAAGGAATTATTTGGATGAGATTCAAATGGTTGGTCTAGCATGAACATAGAAAACCCCTTAAGTCTAATCAGTAGACGGTTTAGCAGATCCACTCACGAAGGTTCTACCATGTGAAGTCTGAAAAGACTTGTTTAAAATACGATATGATATACCGGGATCAATGAGCCTAAGTGCAAGTGGGAGATGTAGCGAGATAGGTATGCCCTCGAGGCAATTATCTCCGTGTAATTGTACAAATATCTTGTTCGAAATAACAGTAAGCAGTTTGGTATAAATTTATCTAAGTTAATCATAATGTAGTTATCATTAGATATTAACTTAGGTAAAGTCCTGAGACTTAATGCATGGTCAAACATGTATCGAGATGAGTATCTCGATCATGAAGAAGTGCTTGACCGTTAATAGCATAAGTCTAAAAGGTTTCGTGGTCGTAGATATTTTGAGAAAAGGATATCGAAACATCGGATAGACCATTGCGTCTTAGTCTTCACTATATAGCGGTGACGATGATCTCATGGTCGTTCGATTTAGCGAAATCAGAGACGAGACACAGGTGCTCATTGGAGAATGAGTTCACTGAACGACCCATCAAGAGTTGTTATATGGTTATGATTGACCTATCTGTCAATGATAACTCTTAGTGATGATAGGCAAGTTGGTCTTTGACTTGATGTCATTGTACGAACCTGTACATGAACGGTGTCACTTAGATCTCTGACCTAGCTTTGAGGCTAGGCCTGTCGAAAGGTCTTTGGTTGGGTGACATTTGAAACGTGCGAGGAGAGTAATGACCAAGATAGGATTCGTCTCTCCCTGGTCAATGGGAGTTAGTGTCATAATGTTAGTTCGGTTTTTAGTGAAAACTCTGGCTAGAGTATGTTGGAAGATGTCCAATATTATTTGACTAAAGATCGATGGAGACTAACCGGATTCGAGCTATTGGGGTTGACAGTTTGACCATACCCTAGGCTTGAACTAAACGACATAGTTTTGACAAATAGACTATAACTGCGGAATTCATCACAAACACAGTTAGGGTGGTCCCGACAATACTCATATCGTTGAGTTAACCACATAAGTATGATACTGAAATAGGGACAACAACTGCTGCTCGTGGTCACTACCATCTGGGGCTTCGAGCCCCACTTGTAGTAAGGTCGGGCTATAGGGTCTCACACAGAGTGCGACCTTCGTTTAGTAATATGTAGAAACATTAGGGAGAATATGCATTTGATGCAAGGGATAGAAAACTGCAAAGGGTTTGCAATTATCTTCTGTATTCTGGATAAATGATCCTGAGTGGAAGTGGAAGATGTTGGGGGATGTATACCCTCAAATCATTTGTATCTGATGCAAATGATATTTTAAGCTTAGATAGGGACTATTTTGCATGTGATGCAAAAGGAGTTAAATGTGTCTTAAATTGTTTTAAACCATATTTAATAAAATAAATGTGTTGAAAAGGTTACCTGGATGACGAGATCGTCCTGCTCTAAACGCAGGTTCAAACCGCGTCAAAAACAGAGTCCAAATGCACAAGTTAGAGCCAAAACAAGTCAGCTCAAACTGTTGGGCTGAACCCTACGAAAATGGAGGCCCACCAAGCCCGAATTTTCTGGTTAGGGTTTTTAAAACCCGGGATTTTTTTGACGACTGGATTTTTCATCTTTGAATGGTTTTTGGCTAACTTTGAGACGACGTTTGAGGGGTCAAACGACATCGGATCGACTCGCTGTTTTTTCCTACGTGTTCACCGTTCAATCCTCTTCGATTTGATAGGTTGTATTAAGATTGAAGCTCAACGGTGAGGGTGTTAAATTCATGGAAGTTTGGCCTTTATGAAAGGCAAACTAACTTGAATTATTAAACTCTAAAAACATAGTCCCACATCGGAAGTGGAGTAAAGGGGAGGGATCAGCCACCTATATAAATAGGGGCTGCTCATCTCCTCTGAACTTGTCCCAAGCTCTAGATCTGAGCGGCTCCCAAAAAGTTTGGAGCACACTCAGATCTGAGCTTAAATTAATATTATTTCTTCTTCCTAAATTTCTGCCTTACTCCTGAAGGGCTCTAGCAAAGCCACGAAGGGGTTCGGATCCGATCCGAAATCTTGGCAAAGGATCGCGCTCGGGTGAAACTTTCTTTGATGCTTGGTTGACTCGGCAACAAGAGGATTGCTCGCCTCGGAATGCAGGGCGGTTCAAGGAGTGGTTCGGCGTGGGACAAGGAACAGCTCGGAAGACGGTGTGGTACACCTTGCCTGTACCAAGGCAAGGTTCTGGGTATGTATTTTAGAAGCTTTATTTTAATTATGTTGCAGTATCTTAGATCCTTCTTGGGATAGTCAGATCCACCTCAAGTTGGCATAGATCCTGGCTAAGGGTCTTGATTTTCATTAGGGCTTCGTTAAAAGGTTTAACGATTTTCTTCCGATGTGCTTTCTTTTGCCTCTATTGTTCGTCTGACTTAGGACGGGCATAGAGACTTGTGCCCTGAGGGTCCATCAAAACCTAATAGCTGCTGTTTTTGTCTTTGCACCGGATCATGGATCCATTCCATTCCCATCCTTTTCCACCGAGATCCCTGCTAGACCGCCCTCTCCTGATTTTTTCTTCAGACCTCGTTCTTCATATGGACGAGGCCATGCTGAGAGGGTCGTTTCTAGTAGTTCACGTCCTCCTCCTGGTTCCCGCGTCACTGACGCACATTTGACCGCCGTGGAGACCGAGGTTAATGGCTTAAGGCATGCCTTTGACACCTTCACCTGCTCGGTCGCCACCCACTAGCAGTCTGTTGAGTGGGACCTCACTACTATTCTTGGTATTCTAAGGATGCAGCGTGCACCAGCTGTCATACTCGCAAACACCCCTCCTGCCCGACCAGACCCTCCTCCTCCTGTCACACCTGCACCACTCACTGTGCCTCTTTCCCAGGCTTTTGTAAGGCATGTCACTCATTCTGTTGAGTCGGTTACATCACTGGTGGATGCATCGGTGGTTGACACATACATGCTTACACATGTCGACACACCTGTTGTCACACTTTCTGTTGACCTGCCGGTCGACACACTCGTCGAGCCTTCAGGTGTTGTCTCATCATCTGGTCCCCAGCTGTCGGATCCATCATCACCCACCCAGGGTGATGCCGTTGCTTGATCCCTTTATTACTTTTGCTCATGTCTCTCCCCCCTTATTTTGTGCACATCTGTCTCTTTGGGGCCCTGTTCTTGCATAGCTTGGGGGAGACCCATTTTGCACCATCTGCTTATACCATCTCTTTCCATCTGCATATATCCCACTTGCATCATATCATCATTTGCATCATCTACCTGCTTGTCCATATTTTTGCATTTTAGGCATTAGGTCATGCATCCGCATTTGCATTTTCCTTTTTTTATTTGTATTTTTTTGGGTTACCTTTTTATTTCTCCACCCACCCCACCCTAGTGACCGGTCCATATTTTACGCCTTTTTTCTGCATGTTTGCATGCCATTTCGATTGCTCATATTGTGATTTTCATGATTATTCGACGATATTTCATTACTTTTCACTATTCCTTACTTTCATCTGATTTCAGGAAATATGGAGCAATCGGGAGCAAAAATGAGCCTAAAGGACTTGTACGCGTACCGGAGCATCGCTCATGGCCTTATTGAGGAGCTAACGGTGCTGGACGATGAGCGGGAGAAGAAGAAGATTGATAGAATTGTTGAGGAGGCGAGGAGGAGAAGGAAGGATTCCAGAAACAGGCCACTCGGCCGAGTCACACAAGTTACTTGCCCGAGTGAAGTAGTGTACTCAGCTGAGTACGACTGATACGAAGAACATCTGCCTGACCTGAGTGCCACACTGCACTCGGCCAAGTGGTAAATTCCACTCGGCTGAATAGAGAACTCCACTCGCCCGAGTGAGGTCAACTTCTGAAGGAAATCAAACTAGACTCTCTGGAATTCTGAGGAGCACAACAGAAGACCCACTTGGCCGAGTGACGAATCCCACTCGGCCGAGTGACGCAGAACGCCAGAGTGCCCAAACAAGCAGACTCTCTGGAATTTTGGGAGAATGTCAGAAGACCCTACTTGGCCGAGTAGAGAAGTCCACTCGCCCGAGTGAGGAATCCCACTCGGCCGAGTGTCGCCGATGACACGAGTGCCCAGATTTTCCGATAGCCTCCCACTCTTTTGAAATCTCCTATCATTTCAGTGGGCAAATTATTTTTCTCATATTTTTTATGGATAGTAGACTTCATAATGGTTCTAACGCCACTAAGAAGGCACCAATCGGAGGTCGGATGAAATCTAGAGAATTTCTGCAAGTTGATGCTGCAGTGCTAGAATTCGCATATCAGTGTCATTCGGCCGAGTGACACTTTCACTCGGTCAAGTGAGCTTTCCATTCGGTCGAGTGACCAGTTTTTGACAGAGTGCTATTTTTTGGAGTTTCTGTAGGAATTCTCACTCGGCCGAGTGAGCTTTTGACGTCCCCCGGGTTTTAACTCATAAGAGTGCAGTTGGATAGGGGATACCCGATTTATAATATTTGTACCGCAAGCGCACGGTGTTGTAGTGTGGCTTGGCGGTCAAACATAGAGAGGCGTGGTTGTGCTTGTTTCTAAGAGGAACCAATTCACCCTATGGGTGAGCTAGCCCGAATCGATCGATGGTTTGTCACAAATTATAGATAAGAGGGATAAACAATATAAAAGGAAACCTAGGACTTCGGTTTCCACCCTATCATGTGTTCTCGCTATTACGACCTGCATATAGGAATACGATCGGAATTAAGGTTTAGTGGTGAGACGTTGTCTCTAAGAGTGATACCAGTGTCCCATGGGCCCGATATTCCGGTCGGTTCCCAGGATGATACGCCGGACTACCCGGGTTCGGTCAGTGGGCATTCCCATGTTCATTAACACTGACCGACTCCGGAAGCACTAAGCTCGTAACGATAACTCCCAACATCTCATCCCGACGTTCCCACGCGCTAGGATTCGATGTCTACGCTAAGGGCGTGAGCTATGGCTAGGGAGTCAACCGCCAAATTTATTCCCCCTTGGCCCCACGGTCAAAGGCGGTCTTTTTCCTGCCGATGACAATGAAACACCTCGCGTAACCTCTAAATTTCTAATCCCTATCGAAATCCTAGTCCTATGGATGCATCAGGGAGAACCCACAAGGGGATTTCCACCAAAATCCCAGATTTGGGAACTACTCACACATTATAGCTAAAAAGCAATCTAAATGAAAATCAATCGTAAAAATCATGATCATGCAATTGAAACATGGTAGTAGCAATGCTATTAAGACTATATTAAAGTTTGACAAGGATCAGAGAACTTACAGATAACAATAAAATTCCAGCCGTCACAAATAGAGAAAAAGACAGAAAAAACAAAAGCTCCGTTTTCTGAAAACCTAGGCAACTATATATAGAAAACGACTTCACCCGATCGGTTGAAGTATCAACCGATCGGGTGAGCTGCTTGATTCTTCGGCTGTGGTCTTCAGAAACTTCAACCGGACGCTTGGAACGATTGGGTGAAGCAAGCGGGTCGTCGTTTAAGAAGATGCGGTCATCGGGTGAACCGATCGGTTGAGTAATCAACCGATCGGTTGGAATTATCGCCCGAAAGAACAGAGACTTCTGTCGACTTCACACGGTCAGTGAAACCGCCGGTTGAGCTCTCCGGGTCGTCTTTTGGAAGAATCGGCTACAGATGAACCGATCGGGTGAGATGTCACCCGATCGGTTGGAATTCAGCTCCAAATTCCCGAGAACTCTGATGTGTTCAACCGGTCGGCAAACCGGTCGGTTGATGCTGCACTTCATTTCAGCTTGCGTTCGGGTCGGACACACTGATCGCTCTAAAATGCAACCCAAGAGCACAACCGAAAACTTGGTCGACCCCGGATATACACCCGGAGAACGATTGTAGTTTTACCGCAAGCGCACGGTAAAGTGGCGAGCGGGTATCGAACACGAGGAGGTGGTGTTGGTTCCAATCTATCCTAGGTTGGTTTGACTACGAATGTATTATTGGTGGAGATGGTTATGGTATGATGTAATGACAATGGTGGTGGATGTCGGTGTCGGAGATAGAGAAATCGGTCAAATATCGATTCAAATACAATATAATAAAAGAGTCTAGGGCTAGGGAATCCCCACTACGGACCGTCATGCATCATTGTGAATAGTGAATCTCAATATTAATAGACTTGCGTTGAGGTGAACTAGTCGTAACTGAATAGAGAACCAAGCTCACGCTCTCGCGCTATTGCCGGTCTATAGCAACCTAGATTAGAGCCCAATCTCTTGCAAACCCTAACCTAAGCCACTGGCATGAAGATCGACATCATCGTTCAATCGCCCCTCGAGCCCACTCTCGTGCAAACTCGAGTTACGATCTAGGTTGTGATAGTTCGTATTCGTCCAATCTCTTGCAAACGAATATGGGTATAGATTTATAATAAAAATCCTAGCTTTGGTCCAATCTCTTGCAAATCAAGTCTAGAGAATCTCGATTATAAACCTAAATCGAATATCTAGGCCTTCCCATCGATTAGAATCCAATCTCTTGCAAACCCCAATCGATGGAAATCCCTAGCTATCCGTAATAAATCGATCACAACCTAATCTCCTAGCAATTCTAGCAATTTAGAAATTCATTCATCACAAATCTGAAATTAGATCCATAGGGTTCATCCCCAAACCCTAGAACAATCAAATCTACTCAAGCATAGCAATAACAATATGAGAATCAATAAAAATCATTGCTTGCATACAAAAAGGTAGAAAAAACAAAGATTCAAATAATAAGAACAAAATACTTAGCTTGATGAAGATCTTCAATCCAAATACAAGCTTTTAGATCTAAGAGGGGGCCTAGGGCATGGCCTAACCTCTAAAAATTACTCTAAGAAAACATATGGGAACCTCCCTCTAATGGTGGCTACAAACCCCTTATATAGTCTCCCCAAAACGCTAACAAATAACCCTAGAAAACCACTCAAATTCGTGCCCAAAACAGCCCAAACCGCAACTTAAAATCTGGGCCCGCCGCCGACTCGGCCGAGTGGAAATTCCAGCACTGCAGCGTCAACTTGCAGAAATTCTCCAGATTTCATCCGACCTCTGATTGGCACGTTCTTGGCGGCGTTGGAACCGTCATGAAGTATACTATCCATAAAAATATGAGAAAAATACTTTGATTGCTGGAATGATAGCAGATTTCAAAAGAGTGGGAGGCTGTCTGAAAATCTGGGCGCTGCGTGTCATCGGCATCACTCGGCCGTGTGTACTTCTCCACTCGGCCGAGTGACAGACCCTGTAAAATTCCAGTAAGTCGGGGGTCTTGGGAGGTCTGTCTTCGGAGGTGACTCGGCCGAGTGGCTTTACTCACTCGGCCGAGGGGCATTCTATACTCGGCCGAGTCGAAACCGTCAAAAGCCTATACATTTCCAGTAAGTCGGCCTCTTTTGATGGTGGATTTCTCATGCCCCTCGGGCGATGCGATCTTATTACTCGGCCGAGTGGGATATCGTCCCTCGGCTGAGTGCACGCCCAATTCCTTTTGTTGGAGCGTGTCCGGTCGGATCGGCCGAGCGGTCTTCTTGCTCGACCGAGTGAGTGCTTCACTCGGCCGAGTGACATGCTGTAGATGACCAATCTTCATCATTTCACCTCCTCTTCGCTCCTGCGAAGTTCCTTCTTCTTCCACCCATCTTCCATCGCCGTTAGCTCCTCGATAGAGCCATGGGCGAGGCTCCGGTACATGTGCAAGACATTTAAGCTCATTTTTGTTCCCGATTGCTCTATATTTCCTGAAATCCGACAAAAACAAGAAATAGTGAAAAGCATCGCAATATTGTCGAATACTGGTGAAAATCACAATATGAGCAATCGAAATGGCGTGAAAACATGCAGAAAAAAGGTGTAAAATATGGACCGATCAAAATCCCACATGCTTGCCTCTTACTCGTCATCGAGGAAGATAAGTAAAGAGACGAACTCGAGACATGAAAACAAAGGAAATGAAATGAAAGAAAAAGAAAGAATATGAGGTGGAAGTGGTTGCTAGATTATTCTCTCAGATCTCAAGCCATAAGCTATACATCACGATAACTTGGAAAATACAAATCAATGCTATAAGGATTCCAAATCTTACTTAGACATGATACTTGCAAGCTTTTAAGAACAATAAGAGGGACTCTCTAAATTCATACAATCAATTCATATCCACATCACGCATTTCATAGAATTTAATATACAAATGTTGGCGATGCACTTTTCAATCAAAAGTTATAAATGAAGCATATAAGATACACACCAAGCATGCAATAGAGAATAGAATAAATCATGGCATTCACATATTTATATCAATTCATGAAAAATCTCCATAACTAAAGTATTTTGCTAAGTTTCAGCATTATCAAACTTCCCCATTCGTGCACCTCTCCACTCTAATGTCGTACTCACTGATATGGTCAAACGAGTTCATCCCCCAAGCTTAGCTTGAGGCATCGCATCTAAAGGAATATGATAATGGAAATGGGATTTTTGCCTTGGTTTTCCCAAGTGTTTTGTGGCTCCAATAATGAGATAGAGAAACATTTTTCTTTTTTTGTTCTTTTTGAACTTTTTGTTTCTCATTTTTCTTTTTGGATTTTTGTAGGAGCTATATGATTTGTATTTTTGGCTTTTGGCTCCTTTTTGGCTTTTTGGACTTTTTGGAGCTAACTTTTTCTTTTGTGGGGATTTTTGGGAATAGATGCGATATAAGTAACTTTAGGAGGTGAACTCAAGTGACATGTATAGAATAAAAAGATATATGTGGAGAAAGAAATAATGTAACACTCGGTTCACTTTAAGATGTGCATAAACGGTTCAATAAAATAGTACTTCAACTAAAACCCATATGTAAGCATGGATATTCCCAATCATTTCAATAAATAGTGAAGTCAAGCAGTAAAGTTTACAACCATATCAGGCATGCAACATAAGGTGAATAAGGCAATAAAACTGATGCTTCAGATATACTAATGATGCGTGAATCTTGGTGCATTTCCAACAAAAGCATACTAAACACTAATCCATGCATTCAGTTTCAATTAATATCATGCATTCATATAGAGAAATCATCAAAAGAATATATAAGCAAGCACATGGATAGCAAGACTATGGAATACTCAAAGTAGCATGGCAATGAATAATAAGCATCGTGATGGTTGGTAAAGCAATCCGAGATATCATCATACAAAACTCATCTAGCAGAAGAAGAGAAAGGAAAATAAAGAAATAAAAAATAAAAGAGAGGAAAGAAAAGAAAAATAAGCACACAACATGATGCATGAACACACATAAAAGGAAAATAAGATGGAAAATTCAAAAAGATGATGCAAAATTTTGAAAAATTTTAAAAAAACCCTAAAAATAAAGTAAAGGTGCAACTAGATGGCATGGAAATGCACTCCCCCAAGCTTAAACTTCAAATTGTCCTCAATGTGATCATAGTGGAAGAATATAAGGAACAACGATATAATAGGGGGGAATGAAAAATGATGAAATGAATGACATGAAATCCTAATGCAACTACATGCACATGCAATGATGCATGAGAGCGCTTTCCCCCAAGCTTATACCAAACAATCCTATTCAAATGACTCGATCAAAAATGTCACGGCTTTGCTAAGCAAGATTGAGTCAAACGAATAAGAATGTGAGTATTCACTTGAAAGAAATGCTCGATGGTGGTGAGCAAAAGGAAGTGACACATCAAAATATGAAGAGGGCAATTAATATATATAATGGGTTTGGGGTGTAAATGATATTGTTGCCGTCATATGAGGTGATATTTATTCAAGCAAATCTATAAGGTCCTCTCGCTGTCGAGAGGATTCGGGTTTATTGAAAGCATAAAAAATTTCTACACTACTGGATTGATATCACCTATAGCAAAAGGCGGATCCAGTATCCTTACCGGTGCAGGCAATTGCTCCAACTGCTCCTTCCGTGGCTCTGCCAGATGCGTGTGTCCACGGACTCCAATGAACTCCAGTAATGCATCCTCCAGCATTCCCACAAGGACTCCACCTGTACCCTGCAGAGAATAGGATGCATCAGTTCGCTGCAAAAAATTCACCCTCGTAATAAAAGTATCCCAAAGAGGATCGTCTAAAGAAATATATGGAATAAATAATGGTGGACGATAATTCCCTGGAAATAATCCTATATCCTCACGTGCCGTGATAGCTGTCTCCATGGTGTCTTCTCTATGCTGCTCAAGTAAATCTAGATCATAGGTGTGGAACTCATCAAGATGCTCCTCATCATCTTCAGACTCATCCCATCGCACCTATTGATCGTATTCATATGCATCCATGGGTGCTAACTCCTCGCTCTCCTCCTCGTATACATCCCATTGTACCTTTTGTTCATATGTATGTGTATCCTGCAAAAGGCACGATGAGTCGTCAAAATCTGAATCATAAAAAACATCATACACGGGAGGGGAATCAAATGTAGGAGATGCGGGGGTGAAGAGATCTCCCTGAAAGGGAGCCATAAGCTCTGTGGGATAGTCCTCGGTGTCAATGGAAGGATGAGGTGGCAGCGGAAGCTCAAATGGAGGAGGGTAGTGCTCGGGATCCTCATGAATGGCTATGTCCTCGTCCCGCTGCATGACCTCCTCGGTGATAAGTTTTGGCTCCGTGTGTGATGCCTCCTCAAAAGCATGCTTCGACTCCGCGAGGTAAATAACCTCAATGTCTTCTGCATCTGAATCATCTCCATCCATCCACTCATCGTATGGACTAGCTGTATCTGTGGGTGGGGGAGTGACGACGGTGAAACCCGGCTCTGTAGCAACACGCCCTAAGTATCTCATCAAAGTTCTCTCATCAGAAGTGGCTGCATCTGTGCCTGGTACCGTTGTCTCCTCAAATGTGGAAGCATCAATGTCCTCAGCCTGCCGTCCAAGAATCTCATCCAGGTACGCATAAAAATGTGTGGTCCATATGATTACAGCCTCAGTGGAAGGTAGAGGTGGCTGCGGAAGCTCAACTATCGGTGGGCAAGACTCTGGATTTATCTGAATGAAGTTACCCTCGTCCCAAAGTGCTACCTCCGCAATGCAATGCTCTGGCTCCGCATGCGATGCCTCCTCGTGAACTATCAATGTAGGCTCTCTCTAGAATGGTGATGCTGGCTGCTCATGTGTGTCAACTCGTGGGGATGCATCATGTGGAGGGGAATGCCCGCGAGCAATCCAAAAATTTAATCTATCCCCCTCAAGACTGACATGGATGTCCTCCTCAATTATTCCAGCAGCTAAAACATGGTTCATAACAAAATCTGTAAATCGTAGATCAAATGCACCACCTGCTGTAATGCTCTCTGAACCGGTGAACCTCACTGACTCCAAGAGGCCCTCTAATAAGTTCTGAAATGCTTCCTCCTCAAAATCTGTGGTCCACATAATACCATCCATAACACCTGATAAACAAAGATAAATACATGGAGAAAAATATCAGTGGCACAAAAGAATATAGAAATGGTAGTAATGGTGGCGGGGGTGAAAATTCCCTTTTGTTAAATTTTTTCTCTCGTAGTCTAATCAACCTAATTGTGACAAATTGGCACCCAACGGGAAACACCTCCCCGGCAATGGCGCCAAAAACTTGATTGCTCCAAAATGCAACCCAAGAGCACAACCGAAAACTTGGTCGACCCCGGATATACACCCGGAGAACGATTGTAGTTTTACCGCAAGCGCACGGTAAAGTGGCGAGCGGGTATCGAACACGAGGAGGTGGTGTTGGTTCCAATCTATCCTAGGTTGGTTTGACTACGAATGTATTATTGGTGGAGATGGTTATGGTATGATGTAATGACAATGGTGGTGGATGTCGGTGTCGGAGATAGAGAAATCGGTCAAATATCGATTCAAATACAATATAATAAAAGAGTCTAGGGCTAGGGAATCCCCACTACGGACCGTCATGCATCATTGTGAATAGTGAATCTCAATATTAATAGACTTGCGTTGAGGTGAACTAGTCGTAACTGAATAGAGAACCAAGCTCACGCTCTCGCGCTATTGCCGGTCTATAGCAACCTAGATTAGAGCCCAATCTCTTGCAAACCCTAACCTAAGCCACTGGCATGAAGATCGACATCATCGTTCAATCGCCCCTCGAGCCCACTCTCGTGCAAACTCGAGTTACGATCTAGGTTGTGATAGTTCGTATTCGTCCAATCTCTTGCAAACGAATATGGGTATAGATTTATAATAAAAATCCTAGCTTTGGTCCAATCTCTTGCAAATCAAGTCTAGAGAATCTCGATTATAAACCTAAATCGAATATCTAGGCCTTCCCATCGATTAGAATCCAATCTCTTGCAAACCCCAATCGATGGAAATCCCTAGCTATCCGTAATAAATCGATCACAACCTAATCTCCTAGCAATTCTAGCAATTTAAAAATTCATTCATCACAAATCTGAAATTAGATCCATAGGGTTCATCCCCAAACCCTAGAACAATCAAATCTACTCAAGCATAGCAATAACAATATGAGAATCAATAAAAATCATTGCTTGCATACAAAAAGGTAGAAAAAACAAAGATTCAAATAATAAGAACAAAATACTTAGCTTGATGAAGATCTTCAATCCAAATACAAGCTTTTAGATCCAAGAGGGGGCCTAGGGCATGGCCTAACCTCTAAAAATTACTCTAAGAAAACATATGGGAACCTCCCTCTAATGGTGGCTACAAACCCCTTATATAGTCTCCCCAAAACCCTAGCAAATAACCCTAGAAAACAACTCAAATTCGTGCCCAAAAACAGCCCAAACCGCAACTTAAAATCTGGGCCCGCCGCCGACTCGGCCGAGTGGAACATGTGACTCGGCCGAGTGGAAATTCCAGCACTGCAGCGTCAACTTGCAGAAATTCTCCAGATTTTATCCGACCTCCGATTGGCACGTTCTTGGCGGCGTTGGAACCGTCATGAAGTCTACTATCCATAAAAAATATGAGAAAAATACTTTGATTTCTGTAATGATAGAAGATTTCAAAAGAGTGGGAGGCTATCTGAAAATCTGGGCGCTGCGTGTCATCGGCATCACTCGGCCGAGTGTACTTCTCCACTCGGCCGAGTGACAGACCCTGTAAAATTTCAGTAAGTCGGGGGGTCTTGGGGGGTCTGTCTTCGGAGGTGACTCAGCCGAGTGGCTTTACTCACTCGGCCGAGGGGCATTCTGTACTCGGCCGAGTCGGAACCGTCAAAAGCCTGTACATTTCCAGTAAGTCGGCCTCTTTTGATGGTGGATTTCTCATGCCACTTGGGCGATGCGATCTTATTACTCGGCCGAGTGGGATATCGTCCCTCGGCCGAGTGCACGCCCAATTCCTTCTGTTGGAGCGTGTCCGGTCGGGTCAGCCGAGCGGTCTTCTTGCTCGGTCGAGTGAGTGCTTCACTCGGCCGAGTGACATGCTATAGATGCCCAATCTTCATCATTTCACCTCCTCTTCGCTCCTGAGAAGTTCCTTCTTCTTCCACCCATCTTCCATCACCGTTAGCTCCTCGATAGAGCCATGGACGAGGCTCCGGTACATGTGCAAGACATTTAAGCTCATTTTTGTTCCCGATTGCTCAATATTTCCTGAAATCCGACAAAAACAAGAAATAGTGAAAAGCATCGCAATATTGTCGAATACTTGTGAAAATCACAATATGAGAAATCGAAATGGCGTGAAAACATGCAGAAAAAAGGTGTAAAATATGGACCGATCATACACGTGCATCATCCGATCGGTTGGCTGTGTCCAACCGATCGGGTGGGGGCTGAAAAATGGCGATCTTCGTCGTTTGGCCTCCTGGATCGTGCGTGACTCCTCCTGTTGCTCCGGGGACTTATGATATCTTCGTTATGTGTCTCCTACGCTGGCAATCTCCTACAAACACACGAAAACACAGAGAAGTGAAAGAAAACCAAAAATCACAAGAAAACGAGTACGAGACGACGGAAAGCAACGGAAAAACACAAAGAAGACGTGCGTGAATATATAAAATATAAACACACGTCAAAATCCCCCACGCTAAACCCTTCCTCGTCCTCGAGGAAGACGAGTAAGAGTAGGAGCTCGGAGGGAGAAAATAGAGAGAAAGAGAGAAAAAGAGAAATCAAAATCCCAAATTGCCCGTCAGGGGCAACAAAATCAAAAACGCTACACCTAGCAAGCAAGCGACAAATCACAACACTAAACCAAAGAAAACGAGTCCAAACAAGTGTCGTGGGCCGACGCGGTGAAGCACGAGTGAGTGTGGTCGTGTACTAGCAGACGGTGTCACTATCTACATTGTGCAATAAGCTCCATATACGCAAACCCAAGAGAAGACCCAATATCGATTCGATTTGAAATAAGCGGTGAATAGTAGCTCAAACATGCATGAGAAGAAAGTAAGAATCGAAGAGTATCATGTGTCAGGGACTCCACAGCTAGGGACTAGGAAATCACCACACTATCGCCTAGATAATAGCTAGAAAGTCCCTATTCCAAGTGTTTTCGAAAACGATGGGGGTTGAGATGATGCGGGGAAGAACACTCGGTGCAAACTCTCGCCTTCCCTTTATTCTCGGTAGGTGGGAAAATATTCACACTGGATTTTTTTTGGGTTTTGGATATATGTATTTTTTTATTTTTGGCTATACATATTTTTTTCTTTTCTCTTTTCTTTTATTTTCTTTTTGGGTTTTTCTTTTCTCCCTTTTTTTGAATTTTTGGATTTTTGGGTATATACATGTGTGTATTCTCCCAGGTGGGAGAACGGTACACAATGTGGGGATTTGCACCGAGTAAAATTGAAAAAGAATTCGGATTCTAGACACTTGGGCAAGGGAGATTTTCTTCGCTAATCAGAGCATAGACTAAATGGGTTATCCTATTCCTAACTGTGGAATCCCGACATGCGAAATGAAGAATACTATATAAATATAGCATGCATATAGAAGCAGACAGGTGAAGCAAATACCGCATATTCAAATCGAAGCATGATAATCTAGGGGTCATTCCAGGACAGGTATATAAATCAAAATCACAAAGTAGAAGCACATTGTAAGCTATACACGACACACGACTCACATAAAAGCAAATTGGACCAACGATGCATGAAATGCAAGAGAACTCAGCTTCCTAGGGTTAGTGAATGTGATTATCGAAGCCAAGCTAGTTGTGTGTGATTCTGTGGCAATTCATCATATGGGGTCATTTCTAGGAGAGAGAGGACAAAAGATGAGAAGCAAAAAAGAAAAACACGGTGAAAACGACTCAAAAACGAAGAAAAAGACACAAATGACGCACGAAGTGTGACTCTCCCAAGCTAAAACTTGCCTTGCCCTTAATGCAATAGAAGTAAATACGGGAGGGCAGTGAAATTGGGGGGGGGGGGGGAATACCCACCGACTCAAAGAGAAATGAAAAACGAGAAAAACACACAGACGAAACTGAAAAATAAAGAAAAAGAAGAAAAGAAGAAATATGGAAGATAAAAGATAGAAAATCACGCCACACGACATATATAGACAAACACACCACGACGAAAAAAACTACAAAACACACAAAATGTCGATTTCCCCTAAGCTAGACATGATAGTGCTAGCAATAAGATATGATCATGAAGATGCAGAAATATGCAAGGGGGAAGTCAATCGGAGTCGCTTTCGGTAGAATGGTAAGGAGATGGCGAGGAGGGTGGTGAATAATGGAGGAAGGAATCCTCTGAGGACGAAGGAGAGGGTGTGCCGATAGGAGAAGGAGGGGCAACAGGCTGGGCCACCGGAGGATCGAAATTTATTGGTGGATCGTGGTGGATAATGATGACACCGGGTGAACCGACACACGGGTGCCAATCGGGAGGTTCCAAGGGTGGAAAGTGTACGAGTGTGGCATACAAAGGATCTGGGTAGAACTCCCATGGCAGATGTGAAATGCGAATGGGGAGACGCTCAGGAGATGCGGGTGGGAGGATGGCAAACAGAGTGTTGGCAGGATCGTAGAGGTAGACGGCACGCTCCTCACCAAAGGGAGTTAGCATAACGATATCGATTAAGTAGTCACGATCGATACGGCTACGCCCCGGTAAAATGGGTAGGTGGGGCGGCAGCCTCAAAACACAACTGACTATAAGAGTGATCATCCCACTACAACAGATAGATCCAGAGGTTGCACGGCTAACAGATAAGATCTCGTGGATGATTCAATGAGCAGTGTTGATGGGTAATGGGATATGCCCATGAATCCTATCGTGGGACATGGCATAAAGAAAGAGGAGCTCATCTCTAAACACCGTGGAAACGTCCACGCGGGAGAAAATGGTGTTGGCAAGGAAGCAATGGGCGAAGCGGTAGCACGGATGTATGATGTAGGAGGCAAGAGCTACCGAGGGAAAGGTGGCATATCGGGTGAACCATTGCCAGACACCATCATCACGAAAGTAAGAAAAGATATCAGACCGATCGTGAGTTGAACATTCAACATGACGATCGGGGTGAGGGAAATTCAGAATATTGTTAAGCTCGTGAAAATTCATGGAAAAATCGCAATTGAAGGCACAGAAGGTGAAACCATACTCGGACACTTCCAGAGAACTAAGGAATTCGAGTGTGAGATTCCTGTGTGTGTGTGCGTGGGTATGTAGAAGGTAATCGCAACATATGAAGCAAAAAATTGCGCTGACGCCCCTAAAGAGTCCAAGAGATTCGAGAGTGGGAGAGTCGGCGAAAAGAGTAGGTCGCATGGGACGATGAAGAAGGGCTTGCAAATGATCGGATTGCTTTTCAGAAGAAGGGTTGATGCCAAGGAAAGAAGGGGGAAAAGGGCCGTATAGGGGATGTCTGCGTGACGATGAGGTAATCTCCTTTCCCTTCCTAGACATGGTGACGGCGTGGGGGAAGAATGATAAAGTGGGATATGGTGTCTATGAAGATGATGAAGCAGATGAAGTGTGTAGACAAAAATTTAAGACATTGCATATAATTGAAAGAAATGTGAAGAGTGGAAAGAGGTTACCCATCAATGTTGTACGATCAAGCACCCGAAAGACCCCATGCGGTATGAGGAAGCGATTTGGGAAGCCACCGCTCGCTGATCCGACAAGAATTGAAATTTTCAAAAATTTAGGGGTTAGGGTTAGGGTTTGGACGTTTTGGCGAGTGAATGTTATTGATGGGAAGGGTGTTGATGGTGGGGGAGTATGAGAATGAGTGAGGGTGTGGATTTAGGGGTGGAGGGGTTGCTGGAGGAGACCAATTTGGAAGATGGAGAGAGGGGAGACGTGCGAACGGAAATGTGGGGGGTCGGGTGAATAAGGCCGGGTGAGGGGAAGTATGTATAGGGGTGAAAGCAAACTGATCGGGTAAGGGTTCACCCGATCGGTTGGATAAGTTTCGAAAATCTTCTGTCGGTCAACAGCTACAGGTGAACTGATCAGGTGAGTTTTCACCCGATCGGTTGTCGGCTTCCCAAATTTTCCCGAGATCACTGTGCTTTTCACCCGGACGGCCACACGACCATTGCTTCTATCAACCGATCGGTTGATTTAAATCCCAAAAAATTCGAGAGTTCAGCTCTTCTCACACAATCTGCCACCCAGTCTCGGTTTGCTCCACCCGACCGATTCGCTGAAGAACAGATATATGGAATTTTCTGATACGTCCCACCCGATCGGTTGAGAGCTCAACCGATCGGTTGGGGGCTAGTTTCCTGTAAAAGTCCACAAATACCCTAAGTCTCTCGACGAAAGTTCCCGTTGCTGAATTTATTCAACAAAATAAGATAAATAAAGCTAAAAATAATCCTAAAAACAAAGGTGAGGGTTTAGAACATGGGTTGCCTCCCATGAAGCGCTTTTGTTTAACGTCGTTTGCTCGATGCCGCATTTAGTGGTCAATTCGGATCCGGAGGGTTTGAAGACGAGTCATCGGTCATTGAGATTCCGACCGGAGAGAATGCTGGTTCTTATATCGCATAATGTTTTAGGCACTGCCCGTTGACTTTGAACGGCTCTTCTCTTTCCATTATCACAATAGCACCGTGTGGGAAGGCCTTAGTGACGCGGAAGGGTCCCGACCACCTCGACATGAGATTTCCAGGAAAAAGATTCAGTCTCGAGTTGAATAGGAGAACTAAGTCTCCTTCCTTGAATTCCCTCTTCAGGATGCGCTTATCGTGCCACCGCTTCAACTTCTCCTTGTAGATCCAGGCATTTTCATAAGCATTGAGCCGGATCTCGTCGAGCTCGTTAAGTTGTAGCTGTCAGTGGCCTGCAACCTCCTTGGCGTCAAAATTTTGGTTCTTGATTGCCCAAAACGCCTTGTGTTCCAATTCCACGGGTAGATGGCATGCCTTCCCGTAGACAAGCCGGTAGGGAGTTGTGCCGATTGGAGTCTTGAACGCCGTCCTGTAAGCCCAGAGCGCGTCAGAAAGTTTTGATGACCAATCCTTCCTAGAGTTGGCCACCGTCTTCTACAGTATGCTCTTGATCTCCCTGTTAGAAACTTCCACTTAGCCACTAGTCTGCGGGTGATAGGCACGTCCGATTCGATGTTGTACCCCGTACTTCTTCAAGAGAGCTTTGAATTTCTTCTCTATAAAGTGGCTCCCTCCGTCACTGATTAAAACTCAAGGCACGCCGAACCGCGGGAAGATGTTGTTTTTAAAGAACTTGGCGACCATCTGGGAATCATTAGTAGGACTGGCTATCGCTTCTACCCACTTCGACACGTAGTCCACGGCTAGCAAGATATATTGATTTCCAGAGGACGAGGGGAACGGTCCCATGAAGTCGACTCCCCACACATCGAAGATCTCAACCTCTAAAATGTAGTGCTGAGGTATCTCGTTCCTCTTGGAGATGTTTCCCGTCCTTTGGCATTTGTCGCAAGCCTGGACATAAGCGTGGGTGTCCTTAAAGAGGGTCGGCCAATAGAATCCACTCTGGAGGATTTTCGCCGTCGTCTTATAAGCGCTCGCATATCCTCTACACTGCTGATCATGGCAATGGAAAATTATGAAGGTCGCCTCAGTTTCATGAATGCACCTCCGTATCACCCCATCATTACATGTCTTATACAAATGAGGGTCGTCCCAATAAAATTTATGGACTTCGTGAAAGAATTTCTTCTTCTGCTGATAGCTCACGTTGTGGGGGACGATGGCACATGTCAGATAATTTGCGATGTCGGCGTACCAAGGAGTCCAAGCGGAAGAGCTGGAGAAGAGATGCTCGTCAAGGAGCGAGTAGTCAACCGGAGTAGCATTCAAATCGAGAGTAGGCATTCTGGACAAGTGATCAGCAACGACATTCTCTGCCCCCTTCTTGTCTTTGATCTCCAGGTCGAATTCCTGGAGGAGGAGAATCCACCTAATGAGCTGCGGCTTAGCCTCCTTCTTTCTCAATAGGTATTTGAGAGCCGCGTGATCCGTGTGCACGATTACCTTGGCACCAACAAGATACTGCCGGAACTTGTCCATGGCATAGATGACTGCTAGCAATTCTTTCTCCATGGTCGTATAATTTCTTTGGGCAACGTCAAGGGTCTTTCTCGTATAGTATATAACATGCAGATTTTTATCCTTCCTCTGTCCCAAGACGGCTCCAACGGCATAATTGCTAGCATCGCACATTAACTCGAAAGGTAGATTCCAGTCCGGCGGCTGAATCACGGGTGCAAAAATCAAGGCTTGCTTCAGAAGGCGAAAGGCTTCCATACATTCGTCGTTGAAGACGAAAGGTGCATCCTTCACAAGGAGTTGAGTCAACAGCCTGGAAATCTTGGAGAAGTCTTTTATGAAGCGGAGGTAGAATCCCGTGTGCCCTAAAAAACCATGGACCCCTCAAAGATTGAGTGGGGGCGGAAGCTTTTCAATCACCTCTACTTTTGCCTTGTCTACCTCGATCCCCCTTGAAGAAATGACGTGTCCTAGTACCACTCCTTCTTGGAACATGAAATGGCATTTTTCCCAGTTCAGAACTAGACCCTTATCTTGACACCTCTCTAGGACTTTAGTTAGATTGCGGAGGCATGAGTCAAACTCTGTTCCATAGACGGAAAAATCGTCCATGAAAACCTCCATGATATCATGGGAGTAGTTGGAGAAGATTGCGGACATTAATCTTTGGAATGTAGCCGGGGCGTTGCAAAGCCCAAATGGCATTCCCCTGTAAGCATATGTCCCAAATGGACAAGTAAAAGTTGTCTTCTCCTGGTCATCATTACGGATGGGGATTTGATGAAAACCAGAGTACCCGTCCATGAAGCAGAAGTAGTTATGCTTTGCCAGCCTCTCGAGCATCTGATCAATGAAAGGAAGAGGATCGTGATCCATCCTTGTGGCCTTGTTCAGCTTCCTGTAGTCGATGCACATCCGGTACCCCGTGACGGTCCTTGTGGGTATGAGCTCGTTTTTTCTCGTTGCGAATCACCGTCATTCCTCCTTTCTTAGGTACAACGTGCACCGGGCTAACCCAGCGACTGTCGGAGATATGATATATGATCCCGGCATGCATGAGTCTAATAATCTCCTTCTTGACCACCTCCATCATGATGGGATTCAGTCTTTGTTGTGGCTCAATTGAGGAGGCTTGCTCGTCTTCAAGCAGTATCCTATGCGAGCAAAGCCCCAGGCTCACTCCCTTCAAATCTTCAATTGCATACCCGAAAACATTCTTAAATCTCTTTAAAACACCAAGTAGTTTGGTCATCTGGTCTTCAGGCAGCGAGGAGTTCACTATAATTGGCAGCGTCGAATTCTCCCCTAAATATTCATACTTTAGTCCCGGAGGTAACTCTTTCATCTCAACCTCTTGGGGTCCTGACGTGTATTTCTCAAGCTGAGTATCCTCCAGTGAAAGGAATTCTTCCTGGGTCTCCTGGAAGCCAGCATCCGAAATTTCACTTCCACTCGTGGTTCCGCAAAACGAAGCTTCGCAAGGCAAAGAGGGGATAGGTTGGGAGGGCTTTGGGTCTTTCTCAGGTAAATGATGATGATCTGGGTAGAAGGCCTCAACGTGAAGACATGTTTCAACAATCGATGGTTCTTCACCACTGCTTTCAGCGTCCTCACTGCTCCAAGATCCAGGATGCTCTATAGATGTCTGCAAGTGATAGATTGATTCCGGTTCGACGTACTCGATGAACTCCGTCTGATAGTCCTCCGGGCAAAACTCCTCGTGGGTACATAATTCCTCCCCACCGATGTCGGAACTACGTATTTCGATACACATCGCTTCATTTGGAGGAAAGAAGGCTGTCACAACTGAATGCTGCTGCACATCATGATACCTCCTCTGGTTTTCTACAGCAGCTGATAGAAGGGATATGTGTTCGAGGCGCTCAGAGATTCTGTCAAATTCCTTGCCAAATAGCTGACGTGGTGTGAATGATCCCAGATATCGCCCGAAACAGCACACAACATCCTTGTCGCAGAGCGAAAAACCTGTAGGAAAAGGAGAGAGGGAGAACTGCACAGATAGAAAGCACGTCAATAGCACGGGTTGTATGAATGGGGAGGCGAGGAGCAGTGATGGTACCAATTCTATACAACTAGTATATACAATATGTCGAAGTAAAATCAAAAAGGTGTAGAATGCGAAAATTTTCACGGGGTGAGGATATGAACTAGACTCAAGGGTTCAAAGGTCCTAAAATAACAAGCACGGTGCCTCCCCAGCAACGGCGCCATAAAGCTTGACGTCCCCCGGTTTTTAACTCATAAGAGTGCAGTTGGATAGGGGATACCAGATTTAAAATATTTGTACCGCAAGTGCACGGTGTTGTAGTGTGGCTTGGGGGTCGAACACAAGGAGGCGTGGTTGTGCTTGTTTCTAAGAGGAACCAATTCACCATATGGGTGAGCTAGCCCGAATCAATCGATGGTTTGTCACAAATTGTAGATACGAGGGATAAACAATATAAAAGGAGACCTAGGACTTCGATTTCCACCCTATCATGTGTTCTCGCTATTACGACCTGCGGATATGAATACGATCGGAATTAGGGTTTAGTGGTGAGACGTTGCCTCTAAGAGTGATACCAGCGTCCCATGTGCCCGATATTCCGGTCGGTGCCCAGGATGATACGCCGGACTACCTGGGTTCGGTCAGTGGGCATTCCCATGTCCATTAACACTCACTGACTCTGGGAGCACTAAGCTCACAATGATAACTCCTAATATCTCATCCTGCCGTTCCCACGCGCTAGGATTCGATGTCTACGCTAAGGGCGTGAGCTATGGCTAGGGAGTCAACCGCCAAATTTATTCCCCCTTGGCCCTACGGTCAAAGGCGGTCTTTTTCCCGCCGATGACAATGAAACACCCCGCATAACCTCTAAATTCCTAATCCCTATCGAAATCCTAGTCCTATGGACGCATTAGGGAGAACCCACGAAGGGGTTTCCACCAAAATCCCAGATTTGGAAACTACTCACACATTATAGCTAAAAAGCAATCTAAATGAAAATCAACCGTAAAAATCATGATCAGTCAATTGAAACACAGTAGTAGCAATGCTATTAAGACTATATTAAAGTTTGATAAGGATCAGAGAACTTACAGATAACAATAAAATTCCAGCCGTCACAAATAGAGAATAGACAGAAAAAACAAACGCTCCGTTTTCTGAAAACCTAGGCAACTATATATAGAAAATGACTTCACCCGATCGGTTGAAGTATCAACTGATCGGGTGAGCTGCTTGATTCTTCGGCTGTGGTCTTCAGAAACTTCAACCGGACACTTGGAACGATCGGGTGAAGCAAGCGGGTCGTCGTTCGAGGAGATGCGGTCATCAGGTGAACCGATCGGTTGAGTAATCAACCGATCGGTTGGAATTTTCACCCGAAAGAACAGAGACTTTTGTTGACTTCACACGGTTAACGAACCGTCGGTCGAGCTCTCTGGGTCGTCTTTTGGAAGGATCGGCTACAGATGAACCGATCGGGTGATATGTCGCCCGATCGGTTGGAATTCAGCTCCAAATTCCCGAGAACTCTGATGTGTTCAACCGGTCGGTGAACCGGTCGGTTGATGCTGCACTTCGCTTCAGCTTGCGTTCGGGTCGGACACACGTGCATCACCCGATCGGTTGGCTATGTCCAACCGATCGGGTGGGGGCTAAAAAATAGCGATCTTTGTCGTTTGGCCCCCTGGATCGTGCGTGACTCCTCCCGTTGCTCCGGAGACTTATGATATCTTCGTTATGTGTCTCCTACGCTGGCAATCTCCTGCAAACACACAAAAACACGGAGAAGTGAAAGAAAACCAAAAATCACAAGAAAACGAGTACGAGACGACGGAAAGCAACGGAAAAACACAAAGAAGACGTACGTAAATATATAAAATATAAACACACGTCAGCTTTCCACTCGGCCGAGTCGCTGCTGGCCTAGAACTTAAGTTACGCGCAGATCTGATTTTGGGCGCGGGTTTCAGAGGGGTTTTAGGGGGTTTTGCTAGGGTTTTGAGGGGGCTATATAAGAGGTTAGTAGCCGTCATTAGAGGGGGGTTCCATTATGTTTTCTTAGGGATTATTTCATAGGGTAGGCCATGCCCTAGGCCCCCTCTTGGATCAAAAAGCTGTATTTGGATTGGATTTCTTCATCAGAGCTAAGTATCTTTGTTTTTATTATTTGAGTCTTTGATTTGATATCTTTTTACATGCAAGCAATGTTTTCTATTGATTCCTTCATTGTTATTGCTATGCTTGAGTAGATTCGCTGTTCTAGGGCAAAAGGGATGAACCCTGTGGATCTAATTTTAGATTTGTGATGAATGAATTTCTAAGTTGCTGGAATTTCTAGGAGGTTAGGTAGTGATTGATTTATTACAGATAGCTAGGAATTTTCATCGATCTAGAGTTTGCATGAGATTGGATTTCGATCGATGTGAAGGCCTAGATATTCGATTTAGATTTATAATCGAGATTCACTAGGTTTGGTTTGCAAGAGATTGGACCAAAGATAGCATTTTTATTATAAATCTATACCTATATTCATTTGCAAGAGATTGGACAAATACGAGCTATCATAATCTAGGTCGTAACTCAAGTTTGCACGAGAGTGGGCTCGAGGTGGGATTGGACGATGATGTCGATTTTCATGCTAGTGGCTTAGGTTAGGGTTTGCACGAGAGTGGGGCCCTAATTTAGGTTTCTATAGACCGGCAATAGCGTGAGAGCGTGAGCTTGGTTCTCTATTCAGTTACGACTAGTTCACCTCGACACAAGTCTAGTAATATTGAGATTCACTATTTACAAGGATGAATGACATCAGTAGTGGGGATTCCCTAGCTCTAGACTCTTTTATTATATTGAATTCGAATCGCTATTTGACCGACTTCTTTATCACCGACACTGACATCCATTACCATTTCCATTACATCATACCATAACCATCTCCACCAATAAAACATTCGTAATCGAACCAACCTAGGATATATTGGAGCCAACACCTCCTCCTCGTATTCAATACCCGCTCGCCACTACACTATGCGTTTGCGATAAAACTACAATCGTTTTTCGGGTGTATATCCGGGGCCGATCACCTAGCATCATTTCCCGCCTTGCACGCGTGTTCTCAGTAGTGAGGACACTGCTGTGTTTAGCTTGGGGGATGAGCGCTTTCGCTTTGTATTTTTTTCATTTCTTATATATATTCTTTCATTTCACTGTTTTTATCTTTATTTCCCACCTTTTTCTCTCCATTTCATTTTTTTCCTTTTAGCATCATATTTTCCATGTTTTGGTATGCCTGCATGCTTGTTTCTATTTTATTATCCCGCTTTTCTTTTTCCCTTTTGCTAGATATATTCCATATGACGATATCTCTTATAGCCTCTGCAGATATCACGATACTTATTACTTTTGCCAGGCTATCTAGAGTATTTCAGTGTCTTGATATCCATATGCTTGCTTATATATTCTTTTGATGATCTCTCTATACGAACGCATGAAATGAATTAAAGCTGAATGTATGCAATAGTATTTAGTAAGTCTCTTTTGGAAATGCACTAAGATTCACGAATCATTTGTATATCTGAAGCATCTGCCTTGTTGTCTTATTTCACCTTATGTTGCATGCCTGATATGATTGTATGCTTTACTACATGACTTCACTATTCGTTGAAATGATTAAGAATACCCATGCTTTTATATGAGTCTAGTTGAAGTATTATCTTATTGAACCATCTGTGCACTTCTTAGAGTGAACCGAGCGATATATTATTTCCTTCTCCGCATATCTTTTTATTCTCTACATGTCACTTGAGTTCACCCCTTGCAGCTAATTATATCGCATTTTCTTTCCCAAAAATCCCAAAAGAAAAGGTTAGCTCCAAAAGTCCAAAAAGCCAAAAAACCAAAAATACATGTTCTATAGCTCCTACAAGAGAAAGAAACAAAAAGTTAAAAAAGAAAAAAAGAAAAAATATTTCTCTATTTTCATTATTGGCGCTACAAAATTACTTGGAAAAAGCCACAAAAATTCTGTTACTATTCTTTAGATGCGATACCTCAAGATAAGTTTGGGGGGTGAATTCATTTGACCATATGAGTGAGTTTGCTATTAGAGTGGAGTTGTGGACGATTTGGAATATTTGATAATGCTAAAACTTAGCGAAATACTTTAGCTATGGAGCTTCTTATGAGTTGATATTAATATGTGAATGCCATGATTTATTCTATTCCCCATTGCATGCTTGGTGTGAATTCTTATATGCTTCATTTATATCTCTTGATTGAAAAGTGCATCGCCAACAGTTGCATACTAGATTCTATGAAATACGTGAAGTGGATATGAATTGATTGCATTAATTTAGAGAATCTCTTTTGTTGATCCAAAATGCTTGCAAGTACTGTGTTTAGTTAAGATATGGAATCTCTATATCATGAATTTCACCTTCTTCAGAGCATCATGAGATGTGGCCATGGCTTGAGATCCGATCAAATACTCTAGCACCGCCCTTCATCTGTCATTCTTTTTTCTACTTCTTATTTTTATCGTCCAGTGAGCCACGTATTCGTCTTCCTTGAGGACGAGTAAGAGGTAAGCTTGGGGGATTTTGCTGTGTCCATATTTACATATATTTTCTGCATCATTTCATATCATATTCGCCTCCAAAGTCCACATTTTCTTATATTATCGCGCTTCTAATGCCATATGTGAGTTTCGTATTGCTTTGTGGATTTTTAGGAGTTTTGGAGCGAATTGAAGCTATTTAGGGACATGGACACATCCTATACGTCTGGGACGTCATTGGCAAGGTTTCATGAGAGTTCACCAAGGCAAGGAAGAAGATTGGAGGAGAGGAGGAGAGGAGGAGAAGAGAGCGAGAGATGAGGACTCTAGGCCTACATGTGTTCAATTTCCCAGGCTACTCGGTCGAGTGCATTAGCACTCAACCGAGCTGACATACAGACGATGCAGGAGAAATAGACATGCCCCACTCGACCGAGTAGACAGCTAGCTCGACCAAGCAGACAGCCATCTCAATTGAACTGTGTTCAAACAGAACGACTATTCTGGTCTATTCTTCAAGCGTTGTAGCTCGACCGAGTAGAAAAGCCACTCGACCGAATCGATCATCTCCTCGACCTGAGTCGCAACCAAATAAAGCAGTGTTTTGGAGGGAGTTTAGACCTACAGTAGCTCGACTGAGTGGAGGTGCTACTCGACCGAGTAGCCTGTATCAGCCAGGGCGAAAGAAGCAGCAAAGCGGAGCCGCATATTAGCTCGACCGAGTGGCACCGCACTCGACCGAGTAGGGCGACGCGGCCAGTCAAATTGGCGGGCCCAAGTGCCCAGATTTCTGAGATTTTTTGGGGTCCATACCCCTTGTATATAAGCACAATCTTACCCTTTTTCAGAGTGCTTGTTTAATTTCCCTTAGTTTAATTTTAGTTTTAGGTCTAGAGAGAGTTTTGTTGGGATTTTTATTGATCTCTTTTGAGCGGAATCTTAGATACTTAATTCTCTGGTATTGATTATCGCGTTGCGATGTTTTGGTAACGATTTCTTACTTTTCTATTGCTTCTTATGTCTTCAATTGCGATGGTGATCTCTTCTCTTCTTGTTAAATATTTCATTGTTTTTTCTATGATTCACGAGTTGTCTTTTCTAGGGCTAATGAATTAGTCTTAGGATGTTAGGATTTAGATGTAAATTTAGGATTTTTAGGTTGTGTTGGCATGAAATGAAAGTGTTTTGGTTGATCTAGCCAAATTTGTAGGAGATTTCATACTAGGATCGTGACCACGAGAGTGGCGCGATGAATTTAAGGAGTATCCTATGAATTTAAGTAGATAGGTTAGTGGCTTCAATTAAGGTTTGTGACCACGAGAGTGGCACGCACCTTGATGGGATCAATCGACGTCCTATATTACTATTGATGACTACGAGAGTAGAGTCAATGAGAGCATATCAATCCACACATCAAGCTCTATCCACGAGAGTGGCATGAGTGGAGATCATTCTATCCACGAGAGTGGTATGAATATTGTCGATCCTAATGCATGGATCACATGTTACGCCTATCGCGAGAGCGGGGTAGGCGTGCGATACGTTAGACCCATGGCATGTCAAGCCATGAGTTCTACATCTTAGATGCGACAATCCCTAGTAAAGCCAATGCAACATAAGAGTTCTAATCTAGCATCGACATCTGACGATCCTAGTGGTGAGTCCTAACGCCCTAGTCTTTTATTATTGATTACAATCGTCGTTGATGGATAACCTTGCAACAACCAATCTTCTAAAATCGACTGCTAGCATTATTCTAAAGATCTAGAGATTACCCAAGACCATAGTAGCATTCGCCTCCCTGTGGGATCGATATATTTTATACTATAACTTGACACCGTGCACTTGCGGTATCATCTGGAGTTGATCTCGGGACACATCAAGCTTTTGGCATCGATAGCGGGGATTTATCTCCGTGTATTTGTGCCATACTTGGTTCTTTTCTGAGATTAATATTCTGGCACGTCAAGTCTATCGATGATGTGTGTTAGTTCTTGGGTTCAAGACTAACGTTGTTTTAATGATGATCAATACATTATGTTAGTGTGCTAATCAATCTTATGTTTTAGTCTCAGTTTATCTAAATGACTATCTGTTGATGCGACAAATCATAATGCTTGGAGGATATTACGAGGGATATATTAAAGACCTCTAAGAGTGATGGTGTGCTCAAGCTTGGAATGAAGTCATGAAGATCATCTAATGAAGCCAAAGCTTGGAGCATGATGATGGATGTACATCTAGAGAAGCAATGTCAAAGATTGTAGCTTGATGAAGGGAAGCTCATCAAGGAGTGACATAGCTTAGAGATGATTGGGAGCATCAAGGTATCATGAGCTTGAAGACTTAGACTCTAGGAGATGCAATTTGTAATCCAGGTAATTTCAATTATGTGCATTTCTCTTTTTGAGTCTAGGATTTTTGTAATGCCTTGATAGATGGTCATACTCTCATGCATATGCATTTAACCATCTTAGTGAGCCTTAGGATTATCATAGATACCATCCCATTAGGTTCACCATGCCTTAAACTCTTACTGGAGTTTTTGGCTCTCCCACAGTCGACTGATGAAGGCACAACAGTCGGCTGGATGACATCCAGGCACCTGGTCAGCCTTTTACAGCCGACTGGTATGCTCAGCTCAAGTCAACATTTTTATTGACTCTTCTTGAGATTTTCGCCTCAGTCGACTGATGCTTAATTTACAGTCTCCTGTGTTTCTACAGTCGCCTGTGAATTGTTCTACAGTCGACTGTGCGCATCTTGCATTTTCTGGGAAGAAGCCCAATTTGCAAGACAGTCGACTGATGAAGTTTTTACTGTCGCCTGTATATTTACAATCGCATGTGAAATGGCCATCAGTCATCTGAAAGGCGTAAGTGCGAAAGTTGCATCTCTCTCTGTTTTTCTCCATCCTTGCAGCAGTCGCCTGATGGATATAAATTCGACTGTCTGTTATACCCTGTGTAGTCTTCTACAGTCGACTGTCCTGGCTCAGATTATACCCGTTGGGATTTTTCTAACCGTTGAACAGTCGACTACCATTTGTTCATCAGTCGACTGTCTGTGTCGTAAACTGCCAAAATCTAGCCGTTGCAGATTTCTTCCCATTGGGTTTTTGGCTGGTTTTATGGGCTCTTCTTGGCTTCATATATATATATATGAGATGGCTTAGTTCATTTAGAACTCTTGGTTAATATTGAATATCTTTGAGAATTAATAGCCACTCCTAATCTCTCATATTCCCTCATTAGAGCTTCAATCTTATGCTATAGTATCTAAGCTCTAGGGAATTTCTCCAAGGGATTTCAATCTCATTCCTTTTTCTTGGAGAACATCTTTATTCTTTTCATTTCATACACTCAAGTGAGAAGTGTTAGCATTCATTCCTAGAAGAGAGAAAGATCATCAAGTGCAATCAAAGCCTCATCTCAAGCACTTGAGTTTCACTTGCATGTCTTCTTCTTCACATTGGTAAGATCATATCAAGGCATAGGTAAGTGTTATTTCGTTTGATCTTTGTGATACCCCTAATTCTCTGTGTGAGAATTAGTTACTCTCTTTGTGAGAGTTTGGTTCTTTCTGTGTGAAAGAACAAATCCTTTGTGTTAGGTCTCTCTGTGTGAGAGTTAGGACATCTCTTTGTGGGAATCCAAAATCCTCTGTGTGAGGTCTCTCTGTGTGAGAGTTAGGATATCTCTTTGTGGGAATCCAAAATCCTTTGTGTGAGGTATCTCTGTGTGAGATTGTATTCACTTCTCTTTATGGGAATTATAATGAATATTGGTGTGGCTGGACGTATCCAAGTTTTGGGGAACCCGGGTAAAATCCTTGTGTTTGTGATTGTTGTAGTTGAGCACTCTGTTTATTTTCCGCTACTTATTGTGCTTTACTTTCAGTAACTTTTAATTAAGCACTTTGCTTGCCATTACACTATTCACCCCCCTCTAGTGTGTGTAGCCCCGCAAGGTCCATTACAATGTGTCGGAATATTAACCTCAGAAAACAACCAAGTATGGCACAAATACACGGAGATAAATCCCTGCTATCGATGCCAAAAGCTTGATGCGTCCCTAGATCAACTCTGGATGATACCACAAGTGCACGGGGTCAAGTTATAGTATAAAAGATATCAACCCCACAGGGAGGCAAATGCTATTATGGTCTTGGGTAATCTCTAAATCTTTAGAATAATGCTAGCAGTCGATTTCAAAAGATTAGTTGTTGCAAGTTTATCTATCAAGGAAGATTGTAATCAATAATAAAAGACTAAGGCGTTAGGACTCACCATTAGGATCGTCGGATGTCGATGCTAGGTTAGAACTCTTACGTTGCATTGGCTTTATTAGGGATTGTCGAATCTAAGATGTAGAACTCATGGCTCGACACGCCATGGGTCTAACGTATCACACGCTTACCCCGCTCTCGTGATAGGCATAAAATGCGATCCGTGCATTAGGATAGACAATATTCATACCACTCTCGTGGATAGAATGATCTCCACTCATGCCACTCTCGTGGATAGAGCTTTGATGTGTGGATTGGTATGCTCTCATTGACACTACTCTCGTAGTCATCAATAGTAATATAGGATGTCGGTAGATCCCATCAAGGTGCATGCCACTCTCATGGTCACAAACCCTAATTGAATCTACTAACCTGCCGAATTAAATTCATAGGATACTCCTTAAATTCATCACGCCACTCTCGTGGTCACAATCCTAGTACGAGTTCTCCTACAAATTTGGCTAGATCAACCAAACACTTCCCTTTCATGCCAACACAACCTAAAAATCCTAACTTTACATCTAAACCCTAAGATCATAGGGCTAATCCATTAGCCCTCGAAGAGACTACTCGTGAATCATAGCAAAAACAATGAAATATTTTACAAGAAGAGAAGAGATCACCATCGTAATTCAAGACATAAAAAGCAATAGAAAAGTAATAAATCATTACCAAAACATCGCAACGCGATAATCAATACCAGAGAATTAAGGATCTAAGATTCCGCTCAAAAGAGATCAATAAAAATCCCAACTTTGTCTTCAACAATTAGCGACGACACAAAACTTTCTCTAGACCTAAACTAAAATTAAACTAATGGAAATTAAACAAGCGCTTTGAAAAAAGGTTAAAATTGTGTTTATATACAAGGGGTATGGACCTCAAAACATCTCAGAAAATCTGCGCACTTGGGCCCACCAACTTGACTGGCTGCGTTGCCCTACTCGGTCGAGTAGCGGCACCGCTCGGTCGAGCTAATATGCGACTCCGCTTTGCTGCTTCTTTGGCTCTGGCTAATACAGGCTACTCGGTCGAGTAGCCCCTCCACTCGGTCGAGATACTGTTGGTCTAAACTCCCTCCAAAACGCTTCTCTGTTTGGTTACGACTCGGGTCGAGTAGATGATCAACTCGATCGAGTGGCTTTGCTGATCAGTTGAGCTACAACGCTAGAAGAATAGACCAGAATAGTCGTTCTGTTTGAATACAGCTCGGTCGAGCTGGCTGTCTGCTCGATCAAGTGGGGCATGTCTGTTTCCGCTGCATCGTCTGTATGTCAGCTCGATCAAGTACTGATGCACTCGACCGAGTAGCGTGGAAAACCGAACACATGTTGGCATAGAATCCTCATCTCTCGCACTCTTCTCCTCCTATCATCCAATCTTCTTCCTTGCGTCGACGAACTCTCATGGAACCTCGCCAATGACATCCCGGACGTGTAGGATGTGTCCATGTCCCTAAATAGCTCAAATTCGCTCTAAAACTCCTGAAAATCCACAAAGGTATACAAAACTCAAATATGGCATTAGAAGCACGATAATATATTAAAATGTGGACTTTAGAGGCGAATAGGATTTGAAATGATGCAGAAAATATATTTAAAATATGGACACTTCTTAAATCGTAAGGTATTCGTAGTGTATAACTTGGGGAATCTGATGATCATATGCGACATGCTTATTTTAATTTATTTAATCCACAGTTTCAGCGATGATATATTTGAGCTATATGTTGTACCTTATAGTATACGATTTTTGTATTTATTTATTCTCATTTGTACAATGCTTATTTTGCCCACAGGTTACCTTTTGGTGTCTGGACTTCAGATCCGAACACTTCACGTTTCATAAGCGAGTCCAGCTTATCTTTTATTGCCTCATTCCATATTTGGCCAATCTCTACGTTTGCATTTTAGCAATGGAGTATGGAACGAAATTATATAAATATCATCGCTTTTGCGATGTATGTGGCAATATGATACATGAATATATTGTCGACAGTTGTGTTCTTTCTGTAGGAGAATATGTGACACGCCCCGCTTCCCAAAAAGGTCGGAGGCGAAGCGTGATGGTCGCTCCGGGATGTGACCCAAAGAACGGTTGTAGTTTTACCGCAAGTGCACGGTGTAGCAGCGAGCGAGATATCGAACACAGGGAGGACGAATGACCGTGCTTGTTCCAATCAACCTGGCTATTTAAGAGAGAAATTTGCCTTTGGCGATCCTGTCACAATCGTCAGACAAAAAATGCAGAAATATCAAATCAAATAAAGAACGTCTAGGGAATGGGGAATCCCCGCTACTCACCGTATTTCATAAATGCGGTTTATTGGTATCAAAATTGCTTGAATGAGAATTTGGATGAACTAGTTGCAACTGAATGTAGAACCAAGCTCACGCTCTCGCGCTGTTGCCGGTCTATAGCTATCCTAGGTTTGGGTCCAATCTCCTGCAAACCCTAGCCTATGGAAGCTAGCATTAGGATCAACATCATCGTCCAATCGCGCACCGAGCCCAATCTCTTGCAAACTCGGTCCACGACCTAGATTGGGATAGTTCCTACCCGTCCAATCTCTTGCAAACGAGTATCGGCATGGAATTGCAACAGGAAATCCTAGTATCGGTCCAATCTCTTGCAAACCGATACTTCGAAAATCCGACTCCAACCCAATTCGGATTTCTAGGGTTTCCTATCAAATTGGGATCCAATCTCTTGCAAATCCCAATTGATATGAATACCTAGCCATCCGTAGTAAATTGATCCCAATCTAATCCCTAATAACAATTCTAGCACAATTTCTACCAATTCATCACAAATATGAAAGCGGGCTTGTAGGGTTCATCCCCACGCCCTAAGACGTGGAGACTACTCACAAATCATAGCGAGATCACAAAAATAATCGTTGAAATAAGCAATAGAATTCATCACAATATTGGGATAAGCAATAAAAATAGAATTTTTAAGGAAAAGAGATGCAAACCATGGAGTTCCAACAAAATTCCAATCTTTTTCTC